>CM062810.1:540889562-542089562 GCA_031772625.1 Pinus tabuliformis | reverse complement strand
ATCATCCAAGTTTCACAACAACTTCAAAGCCATACTCTTGGAATGATAAGAGCCATCTACAGATTTTCCCTCGCAACACAAGATTATTGACCACATACTTCAGTGTAGAGTGATCCGTATACATCTTGAAGTGGCCTCCTAGCAAGTAGTGTCGGTACTTCTGGAGCACATACACCATAGCTAGCCCTTCACACTCAGTGCTGGAATAGTTCTTCTCCACTTTGGCCAACTGCGCACGTGGATCATCTTGCCCATCATACTTGTCGATCATTCACATCTTAGGCTTCCAAAATCATGCTATCATCATCCTTCTACATCCGTGCCAATCATCGAAGCTTCCCTTGTGCATAATCCACCATCTTGCTAGCATAGTGCATAGTGCCCAGTCCAAGGCCTAGAAGCATTGCTTTTTTGGTACCTTCCTTTCAATTGCATCCCAAAAGATATCTACCTCATTTAGACCATCATAAATAGGCAGATTTATTTCTTCTGATGACACACAACACAATGACCAGGTCATCATGTTGCAATTCAGCGTAGTTACTTCATGTAATTGATTGTGCCAGCATTCTATTTCTTCGTCGGAGTTCGACGCATAGGAAATCTCTCGATCCCACATAACCCATCCATCTGCAGTGGGATTCACCCAGTCTTGGTCTCATGCTGTTATCTTATAGATGCAATCCATATCATCAGCGCTCTCATAATCGCAGACTGGTTCTGTATAACACGATCTTTCTATAGGATCGAGGGGTATTATTACATGCAGTGACTTCTTCTCAAAGGTCATCTTCTGTTTCTTCATATCGATCAACCCGTTCATACCAGTAGCTCAGTCAATTCCTAGAAGTGTGTTACAGGGAAAAGTTTCTACTTAGAACTGCTTATCCCACTAAGGTGTGATAGCTGCCTTAGTAACAAACAAAGCAAAGCTACTTTCATTTTTCCTTTATGAAGTATAGATGAGAGAAGAACAAAGAAGACCAACCTTTGTCTTGCACTAATCTCCTAGTTCGATTCCTCTCTCTCTTGATAGTCTTTCGCTACTTGTTCCCTTGTACACGCAGCTTCACAGAGTACCTGTAAGATCACAGTAGCATAGCACTATACAAGAACATGGATCTATAATCATAAACAATCTAGGATCAGATGTAAATTTACCATACAAATGCATAAAACATAAATTACACAAGAGTATGGAGGAAAACTTGAATAGCTTTTATTGATAAACAAGAAAGAGCCAAGGGGAGTTACAACCAGTTGTTCTAACCCAGCATCATCCTATCAACAAGGAAGACCCTCTTCACCTCATACAAAGCTTAGATCACCCAAGAATCTGATGTTGTCTCAAGAAACCAACAACAATTCCTTACAATATGCAAAATTCCAGCCTCTGGATCTCTGGGATGAGGGATCCATATATAGATATCTGTAAGGGGTATGAGTCAGCTTGTGATTTGATTAGTGTATTCCCTCTGATAGTTCTTGCTTCCACTTGGAGATTGATGATCTCTTACTCATCCTTGGTCGAATTTAGAGAGGCAAGTGTCACAGGAGAAGTTTCTGGAAGATTCCATGCCTCTCCACCTCGCGGAATGACACTGCCATTTGTCACCTCTTGCCCATCGCACCCCATAGAAGGGATTTTTGAAATGCAACGCACCCATACAGTGTATTTAGGTGAGATGCAACGCACTTTGCCTATGGAGCAGCTGAAATGATCCTGTTTTGACCAATTCTGAGTAGTTTTTCATGGAGAACTTCTGGGAGAAGCTGTAATCAGTTGACCTTGCTCCTTTAGGGGTTAGAACAACACTTTTAGTGACCTAGGAGCCCTTGGTTTATGTACATTTCATGCTTGGGGTTGTAGTGCCCAAAAATGTCTATAATAGTTGCCCCCTAAAGCATGAGGTCATTAATCTTTTGATGTCGAGTGAAATGCTTTATTATGAGGATCCGAAGTTCTTTCAAGCTGGGAAGAGACCTGTAATAAGGTACAATACAATACATTATCTTCATAATATTTTCATGATCTAGCTGAGGCGGGCATTCCCATGCTCAGCTTTATAAATTCATTTTCATGTACATAGGACAGACAATCGTCTGAGTGTAGACTGATGATTCTGGTAGAGCCATCATCCCTTTGATTGGATGATTATCTGTGTAGCAATTATGTACATTTGATGTCTTTATTTCCCTGAATATATATCGCAGCCCAGATGGATGAAACTAGATCCGGGGTCTTCAATCTCGTTCGATCTTCACTCGAAGTACAAGTCTATCCATGTGAGAGATGTTCTGGAGTCGAACATGGAAAGACATCGCCTGATTACCAGCCAATGATGTAAGTTGTTAACAGGCGCGAGAGGAATCACCGATAATGATAATGACCCTCAAGGTACTGCAATACAATTCACGTGGTGTGAATAAAGGAAATGGCGTTGAACACCACGCAAAATCTTTCGGTCGAAGGCCATTGATGTAAACCTGTCGCCAGAAGTGAGAAACTTGCCATTGAGGCATGCAAGCTTCAAAGTACTGAATGGGGTGTTCCTAGATCGACTTCTTGGATAATGAGCTGATGTCGATAAGAAGTGATCCGTCATAGGAGGGCCTTGATGAATCCCACATCAATGACACGGAACGGAGCAAATGATTTTAATGGAGGTGAAAACGATATGGTGATATAAGGTTCAGGGTGGCGGTCATGAAATAATGGAGTATAAATGTATTGTAGCGGGTGAGACACAGGTGAACTCTCTGAATGACTTCTCTTGAACATATCGGCGACATTGACCTGATGGATTGGTAGCATTAACCCCAAATGGGGATGGTGTGATGGGACCATGGTGATGTGACTGGTGAATGAAACAACCCAACCTGACTTGGATGCCGAGTGAAAGTGTCATGTTCAAGAGCGACTTGCTACCAACAAAGTTTCTTCAAGTTTTCTTCCCAATTTTTCCCTAGTCATTGCTGACGAGTACCTCTTTATTTTTGTCAAGCTTGAGGAGGATAACATATGCTTGTTCTATAATTTCCCCTTCGGGCAAACCCATCGCTATGTTTTAATGAGCCTAGCGATAGTGAAACTCATTCTCGTCTATAGACAAGTTTGTCACTATTAAGTTTTAACGAGTTTAATGACAAAGATAACTCGGTCCTTTTCAATTTTAGAGAGTCTGAAAAGGAACGTAAAGGAAACTCCAAAATTCCTTTTTCTTCATCTAATCCCTTAAGTCCAAAAAAGTATAAAACAATACAGAAGGGATGAATTTTCGATCCTTTTAACGAGCTGAACAAGACAAGCGCTCGATCTTTTTGTGTAATAATCCCTCAGGTCCAAAAAGATTAAAATTTAGAGGAGGGATAGCACTTTCGGTCCCTTTAACGAGCTGGAGAGGCCAATGGCTCGGCAATCTTTTCATATTTTACGAGTCAATTGAAAAGAGCTTAAAGGAGACTCGTTTTTTGAGGAACGAGTGATAAAATTGGGTAGCAGCTGATTCCAGGCAAGGTTTGGAATTTTCCAATCACGGCAGTGTTACAAGGATGGCTAGTGAGATCACTCTTCGCAGCTATTCCTCAAAAGGGGTAAACAATCAAATGGAGGTGAATGATCGGCCAATATAGAATGGAGGTGATGATGAGAACACGACCAGGGCTTTAAAGGCTGAAGTACTACATTCACGATGGTTATTTACCGGGAAATCGGTTCATTTTTTTTATTGAGCTTAAACACTGGGGGAGAAACATTTGCTCATGACTTATGTTTACTTTTTAACGAGCTTGAACTATGTCCTAAAACTGCTCGATTAATTCATTCGTATAATAAAAATGTCTCATATCAAAATGACAATTTTTAGAGTTTTGCCCCACATCCTTTCTTTATGCAAGTTAGGAAACGACCAATCCTACGAGTTTAAAGGGTTAGAGGACCTACAAATTTAAAAAATAAATAGTCGCTCTTCGCTTACACGCCAAAAGGTTTTCATGCCCCCAGGTATAAAACAAAATTTCATGGTTACCCCTTCTTCCTTCCGTCAAAACATTTGTTTTACCAAGAGAGGTCTACCTCTTACAGGTTACCAAAGATTGTTCTATTCACGGCGTAAAAAAAACACTTCTTCGGCAATGTTTATCGAAATAAACAAAGGTGAGTGGCAATGCCTGCCAACCCACATAACATTGACAAGAGAATCTTATTCCAGAATAACCCCCTCTTACAATCACGGACGGGAGTATAGACTAGTCATATTCTCTCGCGGAAACCTACCCTATACCTGAAGTTTTCCTGTCGAAGCAGACCAGGGTGCATGCCCCATGGGTTTCAGTCATGTCCCCCGAATCACTCGCGCTCATCAGGCAGATAGACTGGAGATTGATGAGACATTCCTTGTGTGAAAAGACCATTCAGGGATGGCATATGACTATTTTCTCTGTGTGATCCGGGAAATGAAAGCTGGTCTACGAGCTTGACCACTCTTCCTTCGTGCGGAAAACACATTACTCTAAAGAGTGAGGAGACAATCGCTCCCATGTAATAAATATAGTCTCGTCCAAGGAGTAGATTATAATCAAGGGGTCCTTGAACTACCATTACGTTCATTTGAACGGTTTTCCCCCTCAATATTATGGGCACATTGGGAAGGATCCCTAACGGTCGACTGGTTCCTTTGTCAAAGCCTGTTAGATTTCTCATTTCAGGCAAAAGCGATGGTGAACCAAGCGCTTTCCAAGCAGTCGAGGAAAGGATACTCACAGAAGCCCCTTCATCTATGATGGTACCAGCCATAACCATTCTATATATTAGAACAATAATTCGGAATGGTACACTAGCTGGTAAACGGGGCCTTCCTAGTTGATTCCAGTCGAAGGAGACAACTAGGTTGCTTGGAGGTGGGACCAAGTAGATGGTCGGGTAGGACTCTGACGAACTTCCCTCCTGCAGTAAAGGAATGGGTAAATTGCCCCCATGTTCATCGCAGTCTGTGCTTACGAAAAGAATTTAGATGGTGTCATCCTTATTCTCTTCTGTGATTGTATCATCTGAAGACGGAACCTCTGAAGGCAAGACCGGGTCAACTGCCACCTCGACCTTTTGACTTTCATCTGGTATGGGTTCAGATGGTTTGTCTTCAATGATAGATGCTTCAGCCGACCATCTGGGCGGGTCAGCCGGTTTTTCAACTAGTAGCAGACTCGGCAAGAGTTTTTTATATCCAGGAGGAAGTAGTAATGGTGAAACCGGATGATCGTCCAAAACTCTTTTAGCCTCATCTAAGAAGGGACAACGGTGGAAGACATGGTCGCCTTCGGACAGTTTACAAGGAAATCTATATTTTCCTTTTTGTCCTGGGGCTTCACTTTCACTAGTCGACGGTGTGTTTTCAACATGATCATCAGAGGTTTATGACACCGGGTTGTGCAAATGAGGAGACCAGTCCCTTAAGATCCGAGGGATGCAAGGACAATCTCTATGATAGTGGTCTCCTTTGCAAATGACACATGGCGATTTAGGCTTGGTCGGTGCAGTTTGTGGATTTTCGCTAGACAACGCTTGGTTGCCCCCTTTCGCTTTTGGCTCCTTCTTCTTCTTCTCTTTCTTCTTCTTTTCCTTCTTCTTCTCAGGTACTTGATTTTTGGCTTTACCAACCCCATCAAGCGAAGAAGAAGGAGGAGAGGAAGAATTGGAGGAAGTAGAAGGTTGGTGGGTAACTCTAGACTCGTCTAGTTGCTGACTCGATTGTTCAGGAATTGCGGTGTTCTGAACGACAGAGGTTGAGAAGAGCCATACAGGCAAGCCGATTGTCAATCCTGGAAGTGACAGTGTGGCCATATGGGGTGCACCAACATCTCCCCAAGAGGAGAAGGGACTAGGATTTCCTCCAAGGAGAATTCCTTGGTTGGTGGGTTCCATTTTCTCAACCTAAGATCAACGTAGGAAAAGGTGATGATTATTCCGTTTAAAATAAATTTTAGACGCTTTGACACAACTTGTTTTTTCAATTTTAAAGAGTCGAGAAAAAACAAAAGATGACTCCAGTCACCTTCGATTTTTAATGAGCCTGAAGTGACAAGTGCTCAGATGGACCTTTTCCGTTAAGGAGTCTGAAAAGGAATGAAAGGGACTGCTTTGGAAATCTAGGTAGAGGGATTACCAAACGAATCGCAAAACCGCAGAATACTTTTTACGGTACGATAGTCAATCTTCCTTAATGCTGTGTTCAGTGCATTGCGATCGATAGGGCGGCAAACACGGCTTCCTATGGATAAAAGATTAAGCCTATTGTGGTCTCCCAAAATATACTCGACGGTACGTGGGAGTACAAGTCCGTACTGGCACTTATCGTCTCAAAGTGGAGGAATCACCCAACCATCAGTGAGAACAACAGTTACCAGGCTTTACGACGCTGGAATACGTTTCTAGCCTAGACTTCTAAATGTTGTGTGTTAGGTTCCAAAGCGTTGTTAGATTCATTGAATTTATTTTATAGTTGATCTTGTTTATGAAGTTTGCCTTTCAGGTTCACCGCGAGATGTAGTATAATTCCTAAAATGCAATCTAAGATGATAAACAATCTTTTTATCTTCTTTGTGCAATGAAAATCCTAGCTAATAAGGAAAGAAAGACAAAATTCTTTCACAAAGAGCACACTCTAAATGCACTTACCTAAATAAAATAAATCAGACAGTCAAAATGAAAATGCACATGCATGTATTTGTTTTCGACTTTCTTAGTATGTGAACGAAAAAGAAAGCTAATGCATAAATCTGAATTACTTTTCAAGCGACAATTATCAACAAGTTTCTTTTTGAAATAAAAAATGGAGACAATCACAACATTTTACGATTTGGAAATGAATACTTGTTTTTGAAACTAGAAAAACTACAAATTCAGACCAAATACAATAGTAACAGGATAACCGACTATCAACAGCAATAAAACTCTTTCCTATGATTGAAAGTGACACTTGCGACACTTTCAAATCAAAGGACAATAGTGCGATTATGTTACTTTTTGCAAAGGAGAACTGAAAATGACTCAACAAACACACAAAAACATTTACAGTTCTTTTGTACAAAGGAGGCGGAATAACAGCAAGGAAAAGGGGTTTCAAACAGAGATATACTGATCATAGGCAGCAAAATTCATGAATAGAACTGGAAAGAATGAATCACAGAAACCAAAACTGAACAATGCCTAGTCTAATCAGCGCACCTGTAACACAGGGAATTTGAAATGCAGCGCACCTACTACACTCGGGAAGTGCACTGAATTTCAGATTCACATAACAGTACCTGTGCTGGGCCAGAGATGAGACTTTGCTTGGATTCCGGGTCACAGTTTGCAGTTCAGTTCATGGGTTTTGGCCGAGAAAATGGTAATCAATAATGCAACAATCAGGGGTAGATCTAAGGAGGATCTAAGAGCTACCACAATGGGCAATCAGAGAGTTTGTGAATCAGTTGTTTAAATCATAAACACATCCCAGAGATTGACTGAAGCGACATTTATCTACTTTGCATTTGCATAGCAAATGCAGTTCGAAAGCTACCTGGCTCGACTTCAGGCTTCATCTGTAAGTTTATGAAATAGACAACAAGGAAGATAAACAAACAAACTAATTCGTCCCCAGTGGAGTCACCATTTTGTTACAGGGAAATGTGTCTACTCAGAACTGCTTATCCCACTAAGGTGTGATAGGTGGCTTAGAAACAAACAAGGTAAAGCTACTTTCGTTTTTACTTTATGAAGTATAGATGAGAGAAGAACAAAGAAGACCAACCTCTGTCTTGCGCTAATCTCCTAGTTCAATTCCTCTCTCTCCTGATAGTCTTTCGCTACTTGTTCCCTTGCACGCCCAGCTTCACAGAGTACCTATAAGATCACAGTAGCATAGCACTATACAAGAACATGGATCTATAATCATAAACAATCTAGGATCAGATGTAAATTGACCATACAAATGCATAAAACATAAATTAGACGAGAGTATGGAGGAAAACTTGAATAGCTTTTATTGATAAACAAGAAAGAGCCAAGGGGAGTTACAACCAGTTGTTCTGACCCAGCATCATCCTCTCAGAAAGGAAGCCCCTCTTCACCTCATACAAAGCTTAGATCACCCAACAATCTGATGTTGTCTCAAGAAACCAACAACAATTCCTTACAATATGCAAAATTCCAGCCTCTGGATCTCTGGGATGAGGGATCCATATATAGGTATCTGTAAGGGGGATGAGTCAGCTTGTGATTTGATTAGTGTCTTCCCTCTGATAGTTCTTGCTTCAACTTAGATATTGATGATCTCTTACTCATCCTTGGTCGAATTCAGAGAGGCAAGTGTCACAGGAGAAGTTTCTGGAAGATTCCATGCCTCTCCACCTCGCAGAATGACACTGCCATTTGTCACTTCTATCCCATCGAACCCCATAGAAGGTCTTTTTGAAATGCAATGCACCCATACAGTGTATTTAGGTGAGACGCAATGCACTTTGCATATGGAGCAGCTGAAATGATCATGTTTTGACCAATTCTGAGTAGTTTTTCATGGAGAACTTCTGGGAGAAGCTGTAATCAGTTGACCTTGCTCCTTTAGGGGTTAGAACAACACTTTTAGGGACTTAGGAGCCCTTGGTTTATGGACATTTCATGTTTGGGGTTTAGTGCCCAAAAATGTCTATAACAGAGTGCAGGGCGGGGATTGCTATCATCCACAATCTCTATTACTTCAAAATCTACCAGTACGCTCACTCCCTCAATATCCACGGTCGCCCCCTGTAGCCGCCCCATGGTTATGATTTTATACTGATTCACCACCCTTAGCTGAATTGAAGATCATTTTAGAGTAGGTCTCCTCATTCGCTCCCAAGTCTGGTTTGGTAGGACATTCACATCTAACCCCAAGTCCAAAATGACCAGATCAATTTCATACTCTCCTATTTGTGCGGTCAGTTTCATCTCTTGTCCCATGCTTGTTTTATGCTTTCCAATCTTTTGTACCACATGAGGCTCACCTAGCACGGTTCTAGCGCATCTATTGATGAATTCTTGTAGCCCTTTTATAGCCTTATTGTTGCGTAGTAACTTCATACAGGTTTCCAAGAAAGTTGTGAGCATAGAGGGGTCCATCTCCAGCTCAGGCTTATCCTCGCTTCCTAAAGTGGAGACCTCAGTGAATCTCTTCTTAGCTTCCATGAAGGCTTCCCGAGCATGCTCCAAATAAAATTCAACCTCTTTCTTTGGGGCCTTGCGAACCCATGTATTGTCTTCCAGTTGTTTCCCTTTGTCATCTCCTATCACGATTCCACTCCAGAGCACTATATTTACATTCGGATCTTCGTAACGTGGCTTAAATCTCATCATCTGCAAGTTCTGAGTCAGGGGAGGTGGTAGCACCCCTTTGTCATGTATCCTAGCTATCAACATTGGACAGTATTTCATTTCATGATCAAACAACGTGTAATACTTGCATGATCGATGCGTTGGATTAGTGAAATCACAAACATAGTGTCCTGGTCCTCCGCAATTGTAGCAAATCAACTGTCCTCGACCTCTACCAGGTCCTCCTCCACATCAGCCTCATCCGTGCCCCTGAAATCCTATCTGCACCATACCTATATTATGGTCAAGGGGTCGCGTTTTGGCCTGAACCCTATAGGTGAGAGTTCTATCCATCATCAATTCATATCTTCTGCAAGTACGCTCATCATGTCCTACCGACCTACAAAGGTTGCAGAAAAATTGTTGCAGTGCTTATACATACTTCTGTAGCAAGTGACAGTTTTCCATGACATGTTTTACAGCTACCTGACAGATAGCGCACCATAAATCATGTGTCGCACTGGGTCCTACTGGAGCTTTTGGTCTTAAAGGCATTGGTTCTCCTCCTGCAAGGTAATTTGCAAATAACAGGAAATGGTCTTTGTCATGACCCTGAATCTTTCATTTCAAGAACCATACCTCCTTGCATACCTCTGGTTGAACCGTCCTCTCCTACTTCAGACTTTGCATCTCAAGGCATAGATTCTTCAACTGCACATGGATCTGCTAGACTCCTAGATTATGATCTTGCATCGGAGTCTCATGTAGTCTCATGGAAATCTCCAAGGCCTCTACCTGTGTTGTTATCTTCTGCTGCGATAGCACTGTCCTTAAGTGTCATAGTAGCAAAGCCACAAACCACTCCCAATGTTGTCCATATGTCAAGTTCCTAACGCATCTCACCTGGTTGCATTGCGATCTATTTGAATCCCACAATCAACTACGCTTCATATTTAGCCCTGCTAGATTCCCTACTTAGTGCTTCTTGGATGTCTGCTACTCCAGCATTCGGGTTATCGTCAGGGTACTTAATATACCAGATTAGCTCGCGATCCTGTAGAGCGCTAACCAGTGTCACTTTCTTTATATGATCATCAGTAACACCTTGAAATTCCCATACAATCCTCACCACGAACAAAAATTGGTTAGGGTCCTCATTTCCCAAGCCTTTGAACAAAGGCAACTTCACTATGTTTTCCATACTGAACCATAGTGGAGGCGAAGGTGGTACAATCAAAGTTGGAGGTGATGGTGGTGAAGTTAGAGGTGGTGTGGGAAGAGGTGGTATTCATGGAAAGCCTTGTCTTATTAACTGAATATCACTTTGCGAGAGACCTTTGCTATCACTTCTTCATCTGTTCGCAGAGGCGAAATCAAGGGGCTGTACTCTGGACCCTTGTTTCCTTCATTCCTATAAGTTTTTCCAATTCGCGTAGTCCAAAAAATCAAGGTAGCTACATAACCCGTTTTTCGCGCAACAACATTTTAATCCAAGTATTCAAAGATTTTACATACTTACCTTGTGGTCCCTTGAAAAAGCGTCACTCTGCCTCACTGTAGCTGACTAAGTTTTCGACCGCAAATTCAGTCACAAATCCTCCTATGAAGTGATCGAGCCAATGATCGACAGCGCGGGTAATCTTACCCTCTGATGCTTCTGATGAGTCCCAGAAATGGGTAATTATATGGGCTCATTTAGCTTCCTAATTCGACTTAATTCACCATTCCCATTAGTTTATTGCATGTTTTTTATTATATTTATGCTAATAGAGTGAATTGGGTTAGTCATTATGCCAAAAAGCTTAATGTGTGCTTTATGCATATTTTTGGTCAATTTTGAGACAAAATCGAAGGTTTAATGAGCACTTGGAAGCCAAATTCATGGAAGAACAAGGGAGAGGATTTGTAGGAAGGTGTTCCCTTCATTTATGAGCCCTTACCTTGAATTCTCCATCAAAAACTCGGAGCACAAGGGGCAGCCAAGCAAGTCAAGTAGGACTGCTGTTAACTGAAAGTTTTGGTGGTCGAGTTCCTAAAGTTTAGGAGGGTTGTTGGGGTCCTCAATTTGTATAAATAGGAAGGCTTAGGGCCTCATTTCAGTTAGTCAATTTTTAGTTAGATTTTAGTTAGATTGTAGTTAGATTTTAGTCAGTAGGCTAGCACTTTAGTGTAGCTCTGTATCAACACATTTTCGAGCTTTTTCTTGTAGACAGTTTTTGGGATGTAACTATTATTTTTTTATCAATAAAGATGAATCCAACTTTGCACCAGCTCTAATCCTTATTAGGAGGTTGTAGCTCTTAGATTTGGGCCCAACCCAAGTGCCAATACCTCCTTTGTGTACTTTTATGTGTCTTTGCTACATTCATAGAATAATTTCTGTTATCTAGATTAAGATCTTGCTTTGTTACTTAGGTTGTTTTGGATGATTGAAATAGCTTTTCATGCTTTAGTTTGATTTGATATATTGGTAAAGAAAAACACCTGCAAAAAGGCCACCAAGCAATCCTTGATCTCATCTCTCCCTCCTTGGGACCATGAGCTGAGACCAAGGCATACTTGCTGCCACAAAAACACTTTTCTTGCTTCTTCATGCAATTGCTAGTGTTAGATTCTTAGTTGCAAAAGTCGATACGAGTTGTGATTGCATGTTTAAGTCTATTATTTCTTAGTTTGCACAGTTAACTTACGTCAGTTTCCACCAATAAATTTATGTTCATCATGGTTGCTGGTTCCTAGGTCAAATTAGGTCAAGTTAACTAGATCTTTGGTTTGCATAGTCTTTGTTCAGTCAGTTTTGGAAAATGGTGTGCAGAACACCTGTGAAACCTCCTTTCCTACCCTTCCTCCATCAGACAACCTGCTTCAACCTCTAATCCAAGATTCCTTCCCTCCATTTGCCACACTTTTCCAATTTGCCCTAATTTCTACATTCTTGTGCAACATTTCTCCCTCCATCCTTGAACAAATCCAACCACCTTAATCACTCCTTAGCCTCATTTACTAGGTCCTAGGCCCCTTTTCATCCTCATCCATCATCCATTTCAATTTTTCCACCATTTTTCCACCATCAACCCTCCAAAATCCTCTTTCGGATCTTCCTATAGAACATCCTGTAGAACCCCTGCAGACTCCGTGTAGAAGTTCAAGTGAGCGGTTTTTCGAGATCTAATCACTGTGAAACTCTCTGGAAGGGTGATAGGGACCCCTTAGGCCCTCTTCTCACCTTCCCAACCTCTTGCAAGCACCTACTCCATTTCCTTTCACCAATCAACCTCTGCACAGTCAAAAACAGTTAAAGCACATGCATAATAATTCTGATAACTTACTCAAAAATACAAAAAGATTACTTTTCTAGATTTTACTTCAGAAATAGCTTAGTCGCATGCATTTTACCTTTCCAAGAGTCAATGGCATCCATTTCCATCGCTTTCATCTCTTTTTTTTCACCAGTAGGGTTCATCAGTAAAACTAGGGTTTGGTAGGGTTTGCATTTCTTTTCAGCTTTCAGCTTCTTTCTGCAAGTAGACTAGCCTCCTTTGAGTTAGCTTTCGTCCATCATAGTTAAAATATTCTTCTAAGAGCTCATAGAAGTTGGCTTAAGCTCCTATCAGACTTGTGCCAACTGATCAAGTGACAGCCTGCGATAAGAGCTAGTACTTGTGCATATAGCACCATCGCTTCCAAGTTTTTTAGGAACTACCGTGTTGATAAAATTAAAGAAGGGAGCCCTAGGAGTTGCAGCATTATCACTGCAATACTGGAGCCCACCATCTTTTTGGTGCTGTTTCCAGGGAAGCATTAGAGTATTGGTGATTGCTACTTTTCTTCTATTTTCTACTGCAACCTTCTACTAAGTAGTTTATTTTAGCAAGAGTAGAGTAGTTGTTTCATTTCCATTCTGCAATTTCATTTCCGTAAAAGTAGATTAGACATTTCCTGCTTTAATTTCATTTCATCAAGCGTATATTAGATATTTCATGCTTTCATAGATTAGCATTTCAATTCCGCAATTTCAATTCTGCAAGCGTAGATTAGCATTTCAATTCCGTAATTTCAATTCTACATGCGTAGATTAGCCTTTCAATTCTGCAAGCGTAGCTTAGCATTTCATTCCTGCAATTTCATTTCAGAAAAATATATTAGTCCTTTTCTACTTTCATTTCAATTCCTCATTTTCATTTCATGAAGATATATTTTAGTTAGTTGTAGTTCAATCTATTTCAGTTTTGCAAGTACAAGCAGAAAAAAAAAAAAAAAACAAAAATCAACCAAAAATATTTCATTTCATGCCTTGTAGGAGTAGAGGTAATTCAGAAAAATGTTTGCACAACACCCCCACTGCTTCACACAACCAACCTTCTCTCTTCTTCGATGGTTGTGATTAATAAGAACCCCTAGCTGGACAGCAAGACATTTGAAGAACCTCTAGGGGAGAAGAAGAAGAAAGCATTCCTCTGGAGCAAATGGCTACAAGCAGAAATGTTGGGAGCAGTACCTTATCCAAAAACGAATTTACAAATCAGATGGAAGATTTCAAGAGTGAGGTGAGGCAGTTTCTTGCCATGCAACTGGATACCTTGCAGATCCAAAGGAAGCAAGAGGAAGCCAAGAGGTCTTTGGCCATCTTTTGTCCTAGGTGCACTAGAAAGCATCCTAGGAACGAATATCCATTGCACTCCATAGAAGTGTGTTTTGTCTATGAAGAAGACCATCCTATGAATCAGTGCCCTTCCTTTCCCAAGCTTAAAGCTGCATATCAGAGGGCAAAAGGTGCCACTGAACCACTCTATTATATGAACCAAAGGAGGCCACATGGACCCATACCTTACCAGCAGTGAATGCAAGGAACATCCCAAACTTATTACGACCCCTATCAAGCCACTTCCATGCCTTCTTGGGGTCCTCCTGCTCATTCTTCCTGGTCCACACTCCCTCCTTGGTCGTATCCATCTCAATATCATGCTCAACCAGCTACTCATCCATTTCACCCCTATGCTCAGCCACAGCCTTAGTGGAATGCACTTCATCAGGGGTGGAGGCCCCAATACAACTCTCCTCCTGCTCCTTTGCCCCCACCACCTACCCAACCACACCCCCACTCAACTACCCATACCACCATTTCCAAACCTGCACATTGGAGTACCTCAACCCAATTGCAATGTTGAGGCACAACATGTCCAAACAACTCCTCTTGAGCTCAACAATATTCACCATAGCTCAAGAAGAGTATTGCAAAAAAGAGGTTATATTGACAACATTGAACGACCACATCGAGCAAAAGAAGATTCAAAAGAGGAGAGAAAAGAACCATGGGCTGTACTTGATGAAGAGAAGACATCAGAATCAGAGATCAAGAGAGCTCCCTCATGGTTACCATCAAATCCTCTATGTATTTAAGAGAAAAATCAGCAAAAAGAGGAGGATGTGAAGGTCATGATAGAAGGTGACATGAAGAATGATCCAGATCAGCAAAAGGACCAAGGATATTAGAGCTATATTGAGATATAGTTTCAGATGGTCACTAAGTTGCAGCAGTACTCTCTTCCTCAGCTATGCTTGATCCCTTCAAAGTCAAATCTTTTGGTCTTTGAAATTTGGATACCCGACAAAGCATGCATTTCAAGCCTCCACATCATTTTGTCTCTAATCTCGATGTGCACATGGCTCCATTGGAAGTATTTTTATACTTGAAAATGATTATTTTTTTCAAGTAGCGCAGGGTTGGAAAAAAGAAAAAAAGATGAAAATAAGAGGAAAATAAAAATCTAAGGTGAAAACCTCCTCGGAGGTGCCTCAGATTGGCTCATTGATTGAAAACCTCCATGAGGCGGTCAATGGGTTGGATAGAAGAGAAAAGAAAAAGAGAATAAGATCCCTAGGTGAAAACCTCCCTTGGAGGAGCCCAGGGAAGGCAATTTGGGTGAAAACCTCCATGAGGCGCCCTAGTTGTTTTCAAAAAAAAAAAGAGAAAAAGAAAGAAGAAAAGAGAAAAAGAAAAATAAACCTAATTTCTGTTGAATAATTGCAGGTTGCAGGAAGTACATTGCAGGTTAGAAGGATCACACAAAACAAAGATAGAGGTCGGCACCAGGCTGCAAGCATCCCTCACAATCCATTCCTCCATGGTCACTACCCTTTCCCAAGATTTAGTCTCATTCGGACTCAGATTTCACCTTCTACAGGAAGCTCTGTATCTTCTACAGGAAGTTCTGTGTCTACTATAGGAAAATCCTGTAGAGCCTGCAAACAAGCCAAGATCGATCTCCAAAGAGGACCCGAAGGTTGAGAATCTGTCTATGAGGCCTGTAAATATCCTTGTTTCCATCCCTCACCCTTCTCCATCATTTCTTCCACCTCATTGTACTTCTTTTCTGAAAATTGTGTTTTCTAGAAGAAGTTCCTATAGAAATTACAGAAAGCTAGAAATGGATGTTAAAAAGTAGTTTAGCAAACATGGAAGCTTCATAAAGGGTTCATAAATCCTCCTACTTCAAACCTCTCTCCCATCAATTCCAAGTCTGCATTATAGCCCAAGCTCATCTTTTCTTACTGTGCAAAAAATTGTAGAATGCTTTGAAACAAATATACATAGAGTAGAAATTTGTTTTTTCCCTAACTTGAAAACCGTGCATCCATTTAAAAAACTATTTTATGGGGAGTTGTATAGGGATGATGGCAACATGTCTGAGCAATTTCAGCCAATTCTAGTGCATGTTTTCCAAGAAATCAGCCTCCATCACCTTCAGCCATTTTTGCATTTTCTCCATATCCATACATCCATTTCAAAACTTGTTTCATGGGGAGATGCATATGGGTGATAATAACCTGCCCAAGCAATTTTAGCAAATTCTAGTGCACGACTTCTAAGAAATTGACCTCTGTCACCTTCAGCCATTTTTAGTTTTTCTCTAAATCTGTGCATCCATTGACCACAATTTTTCTATGGGAGGTGCATAATGATGATAGAAACATGCTTAGAAAGTTTCAGGTCAATCTGGTCTATCGTTTGGGAGCTATGGAGAAAACAAGTCACTGTCCTACAAAAATCTAGCATCAGCAACATGAGGGTGCAAATCTGAACGTTGAAACAGACTCCTGCAGCTTAGATCCAGCCAGAGGATGCCTGCACAAGAAAAATAGCCATGTATCAACAACCAAACCAACATGCATCCACAGAAACAAAGGCATGTAGCAGAAGGAAAGGCCGCAACACCTCACAGCAAATGCATTCGACTTCTAGGTACGTGACTAAACCCATTCCTCTATTGCATGAATGTAATTTAGGAACTGTGTGGACAGTGAGATGGTTGTGATTAAACAAGATCGGTGGCCAGCTAACTGGCCACCCTCATCTAGTTCAGATAGTGCCTCGTTTAGTTCAAACAACGCTCAGTGGGTGCAATTGGCACGTGTGCTCAACCATCTCAAGAAGAAAACTGAAAACAGGTAGTGGTGGCTGTTTAAACTCCAACGTAACTGATGGAAGTGATTACAAGCAGACAACATACAGTTCATAATAACACTGCAGTGGGGACCAACGGTCTGCATGGGGCCAACGTGCACTTGGCTAGCTCACCCTCCATCAATGGAAGTCTCCATAAGTAGCCAATCGAACTCATCTTTGAAATACTCTCACCACTGTTGTTTCCATTTTATCATTGTCCCTGTAGCTGCAACAAGCTCCATACCACCTCCATAGTAGCAAACCAGTCTTTCATGGCCATTTTTCAAAACCCTCTTGCTTATCGGCATTCTACAGGAAGCACAGTTTCATTCTACAGGAAACGAGAGCCTTCTACAAGAAGGCTTCTACAGGAAAGGCATAAAACAACCCTACAGAAAGAAAACCCAGGATTTTCAGCGAATTTCAAGCTCAAAACAAGGTAGGCTCGAAAAAACTCCTCTATGCATGGTATGTTTGTGCAAGGTGGTGAATTGAACCGCATCGGATTGGAAAATCAGAGGAAAAGTAAAATGTTTGCCTGCATATTGCACTGAGTTTCCCCAGTTTTTCTGCATCAAAAATATCCTCCACATTTTCTTTTTAAATTCTCTTGTAGGGAGGATATATTCAACCATCTAGGTCAGCCTATGTGGGTAAAAATAAATAAAATTGAATTTGCATATCTGTCTGTGTGCTGAGAAGAGAACCTCATCCCTCTGCTCTGTCTGTAAAAAGAAAATTTCCCCTTTCATAAACAGACAGTCGAGATTTTGGGTAACAACAGTCTTAAAACAAGGGAATTGTTGCTAGTTGATATTGAACACATGAGAAATTTCATCTTGGGTTCAGGGGAATCCAAATTCAGCTATCCTCTATTTCAGATTGACTGTTTGGTTGCCTAAGCATTTCCTTTTCTGATTAAAACATAAAAAGAGCACTCTCTGGAGTGAAGTCAGTTTCCAAATTACGAAGTACATCACGTGTGAAGGGAGGTTTAGCATCATCTATGGTTATCATTTCAGGTTGCTGTGTGAACTAAGGCATGGGATTGCCTTGCCTCCAGCCAAGAAACTAAGAATCCCCTATTTCCTTCTTCAGTCAATAATTGAATGTGGTACAAAGTTAAATAAAGGGATCCCAGATCAGTTGGCCCATCATGGGCTCATCAAACTATTGGTGGAAGGTGCTTTGCACACCTACACTATTCCCATATCTTGGGAAATCTTCAGAAACATGTCCAGGGATGACAATATTAGAATTTTGGCTGAAAACATCACCCCATCCAGCAGTGAGGAGGGAGAACAACTGAAGAAGGTGAGAAAAGCAATGGTGAAGGAACACAGGATATTTAAGCATAGAAAGAATAGAAAGAAAAAGGGGAAATGGGCGAAATTGTTAAGCCTAAAAAAGAGGAGGAAACAACAGCAAAAACACCAAGGGAAAAGAGGATGTTGTTGGCATTATGATACATGTGTTGTCCTTGATGGAAACTCACTCAGAGGTTTGATACAGGTGATGGCAACTTAATCAGAGGAAAGATCTTAGTACAACAAGTCAAGAGAGAGATATACGCAGGTACATTGTGACAAAGCCGTGTATACACATGGGTTAGACGTTCCGAATACGCATGTGCATATACACGCACTTTCACGCAAGGAAAAGCGTGTACATGTGGGAGAAATTATGTTTTGGTCCGTGGTATTTAGTCCTTGGTATTTGAACCTATGGTTGTGGACCATTGTATCTCGTCAGAAGTGTTGGTCCCAAGTATTAGGTCCATGGTATTGTTTCTACATGGTTTTGGACCATGGTATTGAGAGAAGCCTAACCTATATAAGGAGAAGATCATTAGGCAAAGGAAAATGAAAGGAATAGATGTCTGACGAAGTGGGAAGATCTAGTTATGTGTTTGTGATGCTTGGCTCAGGTTGGATATGACAGTGAAGGTATAAGTAATTATCTTTAGATCTGTACGCAGGTTGTCTCTGGTGAAAGTGCGTATACACGTGGTTTTGATATAGTCAAGTAGCATATGCATTATGAGATTTGGTGTTTCAGGTTGCTGTTGATTCTAGTGGTTGTTCCAGAGTTTTGGGCTCTGGTTTGCGTTCTGTGTTTTTGATGACAGGGTTTCAATGATTCAGTATTGGGTGATTTTGAGATTTATGATGCAAGTATAATTTGATGATTGTGTTGCAACAGTGATTGTTTTGTACTTATGGATCCAGTTTGAAAATGTATGAAATGTGGTCCCTATAGGAAAGAAGGTTGTAGCCTTCTGTAAGTCAGCACCTACATACTAGTATATCAGCTAGTACAAGAGCTGAGGGGGTTGTAGCTCATTTCCAGAAGAAGCTGGAAAATGAGAGAGGGTTGTAGCTCTATGCAAGTTGCAGCCTGCATGTTGGTAAAGGACTGCACCAGTACATTGTAAAAGAAGTTTCTTATTAAAGGAAGATAGAAACAAATTGCAGTAGGTGGTTTTCACCCACATTGGGTTTCCACCTTATATCATGGTGTTCATGTGTGCTCTTTATGTGTGATGATCTGTTCTATTTACTATTCATATGGTTGATAATGTTTTGATGCATTCACTGAAGATGAACTAACTAAATCATAAAGTTTACTGGATGTACGCTAGTTGCCTTTAGCGCAGTCACGTATATACGCAGATATATTTAATTGAAGTAGCGTATATGAATCAGAATATGAAAATTGAAAAGTGGTTGATTTTCTAACGCTGATTCACCCCCCCCCCCCCTCTCAGTATTATTTCCAACAATTGGTATCAAAGCAGGTCCTTTAGAAGAAGCTTGATTGCTTGAAGGAAAGATCCATTAGAATGGCTAATCTAGAAAGAGAGGCACACATCAGGCCACCAATCTTTGATGGGAACAACTTTACCCACTAGAAGATAAGAACCATGGCATATCTACAATCACTTGGAGCAGAAGTTTGGGGGATCGTGGAAGGAGGAGATAAATACCTTAGTCATTTTTCCAGCCCTGAAACACCCATTGTCTCTCTACACCAAGAGAACTTCTCAGAGCTCAAATTTTTTTTCAATGCATTTGTAGTATTCTTCAAAGTGTCCACTTTTACCAGCAACACCTTTTTGTCTTCTATCATATCCCTCACAAAGTGATATTGAACATCAATGTGCTTTGTCTTTGAATGATATGCGGGGTTCTTTGCCAAGAAAATTGCGCTTTCGCTGTCACAGTCTATCCTTATAGCTCCGTGTATTAACCGCATACTTGAACACAATCTCTGCAACCAAACTACTTCCTTGCTTGCATGAGGGGCCACAAAAGAGCTTAGTCATTTTTCCAGCCCTGAAACACCCATTGTCTCTCTACACCAAGAGAACTTCTCAGAGCTCAAAATTTTTTTCAATGCATTTGTAGTATTCTTCAAAGTGTCCACTTTTACCAGCAACACCTTTTTGTCTTCTATCATATCGCTCACAAAGTGATATTGAACATCAATGTGCTTGGTCTTTGAATGATATGCGGGGTTCTTTGCCAAGAAAATTGCACTTTGGCTGTCACAATCTATCCTTATAGCTCCGTGTATTAACCGCATACTTGAACACAATCTCTGCAACCAAACTACTTCCTTGCTTGAATGAGTGGCTGCCATGTATTTTTCCTCTGTAGTTGATAGTGCCACTATAGATTGTTTCTTACTCATCCAACTGACTGCACCTCCAAATAGGTTAAACACATACCCACTTGTAGATCTTCTTTGATCTAGATCTCCAGCCCAGTCTACATCAACAAAGCCACAAATATCCAACATTTTGTCCAATCTTGATCTTCCTTGGTAGCACAAACCATAATCACTAGTGCCATGCAAATACCTAAAAACCCGCTTCACTATTGTCTAATACTCCTTTCCTAGTTTTGACATAAACTTGCTCAATACTCCCACTGCATGTGCAAAGTCTGGTCTAGTACAGACCATTGCATACATCAGACTACCAACTGCACTTGCATATGGAACACGGGACATGTCCTCTTCCTCTTCTTGTGTCTTGGGACATTGTTCAACAGATAACCTCACATCTACAGGAATAGGAACCTTCACCGGTTTACTATCCTTCATATTAAACCTCCGCAATATTGTCTCGACATACTTCCTCTGGTTTAACCAGAGCTTCCTCTTTGTCCGATCTCTTTTAATTTCCATGCCCAAAATATAGTTTGCAGCATCAAGATATTTCATGTCGAATTTGGAGGACAATTGGGTCTTCAAATCATGGATAATTTCTTTCTCATTTCCAACCAGCAAAATATCATCCACATATAAGACCAGATAAATAACACAGTCACCAATTAATTTAAAATACACATAGTGATCTGCTTTGCTTCTGGTGAAGCCAAGTACCCATATAAATGTATCAAATTTTTCATACCACATCCCTGGTGACTGTTTTAACCCATATAGAGACTTCTTTAACTTACACACCAGTTCTTTCTTACCCTTCACCGCAAAGCATTTAGATTGCTTCATGTAGATCTCCTCTTCCAGATCTCCGTGAAGAAATGTTGTCTTCACATCCATTTGTTCTACCTCAAAATCAAAAGCAGCAGCAGCAGATAAAAGTAATCTAATAGAAGTTACCTTGGCAATAGGAGAAAAAATATCACTAAAATCAATTCCCGGCACCTGGGAATAACTTTTTGCTACCAACTGAGCTTTGTATTTCTCCACCTTTCCTTCTGCATTTGTCTTCTTCTTGAACACCCATTTGCTACCAATGGGTTTCCTTCCAGCTGGAAAATCCGCCGGATCTGAAGCCTCATTTTTGTGCCAAGATGCCATTTCATCAACCATGGCCTCTTTCCAGAGTTTTCCATCCTCTGAATCCACTACTTCCTTCATAGTTTTGGGATCATCATCAGTAACAGACAAAGAAAAATTTGAAGATAAAGTAGATGGACTATACCTTTTTGGCTACTTTCTTTCTTGAACTGATCTTATCCCAGCTGGATTTTGTGGCTCTTCATCTTCTGATTCCTCCTCTGTTGTAGAGTCTAATTCTTCATCCTTTAGCTCAAACTCTATCTTCTCAGGTTCCTTTGGTTGGACTTCATGTTTAATAACATTTTTCACCTCTACGAACACCACATTGCGGCTGTACACAACCTTCCTTGTTACTGGGTTCCAAAGCTTATAACCCTTTAAACCATCCTTATACCCAATAAAGATGCACTTTTCAAATTTACTATCGAACTTGGTTCGTTTGTCTTTTGGAACATATACATATGCATCACATCCAAATACCCTTAGATGTGAAAGAGAGGGTTTCTTACCAGTCCATACCTCTTGTGGAGTCTTATCCTCCAATGCTAATGAAGGTGACCTGTTGACCAGGTAACATGCAGTATCCACCGCCTCTGCCCATAATTCTTGTGCTAACGCGACACCACTGAGCATGCTTCTTGCCCTTTCCATTAACGTCTTGTTCATTCTTTCTACAACTCCATTTTGCTGAGGTGTATATGGAGTAGTATTCTGCCGTGATATACCACAATTCTTACATAATTTTTCAAATTCCTTTCTGCAAAACACCCCACCATTATCTATCCTCAACACCTTTATCTTATTCTGTGTCTAATTTTTCACGAGAGCCTTAAATTCTTTAAACCTGTCAAAGGCTTCAGATTTCTTCTTAAGGAAATATATCCATGTATTCCTCGAGAAGTCATCTATAAATGATACATAGTACACAGACTTACCCAATGATGGAACCTTGACAGGTCCAAACACATCACTGTGCACAAGCTCTAATATTTGTTTTGCCCTCTTACTACCAGAGGGGAAACTCACCCAATTCTACTTCCCATATACACAATTTTCACAGAAATCAAAATCCAGAGAGCTATTACTCATACCCTCTACCATACATTTACCATGAAGTATTTGAAGGCCCTTCTCTCCAATATGTTCAAGCCTTTGATGCCACAGCATGGTCTTCTCTCCAGAGACCACTAGATTTTCTTCTCCACTTTCAGGAACCACAAAACTGTTGCACCCATCAACAATTGTGCTACCTTGCAGCTTGTACAAAGTTCCAATCCAAACTCCCCGCATCAATACCAGTGCTCCCCGAACCATCTTGCAGATATCCTTCTCGAACACTATTTTTACACCTGCATCATCCATCTTACTAACAGAAATCAGATTTCTGGCTAATGCAGGAATATGCAGAACACCCAAAAGTGTTCTAACCTTTCCACCTTGCAGCTTCAACTTTACTTTTCCACGACCAATGATTCTAGCCTTCCTACCATCCCCCAAGAAAACATCACTACCATCATATTTCTCATACTCGCAGAATCACTCTCTATGGGGAGTGAAGTGAAAGGATGCACTTGAGTCAATCAACCATGCCTCATGATCTACATGTGTACTTGAAGAAGCCAAGTACACATCCCCACCTTCATCTGAGGTGGTTTTTTCCTCTGCAGAAGGAGTATCATCAGATCCCTTTCCTTTATTAGGAGCTTTAGATTTACAGTCCCTTTTGTAGTTTCCTCCCTTTCCGCATTTCTAGCACACCAACTTTACAGGTTTTCTTGGAGATTTAGATCTCCCTCTAGATTTAGATCTCCCACTTGATGACTTATTTTTGTTTTTGTTCTGGGACCATCCTCATACAGACAAGGCATCACCATTTTGGCTCTCCATATTTTTCCGTCTCATCTCCTTCATCAGCAAGGCTGAGACTATTTTATCAAATTGCAAGGCAGTTGCATTACTATCTATTGTAATAACCAAGCTATCTCATGAATCTGGTAGAGATCACAACAAACTTATGCACTTATCTTCATCTAAAATTTTAATATCAACAGATGCTAATTGACTTACCATAGTATCAAATGCGTTCAAATGCACTGTCACTAAGTCTCCATCATTCATCCTTAGGTTATACAACTTTCTCCATAGGAATAGTTTATTCACTAGAGACTTAGATTGGTACAAAGTCCCTAACTTGTCCCACAAAGCCTTCGCCGTAGCTTCCCCTGATACATTCAGTAATACTGAATCTGAGACACACAATCATATTGTGCTCTTTGCCTTCTGATCCAACTTCTTCCATTCTTCATCGGACACTCCCATTGGTTTAGTACCCGGATCTACTACAATCCACTGATCTTTATCCACCAACAGATCCTCCATCTTGAGTTTCCACAACTCAAAACTCTAACCATTAAATTTCTCGGTCTCTCTCTTTCCACTGCTCGCCATCTTCTTTCACCACCAGATTCAATCTCACAGATCTCCCACTAAACAGGGTCTACCATAGGCTTGAGCGAAACCCCTCAGCAACAAATGCATCCCCTTGAAGCCAAATCTCCTCTAATACCAAATGTAAGTTTTAACCCCATACAGAAATTACATGCATATGAATTCTAAAACACAAAAAATAAACAATTGTGAGAGAATAACACATAAAACACATATACATAGAGATTTTCCCATGGATCTCAAAACCAAGACTACCAACTTGTTTTTTCATTATGTTCCTTTCAATGTTATAATACATATTTATACATGGCGAAGAATCCAATACCATGGACTGAAAACCATCGCGTCCAAAACCATGGACCAAAAACCATCGCATCCAAAAAACATGTGCAAAAATCATGCACGAAACCATAGGTGGGTCCGCCCAACCTAACATAGGGTCCAAAACCAAAATTTTCTGGGGCGCTAACCCAGACCCCATAAAGTGGGGTTACGGATACACCTCAAA
Source organism: Pinus tabuliformis (assembly GCA_031772625.1). Taxonomy (NCBI): domain Eukaryota; kingdom Viridiplantae; phylum Streptophyta; class Pinopsida; order Pinales; family Pinaceae; genus Pinus; species Pinus tabuliformis. The sequence goes on along the minus strand of CM062810.1, from coordinate 542,065,022 downwards.
CCCCCTGTGATGCCCCCCCTACTACACAATCGGTGCAACGAAAGGGGGCTTTGGCCCCCCCTCTAACCCCCCAGTTAACTACATGGGCTAGTCGTGGAAATAATATAACACAACCCAACATCTTTAACATCTTCATGCTCTGTGACCATAGAATGTGGAGTCTTTACACTTGGATTACAAAATTTTACCAAAATATCGGCTTTTAGCCCCAAAAATACCCTTGGGGGATCCCACACCCAACATTCTCTTACATCAAAATGCTACTTCTACAAAGGATGCCCATATATATAACATGGTAGATGACTTGGCACAATCTCCTGCTGTGTTATCAATGCTAAAAGTCCTCCATATGTGCCCATCCCAACGAAAAGCTCTACTATCCACTTTGGGTGTTGTGGATCCTCATGATGACTAGATGATTGTATTTCATGTTGAAAAGTCAAAAAATCCTCGCCTACCTTCATTTGTTTCATTTCAAATACTAGTCTACATTAGAAATATCGTTGTTTAGCAGTGTATCATTGATGAAGGTGCATCCACCTATATGATGACTACCAGCATTTGGAAGAAACTTGGTTCCCCTGACCTATTCCTGTCCATTATCACTCTTCGAACACGGGATGGTCATCCTTAACAACCCCTTGGCTTATATCACAACTTCCTAATCATAGTTTCCAACAAGATTGTCGGTATTGACATTGAAGTCATTGATGCTCCCTTATACTATAACAACATTTTGGGTCGTAGTTATGCTTATGCCATGTCAGTTGTTGCATCCAAGTTTCATCATAATATGTGCTTTCCCCATAATGGAGAGATCTTCACTATTGATTAGTTGATGTAGTATGACCCTAAAGCCAAAACTTCACCTCAGTCCAACATTTCTTCTGTGGATGACAATACGATTATCTCGTCCTTCAGCAATGTCCCTCTAGGAGTCTACAAATATTCCACTTTTATTGGTGCGTACTATTGTCCAGTACCTGCCCCTTCTAAGCCTAGCTCATCTAGTGATTTCATTCTCCAAGAATCATGGGCTTCCCACAAACAGTCTCATATGTTTTAACAACAGACTGTACCTCCGCAAATTGTTTTTCCTAACTCAACCCAACCTCTAGGTACTACTCCTGAAGGATGATTTCCTTCTTCTCATGTATCTCCTAATACATTTTTGTTGGAACAATTACCCCATACCTTAACCCTCTTGGAGAAGTTCCTCCAAGCCACTATCCTTCTAGTCAGATACCATTCTTATTTACACCTCATGGAGTTTATTCTACACTTGTTATGGATATGTTAATTTTACACAACATTACCTTGGGGATCCCATTCTGGTACATCGATCCTCCTGCAAACACTCCATACAATGAACTTAAGTCATAAATGGATTTGACCCAGATCCAACCTGTTGTTCCTACCCCTTCCTTTTCTTCAGTTCCACAGAAACCTCAATAGGATCCTACTCATTTTGTGAAATCATCTGACGTGGGGGAAAAATCCCATAAAAAGGGAACTAGAGACAAGGCCCACCCAACAAATCCATCTCCTCCTAAGCCACCAAATCCTATTCCCTAATTCTAACATTCTTGATGTCCATGTCACCTTACCTGAGTCAGCGAAGAAGAACAGATCTTTATACACAAAGAACCCATGTTCCCTTTGTGATAATTATAGCCACTATTCTCATCGTTGTCCCTATCTCAAATATTTTCATGCTACACCTCAATTTCTTCGCGAATTAGAGGCCACTCATAGTGAGACCATCTCTCATCTACCTGTGGATTCTGGTCCCACTCCTACACTACAACAAGAGGTCTCTCAAACACCCATTGTGATTCCTCCCCCTGATGTCAAGAAAACAGATAGTATGGTTACCATTCTCTACATGTCGTCATCCATGATATCGATACCTTGGAACTCCCTTGATGTCTCCTATTGTGATTCTATTGACCCTTCTTCAACGAGCACCTCGATCTCAACATCGGTAGATACCCCATCTACTAGTCATATGTCTCCAACTTGTATAGTGGGTATGTGAACCTTGTCTCTCATGAATATGCCTCAGGTATATCTTCTCCATCTTGTGGTCCCTCTTCCTCTAGTCCACCCATCTTCCATTCTAATGAAGGAATCATGGAAGCCATGACCACTCCTAATTATCCTCGAGATGATATGCACCATCGTGCGTACTTCGTTCTCCAACAAACCCATGACCAATTTTCTATGGAATCAAAAGATTTCATCTATGATGAAGTCGATTGATTTAACCACCCCTTACTTCGAACCCACAAATTCGAACCACATCCACCTTGTGGCCATTACATTGACACCAAAATGTATGGGTAAGGGGGCACCAATTTTTGAGAGTCCTGGAGAAGCAAATCTCTCCAACCCTCTTAGTGCATCTACTATTGTTGACTATAGTACCATTATTCTTCCCCCTTTAGATGAATGTCTAGAGTCCCATATCACTTTAAATCACTCTAGGGATGATACATTTAATCATTCCTCCATCTTACATCAACAACCTAGTCCCTTAGACACTGTTGTTGGTTAACCACCGTGTTTTGTAGGTGAGCATCAGTTAATTATATTTGAAGCCACTCTTTGGCATAGAGACACCATGTATGCAGACCTACAAATTCACTCCATTTGATTTATATATGAAATGAAAAATGAGATTGGTAATCCACCATTTCCTTTCTCTAACTTTATCTATCCACTCTTGTCATAAGAATACATCCATAACATAAATAAATTGCGAACCACATCATAAAAATGTGTCTAGAATCAACTATTCTAAATACATTCGACATGTCCATAAAATGCTACATCCATCCATACAAAACTTGGAGGAACATATGCTCCTCCATTTCCTTATCATCCTCTGGGGGATCTCATGCCATTCGGGCTGACTACTTGAATCCCTTATTCTAGAACTTGAAAAACAATGGTACTCCACAAACTCATCTAGCTAGGGGCATCATTCCCAACATTGTATACCAGATCAGTCTCCTCCATCACATATGCTCAAGGGAAGTATCCCATGCATGGGGGAATGATGACCCCCCTTAACCACCTTCTCACTTGATTAACATACATATCATCCTAGACCCCGACAATCTAGGTATGGTTGATTATCCTTCCATTCCTTAGATAATTTTTCCTACCGGCCTCTCGGGCAAGCCATATTCACATCACATATCATAGATGTTTGATACCATATCTTCAAATGTCATACTCTATGTGATGCCACACTTACTGCGAGGTCCCCACGTTTGAATTTTTGGGTAGGGATGATCTTGAAACTTCTCTAGTAGTTCATTCATGTATTCCTCTCTTACCTTGATTCTTCAATAGGAATCATCCTTCCAAGAAGCATTAAGGTCATTTTTAGACAAGTAAGGCCACCTACCTAAAATTCTTGGATTTGGATTCCAATGGTTGGTTTTTCTGATATGATCTCCATAAGATTTAGGACCTTCTCCTCCTCTCCTAATTCTCTACAACAAACTATGCAAATGAATTCGATTTGGGGACAAAAAGGCCTTTTATAGAAAAACCCTAGTTTTTTCGTTGCCCATTGTGGCCAAACCATAGCTCTGTTTTATGAATTTCTAGCGCTATTGTAAATCTCTCATTGAGTTATATAATGTGTCTCTCTTTATCTTTGGATATTTGACACTTCACTTCGAAACCATTTTTTCAATGAAGTTTCACTTTGTCACCTATTAAAATGGAATTTCTTCATTTGAGCCACCCGTACTCTGGTACAACTTTACCTTGGCACTGGTTGACTCACATGTTGATTTTCTTCATTAGTAACCATCATTTACTCATGTTTTATGGTCCCCTCCAAGCCTCACCCATGTGGCAGCATCATCTTTTCACCCTTGTTCAGAGCATCAGAGATGAGTCACCATTGTATTTATGGAGTCTGTTCTGAGTCCCCTTGTGTCCCATTACAATGTTTGATATGTCACTCTATTTCATATCTCCCATTTTACTCATATCTTGCCTCTAAATCTACTACTCTGTCTTTGCCAAACCTCTGTTTCATTCATTAACCATCTATTATCAGGAAATTTAGTGTCCACTTGGAGTTGCTAGTCCCACTAAGAATGGTAGCTATCTTAGAAACAAACAAACTAAAACTACTTTCATTTTCCTTTATGAGAAGTAGATAGGAGGGGAATAAAGGACACCAACCTCAGTCTTGCGCTTAGTTCCTTGCTTGGTTCCTCTGCCTTCTGACAAATCCTTGCCGCTTTGCCTTCGTCTACCTAGCTTCAAAGAGCACATGTGGAATCAAAGCAGCATAATACTATCGAAGAATAGAGATCTACAATCATAAAAAATATAGGACCAAATATATATTGACCACACAAATGCATATATCATCAAACATACAAGAATGTGGAGGAAAACATGAATAGCTTTATTAATATCAAGAATAGAAAAGAGGATTACAACCAATTGTTTTGATCCAGTGTCATCCTCCTAGCATGAAAGCCCTTCTTCACCTCATGAAAAGCTTAGATCACCCAACACTATGATTTACACCAAGAAACCAACATCACTTCCTTACAAAATACCAAATTCCAGCCTTTGGATCTCCAGGATGAGGGATCCATATATAGATGATTGAAGGGGGGTGAGTCAACTTTTGCGATTTTGATTAGTGTCCTCTCTCTGATAGTTCTTGATTCCACTTGGAGATTGATGATATCTTACTCATCTCTGGGAAAATTCAGAGAGGCAAGTGTCATAGGAGAAGTTTCTGGAAGATTCTATGATCATCCACCTCGTAAACTGTCTCTGCCATTTGTCCACTCTAGCCCATCGCACCCTACAGAAGGGATTTTCAGTATGCATCACACCCTTTACGCTGGGCAGGTGGGATGCATCGCACCCTTAGCACTGAGCAACCTGTATGGTCCAGTTTTGACCTGTCCTGGGTAGTTTCCTGTGGAGAACTTCTGGGAGATGATGTAATCAGCTGACCTTGTTCTTTTAGGGTATGGAACAACACTTTTAGGGACTTAGGAGCCCTTGGTTTATGGACATGTATGGTTGGGGTTGTAGTGCCCAAAAATGTCTATAATAGTTTCCCCTAAAGCATGAGGTCATTAATCTTTTGATGTCGGGTGAAATGCTTTATCATGAGGATCCAAAGTTTTTTCGAGCTGAAAGGTGACCTGTAATAAGATACAATATAATACATTATCTTCATAATATTTTTCATGATCTAGCTGAGGTAGGCATTCCCATGCTCAGCTTTATAAATTCATTTTCATGTACATAAGACAGACAACTGTCTATGAGGGAGACTGATGATTCTGATAGAGTCATCATCCTTTGATTCTGATGATCATCTGTGTAGCAACAATGTACATTTGATGTCTTTATTTTCTTGAATATATCGCAGCCCGGATGGATGAAACTAGATTTGGGGTCTTCAAATTCGTCCAATTTTCACTCAGAGTACAAGTTGATCCATGTGAAAGATGTTCTGGAGTCGAACATGGAAAGACATCCCTTGATTACCAGCCAAAGATGTAAGATGTTAACAAGCACGAGAGGAATCACTGATAATGATAATGACCCTCAAGGTACTACAGTACAATTCACGTGGTATGAAAAAGGACTCAGTGTTGAACACCACGTAAAATCTTTCGATCGAAGGCCATTGATGTAAACCTGTCGCCAAAAGTGAGAAACTCGCCATTGAGGCATGCAAGCTTCAAAGTACTGAAAGGGTTGTTCCTAAGTCGACTTCTCGGATAATGAGCTGATGTCGACAAGAATTGACCCATCATAGGAAGGCCTTAATGAATCCCACATCTACGACACGAAATGGAGTAAATGATTTTTGGAGGTGAAAACGATTTGATGATACAGAGTTCAGGGTGGCGGTCATGAAAGAATGGAGCATGAATGTATTACAGCGGATGAGACACAGGTGAATTCTCTAAGCGACTTCTCTTGAGCATACCGGCGACACTGACATGGATTGGTAGCGTTAACCCCAAATATGGATGGTGTGATAGACCAATGGTAATATGACCGGTGAACGGAATAACCCAACCCGACTCGAATGTGGAGTGAAAGTGTTATGTTCAAGAGTAACTTGCTACCAATGAAGTTTCTTCAAGTTTTCTTCCCAATTTTTCCCCAGTCATTGCTGACCAGTACCTCTTTATTTTTTTCAAGCTTGAGGAGGATAACATATGCTTGCTCTATAATTTTCCCTTCAGGTAAACCCGTCGCTATATTTTAACGAGCCTAGCGACAGTGAGACTCGTTCTTGTCTGTATGGACAAGTTTGTCACTATTCGGTTTTAACGAGTTTAACGACAAAGATAACTCGGTCCTTTTGAATTTTAGAGAGTCTAAAAGGGACGTAAAGGAAACTCCAATAATCCTTTTTCGTCATATAATCCCTTAAGTCTGAAAAAGTATAAAATAATCCGAAAGGGATGAATTTTCGGTAATTTTAACGAGCCGAACAAAACAAGCGCTCGATATTTTTTTGTAATAATCCCTCAGGTCCAAAAATATTAAAATCTAAAGGAGGGATAGCATTTCCGGTCGCTTTAATGAGCTGGAGAGGCCAATTTCTCGGCAATCTTTTCATTTTTTATGAGTCAGGTGAAAACAGCTTAAAGGAGACTCGTTTTTTGAGGAACGAGTGATAATTTCAGGTAGCAGCTGATTCCAGGTAAGGTTTGGAATTTTCCAATCATTGCAGTGTCACAAGGATGGCTAACAGGATCACTCTTCGTAGCTATTCCTCAAAAGGGGTAAACAATCAAATGGAGGTGAATTATCGGCTAAAATAGAGCGGAGGTGATGATGAGAACATGACCAGGGCTCAAAAGCTGATGATAATGCATTCACAATGGTTATTTACCAGAAGTTGGTTCATTTTTTAATGAGCTTAAACTCTGGGGGAAACATTTGCTCATTGCTTAGGTTTAATTTTTAACGAGCTTGAACTCCACATAAAAACTGCTCGTGCCAGTCATATAATAAGTATATCTCATCTATAGATGCCATTTTTTTTATGGAGCTTGCACCTTTCAAAGCTTTGCCCCAGATCCTTTCTTTATGCAAGTTAGGAAATGACCAATCCTATGAGTTTAAGGGTTTGAGAATCTACAAACTACGAAAATAAATGGTCGCTCTTTGCTTGCATGCAAAAAGGTTTGCATGCCCCCAGGTATAGTGAAGAATTTCCAGGTTACCATATAGAAGTTCTTGCTTTTGCAAGATAGTTTCCATCCACACCACAGATAGAAACACTTCCTAGCTTAATCCATCTGGACAAGGGTGGTTCTAAATCCCAACCTCCTAACCTTGATGACGGAATCTTATTCCGGTCTAATTCCGGATGGGTATTGGACCAGCCATTTTCCTCCATGGAAACCTACTCTATACCTAGAGTTTCCCTGCCAGAGCAGACCAGGGTGCATCCCCGCTAGGATTCAGTCATGTCTTCCCGAATCACTCGCACTCATTAGGTGGAGGAAATGGAGATTGATGAGACATTTCTTGCGTGAAAAGACCATTTAGGGATGGAATTTTACTATTAGCTATGTGTGAGCCAGGGAACAAAAGTTGGTCTACGAGCTTGACCACTTGGTCTTCATGCGGAAAACACATTACTCTAAAGAGTGAGGAGACAATGGCTCCCATGCTATAAATATAGTCGCACCCAAGGAGTAGAATATAATCTAGCAGTACTTGGACTACCATCATGTTCATGTAAACGGTTTTCATTCTCAATGTTATGGGCACACTGGGAAGGATCCCTAATGGTCGACTGGTTCCTTTGTCAAAGCCTGTCAGATTTCTCATCTCAGGCAGAAGCGATGGCGAACCAAGCGCTTTCCAAGCAGTTGAGGAAAGGATACTCACAGAAGCCCCTTAATCTATGATGGTACTAGCCATGACCATTCTATAAGATTGTACAATGATTCAGAATGGTACACTAGCCGGTAAACAGGGTCTGCCTAGTAGATTCCAGTCGAAGGAAATGACTAGGTTGCTTGGAGGTGGGACCAAATAGACGACCGGATATGACTTTGACAAACTTTCTTCCTGTGGTAAAGGATCGGGTAGATTTCCCCCATGTTCATCGGAGTCTGTGTTTACGAAAAGAATTTGAACGGTGTCATTCTCATTCTCCCTAGTGACTATATCATCTGAGGATGGACCTTCTGAAGGCAAGACCGCGTCAAGTGCCACCTCGACCTTTTGAATTTTGTCTGGTATGGACTCAGAGCGTTCATCATCAATGATAGATGCTTCGGTCGACCAAAATGGCATGTTAGCTAGATTTTCAACCAGCGATGGACTCGGCAAGAGTTTCTTATATCCAGGAGGGAGCCATAGCGGTGAAGTAGGACGGTCATCCAAAACTCTTTTATCTTCATCTAGGAAGGGACAACGGTGGACGGCGTGATCACCTTCACACAGTTTACAAGGAAATTTGCAATTCCTTTTCTGTCCAGATACTTCACTTTCACTGGTTGACGGTGTACTTTCAACATGATCATTAGAGGTTCATGACAACGGATTGTGCAAATGAGGAGACCAATCCCTTAAGATCTAAGGGGTGCAAGGACAATCTCGATGATAGTGGTATCTGTTACACAAAAATATCATCACCATGATTATTTGCAGTCAGTATGAGTCTATCATCACTTATACTGTCCTCCTAAGCAAGTCTCAAACCTCAGTTCTTCAAATCAAGCTTTGGAAATGAGAGAAAGACATTAAAAAAAAATGTAACTCTGGTTCCGCACTTTCTCTCATGGTCACCTATGGTCCCGCACCTTTTGTGTACAAAAACTGTCGACCTACCCGCTCTGTCCCTAACGGTGCAGGTGCAGACCCTTGTGAAAGTCAAAAGGCGCAAGTTTTATCTTAAAAAACTCACTTTGGATTAATTCTAGAGGTTTCTAGAAGGAATTTTGATGTGGATTGTTCGCTCTGAGGTGGTTCATGCATCCCAAAAGAGAAGGAGCTAATCCCTTGATGAGAGGAGCTATCCTATTGAAGGAGGGCTTTATCCCTTTGAAGGAGGACCTAGTAACCTCCCTCCATTGCACTATAAATACAGGCATTGGGCTGGTTGCAGGAGAGGTTAGAAGCTGAACATTTTTGAGGGTAAATGCTGGTGAAATCAAGACTTCATAGTTGAGCTTAAGAGGAGAGATCACACATCTTTTTGGCTTCATTGGGGAGTGAGTGAAACTTGTCAAAGTAGAGGAGACTTCTTGCTGGACCCCAGGAGGAGCTTGTACAGCGTCAAGGCAAAGGTTGTAAGGTTCTTCTTCTTTTGAATTAATACAATCAAACTCATTTTTCTCAACAAGTATCTTATGTTATTTCTTTCATGGACTCCTTGAATTTCATGTTAAATATGTTTTATGCAATTGGCTTTTCAGGTGCTATTTAATTTGTTTGCCTTGTTTGTGTTTGCAGTTTCGCGAAAAGGAGCTCATTTGGATCGAAGGAGCGAGGGCATCCACAAGCTAGCGTTGGACCTAAGGTAGGCCCTAAAAACACTTGTTTGCTATTGTTTATCAAAGAATATTTAGATAAAGATAGTGTCTCGTTGGTTTGCTTGTCATTAGGTCTTCTTTAGATTCTATGAAGGTCTATCTTGTCCGCAAGATTGACTTGTTCCGTGTGATAGTATCCTCTGCAAATGACGCATGAAGATATAGGTTTAGATGGTGCAGTGTGAGGATTTTCGCTAGAGGATGCATGGTTGCCCCATTTTGTTTTTGGCTCCTTCTTCTTATTTTCCTTTTTCTCCTTCCGCTTCTTCTTCTTCTCAGTTACTTGATTTTTAGCTTTACCAGCTTCATCAGGCGAAGAGGAAGGAGGAGAGGGAGAAACAGATGAAGTAGAAGGTTTTGGGGTAACTCTAGTATCATCTACTTGCTGACTCGATTGTTAAGGAATTATGGTATTCTGAATGGCAGAGGTAGAGAAGAGCCATATGGGCAAGCAAATCGTCAACCCTGGAAGTGACAATGTGGCCATATGGGGTGCACCAACATCTCCCAAAGAGGAGAAAGGACTAGGATTTCCTCTAAGGGGAAATCCTTGGTTGGTAGACTCCATTTTTCTCAACCTAAAGACCAACGAGGGAACAGTGATGTTATTCCGATTAAAATAAATTTTAGACGCTTTGACACAACTTGTTTTTTCAATTTTTAAGAGTTGAGAAAAAACAAAAGATGACTCTAGTTGCCTTCGATTTTTTATGAGCCCGAAGTGACAAGTGCTCAGATGGACCTTTTCCTTTAAGGAGTTTGAAAAGGAATGAAAGAGACTACTCTAGAAATCTAGATAGAGGGATTACCAAACCAATCGCAAAACTGCAGAATACTTTTTACGGTATGGCAGTCAATCTTCCTGAATGCTGTGTTCACTGCATTGCGATCGATAGGGTGGCAGACACCGCTTCCTAAGGATAAAGGATATAGCCTATTGTGGTCTCCCAATATATACTCAACGGTACATTGGAGCACAAGTCCGTACTGGCACTTATCGTCTCAAAGAGGAGGAATCACCCAACCAACAATTAAGGTGACAGTTACCAGGCTTTACGACGCCATAATAGTCTCTAGCCTAGACTTCTAGATGTTGTGCGTTAGGTTCCAAAGCGTTTTTAGGTTCATTAAATTTATTTTACAGTTGATCTTGTTTAAGAAATTTTCCTTTCAGGTTCACTGCATGATGTATATATACAATTCCTAAAATGCAATCTAAGATGATAAACAGTCGTTTAATCTTCTTTTTGCAATGAAAATCCTAGCTACTAAGGAAACAGAACTGAGGGTCTTTCGACAAAGAGCATAGAGCACACACTAAATGCACTGTCCTAAATCAAACTAACAAGCAGTCTAAATGCAAATGCACATGCATGTATTTGTTTTCAGCCTTCTTAATGATTGAATGACAAGAAGAATGCTAAGTGCAAATCTAAACTTTCCAAATCGACAATACTAACAAATTTATTTTCAAAACGAAGTGAAGATAATGACGACACTTTGCAATTTCGAATTGAAAACTGTTTTTGACACTTGAAAAACTACTAATTCAGATCACATACAAGAGTAACAGTATAATCGACTATCAAGAACAATGGGATTCTTTTCTATGACTAAAAACGACACTTGCGACACTTTCAGATCAAGAAATGACAGTCTAATTATGCTACTTATTTGTAAAAGAGAACTGAAAATGGCACATAATACATAAAAAACATTTACAGTTCTTTGCACAATGGAGGTGGAATGATGGAAAGGAAGGGGGTTTCCACAGAGCTATACTGATCACAAACAACAAAACTCTTGAATAAAGCTGAAGAGAGTGAACACATAAACCAAAATCTGAGAGGAGAAGAGGTCTTGTCTGATCAGCACACCTGTAACACAGGGAAAGTGCGATGCAGAGCACCTACTGCACACGGGAGGTGTGATGCATCCAGATTCCCAAGAGAAAAAGGTGTGATGGTCCAGGGATGAGACTTCAACTAGGTTCCGGGTGACAGTTTGCACTCAGTTTAGGGGTTTAGGGGTTTAGACCAAGCAAGTGATGTACAGTAAATATAAATCACAGGGTTTGATCCAATGAGGTTAATAGAGCCACCACTAGAGTAATTAGAAGGCTTGGAAATCAATTGTTCAGTTTATAAACAAAACCCGGAGATAGACTGAAGCAGCATTCATCTACTTTGCATTTGCATAGCAAATGCAGTTCGAAGGCTAGCTGGCTTGACTTCAGGCTCTGTCTGTAAGTTTATAAAACAAACAAATATAGACAAGCAAACAATCTATTCGCTCCCCAGCGGAGTCGCCATTTTTTTTATCAGGAAATCTAGTGTCCACTCGGACCTACTAGTCCCACTAAGACTGGTAGCTATCTTAGAAACAAACAAACTAAAACTACTTTCGTTTTCCTTTATGATAAGTAGATAGGAGGGGAATAAAGGACACCAACCTCAGTCTTGCGCTTAGTTCCTTGCTTGGTTCCTCTCCCTTCTGGCAGATCCTTGCCACTTTTCCTTCTTCTACCCAGCTTCAAAGAGCACCTGTGGAATCAAAACAGCATAATACTATCGAAGAACAGAGATCTATAGTCATAAACAATATAGGACCAAATATATATTGACCACACAAATGCATATATCATCAAACATACAAGAATGTGGAGGAAAACTTGAATATCTTTATTAATATCAAAAATAGCAAAGAGTATTAGAACCAATTGTTCTAATCCAATGTCATCCTCCTAGCATGAAAGCCCTTCTTCACCTCATGAAAAGCTTAGATCACCCAACACTATGATTTACACCAAGAAACCAACAGCACTTCCTTACAAAATACCAAATTCCAGCCTTTGGATCTCTGGGATGAGGGATCCATATATAGATGATTGAAGGGGGATGAATCAGCTTCTGGGATTTTGATTAGTGTCCTCTCTCTGATAGCTCTTGATTACACTTGGAAATTGATGATCTCTTACTCATCCCTGGGCGAATTCAGAGAGGCAAGTGTCATAGGAGAAGTTTCTAGAAGATTCTATGGTCATCCACCTTGCAAACTGTCTCTGCCATTTGTCCACTCTCACCCATCGCACCCTACAGAAGGGCTTTTCACTATGCATCACACCCTTTACATTGGGCAGGTGGGATGCATCGCACCCTTAGCACTGAGGAACCTGTATGGTCCAGTTTTGACCAGTTCTAGGCAGTTTCCTGTGGAGAGCTTCTGGGAGATGATGTAATCAGCTGACCTTGTTCTTTTAGGGTATGGAACAACACTTTTAGGGATTTAGGAGCCCTTGGTTTATGGACATGTATGGTTGGGGTTGTAGTGCCCAAAAATGTCTATAACACCATCCCCCAGGAATCGAGTCAGTTGCTGAGAGGTCAACCATCCTTATTATGCTCCGACAAGGGAAGTCTTTTGTCCACCACCCATCTTATTTCCTTCCATCATCATCATCCCTGGTGTTAGTCCATTAGTCACTCTACTATGTTCCCTCGTGAATTTTTTAAGGTTTCCTTATTTCCTTAACTCTAGTGGGCCCTCTTCTATCGAACTCAAAAAAATTATTCCAAAAGAGTGGTTTATAGGGTGGTGTACCTTGGTTCCAATTTCAATATTTTTTCAGTGCCTCAAATCAAGAAAAGGGACTCATTATTTCCCTTTGACTTGGTTGTTTCTCATGTGTGACATTAGCTCCTTATCACATGATTGAGATTCATGCGCTTGACAATTCGGTGATCCAAGTGATTATCCTAGTGATTCCCAGGCACGTGTGAGATGTTTGAGACCTCATGAGGTGGTGGCCATTTAGGTAACACCCCACATGCCATATGAGCCATCCTCAGATGTATTTCTACATATTTGGTGGGTTCAATTTTCCTCACTTACAATGCTCGCAATACGCATGTCTCCTTCGGATGATCCATTCAGATATTCAAATCCCTTCCTTGTCCAACATGGCTTCTTTGGTTGTGATCCCACCTCACCATGTCATCTTGAGGGAAATTATTTATCATGTAATAAGATGTTATTGTATTCAATCCTGACTAATTTTTTTTTTCTAGACGCATTGTGTTTCTAGAATCCATTGTATTATTTTCTGACGCATTGATGCCAATGTATCATGTACTTTGTAGCTCAGCCCCATATTGTGGGGCTCATCATTATTCTTTGTATGCATTCATCTCAATGGTATGGGTATGCCTCCCCTACCTCATTTGAGATCATGTACTCCCACATTAAAGGAAACTTCTCTCAGTTTAGTAGGTCTCACCCCCTCCATTATTTGTTTTTCCTTGAATTGCTTTAGTTCTTTCTCTCTATTTCACTCCCCTTTTGGTGTCTTGTTGAAGTGTAAACTACAATTCATATCAGTCATACGATTTTCCCCTAACACTCATACGTGTAGGGGCAATCTGTTATCACCAAAAAATGATCACCTAGCCATTTCTAACTAGGTGGATCGAAATACACCATGTACATTTAATTTACCATAGTAAAATAATTTTCATTGTGGAAAATAATTTAGTAAACCACTTTTATTAAATTATTTTCTTATTTAAATTAAAAAACCATGAGAATAATTAGATAAATCATTATTTTGTTTTTTCTAGGAATAACTATTAAATCATTATTTAAATAATTATTCTTTGTCACATTTGACTAAATCTCTTAGGAATAGTTAAATAAATCACTATTTATTTAATTTTCCTTATTTATGTTATTGGAATAATTGTTAAATCACTATTTAATAATCATTTCAATTTGACACCATTCTTAATTCTCACGAAATGATTAATGAAACATTTTTTTTGTTAATTATTTCTAAATAAATATATTTAACCATTTTAAATGACTTTTCTGCCTCCAATAAATATAATAGTGGTTAGATCTTGATTTGGTTAATATTTTTTTATTATTCTCCATTTTCAAGATCATTCCTTCTTCACCATGATCATAATCATCATCACCATTATCATCTTTTTTCTTTCGAGCTCCCATTCAAGTTCTCCAAATTTTGTTTAGGGTTTTCACCTATTGAAAGAGAAGATTATTTTTTGAAGCATCAAGGACATCAAAGAACCCATCCTACAAATGGGGACTTACAAACCCTTCTGTAGATCTCCCTCACGAGGTGTTTTTAATAAATAACTTATTCAATTATTGCTTTATATTATGGAGCATCTATACTTTTGTTGCAGGTTTTCCATTTTATTACAGATCTGAATCACAAATAGCCATCAACTTGTTGTTAGGGTCACTTGTTACCTAATTACTCACGTGAAGTGTTTTCACTACACCTTCCAAGAAATTTCACACTAACAAATAATCATTTATCACCAAAAAATGATCACCTAGCTATTTCCAAGTAGGTGGATCAAAATACGCCATGTAGATTTAATTTTACCATAGTAAAATCACTTTCACCATGGAAAATAATTTAGTAAACCACTTTTATTAAATTATTTTATGCTTTAAATAAAAAACCCATGAGAATAATTAGAGAAATCATTATTTATTTAATTTTCTCTAGGAATGATTATTAAATCTTTATTTAAATAACTATTCCTTGTCATGTTTGACTAAATCCCTTAGGAATAATTATATAGATCACTATTTATCTAATTTTCCTTATTTATGTTATTGGAATAATTGTGAAGTCACTATTTAATAATTATTTTAATTCCACACCATTCTTAATTCTCACCAAATAATTAATAAATCATTTTAATTGTCAATTATTTATAGATAAAGATATTTAACCATTTTAAAAGTCTTTTCCCTCTCCAATAAATATAATAAAGTATTGCAAGTGGCTAGAGCTTGATTTGGTTAATATTATTTTATTATTCTCAATTTTTGAGATTAACTCAATAATTTGTTATAAATAGGAGGGTTTTTCTTCATTCTTCACCATGATCATAATCATTGTCACCATTATCGTATTTTTTATTTCAAGCTCTCATTCGAGTTCTCCACATTTTGTTTTGGTTTTTCACATATTGAGAGAGAAGATCATTTTCTAAAGCATCAAGGAAATCAAATGACCCATCCCATGGAGGGGGACTTACAAACCCTTTTGTAGATCTCCTTCACCAGATGTTTCTAATAAATCATTTATT
Organism: Pinus tabuliformis; assembly: GCA_031772625.1. NCBI lineage: Eukaryota > Viridiplantae > Streptophyta > Pinopsida > Pinales > Pinaceae > Pinus > Pinus tabuliformis. The sequence continues at coordinate 542,049,325 of CM062810.1, read as the reverse complement.
CAATTAATGTCTTTTTGTTTGGGTTATTACATTCGATATTTTTATTGTTACTTTCTAGTCTGGATCATCTATACTTTTGTTGTAGGTTTTCCATTTTTATTACATATCAAATTGTTGTTAGGGTCAGTTGTCACATAGTGAATTAAGTGAAGTGTTTTTTGTACACCTTCCAAGGAATTTCACACTAACATTGTCAATTACCGTGAACAAATAGTCATTTTCCTTCCTAGTTGTTGGTAAACCTTGCAAACAGTCCACGAAAATTCTTTCCCAAGGAAGGGTGAGTATATATAAGGGATGATATAAATTTGTTCCCTATTACTAGAGTTCCTGGTACAATAAAGCATGCACCCTCTAATGAACCTATCTACATGTTCTGGAATCTTAGACAAATACACATACATTTTCAAGTTGGTCACTATATTCCCTGTTAGCTACCTATACCAATAGGTTTCATATTTCATGATTGGCAATGTAAAGTTCCAAATATGCTCTGCTTTGATGATGCAAAGATCACCTATTTCCAAGGGAAAACAAGGTGTGTAAACAGCTTGATGTGGACTCAATCTTTGATGGATGGTCCAACAGCATAATCTGGATCATGCCATGTTTTAAATTTTCAGTTGTAGAATAGATAAAGAAGTCTGTCCAAACTGTTTAATCTTGGCAGATAAGTAGCTCAGGTAGAGAAAGTAAGGCTCCCAACTGCTTAATCTGGGACCTTGGAAGCAATAAGGGTAGAATTAGATAGAAAATCAAAAGGAAAATGCCAAAGAAAAGAAAAGGCAAATAAGGGTCTGCAAGTCCAAGTGCACCCTCCAAGAAGAAACAAAAAATGCTAGGCAAGTAGATGGGTAGGCAGATGGGGTTGCAGAAATGTCATTTCTTACAATTGAATGTGTGTTATCCTATTTTATAAGGTATAATCAGTGAATTCAGAAGGTGTTCTTCTCTATCAGGTTGCAGTAAAGCAAAGGAGCATGTCTAACCTCCCATTTTCCCCTTGTCCCATTCATTACTAACACTCCCTCATCAGTTGAAATTCATGGAAGAATTTAAGGTTTCATGGTGGTTCTTGTTCCTTTAAAAGCCACATTTCTTGTCTAAAATTCTTTTCATTTTGATCTACTCCCTAAACTAAGTGATTTTCAAACAAACTTAGTAGTGTCTCCCCTCATCCACCCTTTTCATCCATATTAACCCCTAACTTTACTATATAAATCCCCTATGTTACCCTTTCCCTAATATTATAACACCATGGTGTATAAACCCCAAACATGGTATAAATATCCCTCCCCTTGGCATTATAGCCATATGTTCTCTGTCAGGGATCAAATTGACATCTGGTCAGTTTGAGGAACCTAAACCTTACCCCCCTTCCCCCTTCTAAATCCATTTGACCCATTAAACCCTTTATTGGCTAAAGAAAACCTTGAAAAAACCCTTTTTACCCATAACCCGCTTCAAATGCAAATAACACACCAAAAACCCACTTTTTGCACTTATCCAAAGTATCGGCGCATATTATTTTATTTTCAAAATACATTGAAAACATTACAAACCACCGCATCCGAAAGGTGTCCACCGAGCACAAATCCCAAAAGAAGTATTATTTAAATCCCGCCCCCCTTCCGTATTGACCGATCACTTCACTGACCCGTCAACCGTCCGATCGAGCGCTTTTGATCGGACGGCCATTATGCATATCGGGTTGGGCCCGACGTCCGAATTTTAGTACCTGAGAAACTGTCAGAGGGTGACATCAGGCCTCTGCCACGCGTCGCCCTCACAATTTCTCGGGTCGCCCTCTGACAAAACCATGGCCATATCATAGGCGGTCCGAGAAAAACCATTACCGCTTCTCGTTTACCGCTGGTTTTTCTATACCTCTGTCATCACCACGTCAGGCCCACGTCACTGCCACCCCGCCGTCGCGTCAGCACCTTTGTCCGCCCCTGCGCTGATATGTCTGCCACCTCATTGTCTCCGTGGACCAATCACAGCCTGCCACCTCACCCAGTGACGTCATGCTGACGTCATCCGACCTTGACCCCACCTGATGACGTCATGCTGACGTCACCCGAAAAACGCGCCAATATGCCAAAAATCCATATTTAGGCCAAAATTTCGTGTTTTTCCCACTTTTGCCAAAAGCAACTATTGTTATTTCTGCATGCTTTTTACGATCAAACCAGCGCCAACCTGCCAAATTTGATTCTGAGACCGTCGGCGCCTCCATTGTACCTGCATTTGCAACTGTTACCGGCAATTTCACCAGGTATTTCTCAAAATCATTCCCTGCACCTGATTTTATCCATATTTCTGCAAGCAAACTGGTTTAAGAGTATAAAACACTGAAATCACCATCAAGCATCCAGTGACCTGCGCCCATTTCCAACTGGCCAAGCTGTAAACCTTTTGCAGAGCCAGCATTTGACAAAATTGACTTGAATTCACAGCTAGTTCGCGCAGTCGTGAACTAGAAACCTCAACTGACTAAATTCACCATAGAAACACTCTTGTCAGTCCTGCTACTGTTTTAATCAGTCCTTTAAACAGTATTTCAATTGCTGTTTGCTCAATTCACCTTCTGTTCCTTATAATTCACACTTCCATTGCAAAGAAACACCTCTGTGTTGTTCTGCTCACTCCAACCAGTTCACATACAATTCAGAAGCCTCAATAGCCATGGAGACACCAATAGCCCTGAATATTCAGCCTCTGAATGCCCCTCAAAGGGAAATAGAATGGAAAGCCCTGGGAGACATGGATTATCAGATGTTAGACTGGTTCCCAATGAACTCTAAGTTTAATATTCATATGCTCAATGAACTAAAAGCCCAACACCTTAATGGAGCTGATATTTTAGGGATTTGGGACTCAAATTTGCCCATTTACAACCTCCCTCAAGTCAATCCCCTTCCAGACTTGATCCATAAATGCCAGGAATGCTATGATCCTTGCCAAAGAGCTGTTCTCACTCCTACAGGCTCAGTTTTGTTCTTTATCACCCCAGAAACCATAAATGAGATGCTGCATTTCCACACTGCAAGGCCATTGACCCCTCTTTCCATGTTGGATTTAATAAAGAAGGGGAGTAATTTGTCAAGTGCCCAGATTATCAAAATTAATCACTTATTTGTACAGCCAAGCTCTGAAACTATGAGAACTCCTCCTATTGGATATGAGTACATGAATGACTTGGGCAGAATGCTAGTGGATCTGATCAGCTATGTCCTGGGGTTCAGAGGAATTGAGGATGTTGATGACACTATAATGGCAATGCTCTCCATATTTTCTCCTGGAAAGCCTCCAGCTGTCCACTATGACTATGCCACATATATTGCAGAAAAGATCCATGAACAGCTAATGAATCTACCAACGGAAAGGGTGTTCGGGTTCACCTCATACATCTACCATCTGTTCTTATTTTATCAACCAGACAGCTTCTCTGTTCCCCTGAAGAAGCTAAATGCCCAGGGAATTCCAAGGTCAGTTGTGTTTTGGACTTCAGTGTTTCATTGTACTTTTGATTCACCATACACATACTGTGAATTTGTAGACCTGTTCATTCACCCAGCCACGACCTTGCTGTATGGGGTTCCTCCTCCAAGGTTGACTGATGACATGCAAACAGTCCTCCATCTCTCCAAGGCCTACAACATTGGTGATTGGTATTTTTACCAACACCACACAGTAATCAGAATATATGGCTGTGAGTTGAACCCTTTTAGGCTGCCAAGATATGTCCCTATGAGACTTTTTGCCTTAGAATACTTCAGGCAGTTTGGAAATGCTGACTACATTCATTTCCAAAGTAAAAATAAGAAGGTGCAGCTGAAAGTAAGGAGCCAGCTAAGAAGGTGCAGCTGAAAGTAAGGAGCCAGCTAAGAAGGTGCAGCTGAAAGTAAGGAGGTAGCTTTGAGGAGAAAGATCAAAATCCCAGCCACAATTCACCCTCAAACAGATGAAGTAGCCCAGCAGAGGCATGATCAAGATGCCACAGCTTTGCTGGTGTCTCTCTATAAGCAGCTAATCCAAACTCAAGAGAAGCTGGGAGAATCAGAGGCTGCACAGGCAGCATTACAGACAGCTTTGAAGCAAAGAGAATAAGGTCAGACCTCCCAGCCTCCTCCTCAACTCATTAACCTTGAGGAAGCTGCTCCAATTACTGTTCCTCCTCCTCAACAAACTGAACAAGCAACACCATCTACTTCAGCACCACCAACAACAGAGCAGGCCCCTAGCTTGGATATGCAAAAGCTGAGAAATGAGATTCAGGCCCTGGAAGCTCAAATGACAGAACTAAAAGAGGCTAGGGAAAATTTAGCCAAGGTAAATGATAGATATGATAAATCCAAGCAGACTGTGGCAGAAAAGGGCAGGGAAATAAAAGCCCTCAAAGACAGGATAAAGGAGCTAGAGAAGGAGTTGCAACTGGACAAAGTAGTGGCTGAGATCAAGACAGTGCTATGGGCCAATATTGGCCAGTCTATTACTGACCAATGACAGTATATTGAAACAATACATGAGAAGTTAGACCTCATTGCAAAAGCACAGAAGGAAATTCAGAGATCAAGGGCTGCTCTAAGCAATATGCCTGAAGTTGCCACTAGGATGATAAATGTGCTTAATAATAGAACAAGTACTCAGTTAGCTACCATGGGAATTTCCAACAGAACTGAGACTATTCAGTTAATAAAGAGGGTCCTTACTCTAAGAAATCTAGTACAGACATTAGAGAGAAGAACCCAAGACATGCAGACCGAGGTGAACAGGTTTATGGATAAATTTCTGGTATTACAGAACAGAGGTCTCCCTAGCTTACTGAACAGCGCAGGGAAACTGTTTACACATGAGCAGTATGCCAAGAGGGTCAATGCATTCGCCACAAGTCAGATCAATGAAAGGCCCAGCACCTCAGAAGAAACAGGGCCAGCTACAGGACAGACTCTCTACAACATAGTAGAAAAATTATTTTTTATAATGAATGAAATTAAACACCTGTTTGAAGTGCCTCCCAATTTTTATAAATATACAGAGGCAGATGAGACAATGGATGCAATTCTTAGGCATCAACTGCCCACAAAGTTTTTTCATAAAAAACACAAATTTGCATGCACAGGACAGTTTAATAGAATCAGCATGCATTAAAGATGAAAGCTGAGCCAACTCAGCAGAACTTTCGACCAATAAAGCAAGATGGACAGCTACAGGTGACTAGGCCGAGAAACTACAGCAGAGCAGCTCCAAAAGCGCATTTTCCAGCATTTATGCAGATCATTCCAACCGACTCGGTGGCCTCCAAAGGCCAAAATATCTTCTGACAGACATAAAGATGATTTATGTTGTATTAAAGGCAGCAATAACTTCTTATCTGCTGTTCTGTACAAAGTTGGTGAAACATTTATTTCTCAAATGACTCAACGCCTTAGATATTTTGTATTATTGTTTGTATATATTTGCCCCTCGCACAAGCTTGCAGGGGTTGTTGTTGATTTCTCTTGAAGAAGTTTCTTATGCTGTAATCCTTTCAGAGTTTAATAAAGAAAGTGATGGAATTTCTCAAAGTTCTGAAGTGTTGAATGCGTTCTGGTGTTTGTTGAAATCTGCAGGATTCCTGTGTACATCACAATACAAAAAGTTTTCTGTAACTCTCTTTGTTATGTGTTTCAATCTTTTACAGTCCATATATGTTTCTAATTTCTAAGCCATTTAGCAACAAAGAAAAAGAATAGCCTTCAGGATTTATTCATGGAATACCCTAAGCTCAATCCATGTTGTTAATAAATGTTTTCTTCAGCTATAGTCTTGATAAGTGTAATTCTTAATTGCTGCACTTTCAGAATATATCTTTCACAGTGACCTTTGTTTCAGGAATTCAAGTTTGCTCCTGAGCAACATGTTTCACTTTCACATCACCAGCTTAATGGAGAATTCTTAATTGCTTTCCATTGGCTAAATCATACATCATCACTTAAGTTTTAATTTTGTTTGTTGGAATATACAATAGGCCCTGCAGTCTGAACATTCTCACTCCAGCATTTCAAATAGTTCACAGCTCTAGACTCCATTGCCCAATGATATACTACTGTCTGAACACTACATCTTAAGCATTGAAAGAAGTCCTTCAACCAAAACATAAACCAAAAACCTGAGCATAATAGCTAGCCTAAAACACTATCAAAACATAGACAAATCATAAAGAGAGAGCCCTCTCTGATTACAGTTTGGCTAGAAGCTGCAATCCAAAGATTGGTTAGTGGTTACCCCGGCCGTATTCCCTTGGGAGTCAAAGGGAACAACCTGGGTGTTAACATTCCCTACAATAAAGCACCTTGCAACCTTAGAGATGTGAGCCTCTCTCATCAACTGCAAATTCTCATCTTTAGGAACACATAACTTATAAAACTTGTAGAGTAACCCTTCTTTAATATGGTAGTAAAAAATGTTATCACCATCATGCACATAATTATGGTTCTAAATCTGTTCAAACTCCTCCTTGAAGTCCTCATCCACAGGATATTCCTTTCTACATACATCATGGGACAATGGCTCCACGTGCATTACAGTTCCTAAAGTTGTGATATATGATGTGGGTGGATTCGAATGCATGTCTTCCAACTTGCTTGTGCTTCCCTTCTTATACTTGATCGCTAAATGAAAAGATCATAGGAATTCAATCGACTTGTAATGTCTAGTTAGTTGTAGCTTACTTTGGGTCTACAGGTATTATAGTGGCTAGTTATCTATTTGGATTACTGTCTCCCTTCCCTTCAAACAGTGCTTCGACTTCTTCAAAACTTTCACCAGGTCATATAGCTCCTTGTCGTAGGTAGGTTAGTTAAGAATTTCCCCATTAAATACTCGAGAATGGTAGCATAGATTATTTCCTCTATGAATCAGAATCACTACGATATCATAGCCATTCACATCTATCCCTACTTCAAAGTGCTTCTACAAGTTTGGTAATGCAAGAACTGGTGCTTGATTGATTTTCTTCTTTATCTCCTCAAAGGACCTTTGTTCATCCTTTCCCTACTTCAAACTCTTGCCACTTGTTATGGAATGGAGTGGCATTGTTCTGAATTTCCTGCGGTATTGTGCTACTAAAACAAAATTCCTAACCTCCAAACATTAGTAGGCACCAAAAATTTCATGTTGGAATCCATCTCAGTAGGATCTATATTTAACTCTCCTACACCTATCACATACCCTATATACACCAAAGGCTATTAGGCAAACTCACACTTCTTAATATTTTCTAGCAGCTAGTGCTTCTTTAATGTCTTGAACACCTGCATTAGATGTGAGATGTGCTCCTCTATGGTAGCACGGTATACCATTGTATCATCGAAATAGATAATAAAAAATGAATCTATAAATGGGTGAAATTTATCATTCATTAATCTCATCATTGTAGTTAGTTCATTACATATTCCAAAAGGAATTACTAACCACTCATGAAAACCTTGCATAGCTTTGAATGTTATTTTCTAAGTATCTTCTTCTTTGGCTCGAATTCAGTGATATCCAAAATTTAAGTCTATCTTGGTGAAGTATTTCACTTGTTGCAACTGATATAGTAGCTCATCTATCCTAGGTTTGGAGTACAAATTATTGAGTTTGATTTTGTTAAACACTTGGTAACCAATACACATCCACCAAGTCCCATCCTTCTTTCACACAATTGATCTAAAAATCACTTATGCATGATCTCAGTTAATTAATTAATGTAGGTATTACAGACTCATGTGCTGGTGTGTGTCTATGTTATCTTAGGCAATGGATCGATAAGATTGAAAAATACACAGACACTGGAAAACAGTAAGAGAAACACAACAAGAAAATGCAAAACACAAAAATTCAATAAGGAGTTCACCCAATCCTCCTGGGCTACGTCTTCGGTCCAGCTTTTAGTGCTGGCCTTCTTTTTATTGTGTCTTTAAGTAGAGTTTTTACAATGAGGAGCTCAATTTGAGTCTCCTGAAACAGATGATGCTTAGTAGGGTGCTTATTGGATTCCCCAAGCCACTAGAGTGAACAGACTCCCCCTTACCAAATCTCGACCTCAACTGGTCTTTAATGGGATGAGTTCAATTTGGTACTCAGTTCCCGACAGATATCCTCAGAGGGATTGCTTGAACCTCTCAAGCCTGGTTTTGTTTGCTTGATGCTGCCTTAACTCTGTAGGTCAGCTCGACTCTCTGTTCTATGCTTCTTGTTGTTTCATTATCTCACTTTTCTATTCTCTGTCTGTTCATGGCTTAAATCCAATCTGTCCCTTGACTGTTCGCTTCCTCTTTCATCTCTTCGGATCACCTGCCTCTATCCACATGGAATTCTTTGCCTCTGTGTCATCGCCACTATGTAATGTTTTGCAGGGAGGTGGCCACTTTTCCTCTCACGAACTGAGCGCCAGCTCTTCCTCGAATGATTTGTTATTTCGGTTACTTTGTGAAATGATTCATCCACCAGGTCAGCGGTCAAATCATACTTCAACCTTTATGTGTTGTAGCTTATTTTCTCCCTCCAAATCTGGTCTCCCATCGGGTGCAATCTCTGCCATTAGATCTGGGGCCTCTTAGTCCTATGGTTATTACTCTTATCGTGCGGTTGAAATGCTCGAACGTTAGCCCGCGATGAGAGCGGTTTTCTCTCTCATAAGCAAGACACGTGTCATTCAACGTATGGAATCGCTTGTTCCCCTGCCAAATCCGCTTACCACCCGAAACGCCTCTGATATTCCACGGTTTTGGAGCATGGGACCTGCCTGTCTGTTTTAGTGCTTTTCCCATGGTTTCCTGGTTTCCCTTGTGACCGTGCACTCGGGGCTTTTCCTTCTCAAGGGGTTTTTCACGGCGATGCGCGATTAGCTAATCGCGCATCAGAAATGACCTTTGTTTTTTGATCTGGATTTCCAAATTGCTAGTTTGCACTCCTACACAGTCTCCATGGGCCTCATTTATCATGCTTTGACCGAGGTCCTCATTGTTCCGTGCTGGCTACAAATTGACATTGTCGAGAGGTCTTTCCTGATAGCTCATTGTTGATAAGTTTTTGAAGTCTGTCATGATTTGATTGTTGGGCCTTAGTTTTGGTCTTATTTTTGCTCTAAGAAACTTACTAATCCATCTATTTGCCATCCATTTTCCCTTAATTCATCCCATTTTGATGCATATTTGATATCCATTCAGTTATTTAATTTTAATTTTTCAATTTCTAAAGTTTTTATGAAAGTTTGGTTTTAAGTGCAAAATTGGCAGATTCAGAAATTCCCGTAATAGCTCTATGGTTGATATGGTTACAGGACACTTGGTCACGAATTTAATGCATGGATGGACAACTTGGGAACTATGACTAAGCCAGCTATGCTTAGCTCGAACAGAACAAGCTTTATTAGGCCCATTTAGTGCTTGTCAATCATGACTAGTCATTCAGAAATCCCATAGAAATAGGTCAGTTTTGAGATTCTATGGAATTGGTCATATTTCTTGGGATGGGAGTAATGAATTTGACTTAGATAGATGGATAAGAGTAGATGGGTTTGTTTGAGTGAATATAGATCAGTTTGTTTCATGAGACTTTTTATTTAAGAGTCAAGACTTTGATGGCTTATGTATTGACTTATTATACTTTTATGTTGAGACACTTTTGATTTGGAGAGTTAATTTGAGACTTGTGTTATTATTATTTTGCTGTTCAATTCTATGGATGTGTGACTGAATTTTAGCTTCTGATATCACTTCTCAAGTGTGCAAAGCAAGGGTGGAGGGCCCCCATTCCAAGCTAAGTACACTTCCTTGTTAACTAGTTTTATTTCTTGTAATCTGGTTATTGTAGAACTGATTTTTCAAAGCTTTATTTCATATTTTTTTATGGTTAATGTATGGTGATTGATTTCATTAGATCTTAGCTTATTCATCACTTTATTAAGTTGGAAAAACAAGTGTTCAAGTTGAGCACCCCTTCTACTAAAATGATGAATTGAAACTAGTTTCCTTTCATTGCATGCAAGTAGTTTCTTTATGTGATTTTGGTATTGAGATGAATGAATTATGATGAAACACATTATGTGTCTCTTAAGTTAGGAGCCTTATTTCATTAATAATTTATCCATCTTAAGTTCTTGGTTTTAATCTCTGATTCATTAAGTGGTAATTGAGGCAAAAGTGGACTTCTTGAGTCAAGAACCATTTCAATATTCTTCCTCTTTTTAAACTAATTTGAATAACTTATCTTTGAAGGTTTGATTACATCTAATCTTCACATATAGTGAACTTGCCTCAAAGCATAAACAACCCAGATTGATAAGAAATATTTGTGTTAATTTCGGTAAACAAATTAGCTCAACATTTTGGCACCGTTGTCGGGGAGGAAAATATCGACATAGTCAATAGAAAGATAAATTTCAAAGTTCTCTAAAAAACAAAAACATTAGTTACATTCCTTTTTAGTTATGTTTCTTTATGTCTAGATATAGAGATCCTCAAGGTAGATTTGTTAAAAACCCCCCACAAGTAGAGATAGGATCATCAAACACCCCAGTTACTGGTAATCCAATAATTGAGGAATTGGCAGAAAAAAAAAGAACTGGACAAAGATTAACATTGATTGAGAGGCAAACTTTGTTAGCTTGGGAAGCAAAACAAAAACAACCTTCAATTTCAGGAAAACAAAAAGAAATTATCAAAGAAAAACAACCTGTCTTTCCATCCATAAATCCACCTGTCTTTCAACAACCTGAATCTCCACTCAAAATTGAAACAACTAAACCAATGGTAGAAGACGGACATGGATCTGCTATTTTCACTCCTGAACAATGAATTGAGTATGAAAGACAACAAAGAGAATGGAGAAGAAAGAGAGAGGAGGAGGTAAAACAAGAAAATGATAGGAAGATAGAAAATGATCGGAAAAGACAAGAAGATGGTCATGATCAAGAGGCTACCTTTGGCTTTCCAATAGTAGACACAAGTGCAATATTAGGAGAAGAGGTGAAAATGAAAAATATTCCACCTTCTGTATTGCCAAATTTTTATGGAATGTCAATGGAAGATCCTGATGCTTTTATGTTTGAATTTGATATTCTATGTAGAACATATGGATACACTGATGACATTCATAAACTTCGTCTTTTCCCTGCTACATTAAAAGCAACAGCTTTAAAATGGTTCATGGGTTTAGGAGAACAAACAATAGCTTCTTTGAATGATATGAGATCGGTCTTCCTTAAAAAATATCAAGCTTATTGTAGATCTAAAGATTCCAAGGAAGATGTTTTCAGAATGACAAAACAAGAAGATGAAAGTTTAGAAGAATATTTGGAAAGATTTGCATATAATCTACAAAAATCTAAACAACACTCTCTAAATCAAGAAACCATCCGAACAATCTTTCTCAAGGGTGTAAGGGATGAATACCTTGACTTTTTGAATGTGATGGGTAAAGGAGATATTTCAAACCTACCATTCAAAGAAATTGTTGAGTTATGTCAAAAATATTCTAGAGGAAGATCAAAAACCGGAAAGAGAGAAGCAAGTTCATAAGCAGCAAAGTCAGCTGCAGGAGGGATAACAAGAGCAAAAATAGGAAACTTATTGGAAAACTTCAAAACAGACCTCTTAAGTACATTAGGAACACAAGTAGATGTTCTAAAGGCAAATAAGAAGAAAGAAGAACAAGAACAAGCTCTAGCAATATTTTGTTCCAAATGTAGAAAGAAACATCCATTGAGAGAATGTCCTTTGGATAGTATTCAGGTATGTGGTCTTTGTACAGAAAATCATTGCATAGAAAACTGTCTAAGAATGAAAGAATTACAAATGAACTCAATGGAAGAAATGCCAGGCATAGAAGGCTTTTATTATGTAGCACCACGAAGACCATGGCAACCTAGGATGCCTCAACAAAATCAACAACAATTCCCTCAACAAAATTACCTCTATCCACCTCAAAATATTTGGACCCCTCCAATGCCGTGGCAAGCTGGGCCTCCACAACAATATCCACAACAACCTGCACAAGGTTGGAGAGGATATGGTTATGGAAACCAGCCACCTCAATAGCATCAACAACAATACCAGCAACAATACCAACATCCATTTGCATATCCACAATATTCACAGCCCATACCATTTCAGCAACAAAATTCTGCATATCCACAATCCATCCCATTTCCACAGCATAATCCACCACCATTGTTGACTCAACCACAACAGTTGCAGCTACCCAAAAATCAACCCAGAACAACTCAATTACCAGCCCAACAAATGGAAAATTCGAATAATAAGGTGGACAAATCTGCATACATTGTAGAGGAAGCAGCATGTTTTCCCACATATTCAATTCTTCCTCTTAATGATGTCCATCTAAGGTCTGGAAAAGTGCTTAAAAAAGATTCTCCTCCAATCATAGAAGAACCAACTGAACAAGGAGAATCACCTGAAACATCACAAACTGAGATACAAATTTAGAAAGGAAAAACCATTACAACTCAAACACCACCTTATCCTAAAAGGTTAGTGGAACAAGAAAGAGAAATGACCATTCCTGAATTTGATATTTTAGATGAGTTAAAAAATTATTATGTAAAAATTCCTTTGTTGAAGGCAATTAAGGAAATACCAACATATGCTAAAACAATAAAGGAATTGTGCATTAAGAAAACAGGAAAAAAGAAGAAGGATCCTACTACAATCCAAGTCATTGGTAAACTAGCAAGCCTCATGTCTACACAAACCATTGTAGAGAAATATATTGATCCTGGTATCCCTATGGTTACTATATCAATAAATAATTTCTCAGTACCAAACACATTAATAGACTTGGGAGCAGCTATAAATGTAATGACAATGGAGACAATGAAAACTCTGCATTTAAACAACATTAGATCAACTTCTACAATTTTAGAACTAGTAGACAGATCTAAAGTTGTTCCAGAAGGAATATTAGAAGATATCATAGTCTCTTTGGATTCATGGGAGTATCCTGTTGACTTCCTTATCTTGCAACCAAAAACAAATTTGGGAGGACATCCTCTAATCTTAGGCAGACGATGGTTAGCTACCGTTGATGCCTTTATAGGATGTAGATCAAGAAGCATGATTATTTCACATGGAGATGAAAGGAAACACATTGCTCTTTATTCACCTGCACAATAAACTTCTTTAGAATCAGTACTTGAAACTCAAGAAAAACAGCAAACTAAATCAGTTTTAAGTATAAATCAATTCTTTGACTTTAGAGAAGAAGAAGAGAATGAAGACTTAATGGATCTTTTCATTTCAGAACCGAATATTTCAGAGCAGCTCAGAGAGGTTCAATATGAAGCTGCAAGTAATATTTTGAATCAATTCTTTCAGGAAACTTTTACTGTTCAAACTTTGCGGAATTCTTTTATAGACATCTTTCCTGTAAACACAATCTCCAATCCAACAATAAAAACAATTGAGGTATATCCTGGAAAACATTTGAACATTGGAAACCCGTTTCAATCAGCACAAGAACAAGAGGTAATTGCATTATTACAGAAATGTTCAAAAGCTTTTTCCTGGGATTATACTGACATGCAAGGAATCCATCCCAGTGCATGTATCCACCACATCTATACAGATAATCAACTCAAACCTGTAAGGCAACCTCAAAGACGAATGAATCCCATGATGAAAGAAACAGTGAAAGAAGAACTGCAAAAATTGTTAGATGTTGGATTCATCTATCCTATTTCAGATAATCAATGGGTTTCTCCATTGGTTATAGTACCAAAGAAAAATGGAAAGTGGAGGGTATGTGTGGACTATCGGGAACTAAACAAAGCCACATTAAAAGATCATTTTCCCCTACCATTCATTGACCAGGTGTTAGACTCATTAGCTGGAAAGAAATTTTTCTCCTTCTTGGATGGGTTTAGCAGGTACAACCAGATTAGAATAGCAACAAAAGACCAAGACAAGACAACATTCACTTTCCCATGGGGAACCTATACATATAATGTTTTTCCATTTGGTTTATGCAATGCACCTGCAACATTTCAATGAGCAGTGTTTGCAATATTTGCTGATCTAATTCACGAATGTGTAGAGGTTTATATGGATGACTTCACGGTTTATGGAAACACATATAATGATTGCCTCAACAACCTTGAGAAAGTCTTGAAACGATGCATTGAAACAAATTTGTCATTGAGCAATGAGAAATGCTATATGATGTTGACAGAAGGAATAGTTCTGGGACACCATATTTCCGCTTCAGGAATTAAGGTGGATCCAGCAAAAATCCAAGTGCTAGTTAACTTAATGCCTCCTACAACACAAAAAGAGGTAAGAAGTTTCTTGGGCTATGCAGGCTACTATAGACGATTCACTGAAAACTTTAGTAAAATAGCTCAACCTCTGTTCAAACTATTAGCAAAAGATATTGAATTTCACTGGACAAATGATTGTCAAAATGCATTTCAAATTCTAAAAGAAAAATTATCAGTTGCACCCATTCTCCGTGGGCCCAACTGGTCTTTGCCATTTCATATTTCAACTGATGCATCTGATACCGCAATAGGTGCCTCTCTTGGGCAGAAAGAGAACTTGTTCAATTATGCAATATACTTTATAAGCAAGAATTTAACACCTGCAGAATTGAACTACACAGTCACAGAAAAAGAAATGTTAGCCGTAATACATGCAGTCAACAAATTCAGGCACTATATAACAGGTTACCAAGTTTTCATTCATACAGATCATTCAGCAATAAAATACTTGATGAACAAACCCATCACCAATGGGAGAATAACAAGATGGTTACTGTTATTGCAAGAATTTAATATTACAATACAAGACCGGCCAGGAAAAGAAAATCAAGTGGCTAACTTTCTGTCCCACATACATTCACCCAACGATCCAAATCCGGTTGTGGACAACTTTCCAAACGAACACCTATTTGCCATAATAGTAGAAACACCATGGTTTGCAGACATTGCAAATTATTTATCTTCTGGAAAGTTTCCAACACAATTCTCTAAAAAGCAGAAACGAAAAATTGTTAGAGAAAGTTCTAGGTATCGTTGGGTAAACAGTGATTTATTTTATACTGGTTTAGATTTGATGATTAGAAAATGTGTGCGAGAAGATGAAATATTAGACATCCTAAAAGCATGTCATGATGAAGCATGTGGTGGTCATTTTGCAGACAAACAAACAACATACAAGGTGCTGCAATTGGGCTATTACTGGCCATCCATCTTCAGAGACACGAAGGCATATGTCAAGCAATGTGATAGTTGCCAAAGAACAGGGAGACCAATCATATCAGATGAGATGCCGCTCAAGCCCCAGGTCCTAATAGAACCATTTGAGCAATGGGCACTCGATTTTGTTGGACCTATTAATCCACCATCAAATGGAAAAAGGTACATCCTAGTATGTATAGATTATGTCACCAAATGGGTGGAGGCCAAAGTAGTAACCAGAGCAACAGAAGATACAATGGTCACCTTTCTCTTTGAAGAAATCTTTGTAAGATACGGAGTACCCAGACAAATTGTAACAGATCAAGGAGCACAGTTTACATCAACTGGTACCAGATCTAACAGAGAAATACAAGATCAAACACAGGAAGTCTACACCATATCACCCTCAAGCAAATGGGCAGGTTGAATCAACAAATAAAGTCCTAGAAAACATCATGACCAAAACAGTACAGTTGAACAGAAAAGATTGGTATGAAAATTTAAAAGATGCACTATGGGCCTACAAAATCACATGGAAGAATACAACTGGTTTTAGTCCATACCAGTTGGTATATGGAAAAGAGGCCTTATTGCCTATACAGTTTCAGATACACACATACAAACTGGCAGCTGAACTAGGACTAGACCTATCTGAAGCACAACAGCAGCGGATCATGGAATTGAATCGACTAGATGAGCATCGTCAACAAGCCATAGAACATACCACATTGGTGCAACAACAAAGAATGAAGTGGCACGATAGATATATCAAAACTAAGACATTTCACAAGGGAGATTGGGCATTACTTTTTGACTCCAAATTCAAAGACTTCAAAGCAAATTTCACAACACATTGGCTAGGCCCATATGAAATCGAAGAAATCTTTGACAATGGAGCAGTAAAGATCAGGACAATCGACCAGGACTCCACCTCATTTGTAGTAAATGGACATAGGCTCAAAGTTTATTACAGGCCTATCAGTAAGGAAGCATTTATGAAAGAACTGGTAGAAGATACAGAACTGGAAATCATGGCACACCAGGCTCAGCCATCTTCCAGTCTTGTAGTAGAATAAAAATATATATATATATATATTAAAATAAATAAATAAATAAATAAATTGTTTGCTAGTGAAAACCAGGAAACTGGCACCAAGCAAACACGAAATCATAGGGGAAAACTAGGGCAACTTGGACTCTATGAATTCCTTATTCTTGTTCTATTGTTCTCACAGAAATTCAATGCAGGAAATTCTCCACAGACAACTAACTTGAGTACAAGTCAAATCTTAAGCAAGGGGGAGAATTGCACAAGAACTTTAGATGGATAGGTGAAGTACAGATGGAACTTGTATTGTCAACAGAGGGACCTAAATCAAGTAATCATTACAGAGGGACCTGAAGGACCTGCAAATGTCAAAAAAACATGTACATATTCCATAAGCATTGCAGAGGGACCTGAATCAAGAAATCATTACATAGGGACTTGAACAACAATTCAAGAACCAGAGCATGAAGAACAAGGAGCAGCAATAAATTTTACTTTTCAATCCATCTACAACATTTGATCAACTGATTTCATCCCACTTGTACAGACATCATCCAGGGGAGTATATGTATAGTCATTTTGTGCTTGAAAATTCAAATTTTTCTTAGAAATTTTTAGTCTTTGTTAAGTTGAAATTAGTACCTGAAGATATTAATTATCATTCCATACCCTATGTTCCCTATACATACCCTATAACCCTTACACATCATATTCCATTCCATATCCATAAATATCCTATACCCATTTCATGTTCATTAACCACTAAGTATTTTTCTTTAGAAGCATAAAAAGACCAAACTAGGACAACTTTTCAACCTACACATACAACTCAATGATTAGTAATGGTGATAATTTTAAATATGACCCAAGATGGTCATTTTAAAATTATAAAGATGTGCATATAACCAAATAAGTAATGCGCTATATGTAAATCTATATATGCCATATGCAAAACAAACAAATATGTAAATGCAATATATGCGCTATAGTCAAAATGGTTGAATGAAATAATATGCATATAATAAACTTTGATATAAGGTAAGGCAATATGCATATAGCGCATAGCATAAGGAGAAGACTGCGTGCAATACAAAGTCAAATCTATGTCAAATATGTGGCAGCGGGGTATTGCATATTGGCTAAAGGTTAGTTGCGCATCGCCCAAAATCATTGCATACGAGAATGAGTGCCAAGCAAGGTTATAAGCACACGACAGTTTATATGATGTGTCGAAATCATATTGCATGCAGCCAAGGTAGAGCATCCAAATCAACGACATCACACAATGAGTAAAACAACAATCCAAATCAGCACATCACATAATGCAGGCCAGCACACAGGTACGGGGTAAACACCGTGGCATGGCGACCATTTCCCATTGGACTGTGCACTGTGTAGGGAGTTATGCGCACATGTTCAAATTGAAAACATAATTTGGCCATCCTCATGACACAGTCGGGCGACTGGTCAATAGGACAACCATATCAACCATACGTTGAAGCACCAATAAACATAGTGCACAGTACACCCATGAAACGGTCATGAACTGACCAATGGTTCTTGCACTGTTTAAAACTAATTCTTCATCGCCGAATAGCTCAGAACGATTGTGTTTGGAGCTGTAAGCTAGTAAAAAGGAAACTGAAGTGGGTTTGAGAGGATATAAGAAGGAAATTGTCCCGAACATAACGCCGAGTGATCACTAAACTTTCGGGATCTATTCAGGTAACGGTATGGTTGGTTTAGTTCGGCAACTATGGGATGTGATTGTATACTGCCTGTGATTAATGATCAATGCTCCTGCTCTTGCCACTAGTCAGCTGAACGAAGCTACAAGGATTCAGAGCGCCATTTAACACTCCTCAGCGCTCGTTGACAGCCAGGTAAAACGCCGAAACCACGCATTAACTCCAGCAGTAACAACCTTAATGTCGGTTGACAGCAGTTAATAAACATGAAGCTCGGCGATAAGATTCACCACGTCTATCATGGCATAAAACACTAGGAAACAACGCAACAATTTAGTTCAACTTTGTTGCATGTATAACACGTTAGTGGTATGGGCTCACATGTGGAGTTTTACAAACTAAAACAGAGTGCAGTCTTGCAAACCAAAATAATGTCTATAAAACAGAGGAGGCGGAGTTTAGTTGCTAGCGCCGAGGATGTGATCATTATTGTGATATGCTTGTTTTGTGGCGCGCTATTGGTTGATTTCATTGTTTATATGACTGATATATCACATGCCTTTGAATGGAAACGGCCTGTAAGGCGAACAAACATGAAGGATGTGTCTTTGTTCTGGAACCTTTTGCCAATATGTGTCTTTGTTTTGGTTAATACAATGGGTTGAAATGTTATAGTGAAGTCTGTGTAGGCCGAGCCATTTTAAGTGTTGTGTAATGTTTAAGTTTTTTAGAGGCCGAGCGCTATTGATTTCCAGAGAGAGTAAAGGCCGAGCCATTTAAAATCCATTTTGTTTAAATGTGCTATTTGGTTTTTCAAAATTTTTTGAGGCCGAGCGCTGTTGATTTTCAAGCATTTTAGATAAACAGGCCGAGAGCATTTTGGTGATTTTCAAGTTTTTATATTGGAGGTCGAGAGCCATTTGAGAATGCACTGTTAGTTTTTAAGAAATTGTATATACACAGTAAAAACACTGTTTGTTTTTAATGACTGTATATACACAGTAAACGTGCTACTTGATTTTGGTGAAAGTATACACAGTGCAGGGTGATAGGCATACATGGAACAGTATAAGAATAATGCCTAAACAAATACATTAGAAAGCTAAGGACCCTTTATGGAAAAGTTGTTTTCATATGTATTTTGTTTACCAGAACAGAGTTTAGCATATTGACAAGGATATACAGGTGTTTGATTGCTTGAACAGGGATTTAAAACAGTGCTGCTGCAGAGAAAGGGTAAATAGAGGCTGAGGAAATCAAAGTCAAATTGTTGTGAAGAAGTAGGTAAGCTTCTCTGCTTTCAGAATTTCATTTTGGAAAGAACAATAGTCATAAATTATTATTGTCAAGATGAAATTAGTAACAACAAAGGCATATATCCACTGGTTTTCAGAAACAATGTCAGCCAGAGTAGAGCCAAAATTTCAGATAGAAAGCTGGAGGAAGGAAACTATAGAAAAAATTTACCAAGCAGGACTGATAGGCTTTTTACAAAAATTTGATGGCCACTCTAAAGAAATAAACAGGGACTTTATAAACAATTTCAGTCAGGACCAGACATGGGTAGGAGATGTTATTATTCCTGTGACTCAGGAATACCTTTCCCAAGCTTTATATCTACCAATGATAGGTGAGAAATATTACAAAGGACTGCACTTCAAGGAGAAAGCATGGACTTTCTTTCTTGAGAAGAACCGGAAAGGGACTTTTGATAGAACAAAGGGGATGCCAAGGGAATGGTTCAATGAACCATGGGGTGAGTTGGTTTTGGTCATCCAGAAGTTTTTGACTTGTGATAGAGGATATAGTGTTGCCCACCTGTATCATGTCTGGCTTCTACAGCATATTAAGGGAGAGGATAGGATTAACTTGCCATATTTCTTATTTAGGAGCCTCTTGAGAATGATTGAAACAGTGAGACATGAACACAGGCCCAAAGCAGGACAGATTTACCACCAGGGATTGATCAAAATCCTAGTTGAGTATCAAGTGAGGTCACAAGGCATAGTATGGAGGGAGTTCATGTCTAAAAATCAGTTTACTGAACAGATTAATGAAGTACAGGATAAAATAGAGTAGGAAAAAAGAATATTGATGAGTTCACCCTTGTATCCCAAAACAAGAGTTAAACAGTAAAATAACATGGCCATGCAGGAAAATGAAACATCTGTTATGTCTATTCCTAGAAGATTTAGGAATAAAAGTCCCATTGACTTAGAAAAGGAAGTAGATACATATTCTCCAAGAAAATAGGAAGAAAATGACATTTCACAAGAAGTATTTGAAAGGGATTCTTCATATGATGATGCAGCAGCATCAGTAATGAAAACAACACAAGATTTTGAAAAAGAAATCAATTTGGGAAGAATCAGTGACTTAACTGACCAATTAGAAATTAGTAAAATCCTAGAAAAACAATTAAAAGAGGAAAACAAGGCAAGTAATAAGGATAATAATAAGTTGGTCAAGGCAAATGAAAAGCTAAATGAAGACCTAGGGAGACTAAAACGGGAAAATGAGCTACTTTCTAAGCAAGCATTCAAATGGTTAAAGGAAAAGAATATGTGGCAGGCAAAGTATGAAAAACAGAAGGTAAAAGCAGCTTTGTTCAGGGAAAGACATGACTCAAGTTTGTATTGTTTGGTCAGCGTAGCACAACAGGAATCATCTACAGGTACAACATCTACTAAAGAGAGAAGAAGATCAAAGAGGAGTAAGCAAGCATGGGGACATGCTTGATGATAAGCAAGGGAGAGATGTTGGGCCTTAGTTTTGGTCTTATTTTTGCTCTAAGAAACTTACTAATCCATCTATTTGCCATCCATTTTCCCTTCATTTATCCCATTTTGATGCATATTTGATATCCATTCAGGTATTTAATTTTAATTTTTCAATTTCTAAAGTTTTTATGAAAGTTTCGTTTTAAGTGCAAAATTGGCAGATTCAGAAATTCTCGTAATAGCTCTATGTTTGATATGGTTGCAGGACACTTGGGCACGAATTGAATGCATGGATGGATAGCTTGGGAACTAGGACTAAGCCAGGTATACTTAGCTCGAACAGAACAAGCTTTATTAGGCCCATTTAGTGCTAGTCAATCATGACTAGTCATTCAGAAATCCCATAGAAATAGGGCAGTTTTGAGATTCTATGGGATTGGTCATATTTCTTGGGATGGAAGTAATGAATTCGACTTAGATAGATGGATAAGGTTAGATGGATTTGTTTGAGTGAATATAGATCAGTTTGTTTCATGAGACTTCTTATTTAAGAGCCAAGACTTTGATGGCTTATGTATTGACTTATTATACTTTTATGCTGAGACACTTTTGATTTGGAGAGTTAATTTGAGACTTGTGTTATTATTATTTTTCTGTTCAATGCTATGGATGTGTTACTGAATTTGAGCTTCTGATATCACTTCTCAAGTGTGCAAAGCAAGGGTGGAGGGCCCCCATTCCAAGCTAAGTACACTTCCTTGTTAACTAGTTTTATTTCTTGTAATCTGGTTATTGTAGAACTGGTTTTTCAAAGCTTTATTTCAGATTTTTTTATGGTTAATGTATGGTGATTGATTTCATTAGATCTTAGCTTATTCATCACTTTATTAAGTTGGAAAAATAAGTGTTCAAGTTGAGCACCCCTTCTACTAAAATGATGAATTGAAACTAGTTTCCTTTGATTGCATGCAAGTAGTTTGTTTATGTGATTTTGGTATTGAGATGAATGAATTATGATGAAACAAATTATGTGTCTCTTAAGTTAGGAGCCTTCTTTCATTAATAATTTATCCATCTTAAGTTCTTGGTTTTAATCTCTGATTCATTAAGTGGTAATTGAGGCAAAAGTGGACTTCTTGAGTCGAGAACCATTTCAATATTCTTCCTCTTTTTAAACTAATTGAATTAGAGTTGTAGGATGTATTACTTTAAGTTTTTTCAATAAATTATCTTTCAAGGTTTGATTACATCTGATCTTCACATATAGTGAACTTGCCTCAAAGCATAAACAACCCGGATTGATAAGAAATATTTGTGTTAATTTCGGTAAACAAATTAGCTCAACATTGATACAGTCATAAAACTCTGATAATTTTCATGGATCCAATTCAGATCATGGCCTTCCCACTAAAAAAGCTTTTGGCCCACCAAAATTTAGTTTTCAAGCATCGACTAAGTGAGGGTACAATTGTCTCACTTGTCTAATCTCTATCCATTTTGCACTGCTCGGCTTTGAACACTTGAGCCCAATTCTAAGGTACTCAACATTTCCCCTGCATGTCGTTCTCACCTTCCTGTCCAGAATTGTGTCTTCCTACAACTCATTAAGATATTAAAATAGCAAGTCATCAATAGAAGGCAATTGATTCTGCTCTTCGGGATCCTTAATTAGTGAAGGTTCAAACAATCTCAAGCTATCTGCATTTATGACTGAGTAGATGTGTATGTAAGCTGGTAGATCAAGGTGAAAATAATTCTCACCAATTTTCTCAAGTATCTTGAGAGGTCCATACCTGATAGGCTTTAGATTTTTACCTTCACTTTGCATTATGTCCTCGCTGATATATAGCCAGACTAGATCACCAACTTGGAAACTATGCTCCATCTGATTCTTGTCATGCCCTGCCTTGTATTTGGCCTAGCTCTTTTCCAACTGTTCCTGTACTTCCTGGGGAATCTCTTGGATTTGTTTAATGAACCTAGTTGCCCTATCCACATCAATGTGTCCCTCAATTCTTGTGTCCTTACCAAGGAAAAAATCCAAGGGTGACTTGGGTATAAAACCAAAATAGGTCTCAAAAGGAGATCTCTGTGTAGAAGAATGTTTGGCTTGGTTGTAAGCATGCTACACATAACATAAATTTTCATCCCAAAG
Source organism: Pinus tabuliformis (assembly GCA_031772625.1). Classification (NCBI taxonomy): domain Eukaryota; kingdom Viridiplantae; phylum Streptophyta; class Pinopsida; order Pinales; family Pinaceae; genus Pinus; species Pinus tabuliformis. The sequence goes on along the minus strand of CM062810.1, from coordinate 542,026,491 downwards.
CTTAGGATGCTTGCTGCAATATCCCCTGAGTAACTAGATCACTGTCATGTTGACTACTTCTGTCTGGCCATCGGTTTGAGGATGGAAAGTTGTGCTTTTCTTCAGTCTGATGTCCTTCAGTTCCCACATACTTGACCAAAAATTTCCCACAAATTGGGTATCTCAATCAAATACAATGGAAGTGGGTAATCCAAAATGAACCCATACATGTTGAAAGAATAGTTTTGTAGTTTGTTCAGCGATAATCTGTTTATTACAAGGTATCAAAATACACATTTTTTTGAACCTATCCACAACAACATACAGATAATCATGACCTTTCGTAGATTTAGGCAGTCCTCCAACGAAATCCATGGAAGCACTTTCCCAAGGACAAGAAGGAACTGGTAATGGAGTGTACAAGCCTAGTTTTCTATTACTGGGCTTGCTTTTAGCACACATAGTACACCCTCTTACATATCTAGAAACTGTCTCATTAATTTTTGGCCAATAACAAAATCTTTGCAGCTGTGCAACTGTTTTGCATACCCCAAAGTGACTTGATATTAGAGAAGTGTGTGCTTCTCGAATTATCTTTACTCTTTCAGTTTTTGGAATGCATAGCTTCCCACAATGATATAGGAGTCGGTCCTTTACATGGTAATTCAATTCTTCTACTCATTTTCCTTGACTTAAAGTTGCATATACATCTTTAAAGTCTATATCTTGAGCATATTGTTCAATGTATCTCTCACGTAACATAGAATTATGTTTAAGTATAGTAGATGCTTTTATAATGGGTCTAGATAACATATCTACAACTTTATTGTGTATGCCCTTTTTATATCTGATGATTAAATGAAACTGTTGTAGAAAACCCATCCATCTATAGTGTCTTGATTGTTGCAACTTAGTTTGGCAGTGTAGATATTAAACTGGTTGATGATCAGTATGTATTATTGTCTCTTTGCCCATTAAGTAATGTTTCCAACTTTTCACACTCTGTACTAATGCATACAATTCTTTATCATATGTAGGATAGTTAACTACTGCAGAATTAAATGTCTCAGAATGATAACATATGGGTTTACCATGTTGTGTCAACATTGCTCCCACGGCATAGTCACTGGCATCTGTTTGGATCTCAAATGGTCTTTGAAGATCAGGCAGTGCTAGTACTCGTGTTGTACTAATATTTTCTTTCAAGGTGTTGAAGGCTTTCTGCTATTTTCCTCCCCATTGAAACACCTTGTTCAATCCTATTAAAGCATGTAAGGGAGATACAATTAAGGAAAAGTTAGAAATGAACTTTCTCCAAGATTGTGCTGCTCCTAAGAAGCTCCTATCTTCTGTAGCAGATTTGGGTTTAGGCCAGTTCATAATGACTACCACCTTAGAGGGGTGTTATAGACATTTTTGTGCCTTGCAGCATGAAGCATGAAATGTCCATAATCTAAGGGATCCAAAGTCCCTAAACATGTTGTTCCTACCCCTAGAGGAACAAGGCCAACAAACCACAGCAATTCAGACAAGTTCTCCACCTGAAAATACTCAAAAACAAGGCAATTCTGGATCATGTCAACTGCTCCACTGAGCATCTGCGTTGAATGTCAACTGCTCCACTGTCCACCTGCGTTGAATGTCAACTCCAACAAAGGCTACCTGCACTGAGCGAGTTTGGACAAGTGGAAGGCTCATTCCTCAATGTGTTAATGCTCAGGAAGCTTCCAAAATGACACTTGGATCAGGGAATTCGACTGGTGATGAGTAAGAGGTTCCAAATCTCCAAGTGGAAGAAAGAACCTCCAAGTGGAATCAAGAACTGAAAGAGGGAGAGGACACTAGTCACATCTCAGGCTGACTCATCCTCTCTCCAAACATCTATATATGGATCTCTCTCCCATGAGATCTGGAGGCTGGAATTTTGTGAATGCAAAGAATTGTTGTTGGTTTGAGTTTAGAACTATTGGGTGATTTGCTTTGAAGTAGGTGAAGAGGAGATTCCTTTCTGCTGGGAAGGTGATGGTGGACTGGGCCTCTTATGGTTGTATCACTTCCTGAACTTTACTTCTTCCATCAATAAAGCCATTTGAGTTTCTTCTATATGCATGTATCTCAATGATGTTTTGTTATACTTGTGTATTTAGTTTATCCTAATCCTTAAACTAGTTATGAATGTATGCTTCTTGTAGTTTCCCTCTCTTGCCATTTTGCAGGATCTTGGTGTAGCTGGGTCAGTGAAAGAGTAAAGAGCTGGAAGCAAGCAGCAAGGAGTGGGATTGGATCAACAACTAGCGGAAGGTATCAGTTAGTGGATCTCTTTCTTCTCTCTTTACATTTCATAAAGAAGAAATCTTAAATAGTTTTGTCTTGCTTGTTGTTGAGGTACTATCACCCTTAGAGTGGGATAGGGTCATTCCACTGCTGTCGAATAACAAGGCTAATGAACAACCTAGTAGTTCGACGACAACTTTGACCGAAGTTGTGCCACCCATCATTCCTGAACCAATGATAAAGTCGCCAAAGAGAGTAGTACACAAATCAACATTTAATCCTCGTGCCAAAGTAGCACAGAATTATAACATAGTAGAGGACCTGGCCCAATCGCCGTCCACTATGTCGACACTTGAGGTACCACAAAATTTCCCCTCCAAAGAGCAAGCTTTATTATCAGCAATAGGTGGGATTGGCCCAATGGATTCCAATCTTGTGGCCTTTGATCATAAAGGATATGACCCTCAGTTACCAGCTCAACTAGCTTTCCTTATTCAAGTGAAATCCCTCAACAAAACTGTTCATCGAACAATTATTGATGAGGGGGCATATACATGTCTTATGTCGATGAGTTGCTGGAAAAATTTAGGCTCACCACCCTTGTCGAAATCGTCAACGATGTTAAAAGCATTTGATGGACGATCATACACTCCATACGGGATTTTAAGTAACTTGCAAGTTGAACTAGGGGGAAAAATAGTAGAAGTTGATGTTGAAGTAATCGACGGAAACCTCGATTACAACATCCTACTGGGAAGGCCCTGGATATATGCCATGGCCGCAGTTGTGTCGACCTACTTCAGTAAGATTGCATTTCCCTTTCAAGGAGGAATTACAGTCGTCGACCAACAAACTTTCTTCCCCGACAGTTCACAAGTTACAGGAAGCATTCCAATGATCCATGGAAGCAATCATTCACTTCAAAATATTGGAGTAGGTCTCCTAAAAGACCCTGCCTTAATGGGTACTTTTTCCCTACCACCTGCAAGTAATCTGGCAGAAGTGGCCACAGTGGAAACCTACAATATGAAATCTTCTATATCTAATGGATTCGGAAGATTCCTAAACATTTTGTTAGCATGGATCATCGCCCTAATAGAAATACTGTAAAAACAGTGGGCTCCGAGGACGGTTCTTATCTCGTGTCAACCTAGTTAAAAAATGAAACAATGAATCATGAGGATAGTTCTTTTACTATGTCAACCTCATTAAAAAATGAAACAAATCCCCTTTTCAAATCTCAAAGGTAAACCTTCATTCCAACCACCAAGTTGAATGCAATGAAGCTTGGGGGGCATGCACCTCGATTTGCGTTATTATGCTGGGGGCATGCAAACTTATCATCGAGCAGTTTTAGAACACAGTTCATGCTCATTAAAAAATAAACGCAAGATTCGAGCAGTTTTAGCACATAGTTCATGCTCGTTAAAAAATAAACATAAGATCGAGCAAGTGTTTCCACCAGTGTTTAAGCTCGTTAAAAAATGAACTATCCAGTAAATAACCACTGCGATCGTAAATTTATCAGCCATAAAAGCCTTGGTCGTGTTTGTACCATCACCTCCACTTTTCATTTGGCCGATCATTCACCTCCATTTGATTGTTTACCCATTTTGAGGAACAACTGCGAAGAGTGATTTCACCTAGCCATCCTTGTGACACTGCCGTGATTGGAAAATTCCAACCTGTACCTGGAATCTGCTGCTATCCCTGTTTATCACTCGTTCCTCAAAATATGAGTCTTCTTTGAGCTCTTTTCATCTGACTCATAAAATATAAAAAGTTTGCCGAGTTTTGGCCTTCCAGCTCGTTAAAGCGACCGGAAGAGCTATCCCTCCTCTAGATTTTAATCTTTTTGGACCTGAGGGATTATTGCACAAAAAGATCGAGCGCTTGTCTAGTTCGGCTTGATAAAACTATCGAATATTCATCCCTTCTGTATTGTTTTATACTTTTTCGGACTTAAGGGATTAGATGACGAAAAAGGACGTTTGGAGTTAACTTTACGTACCTTTTCAGACTCTCTAAAAATGAAAAGGACCGAGTTGTCTTTGTCGCTAGACTCGTTAAAAGCATTAAATAGCGACAAACTTGTCTTTAGACGAGAACGAGTTTCCCTATCGCTAGGCTCGTTAAAAAATAGCGATGGGCTTGCCCGAAGGGCAGGTTATAGAACAAGCATATGTTATCCTCCTCAAGCTTGACAAAAATAAAGAGGTACTGGTCAGAAATGACTAGGGAAAAATTCGGAGAAACTCAAAGCTTTGATGGTAGCAAGTCGCTCTTGAACATGACACTTTTCCTCCGTACCACATCGGCTTGGGTTGTTTCATTCACCGGTCACATCACCATGGTCTCGCCATACCATCCATATTTGGGGTAATGCTACCGATCCATCGCATCAGTGTTGTTATATGTTCAAGAGATGTTGTTCAGAAAGAGTCAACCGTGTCCCATCCACTGCCATACATCATCTTTCATCCTTTCATGACCGCCACCCTGAATCATATGTCACAGATCGTTTTCACCTTCACCACAATCATTAGCTCCGTTCCGTGTCACTGATGTGGGATTCATTAAGGCCCTCCTTTGACGGATCGCTTCTTGTCGACATCAGCACATTATCCAAGAAGTTGATCTAGGAACACCCCCTTCAGTACTTTGAAGCTTGCATGACTCTATGGCAAGTTTCTCACTTCCGGCGACAGGTATACATCAATGACCTTCGACCGAAAGATTTTGCGTGGTGTTCGACGCCAAGTCCTCTATTCACACCACGTGAATTGTACTGCAGTACCTTGAGGGTCATCATCATTATCGGTGATTCCTCTCGTGCTTGTTAACAGTTTACATCATTGACTGGTAATCAAGCGATGTCTTTCCATGTTCGACTCCAAAAAATTCTCACATGGATCGACTTGTACTTAGAGTGAAGATCGGACGAGTTTGAAGACCTCGGATCTAGTTTCATCCATCCGGGCTGCGATATATATTCAGGAAATAAAAACATTGACATGTGCAGCAGATGATCATCCTACTCAAAGGATGATAATTTCATCAGAAAATTATCACTCTACCTTGAGACGATTGTCTGTTCTATGTACAGAAAAATGTATTTATAAAGCTGAGCATGGGAATGCCCGCCTCAGCTAGATCATGAAAGCAGTATGAAAAATAATGTATTGTATTGTATCTTATTACAGGTCACCTCCCAGCAATTGGATGAACTTCGGATCCTCCTGATAAAGCATTTCACCCAATAAACGACCTCATACTTTAGGGGGCAACTGTTATAGACATTTTTGTGCCTTGCAGCATGAAGCATGAAATGTCCATAATCTAAGGGATCCAAAGTCCCTAAACATGTTGTTCCTACCCCTAGAGGAACAAGGCCAACAAACCACAGCAATTCAGACAAGTTCTCCACCTGAAAATACTCAAAAACAAGGCAATTCTGGATCATGTCAACTGCTCCACTGAGCATCTGCGCTGAATGTCAACTGCTCCACTGTCCACCTGCGTTGAATGTCAACTCCAACAAAGGCTACCTACGCTGAGCGAGTTTGGACAAGTGGAAGGCTCATTCCTCAATGTGTCAATGCCCAGGAAGCTTCCAAAATGACACTTGGATCAGGTAATTCGACTGGTGATGAGTAAGAGGTTCCAAATCTCCAAGTGGAAGCAAGAACCTCCATGTGGAATCAAGAACTGAAAGAGGGAGAGGACACTAGTCACATCTCAGGCTGACTCATCCTCTCTCCAAACATCTATATATGGATCTCTCTCCCATGAGATCTGGAGGCTGGAATTTTGTGAATGTAAAGAATTGCTGTTGGTTTGAGTTTAGAACTGTTGGGTGATTTGCTTTGAAGGAGGTGAAGAGGAGATTTCTTTCTGCTGGGAAGGTGATGCTGGATTGGGCCTCTTATGGTTGTATCACTTCTTGAACTTTACTTCTTCCATCAATAAAGCCATTTGAGTTTCTTCTATATGCATGTATCTCAATGATGTTTTGTTATACTTGTGTATTTAGTTTATTCTAATCCTTGAACTAGTTATGAATGTATGCTTCTTGTAGTTTCCATCTCTTGTCATTTTGCAGGATCTTGGTGTAGCTGGGCCAGTGAAAGAGCAAGGAGCTGGGAGCAAGCAGCAAGGAGAGAGATTGGATCAACCATTAGCGGAAGACATCGGTTAGTGGATCTCTTTCTTCCCCCCTTTTACATTTCATAAAGAAGAAATCTTAGATAGCTTTGCTTTGCTTGTTGCTGAGGTACTATCACCCTCGGAGTGGGATAGGGTCATTCCGTATTGGATACTTTTCCCAACAACAAGGGGTATATCTTCAATTCACCACCCCCTACTATATGTCCCAAATAATTCAAGGATGTTTTGCCAAATTCACATTTTGAGAGTTTAACATAAAGTTTTTCTCTTTTCAAAAGATATAGTGTCTGCTTAAAATGCTTTAAATGTTCTTCCCATGTTTTGCTAAATATCAGAATGTCATCCAGATACACAATAACAAAATCATCAAGAAAGGGTCTGAGTACAACATTCATTATTCTCATGAAAGTAGCAGGAGCATTAGTTAAGCCAAAAGGCATAACCAACCACTCATACAATCCCTGCTTTGTTTTGAAAGAAGTCTTCCATGCATCTTGTTCTGCCACTCTGACCTGATGATATCCACTTTGAAAGTCTAAATTGGAAAAATAAACATCTTCTTTCAATTGATCTAATAGATCATCTATGCGAGGAAGGGGATAACGATTTTTTATTGTTATCTTATTCAGTGCTTGGTAATCAATGCACATTCTCCACGAGCCATATTTCTTTCTCACTAGAACGATTGGAGATCCACATGGTGATGTGCTAGGCCTGATGAATCCCTTCTCGAGCAACTCCTGCACCTGCTTCTTGATTTTTGCATTCTCTAAAGCAGACAACCTGTACATTCCAATGCTAGGCAACGGAGCATCTTGCTACAAATTAATTTCATGCACTATTTCCTTTTTGGGTGGTAGACCATTAGGTTCTTGAAACAAGATATCATACTCTGAAACAATTTTTTCTAAATCAGCTTGCTGTTTAGCATCATAACCTTCAAATACATTGGCTTTATCAGGTTTCTTTCCCTTTACAACCATCAGTAAAATTGTTTGCATGAATTTATCATTCGTTTCGTCTGCGCTGAGTTTATGAGTGTAATTATTCTTGAGCTTATGAGCTCTTACAAAGTATTTGATTCCATCTTTAACGAGTAGATACTTGTTCTCAACTCTATAGAAAATAGCTTTTCTGTCATACAAGTAAGGACTTCCTAAAACAATTCCGCATATATCCAAAGGAATTATGTCTAACTCAACCTCATCTACAAATGCTGACCCAAAAGAAAACTTGAGTTTGCATTGTCTAGTCACTTGTAGTTGTGCTTTATCATTTAACCATCCTAATGGGTATGGTTTCTTGTGCGGTGTAGTCAGTAATCCCAACTTCTTTACAATTGCTTAAGAAATTAAATTTACTTGTGAGCCACTATCAAACAAAGTATCAATCTTTTGATATTTGGAAATAACTCGAATATGGAAAAGCTCATGTCTTTTTCTCTCATTTTCTTCATCAATAGTAGATTGTGCAGAATTACTAGTAGATGCTTCAGAATTCTTACCTTTTATACCTGTGGCTGCAATGGTTGTTTCATCTCCTGAGTCTGACCCCAAATCTTTCTAAATAGTTGCAGTAGTCATATTCTTCTTGCCCTCGAACTTCTTAGATCTCAGCTCCGGATGCAGAACCCAATAGTGCTCATCATCATGCCCATCCTTCTTACGGTGAGTGCATGAAGACTTGATTTTCTATGCAGTGTTGGCCTTCCTTTCTTTCCATTTTTGTTTTCTTTTCTCCTTATTCTTGGTTTCAGTGGGTTGGGATGATCCCCCAACTTTTGGGTTTCCATTATTTCCTCAAGCTTCTAGATGTGTAGCTTGAACAAATACCTCATCTATACTAGTGGGATTAAACATGAGGATAGTATGCCTCATGTAGCTATGTAGACCAACAATGTACTTCAACAGAGTCTCAGGCGAGTCTAATGATATTTCTAGAATCAATGCTTTCTTCCTAAATTCTTGGGTGTATCCTTGTACACTTTTCCCTTTCAACTGTCGAAGAGTTTGCCAGCTCATCATGGCTTGCTGCATGTAGGCCAGTGGATAGAATTTATTTTTTATTGCAGAAACAAATTCACTCCAGACAGAAATTATCTTACCATGTCTCTTCATGTCATCTTGGGTCATGCCTTCCCACCAAACCAAGGCAATGCCTCCAAAGCGTAGGCTGGCCAACTGAATCTTGCTCTTGTCTGAATCAATACTCTGCAATAAACCTCAATTTGTCTGATCCAATTATCCATCTTTTTTGCATTAAACTCTCCATCATATATTGGTAAATCAAATTTAACATCTAGTTTAATCAAATATGCCTTCTTTTTATGTTCAGGGCTATGAGGAGGTGCGAGGAAGCTTTCTTCTTTCCCCTTGCCTTTTGTGTGGTCATGTAGGAGAGACTCTTCTTCTCCTTTATCTTGTTTGGAACCTGATGAATCTTCATCCTTATGTTTTCTAAAGTCCTTATACATTTCCTCTACCATGGACCTTATGGCTAGGAAAATATCTATGAATTGAGGGTCTGGCCCCATAGAGCCTTCCTCTAACATTGTCTTATGAGGATAGACTCTTCCAATTTCAAGATTGGTTTCGACCAACTCTCCTTTTCCTAATTTGAGCTTTGATCTAGTTAGCATTCAACAACTAAATCCAACACAAGCTTGTCTAACCTTAACAGCCTTGAGCTCTAATACCACTTGATCTAAAAATCACTTATGCATGATCTCAGTTGATTAATTAATCTAGGTATCATAGAATCATGTGCTCATGTGTGTCTATGTTATCTTCGGCAATGGATCGATAAGATTGCAAAATACACAGACACTAGAAAACAGTAAGAGAAACATAGAAAACAAATGCAAAACACAACAATTTAATAAGGAGTTCACCCAATCCTCTTGGGCTATGTCTCCAGTCCAACTTCTAGTGGTGGCCTTCTTTTTATTGTGTCTTTAAACATAGTTTTTACAATGAGAAGCTAAATTTGAGTCTCCTAAAATAGATGATGCTTCATAGGGTGGTTCTTGGATTCCCCAAGCCACTAGAGTGCACAGACTCCCCCTTACCAAGTCTCGACCTCAACTAGTCTTTAATGGGATGAGTCAAATTTGGTACTCAGTTCCTGACAGATATCCTCACAGGGATTGCTTGAACCTCTCAAGCCTGGTTTTGTCTCCTCGATGCTGCCTTAACTCTACAGGTCAGCTCGACTCTCTGTTATCTACTTCTTACTGTCTCACTATCTTGCTTTTCTGTTCTCTATCTGTTTGTGGCTTAAAGCCAATTTGTCCCTTGACTATTCGCTTCCTCTTGCATCTCTTCGAATCGACTGCCTTTGTCTGCGTGGAATTCCCTGCCTCTGCATCATCGTCACTGTGTAACGTTTCGCAGGGAGGCGGCCACTTTTCCTCTCATGAACTGAGCACCACCTCTTCCTCGAACAGTTCATTATTTCGGTTACTTTGTGAAATGATTCATCTTCCAGGTCAGCGGTCAAATCAGACTTCAACCTTTATATGTCGTAGCTTATTTTCTCCCTCCAAATCTGGTCTCCCTGTTGTAGGGAAAAGTATCCGACTCGGATGACCCTATCCCACTTTAAGGGTGACAGTTCCTTAGCAACAACTGTAAAACAAACTACTTAAGGTTTACTTCTTTATGAAAGCAGAAGAGAATGGAGAAATGCACTAACCGTTGCCTTGCGCTTAATGTCGAATCCAAACTCTTCTCTTTGGCCGCTTGCTCCTAGCTCCTTGTTCTTTTGCTCTCCCAGCTACAATGAGATCCTGCAAAATAACAAAGAAGGAAACTACAAGAGGCATGCAATCATAACTGATTCATGGATTAGTGTAAACCAAACATGCAATCATCACAATATATCATTGAAACAAGAGCACATAGAAGAACCTCAATAGCTTTTATTAATGAAGAAATAAAGGTTCTGAGAGTATTACAACCATTGAAGGCTCCAACCCAGCAACACCTCCCAGCAGAAAGAATTTCTCTTCTTCACCTCTCTCAAACAATCACCCAATAGTTCTATAGTGAAACCAACAGCATATCATTACTTTGCACAAAATTCCAGCCTCCTTGAGCTCATAGGAGAGAGCTCAATATATAGATGAATTGAGAAAGGATGAGTCAGCTTGAAACTGATGTGTAGCTGCCTTGTGTCCTCTCTCTCTTCAGTTAATCTTTAGTTGATCTTCAGTTCTTGAATCCACTTGGTGAACCTTGCTTCCACTTGGAGAAACAAAGCCTCTGACTCATCACAAGGCGAAATCCCTGATCCAAGTGTCATTTTTGGAAGATTCCAGAGCAATGACTCAGTGTGCCACATGTCCAAACTCGCTCAACGCAGGTGGGCTTTGTTCTACCTGCTTTGCAACGCACGTACACCATGGAGCAGTTGTGTTTCAGCGCAGAAGCCTAATGGAGCACCTGCTTTGATTTCAGGATTGCTTGTTTTTGAGTGTTTTCAGGTGGAGAACTGATCTGAGAGCTGTTGGTTTGCTGACCTTGTTCCTCTAGGGGTAGGAACATCATGTTTAGGGAACTTTGGATCCCTTAGATTATTGACAATTCATGCTTGTTGCTGTAAGGCACAAAATTGTCTATAACAGATGCCCCCTAAAGTATGAGGTCGTTTATCGGGTGAAATGCTTTATTGAGAGCATCCAAAGTTCATTCAATCTGCTGAGAAGTGTCCTGTAATAAGATACAATACGATACATTATTTTTCATACATTTTCATGATCTAGCTGAGGCGGGCATTCCCATGCTCAGCTTTATAAATACATTTTGGTACATAGAACAGACGATCGTCTGATTGTAGACTGATAATTCTTTGCTGAAATTATCATCCTTTGAGAAGGATGATCATCTGCTGCAATGATGTACATATCAAATGTCTTTATATCATGAATATATATCGCAGCCCGGATGGATGAAACTAGATCCGGGGTCTTCAATCTCTTCCGATCTTCACTCGATGTACAAGTCGATCCATGTGAGAATTTCTTGAAGTCGAACATGGAAAGACATCGCTTGATTACCGGCCAATGATGTAAACCGTTAACAAGCGCGAGAGGAATCACCGATAAGGATGATGACCCTCAAGGTACAGCAGTACAATTCACATGGTGGGAATAAAGGACTTGGCGTCGACCACCATGCAAAATCCTCTGGTCGAAGGTCATTGATGTATACCTGTCGCCGGAAGTGAGAAACTTGCCATTGAGGCATGCAAGCTTCAAAGTACTGAAGGGGTTGTTCCTAGATTAACTCCTTGGATAATGAGCTGATGTCGACAAGGAGCGATCCGTCAAAGGAGGGCCTTAATGAATCCCACATCAGTGACACGGAACGGAGCTAGTGATTGTGATGAGGTGAAAACAAACTGTGATGTATGATTCAGGGTGGCGGTTATGAAGTGGATGAAGGATAATGTATGGCAGTGGGTGGGACATGGTTGACTCTTTGCAGAACCACATCTCTTGAACATATAACGACACTGATGTGATGGATCGGTAGCATTACCCCAATTGTGGATGGTGTGGCGAGGACCATGGTTATGAGACCGGTGAATGAAACAACCCAACCCGATGTGATACGGAGGACAAAGTGTCATGTTCAAGAGCGACTTGCTACCATTAATGCTGTGAGGTTCTCCCAATTTTTCCCCAGTCATTGCTGACCAGTACCTCTTTATTTTTGTCAAGCTTGAGGAGGATAACATATGCTTGTTCTATAACCTGCCCTTCGGGCAAGCCCATCGCTATGTTTTAACGAGCCTAGCGATAGGGAAACTCGTTCTCGTCTAAAGACAAGTTTGTCGCTATTTAATGAATTTAACGAGTCTAACGACAAGGATAACTCGGTCCTTTTCATTTTTAGAGAGTCTGAAAAAGTACATAAAGTCAACTCCAAAATTCATTTTTCGTCATCTAATCCCTTAAGTCCGAAAAAGTATAAAACAATACAGAAGGGATGAATTTTCGATTACTTTAACGAGCGAACAAAACAAGCGCTCGATCTTTTTGTGCAATAATCCCTCAGGTCCAAAAAAGATTAAAATCTAGAGGAGGGATAGCTCTTCCGGTCGCTTTAACGAGCTGGAAGGCCAAAACTCGGCAAACTTTTCATATTTTACGAGTTAGTGAAAAGAGCTCAAAGAAGACTCGTCTTTTGAGGAACGAGTGATTAACAGGGCAGCAGCAGATTCCAGGTACAGGTTGGAATATTCCAATCACGGCAGTGTCACAAGGATGGCTTAGTGAGATCACTCTTCGCAATTGTTCCTCAAAATGGGTAAACAAACATATGGAGATGAACGATTGGCCAAATGAACGGATGGAGGTGAGACTGCAAGAACACGACCAAGGGCTTTAATATGGCTGTCAAAGGTTACATTCACCAAGGTTATTTACCGGTTCATTTTTTCTGGGTGAGCTTGAACTCTAGGGGAAGATTGCTCACAACTTATGTTTATTTTTTAACGAGCATGAACTATGCGCTAAAACTGCTCGGATCTTGCGTTTATTTTTTAACGAGCATGAACTATGTGCTAAAACTGCTCGAATATACCAGTCATAATACAAGAAACGCCTCAGGTGAGGTAATCTTATTTAAGGAGCGATACCTCACTAATTACTCCAATTTGGCAAGTTTTAACTTTTGCCCCACATCCTTTCTTTATGCAAGCTCGGAAACGACTAATCCAAAAAACAGATAAATAACCGCTCTTTGCTTACACTCCAAAAGGTTTGCATGCCCCCAGGTATAAAATATAATTTCAAGGCTACCCCTCCTCCGTCCCACCTCTGTTTTTCTACTTGTCGTCTTGCTATATTTTTAACGATACTTGTCTTCTCGTTATTCTTCGGTGCCGACGGTACTTGTCTTCCCATCAGTTCACTTTTAGGTTTTTGCAAGATCGCAACAGATAAAACATTGGTGTTACGGATGGAGGTTTTCCTCTTACTTATTATCCGAAAAATGGTTTTGTTTGCTGCCGCAAACTAAACTCTCTTTTCGGCGGTGTCTATCGTTAGGTTGCTAAGGATGGTGACTACTTGTTGTAGCAATTTCATCTCTTTCTTTGAAGACTGCCCCTACTTATCCTTCAAAACATATTGTTTTAATGGGTGAGGCTTGACATTCAAAGATGGTGGCTACTTGCTGCCACAAATGGATCTCCTCCTTAGGAGAGCCTACTTTTTTAGACAAAGGGAGACGATCTTTTCGCTCACATAACTTTGACAAAAGAATTTTATCCTAGAACAACCCTCTCTTCCTTTTTTGGATGGGGTACGGACTAGTCTGTTCTTCTGCGGAAATCAACTTTATACCCAAGGTTTTCTCTGCCCAAGGCAGGCCAGGGTGCATGCCCCCTGGGTCCCAGTTCTTTCTTTCCGAATTACTCGCATTCATCGGGAAGTAGAACCGGGGGTGGAGGCATTTCTTGAGTGAATAAGCCGTTTAGGGTTGGTATTTGACTATTTTCGATGCGAGATCCCGGAAATGAAAGTTGGTCTACGAGCTTGACCATCTTTCCTTCGTGTGGAAAACACATTACTCTAAAGAGTGAGGAGACTATAGCTCCCATGCAATATATATAGTCCCGTCCAAGGAGTAGGTTATAATCCAAGGGTCCTTGGATGACCATGACATTCATATGAACTGTCTTCTTCCTCAATGTAATGGGAACATTGGGGAGGATCCCTAAAGGGTGACTGGTTCCTTTATCAAAACCTGATAGATTTCTCATCTCAGGTAAAAGCGCCGGGGAACCTAGTGCTTTCCAAGCAATAGAGGAAAGGATACTCACAGATGCCCCTTCATCAATTATGGTTCCAGCCATTACCATTCTATAGATTTGGACAATGATTCTGAATGGTATACTGGCTGGTAACCCGGGTCTGCCTAGTTGGTTCCAATCAAAGGATACAACCAGGTTGCTTGGTGGTGGGACTGAATACACGGCCGGATACGACCCTGACGATGTTCCTTCCTGCGATAAAGGAATGGGCGCATTTCCCTGATGCTCATCAGAGTCTGTGTTGATGAAAAGAATCTGGACGGTGTCATCCTTATTCTCTTCAGTGAGGGTGTCATTTGAAGATGAATCTTCAACGACGGTGTCATTTGAGGATGAAACCTCCGAAGGAAGAACCGGGTCAACTACCGTTTCAACCTTTAGACTTTTGTCTGGTCTGGATTCAGTTGGTTCATTCTCAATGACCGACACTTCAGCTGACCACTTGAGCGGGCCAGCTGGATTTTCAACTATCGAGGGATTAGGCACGAGTTTTTGGTATCCAGGAGGAAGTCGTAACGGTGATACCGGACGATCTTCCAAAACTCTCTTTGCCTCATCTAAGAATGGACATTTGTGGATGGCGTGATCGCCTTCACACAATATACAGGGTGATCTTGGTCTCCCTTTTCGTCCTTCACTCTCGCTAGTTGATGGATTGCAATCAACATGACTACCAGAGGTTGATGCTACCGGATTGTGCAACCTGGGGGACCAGTCCCTTAGTATCTGGGGAATACAAGGACAATCATGATGGAAGTGGGCCCCTTTGCAAATGACACATGGCGATTTAGGCCCGGTCGGTGCAGTGTGTGGGTTTTTGTCAGATGTCTTTTGCTTGCCCCCAGTCGCCTTCGCCATAGGCCCCTTCTGCTTCTTTTCTTTCTTCTTCTTTTCCTTCTTCTCCATGGGAGGCTGACTTTTGCCGGCTCTACCTTGTGAAGATGAAGGATCAGAGGAAGAAAAGTAAGAAGTGGAAGGCTGGTGGGCAGCTCTAGACTGGTCTGACTGTTGATTCGACTGCTCAGGATTTGTGGCGATTTGAACTACATTAGTTGAAAAGAGCCATACAGGTAGGCCAATTGTCAATCCTGGAAGTGACAATGTGGCCATATGAGGCGCACCAACATCTCCCCAAGAGGAGAAGGGATTTGGACTTCCACCAAGGTTACTTCCTTGGTTGGTGGGCTCCATACTTTTCAACTGAAAGATCAACGCGGGAATAAGAGGTGATTATGTTCCGTTTAAAATAAATTTTATTAACGACGCTTTTAGACACAATCTTGCTTTTTCATGTTTTAAGAGTCGAGAAAAAGCTAAAGATGACTCTATTCCCCTTCGATGTTTTAACGAGCCCGAAGTGACAAATGCTCGGATGGACTTTTTCAGTTATAGAGTTTGAAAAAGGCCAAAAGAAACTGCTCTGGAGATCTAGGCAGAGGGTGTGCCAAACCTTTCGCGAAACCACAGAATACGTTTTACGGTACGGGTGGTCGATCTTCGTGAATGCTGTGTTCACTGCATCGCGATCAGTAGGGCGGTTGACACGGCTTCCTATGGATAAAGGATAATTGCCTATAGGGTTCTCCCAATATATACGCGACGGTACGTGGGAGCACAAGTCCGTATTAGTGCCACCGACTCTCAGGAGAAATCACCCACCTTCGTAGAGATCGACAGTCACTATGTTTAACGACGCCGGAACACGTCTCTACCTAGACCTCTATTTGTTTGTGTTATGTTACAAAGCGTTGTTATGTAAATTGAATTTATTTTAATGTTGATCTTGTTTAGCAGTTTGCCTTTAAGGATCACCACGAGATGTATGTAACAAATTCCTGAATGCAGTCTAAGATGAGAAGCAAACTTTTCAATCTTTCAACTTTGAAAACCTTAACTACTGAGGGAAAAGAAAGGCAAATCTTTTCACACAGATCATAGAGCACACACAAAATGCAAATTTTTCCTAAATCGTCAAGCAAACAGTCAAATGCAAAATGCACAATGCATGTATTTTCTTTTCCCTTTCTTAATGTGGATGGGTTACAAAAAGAAAGTTGTTATATAACTTTGATTTCGATTTAAAGTGAAAGTAAACAAGCTTGTCCAAAATCAAAAGACACCTTAAGATTCACTTGCTTAATCACTGGAAATGCATGAAATCAAACCATAATGACGAAAGTAAAATGACTAATCAGCTATGGACAGCACACAAGCTAACTCTTTAGACCAGCAAAATGCCTAACACAGGTTCAGATCTAAGAGGCCAAAAGCAAGACTAGTTTACTCTTCGTTATGGGAAATTGTAAATGAATAAGAAATACAAAAGAACAAGTACAATTTCGTTATATAACAGAGGCATAATGATGGCAAGTAATATTGGTTTCAAAACAGGTACAAGACTGACACTTAGCAGCAAAACTAAGTGAAAACAGGCAAGAGAAAGGAGGAAACCCCAAATGCACTAGGCAAATTTGGGCCAACGCAGGCTCTGCACAGCCAAACTGGCTCTCAGCGCAGGTAGCCCCTTCGGGACCTGCGTTGCAAAGCAGGTAGCCTGTGTACTACCTGCTTTGGAAAACGAGAATTGCGTTTTCACAGTTTCCGGGTCATAATTTTCTCAAAAATGCACGGTTTTTGCTCAAATCAGAAGCAATCAGTCAAGCACACTCAAAGGGATGATTAAGAAGGTGCAAAGCTATCACTAAGAGCTTACAATGATCCTTGTAGATCAGCTTTTCAAATCATGAACTTGCTCAGAAATGAGCTAGAGTAGCTGCCCTCTACTTCGCTTTTGATATAGTCAAAAGCTTTTCGATTTGGTACTCTTTTGTTCAGGAAATGAATAGCAAGATACTACAAACACAATCAAACGGATACGATCCCCAGTGGAGTCGCTAGTTTGTTGTAGGGAAAAGTATCCGACTCGGATGACCCTATCCCACTCTAAGGGTGACAGTTCCTTAGCAACAACTATAAAACAAACTACTTAAGGTTTACTTCTTTATTAAAGCAGAAGAGAATGGAGAAATGCACTAACCATTGCCTTGCGCTTAATGTCGAATCCAAACTCTTCTCTTTGGCCGCTTGCTCCTAGCTCCTTGTTCTTTTGCTCTACCAGCTACAATGAGATCCTGCAAAATAACAAAGAAGGAAACTACAAGAGGCATGCAATCATAACTGATTCATGGATTAGTGTAAACCAAACATGCAATCATCACAATATATCATTGAAACAAGAGCACATAGAAGAACCTCAATAGCTTTTATTAATGAAGAAATAAAGGTTCTGAGAGTATTACAACCATTGAAGGCTCCAACCCAGCAACACCTCCCAGCAGAAAGAATTGCTCTTCTTCACCTCTCTCAAACAATCACCCAATAGTTCTATAGTGAAACCAATAGCATATCATTACTTTGCACAAAATTCCAGCCTCCTTGAGCTCATAGGAGAGAGCTCAATATATAGATGAATTGAGAAAGGATGAGTCAGCTTGCAACTGATGTGTAGCTGCCTTGTGTCCTCTCTCTCTTCAGTTAATCTTTAGTTGATCTTCAGTTCTTGAATCCACTTGGTGAACCTTGCTTCCACTTGGAGAAACAAAGCCTCTGACTCATCACAAGGTGAAATCCCTGATCCAAGTGTCATTTTTGGAAGATTCCAGAGCAATGACTCAGTGTGCCACATGTCCAAACTCGCTCAACGCAGGTGGGCTTTGTTCTACCTGTTTTGCAACGCAGGTACACCATGGAGCAGTTGTGTTTCAGCGCAGAAGCCTAATGGAGCACCTGCTTTGATTTCAGGATTGCTTGTTTTTGAGTGTTTTCAGGTGGAGAACTGATCTGAGAGCTGTTGGTTTGCTGACCTTGTTCCTCTAGGGGTAGGAACATCATGTTTAGGGAACTTTGGATACCTTGGATTATTGACAATTCATGCTTGTTGCTGTAAGGCACAAAATTGTCTATAACACTCCTATCGGGTGAAATCTCCACCGTTAGATCTAGGGCCTCACGATCCTATGGTTATCACTCTTATCGTGCAGTTGACTTGATCGAACGTTAGCCCATGATGAGAGCGGTTTTCTCTCTCATCTGCTGGACACGCATCATTCAATGTATGGAATCGCTCATTCCCTTGCCAAATCCACTTACCACCCGAAACACTTCCAATATTCTGTTGGTTTTGGAGCACGGGACCCGCCTGTTAGTTTTAGTGCTTTTCCCACAATTTCTTGGTTTCCCTTGTGACCTTGTGCTTAGGGATTTTCCTTCTTGAGGTATTTTTCGCTAATCGTGCATCAAAAACAACCTCTATTTTCTGATCTGGATTTCCCAATTGCTAGTTTGCGCTCCTACACAATCTCCATGGGCCTCGGTCAATGCTCTTTGACCAAGTTCCTCATTTTTCCATGCTGGATACATTTTGCCACTGTCTAGAGGTCTTTCCTGATAGCTCATTGTTCACAAGTTTTTGAAGTCTATCATGATTTGATACAGTCATAGAACTCTGATAACTTTCATGGATTCAATTTGGATCAACAATAATGATGGATTATCCACATGGTGATGTACTCAGTTGTATGCCACCATATTCCAGTAATTGTTGTGACTATTTCTTCACCTCACCTACTTCTATAATACACTACTTATACAACCCAATGTTTGGAAATGGGGAGTATGGAAATAGTTGGATTTTGTGCTCCACTTCCATCTTGAGTGGGAGTCATTTATGTTGGGTGTGGAGCCTGATTATCTTCTATAGTATCGGCATATTGGACCCCAGTTCAAAATGGGGCGGCAACGCCGCCCGTAAAATAATCGCTGCCGTGGGGGGGGTTTCGGGGGCAGCGCCCCCGAAGCTAAAAACAGCTGTAAAATTGCCTTGTAAAAGTATAGTAATTTCTAGTCAATCTGGGCCGTTCATTAGGCAGATGATCTGACGGTCGAAGTTATGTTTAGTTTAGGGTTTTTTGCCCTAGAAGGCAACCCCTCTCTTTATATGAGGGCATTGTATTTGAGGCTATGAGATAGATGTGTATTCGGTGAGCGAGAAACATAGAGGTGAGACTGTGAGAGAAAACAGAGGATATTACAGTGGTTTTGCTGTAGGTTGTATCTCTTCATTTTGCTGGATAATAGAAAGGAAGGACTGGCTGTTCGAGGTGGACGTAGCCCAAACTAGGTGAACCACGTATATCTGTGTCTCTCTTGTTTTGTGCGTTTTCTGTGTTTATATTTCTACAATATTTTATGTGTTCCATTGCTCCGTAATATATAATTTTCTAACAATTTAGTATCTTGGAACACATCCCTACATTATTGTATCATCTCTTCCAGTTGTTTATTTTTTCTTAGTACACCCCTCTAAGGATGCCTTGCCTCTTATAAAATCTTCTACATATGAATTTTCTCATAAAAATAGTAAAACATACTTGTTTATGGAACAACTCAATTTCTTGGTTTGGTTGGCACTTACCGGCAAATTTTTTCACTTTCCTCTATGCGCATTGATGGTGAATGATATTCCATCCTTAAAAATTATTATTATTTGGATATCTTCATGAATATTGCATCACACATGTACATTTAGGGACTTCCAAACATGACTCCACATAAATCAAGAGGAACTACATCTAGTTCTACTTCATGAATAAAATCAACATTGATGGAAAATCTAATTTTGCACTATTTTTTTACCTTTAACTTTGCATCCTTATTTACCTATCCCAATGGATATGGAATCAATCAATTGATCATAAAATTCCAATCCCAATTTTTTGACTAGCTCCTCTACAATGAAAATTTCTTGTGATTTTCTGTGAAAAAAACATTAATCTTTGTCTTCATGACGTGTATCTTTATGTGGAAGAGTTTTGTCATTTATTTTTCTTCTTTCTTAAAGCTACTCAAATTCACCTCCTTCTACACTAATGTACATAACATTTTCTCATAAACATCTTAACTACTTTCCATTTGGTTGCTCGAATAAGTGGCCATAAGATTCTTCTTCTTATTATTTTTCTTTTTGTTCTTCGGTTAAAGCTCTAGATGCAACTTCCAACACTTCTCATCTATGCAATATTATAGTGGTTGATGGGATATTTGTATTGGCATGTTGTGATTGTTGTATTTTTACCTTTTCCACTTTCCACTACTTCTTCCCCTTATTAGAGGCATATTGTTGCTCCATCCTCTTTGATCCACTTAATTTCCCTTTCTTTAGGCATATCTTCTCTACATACTATGATTTTACACAACCCTTATCCACTAATATGGCTTAAATAACATCATTTTATTTTAAATACGATTGCGTAGACACCCAGATACTTGAGGAGTACATCTAGGTTCTTTAGGTAGATACCTGACATTATGGCCATCTCTCTAAACTCTATGGTGTTCTCCTATATGATTTTCCTTTGTTTCTATATAAAGTAGTGCCATTAAATTCACAGGTCCTCTACATACCCACTAGCATAAAACTATCACTTTATCAGTGTTCCGAATTCCTCCCACTTGGTCACTAGAGTATCTGTCTTTAACCTCAAGTTCTTTGTGTGTCTTTTGCACCAAGTCAAGGCATGACCCTATAATTTCAACTGTACAAATGAAATCTTCTTTTCTTCCTCAATATGATGGATAATGAAGTATATTTATGATTGTTGCAATTGATGATTTAGCATTGAATCATCAATATCACCTTGCTACAGATTGATATTAACCTTTGCTTCCATCTTGAATAGGGATTATGAATTATTCATTACACATGAACTGGGTTGATCTTTTCCAGGTCCTTTTGTCGTCTGGTTCTTTGTTTCTCCCTAATATCCTCATCTCCACTTTGATATATCCTCTTCTTTAGAACACCCATCTTATCCAAATAACCAATTCTTATTACCTGTGGTTGACATGAGGAGATAAAAATTACAATTTATATATGCAACTTGCGCTTCTAGTATTGAAAACCATTCCTTTACCATATCAAGAGTGGTCCAGATTTTTTTTTCTTATAAATCCATTAGAACTACTTGTAACGGAGAACTTAAAAACCATAGAAACATATGCATATAAAACAAAGATAAAAAGAGATAATCACGCATGAGATCAAGACACAGAGATTAGATTACGGAGTTAGCTTAATTTGGACTATGTCTTCGGGCCCTCCTCAATAATGGGGAGGCCTTCATTTATTAAGTGGCATGAAAAGAGAAGAAGCACAAGTAGATTTTACACAAACACAATTATACCTCCAATCTGGAAGGGAGCTGACAAATGGAGAGCCCATCTCTAGAAACAGACATCATCACTGAAATCCTGGTGAAAAATTGTGTAGAAACACCTATTCAAATGCTGAATTCCGATAAAAGGGCTTTCTGCACCTCTCAAAACCTTTAGATACTTGATTCTAGGTTCCGGCCACCTGCCAAGAGTAGGTGCTACTACTCTGCAATGGTATTTTAAGAAATCATGTAGCTTCTCTCCCGTTTGTCACCTCCTTCTCCGCATCTAAGAAACCTTGGGTTTAAGTATAAATCGGCGGCGGAGCTTACCGCACCCAGCCATTAGATGCAATGGTAAATTGGCATGTTGGTTGAGGAGAGGTTGAGGGATAAAATCCCCCCATCCTTATTTAGCATGTGCATTTTTTTGTGGAGCCACCATGTGGGCGGGGTCAGCAGACCCGCCGACAGTGGGTTTGACTCCCACTAATTTTTGGCTTATATATATATATATATATATATATATATATATATATATCCCATTGCGATTGTGATATGCGATCACATCACATCCTGACTCTATCAGGGGATGGTGGTGTATTGCTGCCCTTACAATGTGCGATTGTGATTTATCACATCACACCCCTTCTTTGGGGCCAATTCATAAACACTTGCCTTTTACGATCACGATATGCGATTATCACATTGCAACTTTTCTTTCATAGGGTCGATTTGAAACTGCTGACCTCTACCTTCTGCGATAAGTGAAATGTAGGCCCAATGGCAACCTGCTACATGGTGCTTCCCCATTTGAGGAAGGGTTCAGCCATGTCATCTGTCCAAGTCAAACCTAAACTTTGACTTTCTATAACTTCTTCATATGAACTTGGATTTGAGTGTGATTCACATCGTTGGAATCAGGGTGACAAGCAATTCAACCTGACACTAACTTTGTAGATATTCTACCACTTTCAATTTTTGAGCCTTTGTACCATGCCGCTAGTACTTTTGAAGATACTCCTAGACCAAACCTCCCCATTGAGAAGCTTTTGTTCCTCCAAAAGAATTGAAATAATCTGCAACTCCTGTGTACATTTTCTGCACCAAAAGTGTCATAACAGGTCCATACTCCTTCTCCTTCACCTTTGTCCTTCGGAGCCATAAGCGATGAGTCGACACCTGCATCCCTTGCAAACTTGTAGTACAATACTTTGGAAAATTACATTCTTAATTCTATGAACAATAACGAGTCAATCATCCCATACTTTCCACGAGTTTATAGCACATAATCTGTGGTCAAGTTTACATAAAAATGGAAACAATACCCCAGCTATCAATATAAGGGCAAACATCATGGTTTCTTAAAAAAGTGATGGAAAACACATCATCATTGCAACACATGATTACAAAAATAAGGCCAAAACTCATTGTTGCTACAAAAAGTGATGGAAAGCACATCATCACTTTTACAGTTTAAAATACAACACATGATTTAAAAAACAAGGCCATGTCATTCTACCACACCTAGAAAGACAATATTTTACCTTCAAAGTGAATGGGTTGTTTCCCTGTGGTGCATTTGTTGGTCAAACAATTGTTTCACTTGGTTCATGCACGAATGCTTTTTCCTTGTGACACTACTCTAGATGGAACCTCTGACATGTGGCTCTTTGATTCAGGAAGTTGATCCAAATAAGGTGGTCATCTAGAAAATAGACTATTGGTTAATTTATAACCAATCAGATGTGTTCAAGAGGATTCTATATGTGCCTTGATTTATCTTGAGGGTCCCCTTTTTTTCTCTAAACACGTTGGTCCCATGTTGACATTCCCTTTTTAAACAGGTGCTTCACTCTACGCCATTGATTTCCTCTCTCCATATATAATGGTCATCACTCACCCTGATCACTAACTAGCTGATTCTTTTTCTACCGTCGATCTATCTGTCCGATCCAACGATCGTCACGTGATTTCGTGTTGATTTAAGCACGGTCTTTATTACTTCAGAGGCATGTGAAAAAGAAAATTTTCTCTCTCCTCTGATTGCGACGTGTCGAGCACTTAGGCTAATCACACGGACTTGGAATATTACCACTTACCACTTGAAAGGCATGCAATATACCGCTTCCTGCTTTTCCAATACAACCCATGTGCATTAAATCAAAATTTAATAAAGTTCTTAATAAATGTTTTAGTGCTTAATTCCAAGATTACCCATTAACACTAAATGACTACGATTAATGATAAACACACAAATGTTGATATTTACAATTAAAGCGTGAAAACAAAGGAAATACTCGTTTAAGTTTCGAAATGCAAATACATAGATGTAAATGAGATTCTGCACCAAGATTAACACACAGTTGCACATTGAATCAATTTATTCAATATAATAGAAGTTACATAGTCTTGGCCCTCTCAGCTCAATTACAACAATTTATCTGACCTCTGTCTCAATCTCAAAACCCTATTTATCACTCAAACTCTTGCTTCTCACTCAATTCTCAATCATCCCAGCCAATCCCTTTTCATTACATTTTCTTCTCTTTTATGAGTCAAATCCTATTCTAACTGCACTAACAACTTGATCTCTATTTTAATCAATCTAACAATCAAATCTCTATTCTTAAGTTCTATTACACACCTATGCTAAAAACTTATCCCTTAGTCTAAAATAATACAATTTTCTAATTATTACAATAATGAAGTAAAGATCATTTTTGAGAGATCCAACGCTCTCTACCAAAATTGACTTCTAACCACTCAGGTCAATGAAATTCAACTCATTTAGCCACAACATGTGAACAAACAATCACATTAATGGCTAAGTCCAGATTCTCCTACGTCAAACTCCCGGGGAAGAAAAGAACCATTCCTCAAACTTTAAGGGTTTACTCCATACTTCTACAACTCTACTGTTTTCAACCAACTAGCATCCTCCACTGGTTGTCCTTTCCATTTCACTATATATTGAAAATAAACCTGTCCTCGAGTTCCTTTGGATACTCTTTTCTCCAAAACAACTTCCACTTCCTTAACTGTCTTTGGCATTTGTTCTTCCCAGTTCAAAGTTTGAACTTCATCTTCTGTAGTTTCCTTTTGTAGCTCTGTCTCTGTCTATTTGTATGGATACAAATCTGCAACATTGAAGATAGGTGATATTCGAATTCCCTCTGGGAATTCAATTTCATAAGCATTAGTTGAAAAATTTCTTACAATTCCACATGGTCCTATATTTTTCATTTTTAGTTTATTGTAAGTCTTAGTATGAAATATTTCTTTTCTCGAATACACCATCACTAAATCTCCCACTTGGAATTATTTCTCTCTTCTTTTCATATTAGCTCTCTATTTGTATTTTCCATTGCTTTCCTGCAATCTAATTTTCACATCTTCTTGTAGTCTCTACATCTGCTCTGCAAACTCTTCAGCTTTTGCATTTCCTGTCTCATGTTTACCCAAATTTCTGAGTTCATACACACCTCTTCGATTCATCCCAAAAACAATCTGAAATGGACTCATTCCAATACTTCAATTTGGAGTGTCATTATAAGCAAACACAGCCTGAGCTAGTGCTAAATCCCACTGCTTAGGATTTTGATACACTAAACTTCTCAATATGTTCCCCAAGCTTCTGTTTACCACTTCAGTCTATCCATCTATTTAAGGATGGTATGATGAACTGAAACTGAGGTTAGCACCTAGTTTCTTCCAAAGCGTTCTCCAGAAATGCCCTATAAACTTTGTATCTCTATTAGACACAGTACTTACACACAACCCATGTAATCTTACAATTTCTGAAAGGAATAGATTCACAATATGTGTTACATCACTAGTCTTCTTACATGCAATGAAATGTGCCATCTTGGAAAATCTATCTACCACAACATAAATGGAATCATTCCCCCTTTGAGTTTTAGGTAACCCAAAAACAAAATTCATGCTAACTGCATCCCATGGTCGGTCTGGTATTGTCAATGGCTGGTACAATCCTGTATTCTAGCTTCTCCCTTTAGCACGCTAACATATCCTACACTTCTCAACAAATCTCTTAACATCAGTCTGCATCTTTGGCCAATAGTAAAAAGCATTTACCTAAGCAAAGGTTTTGTCTTGTCCAAAGTGACCAGATAATCCTCCACTATGTTTCTCCTTTATTATGTTTTCCCTCATCGAATATTTGGGAATGCATAACTTGTTGCCTTTAAACAATAAACCTACTTGGGTAAGATAACCTAACCACTGACTTCTGTTATGAACTATTGGATTTTGTACTACTGTATAAATACCTTTGAAATCTGCATCATCTTTATACATTTCAACCATTTCTTCAAATCCTACAACACCAACTTTTAATTCTTGCACAATGAAATTTACCGTACTCAAAGCATCAACAACTTTGTTCAGCTTACCACTTGTGTGTTTTATCACAAAAGTAAAGCTCTACAAAAACTCTACCCACTTGGCATGTTGCTGGTTCAATTTTGGTTGGTTGTTTATGAACTGTAATGCATGATTTTCAGAAAACAATATAAACTCCTTTGGTAGCAAATAATGTCTCCATTTTTTTAAGGCTTGTACAATAGCATAAAATTATTTATCATAATAAGAATACTTCTTCTTAGCTTCATTTAGTTTCTCACTAAAGTATGCTATTGGTCTCTATTCCTGACTCAAAACTGCTCCAATTACAACTCCACTAGCATCTGTTTCAACTTGAAATAATTTTTCAAAATCAGGTAAAGCTAAAACTGGATTCTCTATGACTTTCCTCTTCAGCAACCTAAAATTCCTGTCTGCTACTTCTATCCACTTGAATGGCTGATTAGTCTCCTTGATTGTTTCAAGAATTAGTGCACAAATCTGACTAAAACATCTGATAAATTTCCTATAAAAACTTGCAAGACCATGAAAACTTCTTACCATAAATATATTGCTTGGAATAGGTCAAGTCCAAATTTCTTGGACTTTCTCTGGATCCATTTTCAACCCTTCTTTAGAAACTACAAATCCCAAGTAAATTAATTTTTCTTTCATGAAGCGACATTTCTTCAGATTTATCATAGTTTCTCTTTCTGCAGAGTTCTTAAAACCAATTTAAGATGCTCCAGATGTTCTTCTTTACTTCTATTAAAAATTAGAATGTCATCAAGATCAACAATAACAAACTTGCCTACATATTCCTTCAAGACTTCATTCATCAATCTCATGAATGTGCTAGGTGCATTAGTGAGTCCAAAAGGCATCACTAACCACTCATACAACCCACTATTTGTTTTAAATGTAGTCTTCAATTCATCTCCTTCTCTAATCCTTATTTGATGATATCCACTCTTCAGATGTATTTTAGAAAAATACTTTTACCCACTCAAGCAATCCATAAAATCATCCATGCATGGTAAAGGAAACCTATACCCGATAGTGATCTTATTTATGGCTTTGGAATCTATACACATACGCCATTCACCTCCTTTCTTTGGACTGAGTACTATTGGTACAACACATGGACTAAGACTCTCTCTGATTAGTCCCTTATCCATCAGTTCTTGCACTTGTTTTCTAACTTCTACATTCTCTTGAGGAGTTAGTCTGTATGCTACTTTGTTTGGAAAACTTGCTCCTGGTATTAGATCAATATGATGACTAATACTCCTGATTGGTGGAAATGCATGTGGCAACTCATCCACAATAATATCAGCAAAATAATTCAACAGAGTTTTGATTTCTTTAGGTAAATCATCTAAGTTTGTGGAAGTCAAAATTACCTTAGGTCTCCCTATGACAACAAAATTCATTTCTAAACATTTTCCAACCTCTTGCAAGAACTCCTTTCTTCTCATCGTCATAACATTGTTTCCAGGTGCTCCTTTGTCAGCTTCATCCTTCAATGGCAGTAGTGTATATTTATTTCCATCCTTTTCCAGTGTATAAGTATTTTTCCTCCCATCATGAATAGCTTTCTGATCAAACTTCCAAGGTCTTCCCAATAATACATGGCATACATCCATTGGCATTACATCACACAATATCACATCTTTATAAGTACCAATTTGTATCTCTACCTTGCATTTTTCTGTCGCAATAATCTGATGTCCTTTCTGCAACCATGACACTTTGTAAGGAGTAGGGTGTACTGTCTTCAATAATCCTAGCTTGTCCACCATCTCTGTAGAAACAATGTTATTTCTTCCACTGTCAATTATCACTTTACAATATTTACCTTTGGATTTTCATGTAGTTCTGAATAAACTCTTCCTCTAAGCTGGTTCTCCTGTCTCTTTCTCTGCCTTAAGCAATACCCTTTTCAACAACAAGGATTCTTCTACTTCAAGGGATTCTTCCTTTTTTGTAATTTGAGGTGTTTCTTCCTTTGCGTTAGCCACAATCAGATTCCTCTGACTTGTTTTTCTATTATGAGGACAATCCCATGATCCATGTTGTTATAGACATTTTTGTGCCCTACAACCCCAAGCATGAAATGTCCATAAACCAAGGGCTCCTAAGTCCCTAAAAGTGTTGTTCTAACCCCTAAAGGAACAAGGTCAATAGATTACAGCTTCTCCCAGAAGTTCTCAATGAAAAACTACTCAAAATTGGTCAAAAAAGGATCATTGCAGCTGCTCCACTGGCTAAGTGCATTGCATCTCACCCAAATACACTGAGAGGGTCTGTTGCATTGCAAAAGTCCCTTTTGTGGGGTGCGATGGGCGAGAAATGACAAATGGCAGTGTCATTCCGCGAGGTGGAGAGGCAATGGAAGCTTCTAGAATCTTCTCCTATGACACTTGCCTCACTGAATTCGACCAAGGATGAGTAAGAGACCCTCAGTCTCCAAGTGGAAGCTAGAACTGTCAGAGAGAAGACACTAATCAAATCACAAGCTGACTCATCCCCCTTACAGATATCTATATATGGATCTCTCATCCCAGAGATCCAGAGGCTGGAATTTGCATATTGTAAGGAATTGTTGTTGGTTTCTAGAGAGAAAACATCAGATTGTTGGGTGATCTAAGCTTTGTTTGAGGTGAAGAGGGGCTTCTTTGCTGGGAGGTTGATGCTGGGTGAGAACAACCGGTTGTAACTCCTCCTGGACCTTTTCTTGTTTTATCAATAAAAGCTATTTGAGTTTTCCTCCATGCTTTTGTATCATTGATGCTTGTTACATTTGTATGGTCAATTTACATATGATCCTAGATTGCTTATAAATATAGATCCATGTCTTTGTATAGTGCTATGCTTCTGTGATCTTGCAAGTACTTTGTGAAGCTGGGCGTGCAAGGGAACAAGTAGCTGGGGACCATCAAAGAAGAGAGGGATCGAATCAAGGGATTAGCGCAAGGCAGAGGTTAGTCCTTCTATTTCTCTCTATCTATAATTCATAAAGGAAAAACATAAGTAGCTTTTCTCTGTTTGTTTCTAAGGCAACTGTCACACCTTAGTGGGATAGTGCAGTTCTATATAGACACTTTTCCCTGTAACAAAATGGCGACTCCACTGGGGAGATAATCAGTTTGTTTGTTTATCATTCTTTGTTGTTTGTTTCATAAACTTATAAGTAGCATTCGAACTGCAATTTCCATATCAAATGCAAAGTAGATAATTGCTGCTTCAATCGATCCACTAGATCTGTTTATGATTTAAACAACTGATTTACAAATTATCTGATTGCCCTTGTGACAGCTCTTAGATCCTCCTTAGATCTACCCCTAATTGTTGCATTACTGATTGCTTTTTACTCGGCCAAAAACCAAGAACTGAACTACAAACTGTGACCCGGAGACTGAACAGACTCTCGTTTCTGGCCCAGCGCAGGTACTGTTCAGAGACTCTGAATTTCAGCACACTTCCCGAGCGGGCAACCTGCGTTGCATTTTAGATTCTCTGTGTTACAGGTGCGCTGATCAGACTAGCTCTGTGCAGTTGTGGTTTCTGTGGATCATTCTTTCCAGTTCTATTCCTGATTTTTGCTGCCTGTGATCAGTGTATGTCTGTTTGAAACACCTTTTCCTTGCTGTTATTCTGCCTCCTTTGTACAAAAGAACGGTAGATGTTTTTGTGTGTTTGTTGAGTCATTTACAGTTCTCGTTTGCAAAACTAACATAGTCATACTGTCGCCCTTTGATTTGAAATTGTCGCAAGTGTCGATTTCAATCGTAGGAAAGAGTTTGATTGCTGTTGATGGTTGATTATCCTGTTACTATTTCTTTTGGTCTGAATTTTTAATTTTCTAGTGTCAAGAACGAGTGTTCATTTCAAAATCGTAAGGTGTCGTAATCGTCCCATTTTTTATTTCAAAAAGAAGCTTGTTTATATTTGTCGCTTGAAAAGAAATTCAGATTTGTGCATCAACTTTCTTTTTAGCATCCATATACTAAGAAAGTCGAAAAACAAATACATGCATGTGCATTTGCATATAGACAGTCTGTTTGGCTTGATTTAGGAAAGTGCATTTACAGTGTGCTCTTTGCTCTTTGTGAAAAGATTTTGTCTTTCTTTTCCCTAGTAGCTAGGATTTTCATTTCATAAAAGAGATAAAAAGTTTGTTTATCATCTTATATTGCATTTTAGGAATTACATCTACATCTCGTGGTGAACTCGAAAGGCAAACTTCATAAACAAGATCAACTTAAAATAAATTCAATGAATCTAACAATGCTTTGGAACTTAACGCACAACATTTAGAGGTCTAGGCTAGAGACGTATTACGGCATTGTAAAGCCTGGTAACTGTTGTTCTCTCTAATGGTTGGGTGATTCCTCCACTTTGAGACGATAAGTGCCAGTACGGACTTGTGCTCCCACGTACCGTCGAGTATGTTTTGGGAGACCCCTATAGGCTTAAATCCTTTATCCATAGGAAGCCGTGTCTGCCGCCCTATCGATCGCAATGCACTAAACACGACATTCTGAAAGATTGACTGCCATACCGTAAAAAGTATTCTGCAGTTTTGCAATTGGTTTGGTACTCCCTCTACCTAGACTTCCAAAGTAGTCCCTTTCGTTCCTTTTCAGACTCCTTAACGGAAAAGGTCCATTTGAGCACTTATCACTTTAGGCTCATTAAAAATCGAAGGCAACTAGAGTCATCTTTTGTTTTTTCTCAACTCTTAAAAACTGAAAAAACAAGTTGTGTCAAAGCGTCTAAAATTTATTTTAAACGGAATATTCATTACCCCTTTCCTACATTGATCTTGGGTTGATAACATGGAATCCACCAACCAAGGAATTCCCCTTGGAGGAAATCCTAGTCCCTTATCCTCTTGGGGAGATGTTGGTGCACCCCATATGGCCACATTGTCGCTTCCAAGACTGACAATTGGTTTACCTGTATGGCTCTTCTCAACCTCTGTCATTGAGAACACCACAATTCCTGAACAATCGAATCAGCAATTAGACGAGTCCAGAGTTACCCACCAACCTTCTACTTCCTCTAATTCTTCCTCTCCTCCTTCCTCTTCGCTTGATGGGGCTGGTAAAGCCAAAAGTCAAGTACCTAAGGAGAAGAAGGAAAAGAAGAAGAAAGAGAAGAAGAAGAAGGAGCCAAAAGCGAATGGGGGCAAACGAGTGTTGTCTAGCGAAAATCCACACACTGCACTGACCAAGCCTAAATCGCCATGTGTCATTTGCAAAGGATACCACT
The DNA here is from genome assembly GCA_031772625.1 of Pinus tabuliformis. Lineage (NCBI taxonomy): Eukaryota > Viridiplantae > Streptophyta > Pinopsida > Pinales > Pinaceae > Pinus > Pinus tabuliformis. The sequence goes on along the minus strand of CM062810.1, from coordinate 541,995,397 downwards.
ATCACAGAGATTGTCCCTGCATCCCTTGGATCTTAAGGGATTGGTCTCCTCGTTTGCACAACTTGGTGTCGTCAACCTCTGATGATCATGTTGAAAACACACCATCAACTAGTGAAAGTGAAGCCCCAGGACAAAAAGGAAAATATAGATTTCCTTGTAAACTATGCGAAGGCGATCATGCCGTCCATCGTTGTCCCTTCTTAGATGAAGCTAAAAGAGTTTTGGACGATCGTCCGGTTTCACCGTTACGACTTCCTCCTGGATATAAAAAACTCTTGCCGAGTCCGTCGCTAGTTGAAAATCTGGCTGGCCCGCCCAGGTGGTCGGCCGAATTACCTATCATTGAAGATAAACCATCTGAATCCATACCAGACGAAAGTCAAAAGGTCGAGGTGGCAGTTGACCCGGTCTTGCCTTTAGAGGTTCCATCTTCAGATGATACAGTCACTGAAGAGAACAAGGATGACACCGTCCAAATTCTTTTCATAAGCACAGACTCCAATGAACATGGGGGCAATTTACCCGTTCCTTTACCGCAGGAAGTAAGTTCGTCAGAGTCGTACCCAGCCGTCTATTCGGTCCCACCTCCAAGCAACCTAGTTGTCTCCTTCGACTGGAATCAACTAGGCAGACCCCGTTTACCGGCCAGTATACCATTCCGGATTATTGTTCAAATATATAGAATGGTTATGGCTGGTACGATCATAGATGAGGGGGCTTCTGTGAGTATCCTTTCCTAAACTGCTTGGAAAGCGCTTGGTTCGCTATCACTTTTACCTGAGATGAGAAATCTGACAGGCTTTGATAAAGGAACCAGTTGACCGTTAGGGATCCTTGCCAATGTGCCCATAACATTGAGAGGGAAAACTGTTCACATGAATTTGATGGTAGTTCAAGGACCCCTGGATTACAATCTACTCCTTGGACGAGACTATATTTATTACATGAGAGCCATTGTCTCATCACTCTTTAGAGTGATGTGTTTTCCGCACGAAGGAAGAGTGGTCAAGCTCGTAGACCAGCTTTCATTTCCCAGATCACGCATAGAAAATAGTCATATGCCATCCCTAAATGGTCTTTTCACGCAAGAAATTTCTCAATCTCCAGTCCGTCCACCCGATGAGAGTGAGTGATTGGGGGGGACATGACTGAATCCCAGGGGGCATGCACCTTGGTCTACTTCGGCAGGAAAACTTCAGGTATAGGGTAGGTTTCCACGGGAGAATATGACTAGTCTGTACCCCCATCCGTGATTGGAAGAGGGGGTTATTCTAGAACAAGATTCTCTTTTCAAAGTTAAGTGAGGTGGCAAGCACTGCCGCTCACCTCTGTTTATCTCGGTAGACATCGCCGAAGAAGTGTTTTGTTTACGCCATAAATAGAACAATCTTTGGTAACCTGTACGAGGTAGGCCTCTCTCGGTAAAACAAATGTTTTAACGGACTAAAGAAGGGGTAACCTTGAAACTCTATTCTATATCTGGGGGCATGCAAGCCTTTTGGCATGCAAGCGAAGAGCGACTATTTATTTTTTAAATTTTTAGGTCCTCTAACCCTTTAAACTCGTAGGATTGGTCGTCTCCTAACTTGCATAAAGAAAGGATGTGGGGCAAAACTCTAAAAGTTGTCGTTTTTATATGAGACATTCTTATCACACGACTAGATTGATCGAGCAGTGTTATCGCAAGGTTCAATCTCGTTAAAAAATAAACCCGCATCGAGCAGTGTTACCACAAGGTTCAAGTTCGTTAAAAAATAAACCCGCATCGAGCAGTGTTACCGCAAGGTTCAAGCTCGTTAAAAAATAAACCCGCATTGAGCAAATGTTTCAACCCACGTTTAAGCTTGTTAAAAAATGAACTATTCCCCGGTAAATAACCATTGTGAATGTAGTACTTCAGCCGTTAAATCCTTGGTCGTGTTTGCACTGTCACCTCCACTTTTTCATTGGCCGATCATTCACCTCCATTTGATTGTTTACCCTTTTTTGAGGAATAGCTGCGAAGAGTGATTTCACTAGCCATCCTTGTGACACTGCCGTGATTGGAAAATTCCAAACCTTATCTGGAATCAGCTGCTACCCGTTTTATCACTCGTTCCTCAAAAGACGAGTCTCCTTTAAGCTCTTTTCAACTGACTCGTAAAATATGAAAAGATTGCCGAGCCATTGGCCTCTCCAACTCGTTATAGGGACAGGAAGTGCTATCCCTCCTCTAGATTTTAATCTTTTTGGACCTGAGGGATTATTACACAAAAATATCAAGCGCTTGTTTTGTTCGGCTCATTAAAGTATCGAAAATCCATCCATTCTGTATTGTTTTATACTTTTTCGGACTTAAGGGATTAGATGAAGAAAAAGGAATTTTGGAGTTACCTTTATGTTCCTTTTCAGACTCTTTAAAATTGAAAAGGACCGAGTTATCTTTGTCATTAAACTCGTAAAAAAGATTAATAGCGACAAACTTGTCTATAGACGAGAACGAGTTTCACTATCTCTAGGCTCGTTAAAACATAGCGATGGGTTTTCCCGAAGGGAAAATTATAGAACAAGCATATGTTATCCTCCTCAAGCTTGACAAAAATAAAGAGGTACTGGTCAGCAATGACTGGGGAAAAATTGGGAAGAAAACTCAAAGAAACTTTGTTGGTAGCAAGTCGCTCTTGAACATGACACTTTCGCTCCGTGTCCAAGTCGGGTTGGGTTGTTTCATTCACCGATCACATCACCATGGTCACGCCATACCATCCACATTTGGGGTTAATGATACCAATCCATCACATCAGTGTCGCCGATATGTTCAAGAGAAGTCATTCAGAGAATTCACCTGTGTCTCACCGACTACCATGAATTATACTCCATTCTTTCATGACCGCCACCCTGAACCTTATATCACCAGATCGTCCTCACCTCCATTAAAATCATTTACTCCGTTCCGTGTCATTGATGTGGGATTCATTAAGGCCCTCCTGTGACGGATCACTTCTTGTCGACATCAGCCCATTATACAAGAAGTTGATCTAGGAACACCCCATTCAGTACTTTGAAGCTTGAATGCCTCAATGGCAAGTTTCTCACTTCCGGCGACAGGTTTACATCAATGGCCTTCGACCGAAAGATTTTGCGTGGTGTTCGACGCCAAGTCCTTTATTCACACCACGTGAATTGTACTGTAGTACCTTGAGGGTCATTATCATTATCGGTGATTCCTCTCGCACTTGTTAATAGTTTACATCATTGACTGGTAATCAAGCGATGTCTTTCCATGTTCAACTTCAGAACATTTCTCACATGGATCGAATTGTACTTCGAGTGAAGATCAGACGAGATTGAAGACCCCAGATCTAGTTTCATCCATCCGGGCTGTGATATATATTCAGGGAAATAAAGACATTAAATGTACATCATTGCAGCACAGATAATCATCCTACCAAAAGGATGATGGCTCTACCAGAATCATCAGTGTACACTCAGACGATTGTCTGTCCTATGTATATTAAAATGAACTTATAAAGCTGAGCATGGGAATGCCCACCTCAGTTATATCATGAAAATATTATGAAGATAATGTATTGTATTGTATATTATTACAGGTCTCCTCCCAGCATTGAAAGAACTTCGGATCCTCATAATAAACCATTTCACCCGACACCAAAAGGTTAACGACCTCATAATTTAGGGGGGAACTGTTATAGACATTTTTGTGCCCTACAACCCCAAGTATGAAATGTCCATAAACCAAGGGCTCCTAAGTCCCTAAAAGTGTTGTTCTAACCCCTAAAGGAACAAGGTCAACAGATTACAGCTTCTCCCAGAAGTTCTCCATGAAAAACTACTCAGAATTGGTCAAAACAGGATCATTGCAGTCGCTCCACTGGCTAAGTGCATTGCATCTCACCCGAATACACTGAGAGGGTGTGTTGCATTGCAAAAGTCCCTTCTGTGGGGTGCGATGGGTGAGAAATGACAAATGGCAGTGTCATTCCGCAAGGTGGAGAGGCAATGGAAGCTTCAAGAATCTTCTCCTATGACACTTGCCTCACTGAATTCGACCAAGGATGAGTAAGAGACCCTCAGTCTCCAAGTGGAAGCTAGAACTCTTAGAGAGAAGACACTAATCAAATCACAAGCTGACTCATCCCCCTTACAGATATCTATATATGGATCCATCATCCCAGAGATCCAGAGGCTGGAATTTGCATATTGTAAGGAATTGCTGTTGGTTTCTAGAGAAAAAACATCAGATTGTTGGGTGATCTAAGCTTTGTTTGAGGTGAAGAGGGGATTCTTTGCTGGGAGGTTGATGCTGGGTCAAAACAACCGGTTGTAACTCCTCCCGGATCTTTTCTTGTTTTATCAATAAAAGCTATTTGAGTTTTCCTCCATGCTTTTGTATCATTGATGCTTGTTACATTTGTATGTTCAATTTACATCTGATCCTAGATTGTTTATGAATATAGATCCATGTATTTGTATAGTGCTATGCTTCTGTGATCTTGCAAGTACTTTGTGAAGCTGGGCGTGCAAGGGAGCAAGTAGCTGGGGACCATCAAAGAAGAGAGGGATCAAATCAAGGGATTAGCGCAAGGCAGAGGTTAGTCCTTCTATTACTCTCTATCTATAATTCATAAAGGAAAAACATAAGTAGCTTTTCTCTGTTTGTTTCTAAGGTAGCTATCACACCTTAGTGGGATAGAGCAGTTCTATATAGACACTTTTCCTTGTAACCCATGTCCCCATTATCCACATGTGTAACATCGAATATCTCTTCCTCGACCTCTTCCTATGGGTGCAAATATTCCTCTATTAAAATCTCCCCTTTGTGGTGGTATGCTACATAAACTTCCTACGCCACTCTGATGTTGCTGAAACCATGGTCTGATAGTTCCTCTACCTCTTACTGAAATTTTCCCTCTATTCCTCTGATCTTATTTCCTCAACATCTTCTCTTCTGCCTTCAAACCTACTTGATAGGCATCTTCAATGGTCTTCAGACTCAGAAAGCTGATCTCATCTTGTATGTCATATCTTAAGCCATTGATATAGTTGGCTACCTTCTCCATGTCATCCTTTGCATGTATTGCTCTAATACTCAATCTATAAAACTCTTATGTATATTATTTAATAGACATTCCTTTTTGCCTTAAATTCTATAACTATTTGAAAAGATTTAACTGATAATCTTTTGGCATAAATTTAGCTTTCATTTTACTCACCATTTTGTCCCATTGCTTGATCTTGCACTTTCCTTTTCTTATTCTGTATGTTTGTAGTTCATCCCACCAAATAGATGCATGGCCCTTCAATTTGGTTACTGAAAATTTCACCTTCTTCTCGTCATCAACCTCCTCATAGTCAAAATAATTTTCCAATGAACTGATCTAATCCATCAGCTCTTCTGCATTGAGACTCCCTTCATACACAAGAATTTCCACCTTTGGTTTTCCACCTACTTTAGCCAACATCTTGATAACTTTGGTAGTTTCATTTTCCTCCTCTTCTTCTTCCTCAAAAGATTCTTCTGTAGCACTGGAAACTCCTTCATCAGGTGTTTTCCTCTGAGCAGTCTCCACTGTGTCCATCCTCATATGCAGACTCTGGATCTCTTCCAGCAGAACTGCATTTGCTTCAAGTCTTCCTCGAACTATGCTAGCTCCCCTCCTTAGTGGCATGTTTACTGCAATCAAAATCAATCTCTGTGCTCTGATACCAAAAATGACACAGGAGGTTGATCAAAATAGGGTCGTCATCTAAAAAGCAGACTATTGGTTAATTTATAACCAATCAGATGTGTTCAAGTGGATTCTCTACGTGTCTTACTTTATCATCAGGGTCCCATTTTTTCTCTAGACACGTAAGTCCCACGTTGACTTTCCCTTTTTAAATAGGTGCTTCACTCTATTCCGTTGATCTCCTCTCTCTAGATCTAATGGTCATCGCTCACCCCGATCACTAACTAGCCCATTGTTTTTCTGCCATAGATCTTTCCATTCTATCCAACGGTCATCATGTGATTTCATGTGGATTTAAGCACAGTCTTTACTACTTCAGACGCACGTGAAAAAGATTTTTTTCTCTCTCCTCCAGTTGCGATGTTTCAAGCGCTTAGGCTAATCGCGCGAGCTTGAAATATTTTCACTTATCACTTGAAAGGAACACGATATACCACTTCCCACTTTTCCCATACAACCAATGTGCTTACTGCGATTAATGATAAACACATAAATGCTGAGATTTACAATTAAAGCATGAAAACAGAGGAAATACCCAGTTAAGTTTCAGAACACAGATACACAGATCTAAACGAGATTCTGCACCATGATTAACACACAGTTTCACACTGAGTCAATTTATTCAATATAATAGAAGTTATAGAGCCTTGGCCCTCTCAGCTCAATTAGAAGAATTTATTTGACCTCTGTCTCAATCTCAAAACCCTACTTATCACTCAGACTCCCGCTTCTCACTCAATTCTCAATCATCCCAACCAATCCTTTTTCATTACATTTTCTTCTCTTTTATGAGTCAAAACCTATTCTAACTACATTAACAACTTGATCTCTATTTTAATCAATCTAACAACCAAATCTATATTCTTAAGCTCTATTACACACCTATGCTAACAACTTATCCCTTAGTCTAAAATAATACAATTTTCTAATTATCACAATAATGAAGTAAAGATCATTTTTGAGAGATCCAACGCTCTCCACCAAAACTGAGTTTTTACCACTCGGGTCAACGAAATTCAACTCATTTAGGCACAACATGTGAACAAACAATCACATTGCTGGCTAAGTCCATATGCTCCTACATCACTCTTTGATGACCACCTCTAGCACAATGACTACAATAAGTCTTCTTCCTCGAGATCTTCTTTACCTTCTTCTTATTTGCCTGCCTTGGAGAGGGTCTTTCACACCTCATCTTCTTTCAGGCTACTATTCACCTCCAGCAATCAGTAAACACATGGTTATGCAATCTGCAAAAAATGCAAGCTCTTCTATGCCATGAGTTTCATTCATTATTAACAATATGGTTGTAATCAAAATTAACATTATAATACCGAGACTTGTTATACCATTTTTGTTGGTCTCTGGTATGATCATGGGAACGAGAGCTTGTCTCAACTCTTTTTTTGCAATGCATACTACCATAGGTTGATGATGATGTATTCCCATCATCCTCTTTCCTCGACGGGTTCAACAATGTCATGGAAGCTCTTGACACATTTGAGGACTATCCTTCAGTGTGCCCCAAACTTGAAAATTTTCTTGGCCATTAACACCAAGTCCTCTTCCTTTGTACCTCATCTTGGTAAGGAGTCTCATGCTTGTCCTTGTAATGGGTATCTCCATATTCCTAATAGAAATTATATTATGTTAAGATGAAACTCAAGAAAAATCAACATATTTTACCTCCACATCAATTCGGGAAGAATCGGTGAGGGATTCTCCTCATCTATCCTTGATGGTTCGCTGGCTATTTTAGCACATTCCCTCATCTCCTTCCTAACATACCCAAGTCCTATATGTCGTAGTAATTCCACTACTTTGATTGGGTTTATGATACCCTGGCCATTAATGTCGAGGCCTTTCCCTTCATACCCCATTCTCTTTAACATTTTGGAGCCGATACCTATGGTATGTTCTTCAAAAGCGGTAAAATAATTATCAGGAAAAATACATGAAGTCGAAGAATTTCACTTTACCTCATGGAAGTTATGCTGCAGCTTTTCCAAAGCCTCATATTTAGCTTGCAGTTGGCATAGTAACTTATGTTTCTACTCTTTCTCTTCTCATAGTAGCCTCCTTAATTTAGCATTCTCTTCTTGAAGCCTCTGGTTAATCTCCTCATTCGAGGGATGAGAAGGCGAGGAAGGTGATGAATAAGATGCATTAGCATCAGAAGATGTGGATGAAGCACCACTCTTTGATATTCCTTTCTCCTCCTCTCTTCTTTTCTCATATGCGACATACATGATGTCCACTATTCGAGACATCCTCCGGAAGGGTTCGTGCATTTCTTTATCATCATCCATGGCTGCAAATTTGGTCATTCATGCACACAATTTCATATTCACAAAAGACCTCTTCTCTTCCCAATGCACTTCAACATCTACCATGTATCCTCTTCGTAGCACACATTCTCTCAAGCTTGTTTGTGGTTTGCGTACTCATGCAACTCGCATCAACTAAGACCTGCTCTGATACCACTTGATCTAGGATTTTTTTTCTTATAGATGCATCATAATTACATGTAATAGAGAGCTTAAAAACAATAGAAACATAAGAATATAAAACGAATATAAAAATACATAATCATGTATGAGATTAAGACACAGAGATTTGATTACACAATTTGTCTAATTCGAACTATGTCTTTAGGTCCTGTTCAATAATGGGGACACCTTAATTTATTAGGTGGCATCAAAAGAGAAGAAGTACAAGTAGAAATTACATAAACACTCTTATACCTTCAATCTAGAAGGTAGCTAAAAAAAGGAGAGCCCAAATCAAACCCTTTGTTGTTTAATTCATAACTCCTTCGGGTCCACTGAAAGCCTTCCGCCTATGTTAAGTCCTCCCTTTAGGAGTCTGCGATGCGATATTTGTAATCTTTGCCATTGATTTACGTTCTAGATAAATGGTCCATGTTAAGTCACCAATCACAGTCACATTTCCCTTAGGGCCACCTCCGATATACTCCACTGGCCTCTCCCGGTGCGATATCCCGATATCTGTCCAATCTGATGGCTCCTATGCAATAAGACTTTACATTCCACTTAGCTCTATTTTCTACCATTCTTAGTGTTTTTCTTCTACAATAGTGTTTTCCAATAGTTAATATATATGAAGACTTAGACTTAAAGGTTTGATACAAGATCCATTTTGGATCATGCCTTCCCATTGAAAATATTTTGGACCACCAAAAGTTGGTTTTAGGCATCGTTCGAGTGAGGATACTGCTCCTTCACCTATCTAACTTCTATCCATTGTGCTTTGCTTGGATTTGACCCTTTGAGTCCTACTATCAAGTACTCAACATCCCTTGATGCATAGTTCTTACCTTCTTGTACAGAACTGTGTCCTTCTGTAACTCATTGAGATACTTAGGCAACAAATCCCTAATAGAAGGCAACTAACTTTTCTCTTTAGGATCTTCAATCAATGAACGCTCATACAATCTCAAGTTTTCTGCATTAATGATTGAATAGATCTGCATATAGGCTGGTAAATCAAGGCGAAAAGCATTTTCACCAATTTTATCAAGTATCTTCAAAGGTCCATACCTTATTAGTTTTATCTTCTTACCTTCACCTTGCATTCTATATTTGCTGATGTACAGACAGACTTGATCACCAACATGAAAAATATGTTCAGCTGGATTCTTCTAATTTCTTGCCTTATACTTGGCTTGACTTCTTTCCAGTTGTTCCTGTACTACCTCGTGAATTTCCTGGAATTGTTCAATGAACTTGGTTGCTTTGTCCACGTCAGTGTGTCCATCAACTGCTATTTCTTTACCAAAGAAAAAATCCAAGGGAGACTTTGGTATATAACCAAAACAAGTCTCAAAAGGAACTCTCTTAGTAGAAGACTGCTTGGCACGGTTGTAAGAATGCTGGACATAACACAAATGCTCATCCCAAAGCTTGGGATGCTTGTTGAAATAGCCTCTGAGAAACTAGATCGTTGTCCTGTTGACCACTTCTATTTGACCATCTATTTGTAGATGAAATATTGTGCTTTTCTTCAAGCTGGTGTCCATTAACTCCCATAGATTTGACCAAAACTTCCCAACAAATCAAGAATGTCGATCAGATACAATAGAAGTGGGTAACCCAAAATGAACCCATACATTCTGAAAGAACAATTTTGTTGTTTGTTCAGTTGTAACTTGCTTGTTACATGGTATCAAAATACACATTTTACTGAACCTATCCACAACAACATACAAATAATCAGGACCTTTCCTAGATTTTGGCAATCCCCCAACAAAATCCATGGGAACACTTTCCCAAGGACGAGAAGGAATTGGAAGTGGAGTGTACAAGCCTAATTTACTATTATTGGGCTTGCTTGTAGCACACATTGTACATCCTTTGATATATCTAGAAACTGTCTCATGCATTCTTGGCCAATAACAGAACCTTTGCAATTGTGAAACTATTTTACTTACACCAAAATGACTTGATATGAGAGAAGTATGTGCTTCTCATATTATTTTAACTCTTTCAGTTTGTGGAATGCACAAATTTCCCAAATGATATAAGAGTTGGTCCTTTTTTATAATAATACAATTCTTCTACTGGCTTGTCATGACTTAAAGTTGCATATACATCTTTAAAATCTACATCTTGAGCATATTGTTCAATGTAATTTTCATGCATTACTGAGCTATGCTTAAGTACAATAGATGCGTGTATGATTGGTCTTGATAACATGTTTTCAACCTTATTGTGTATTCCCTTCTTATATCTAATGACAAAATCAAATTGTTGTAGGAAACCCATCCACCTATAATGTCTTGATTGTTCCAATTTAGTTTGTGAGTGAAAATATTGAAGTGGTTGATGATTTGTATGTATGATTGTTTCTTTACCCATTAGGTAATGTTTCTACTTTTTCACACTTTGCATTAATGCATACAATTATTTATCATATGTGGGATAATTAACTACTATAGAAGTAAATGTCTCAGAATGATAGCATGTGGGTTTTCCGTGTTGCATCAACACTGCCCCCATGGCATAGTCACCGACATCTATCTCAATCTCAAATGGATGTTGAAGATCTGGCAGTGCTAGTACTGGTGCTGTACTAATTTTTTTCTTTAAGGTGTCAAATGCTTTCTGCTGTTTGCCTCCCCACTTAAACACCTGTTTCAATCCTGTTAAAGCATGTAATGGAGCTACAATCAAAGAAAAGTTAGCAATAAACTTTCTCCAGTATTGTGTTGCCCCTAGGAAACTCCTAACCTCTTTAACAGATTTGGGTTTAGGCCAGTTCACAATGACTACAACCTTAGAGGGATCTATCTTCAATTCACCACCCCCTACAATATAACTCAAATAATTTAAAGATGTTCTGCCAAATTCACATTTTGACAGTTTTACATAGAGATTTTGTCTTTTTAAAATATCTAAAGTTTGCTTCAAATGCTTTACACGGTCTTCCCATGTCTTACTAAAAACAAGAATGTCATCTAAATAAACAATTACAAAGTCATCAATAAATGGTCTGAGTACATCATTCATAACTCTCATAAATGTAGCAGGAGCATTAGTTAAGCCAAAAGGCATAGCCAACCATTCATAAAGTCCTTGCTTTGTCTTGAAAGCAGTCTTCCATGCATCATGTTCTACAACTCTGACCTGATGATAACCACTTCACAAGTCTAACTTAGAAAAGTAAACTGCTTCTTTCAATTGATCTAACAAATCATCAATGCGAGGAAGAGGATAACAATTCTTGATCGTTATTTTATTTAGTGCTCTATAATTAATGCACATTCTCCATGAACCATCTTTCTTTCTTACCAACACGATTGGAGATCCACATGGTGATGTTCTTGGTCGTATAAACCCTTTATCGAGAAATTCTTGTACCTGCTTCTTTATCTCTGCATTCTCTAAAGCTGATAACCTGTACATTCCAATGTTAGGTAATGGAGCATCTTGCTGCAAATAAATATCATGTAATATTTCTCGCTTGGGTGGCAAACCTTTAGGTTCTTGAAATAGAACATCATACTCTGAAACAACTTTAACTAGATAAGATTTCTGTTTAGAATCACAACCTTCAAATGCATTGTATTTTTCAGGATCATTTGCCTTTACAACCATTAGTAAAAATTGCTTACTTGAATTCACAATTCTTTTCATCTGCCCTGAGTTTATGAGAGAATAGTTACCTTTGAGTTTGTGAGCTCCTACAATGTATTCTATTCCATTTTTAGTGAGTTGATACTTATTCTCAACTCTATAGAAAATAGCTTTCCTGTCATACAATTATGGACTTCCCAAAACAATACCACATATATCCAATGGAACTATACCTAACTCAGCCTCATCTACAAATGTTGATCCAATAGCAAGCCTAAGTTTGCATTGTCTCGTTACTTGTAGCTTTGTTTTATCACGCACCCAACCTAATGGATATGGATTCTCATGAGGTTTTGTTTCTAATCCCAACTTATTTACAATTGTTTCAAAAATTAAATTTACTTGTGATCCACTATCAAACAAAGTATCAATCTTATTATGCTTGGAAATTACTCTAATATGAAGAAGTTCATTTCTTTCCCTCTCATTATTTTCATTATCAACTGATTGTGAAGAATTACTTGTGGATGCTTCAGAATATTTACCTTTAATACCTAAGGTTGTAACTATTGTTTCATCGCCTGAATCTGATCCCAAGTCCTGCTGAATAAAAACAACATTCTTTCTCTCCTTTCCACCGAACTTCTTAGGTTTCTGTTCTAGATGCAAAGACCAACAGTGTGCCTCATCGTGTCCTTCTTTCTTGCAATTAGTGCATGGATGTTTATCCTTCTTTACATTGTTTTCCTCTCCTTCCATTTCAGTTTCTTCTTTTCCTTATTCTTTCTTACATAATATTTAGATGATCCCCCAACCTCTAGGTTTACATTGTTACCTCTAGCTTCTAGGTGTGTGGCTTGAACTGATACATCATCTAAGCTAGTGGGATTAAACATGAGAATAGTATGCTTTAAATAGCTATGAAGACCACCTATATACTTCAATAAAGTCTCAGGTGAATCTAATGATATACATAGAGTAAAAACTCTTTTCCTGAATTCCTGAGTATAACTTTGTACACTTTGACCCTTCAATTGATGAAGAGTTTACAAACTCATCATTGCTTGCTGCATGTAAGCTAAAGGATAGAATTGCTTTTAAATAGCAGAAACAAATTCATTCGAGGTAGAAATTATTTTACCATGTTTTTGAATATCAATCTGTGTCTTGCCTTCCCACCATACTAGTGCAGTTCCTCCAACTTGAAGGCTAGCGAGCTGAATCTTCTTCCTTTTTGAATCAATGCTCTGTACCTTGCAATATACATCAATTTATCTTATCCAATTGTCTAGATTTTATACATTGAGTTCTCCATCATAAATTGGCAAATCAAACTTCACATCTAATTTGATTAAGGAAGTTTTCTTCTTCTTCTTATAAGAGCAAGTGTTATGCGAAGAAGATCATGAGGATGATGAAGGTGATGATGGAGAAGATGGTGGAGGAGTCATTCTTCCTTTTCCTTTGCCTTCTAGAGGGGAAACTAGAAAAGGTTCCTCCACTCCTTTGTCTGGTTTGGGTGTTGCGGTGCTTTCACCTTGACCATTCTTAAACTCTAGATACATATCTTCCACCATGGATTTGAGTGTCTTAAAAATTTCTATAAATTGAGATTCTGATCCCAATGGAGCTTCTTCTACCATTCTCCTCTGAGAAAAGACTCTTCCAATCTCTGCACTAGCCTTAATAAGTTATCCTTCTCCTAGTCTGAGCTTTAATCTAGTTAGCATTCAAAATCCAACACAATCTTGTCTAACCTTAACAAAAACAAAACCGAAAGCTCTAATACCACTTGATCCAAAACAGATACTAAGGAAGAAAGGTATTACAGACTCATGTGCAGGAAAATGCCTATACTACTTAGTGCAACAGATCGGAAAGATTGCAAACAGTATAGAAAATTATCAGTCAGAAAACATAACAGACGCACACATCAACACAAAAAATAATCAAGGAGTTCACCAGAATTCCTGGCTATGCCTCTTGGTCCATCTTTTAGTGTCGACCTCTATATTATGTCTTCAAGAAAAGATTATTACAAGAGTGAGCTCAAAAATAGATTCTCAACCAACAGTGACATCAAAGAGGGATCTGCTCAAAAACGTCGAGTCTAAAAGAGTGCAGGGACACTCCCTCTATCCTATTCCTCTATTCAATCTGCCTCAATCTGATTGACTGACTGTCTTTCTATGATTGTATTCAACTGACTTCTCCCCTCTCTGTTCTACCATTGGATGGATTTTAAGCCTTTCGACACTGTTTGTTCACCTCCATTTTGGGCTCTCTGGCTCCCAGTGGTTGTCCCTTCCTCTCCCTACTGAGCATTAAATAGTCATAATAATAACGTTCAAGGCATTGAGGCCACCTATTTACAAACAGAAAGGGCCACTGGCATGGGTGAAATCCCCGGGAATACACTTCTCTGTTTACATAGAGAAATACACAGGAAATACTCTAAAACAGTGGAAAATTTGACTGAAACGCCAAATCCGAACTTCAAACAATATAAAGTCCACCCTATAATCCTCTCGGGTCCACCTCGATTGCAATCACAAGTCGCATTGGCTACGGGTCACAATCCCTTTGTATTCCACACCATTGATCTGACTTCAATCCACCAGTTCGCATCCAACTCGAAACATGAAGTAGTCCACTCAATCTCCACAGTTGATCCATGATCTCCAATCCAATGGCTGATAGCCATTTCGAGTGGCGTACTTGCACGGAGATTACCTGCTTGAAAAAGTGGTTTCCTCTCTCCTGTGGTGTGCTACGTGTCGAAAAGTGTATGGAATTGGATGAAGCCCTTCCAATATCACCTACTGCCTGAAGCCCACCCGAAATACCATTTACCATGGAACTCAAATACTTTGTTGTTTAATTCATAACTCCTTCGGGTCCACTGAAAGCCTTCCGCCTATGTTAAGTCCTCCCTTTAGGAATCTGCGATGTGATATCTGTAATATCCGTCGTTGATCTGCGCGCTCGATCAACGGTCCACATTAAGTCACCGATCGTAGTCGCATTTCCCTTAACGCTGCCTCCAATATACTCCACTGGCCTTTTCCGATGTGATATCCCGATTTAATCTAGGGCATTTATATGTCTGATCTGATGGCTCCTATGAAATGAAACTTTACGTTCTGCTTAGCTCTGTTTCCTGCAATTCTTAGTGTTTTTCTTCTGCGATAGTGTTTTCCGATAGTTAATATATATGAAGACTTAGACTTAGAGGTTTGATACAAGATTCATTTTGGATCAGTGGCATAGAGAATGCTTGTGGTGGCCAATTAGGAAAAGGTGGCTGGTTCTGCCATGCTGCTCCTGAATATTGCTGGGAATTATATTGCAAAGGCTGAAAGAATGAAGATGGGTCGGTAGGCATACCTGTTTGTCGTGCTTGCCATTGACGACATTGGTTCAATAGATATACTGGTTCTACTTCTTCCTCTACCTCCTTGAAGACCGCTTTTAATCCTGGGAGTGATGGGAAATTTTCCGTGGCATGTTCCTTAGTGCATATAGCACAGGTTTGTACCATATCTAGTGGGCATTCTTTATGACTATGTTTCTTTCTGCATCGAGGGTAGAAAATAACCAGGTTCTGCTCTGCTTCGACCTGCTTCTACTTGGCTTGCATGATATCTAACTGTGTTGTCAGGGTCCCCAGGATATCCGTCTTGAAATCCTCCAATAGATTGTCGATTTCGGCACGAGTAATGCTCCCTTCTAAGACTTTGATGTCCCTGGTGATCATATCACGTCCGGCTAGTTTTAGTCTTGTGCTACCCCTTGAGCACCTAACAAATCAATAATATTGTCATAGTATTCTTGATAACTATCACCTTTACCCATTATATTTAGTGTTTATATCCATTGGTCTTTCATACCTTTGATCATCGTGGTTTTTAGAAAATTATTAGGCAAATTTGTGTAAGGAGATCTTTGGAGATTATATTGGAAATGCTCCAAATATTCTTCCAGAGTCTGACTAGGCTTTGCTACCATTTGGAATATCTCATCTTTTAGTTGTCTAGATCTGCAATAATTTTGATATTTTTTAAGGAAGGGTGTTTTCATTTGGTCCCAATCATTGATGGTACCTCCACCAAGTCCCATAAACCAATGAAAGGTTGCTCCATTTAAAGTGGAGGGAAACAATTTTAGTTTATTGGGGTCAATAGTTTAATCATAACCCCTACATAGGACATCGAATTCAAACAAGAATGCATCCGGATCTTTTGAAGTGAGCCCATGAAAGGTGGGAATGTTTTGTAATGGGATGGCTTTCATGGGGGCATTGACAGCTGTGTCAACAATAGGATACTGTAGTGTAGAGGTCTGGGGTGGTTGTGGATTATTGGCCATTTGGTCAAAAATATGCCAGTATCCTTCTGGGATCTCTGGAGCTGGAGAGTTGTTCCTAGGATGTCCAGAAGAGGCAGGGATGATTCTAACAACACTACCTTGATCTAGGACATTGGGTGTCCTCTGCTCAATCACTACCTCAAGAGATCTCAGTTCTGCTGATTTAATCTCAGATTTACTTGTTTCTCCTTCTCCTTCACTGAGGTTGCAAGAATTCCCTTCTTGTGAGGGACGTGATTGTGAATTTTCAATATCTTGAAAACTCTATTCAGTCCCTTCAGTTTTACTGTGAACCTCAGCGTAAGCTACAGATGGTGATCCTGTGGCTCGGACGGAGATAGTAGGGTGGCTAGAAGCAATATTTCGGGGCCCTACCGATGGCTGAGACTCAGCTTTACTTATGATTTCATCAATAAAGGTTGAATGTCTAAGGGTCACCGGTCCCTTAGACTTTTTAGGTTTGGGATGTGGGATTATATCATTTTCTGGTATTTTCTTCTTAGTCATTCATGAAAAAAATGCAAACGTTTATTTCTACCTCAAATTCCTAGCAATTATGATAGAAAGCAGGCAGGGGAGAAAGAATTTTACTTGCTTCTTACGCAGGTTCTTACCTCTCATTTTTAATACCCAATTCTCTCTCAGCAGACAGACATCAAACACCTACTTCAACTTCTATGCAATTGTGCTGAAAAGTGGGTGGAGGAGCAAGCACTTTACTTTCTTTTTATGTAGGTTCTTACCTTTTGTTTTTAATACCCAATTATTTCCCAGTAGCAGATATCAAATATACATCACTCTTTATGAAATGGCAACACTCTCCCCGACAATGGCACTAAATTGTTGGCTACTAATAGGTGTCTTTTAAAACTCTTAATTACCTCATATTAATTATCAACCTGGGTAAGTCTTTTTGTTTCAAGAGTGTACACAATATGTGCAAGCTATAAATCCAGAGAGTAATGCTTTTTAAGTTGAACTATAAAACTGGATACAAGTCTAGTAAATGGATGCATTTATAAAACTCAAGCTGCAACTATTAACGAAAATATTACATCCAATCATCAAGACTTAATCTTCAACTGAAATCATAATCAAATCTGAAGCAAGCAATTCAATTGAAAATAGCATCAATTGAGAGCATAGCAGCATTAATCAATCTCTTTCAGCTGATTCTATATGAATTACACTCTATCTCAATTAAGCGATTCAAATGGAAATGATGTCAATTAAGATTTTAGTAGTATTAACCAATCTCTTTCAGTTGATTCTATACTAACCACATTCTTATCATAATCAACCAAAATTCAATGTCTTAACTGATAATTAATTCAACCTATAGTGAGCATAAATGAAATCAAATGGAAAAGTTGCAAAGTACATGAGATCAGAATAAAGGAAAGTAAACTAACTACAATGTAAACTCACAAGAAATCAGAAGATATCAAGCAGGGTAAACTTAGCAGAAAATGGAAAAACATCAAACCAATTAGAATCCCATGAATTAGAAAGATATAACACAGAGGATAGCAGTTTGATCCATGAAATGTCAGGCCCTAGCCACCAGTGAATAATGATGAGCTACTTCAGAGAATACGAATGAACATCAACGTAGATTATGTATTAACCATTGAATTCACTCATCATTACAATATGGTCGTGTTCTTTGAAAAGCACAATACTGTAAATTAAAATTACAATTTGAGATAAACAATGATCGATCCCCTTTTTTCCTACAGTTTTCACTTTTATAGTGGAAAGGTAAAAGGTAAATGTGATCCCTTAGGATCGAAAGATCCCGAGGGATTCACAACTAAATGCTATCTTCTGACATTCTTCTTATTTATCATTGATCCTCCTGATTTGTTCTCCGACCTGACCACACCTGACGTGCCTCATTCCCCTTTGTTGGTTTATGTTGTTCCATCTCTAGGGGACAACAGCTGTTCCTTTCATCATTTTTCTGCATAAAAAGGAATAAGAGTTAGTTAGGATGGCTAAATCTTAATCGAGAGTAGTTCATTCATTTCCTATCACAATCCATCAATATGTTAGCATATCAAGGTATGAAAGAGATAAGAAAAGAGGAAAAAGGCAATGTAATTGAGAGTAAATACATACCCATTGCATAAATCAACAATAATGTCCTCCCATAGCTCCTCCATGAGCTTCATCAAGGATGCTATTTCATTCAAAATTGGGCACATACCATTGGAGTATCTTTTCTGATACCATCTTATACAAATGTCCTGCACTTACCGAGAAATTTGTCACGTGCACTACAAACTCTTTCTTCTGTTGGCTTGTGTATCCTTCTGGAGCTATCCCTATGGTCAAGAAGTGGATAATATCTAAAAAGTGGTTATCCACTGCGCACACCATGAAGAGTTATGTGTTGGGAAACCCTTCCTACAAATTAGTACGCTCCTCCCCTATTTCAATTTGCGACAAATGGTCAGGTCTTGTATTCAACCTTCCTAGCTTCACAAGTACATAAAATTCATATTCTTAAAATAGCAATAGCCATTTTTATATCTTTCCCCCCAACACAGGCTTATTGACTAGGTACTTCAAGGCAAAGTGGTTTGTGTAAATCTTGAAATGTTCACCCTAGAGGTAGTGTCTAAATTTTTGGATCACATAGACCATAGCCAGTCCTCTGCGCTCTGTTGCTGAGTAATTCTTCTCAGCCTTTGATAATTTCCTACTCACAAAGGCTATAGGGTGATCCATATCTCCTTCATCGGTCTGTGTCACCACTGCCCCCAATACAATACACAAGGCATCAACGTGCACATGGAATTCCTTCTTCCAATATGGGAAGACCAAGATCGACACGCTGACCATTTTTTATTTCAATACATGAAGACTACACTGACATCCTTCATCCCAATAGAATGTAGTGTCCTTATTTAATAGCTTCTCCATAGGCTTGATAATCTGGGCATAAGCCTTGATGAACTTTCGATAATATCTAGTATGGCCCAGCATTACGTGCAACTATTTAACACTCCTTGGGGCCTACAAATTGACTATTACCGTGATCTTGGCAGGATCCACCATTAGTTCTTGGTTACAGACAACATGACCCAACAAAATTCCAAAGGAGACATAGAATAAGCACTTCTTGAGGTTCAACGCAATTTGATACCTTCGACACGTATCTAGCATTAAGTGTAGACTGGCTACATGGTGCTTTACTAACCCAAACATCAGCTGGTCATCAAAATATACCTCCAAGAATTTGTCAATAAACTCCTTGAACACCATGATAACTATGCAAGAGAATATTTCTAGCATATTCTTTAGTCAAAATGACATCACCATACACTAGAAACAACCCCATTCTATCACAAAGGTTGTTTTTCTCCTATCCTCTAGCACGATATTAAATTGATGGTATCTAGAGAACCCACCAATGAATGAGTAGGCCTCCTATCCTCCAACATTATCGAGTACCTCATCAGTAAATGGTGTCAGAAAAGGATCATGGACACAAACTTCATTAATCTCCCTAAGATCTACACAAATCTATATTCCTCCCTTATGTTTCTTTTCTCAAACTACCATTGGGCTCACCCAATCAGATTCCTCCACTGGTTCAATAATTCCTGCCTTAAGCATCTTGTTCAATTCCAAGTGGACTTTTTCCTTGTATTTGGGATTAAGGTGATATGACCTTTGCTTAATAGGCTTTGCATTCAGCTCTAAGGTAATCTTCATCACACCCAAGTCACCTATGATGCCTTTCAGGTCTGAGAATTTTGTAGGAAAAAAATCATGATATTCACGGAGAAATTCAACAACCTTATCCACTATGCCATCATCCCAGTAATCCCCATTCTTCACAAATTTTTGATCTGCTTCAGTACCAATGTTCACTTGCCTAGTCTTCAATGGCGCGGTGATGTCTGGGTTCTCTATCTCTAGACCTTCAACTACAAGATGGCCTTCTACCTCTAGAATATTGATATTCCTTGGATCCTCATCCTCCCCTTCAATAGTTACATTATAGCATTCCAGTGCATGGCGTAGGTGGGTGCTTTAGTCTAGTTGAGCCAGCTCGAAAGGGTCCTATGGTATTATCAAGATCACTTCCTTAACCTCCTACAAAGCTTCATCAATGCTTTCGAACCCATCTTCAAAACTGAAGGTCATTAAGAATCCTTCCCTTCATATATCCCACTCCTCGGTGCCATGGAGGAGCTCTATTTCCAGGTACCAATTCATAGGGATTATATTTAGAATCTGATGGAATAAAAGCACCCACTCTGGTTGCGACTTAATTCCATAAAATTTAGTCCATTTTCCTAAATGATCATGTGGATCATTCCTCCCATCATATTTCTCAGTTAGCCGAAATTTTGGGTGACCAAATCGCAACATCATCTTTCTCCTATAATCACGCCATTCATCAAAGTTGTCTTTGTGCATACCCCACCACCATGTGGGTGTAGCACACAGTGCCAAATCCAGCGCTTGAAATCGATTACCCTCGGATACTTTTCTTTCAAAGGCATCCAAAAAATTATCTACATCAGTTAAACCATCATAATAAGGTAGATTTCTTACCTCCGATGACACACAGTGCAGTAATTTAGTTGTCATGCTATAGGGCAGCATAGATACTTCATGCAACCTATTCTGCCAATGCTCCAATTCTTGTTTTGAGTATGAGGTATAGGATCTTTCACAGTCCCATGCAACCAATCCATCAGCTATCAGATTAATCTAGTCTTGGTCTCGCACTGTAATTTTATAGATTTGATCCAAATCATCATCATTGTCCTCATAGTCATGGACCAGTTTAGTATAGCGTGGTCCTTCTGTAAGGTCCAATGGTACTACAACACGAAGAGATTTCATATCAATAACCCAATAAATTCCAAGGAGCATACGGTATGGATTGTTGTCATCAACAATTTCTATCACTTCAAAATTAGCCAGCGCGCTCGCACCTTCTATATCTATGATAACTCCATGCAGATGTACCATGTGGATAATCCTCTGCTAGTTCGCCATCCTCAACTGAATCAGAGACCACTATAGTTCAGGTCTCCCCATTGTCTCCCATGTCTATTTAGGAAAAACGTTTGCATCAGATCTCAGATCCAAAATAACCTGGTCCATCTCATAGTCTCCTATTTACGCAGTGAGCCTCATCTCGTGCCCTATTCTTCTCTTATGTTTTCCAATATTCTTGACCATGTGGTGTCCTTCAGGAGCATTTTCCTTACCAACACACTTATTTATCAACTCCTATAGCCCTTTCACAACCTTTCTATCATGCAACAATTTCATACAGGTTTCTAAGAACGTGGTGAGTATAGAGGGATCAATCTTTGTGACGGAAATGGTTTATGGTAGCTTCTGCTGACTACTTGAGGTGGATGCTTCAGTGAAGATTTTCTTTGCCTCCATAAATGTCTCCTTCACCCATTCTAGATTGAATCCAACTTCCTTTTCTGGGGCCTTACGGACCCACCCACTTTCCTTAAGTTGTTTTCATTTATCATCACCAGTCATTATTCCACTTCTTAGCACGATATTCACATTTGGATCTTCCTCACGGGGCTCAGCCCTCATCGTCTGTACTTTCTGGGTAGGATATTGAGGCTACACCTTCTTCTCTTGCATCTTAGCTGTCAACATAGGGCATTCTTCTATTGTGTGGTCAAAATAGGTGTAGTATTGACATGATGGGCATGTCTGAGTCATACACTCCCATTGGTAGTGTTGGGTAGCAAAAGCCCCGTACAACGGTTAGGAGGTTCGAAGCCCGAAGTTTTGGGTAAAGATAGGGTAAAGACTCCAATGAAAGCACGGAGCGCGAATTATAATAGGTTGAGTCAAAGGGTAGTCCACCTGGAAAATAGTTTAAAGAAATGTAAATACAGTCAGCCTGCGCAGGGATTGTAGGCCAAGGAAGGGTATAAATACAGCGAGGATCTATGGGTAGAGACAATTAAGTTTTGATGGTTAATCTGGAATATGAAATGTAATGGGTTTTTGAAGAAGATAGTCTGAAAGCATTTGTAAGTCTAAGTCGAGGGTTGGGGTAGTAGATAGAGGCTCTGCAGCTGTGTGCGCAGGGCCTGGAAAGTCCGTAGCTGTGTGCACGACCCCTGCAGCTGAGTGCGTAGGGTGGATTTGGATGTAATGAGGATAAGTGGAAATAAATATAAGTTTCTTCTAAAAACTCTATGTTCCTTTGGAGCTATCGCGAATCTGACTTTCATAATATCTGTTTAATTAATCTGCTTATTGTATGAACGTATGTAAATCTAGGTTCATTTTAAATGTGTGAATCAGTTGCATTGGTTAAATGTTTCCTTAAAGACCCTATTGAATAGATCTGATTTATAACCGCATCCTCCAATGGAATAATGCACTAATAGGAACGATATAATCAATCTGGATCTGTGTGAATACCGAGCAATGAGGAGCTGTAGACTAGTGCGTGAAACCTCCAGACCACATCTAGACATCCCTAGGGTCTGGAAACCTTGTTCCAGCACCCTCCCCTGCTACCTCGGGTGAGACCTCAATCCACACTTCACGAGCTATTGCCCAAAGGGCCGGTAGCTAGGAGATTTGTTTAGTTAAATAACTCTTCTGAACCTAGGTTAGGCCCATATAAGCCAATCCAGGTTCTAAAATTATAGCAAATGACCTATCCGTGACCTCTACCAGGTCCTCCTGCTCCTCGGCCTCGTCCATGCACTCCCCTAACACCCTGATCCAAAGGCCGAGTTTCTACTTGCATTTCATACGCATTCGTCTTTTCCATCATCAATTTGTAGATACGGTAGTGGCACTCATCATGGCCCACCGATTTGTAGAAATTTCACAACAATTGTTGTGGTGGCTTCACAAACTTTTGTAGAAATTGACAATTATATGTTATATGTTTTCCATCCACTTGAAAAATAGTGCACCATAGCGTGGGTCCCACACTTGGTTCTATTGGAGCTTCCTCCACCAGGGGCATTGGTTCCCCACCTATGATATAATTTATGAGGATAGGGTAGTGATCTTTATCATGCCCCTAGCTCTTACACTTGAGGCACCACACTCCTTCATGGACCTCCGACCCAACCTCCTTTCATTTCCTTAAGCAATGCAATTTGAAGCAGAGGTTCTACAACTATGAGTGAATTTGTTGGACTCCCAAAGGCGCATCCTAAATACGAGTTTCATGCAATCTCATCGCGATTTCCAGAGCTTCCACCTGAGTCCCTATCTTTTGTTGCGATAAAGCAATCCTTAGGTGGGGCAGGAGTGAGGCTATAAACGACTCGCGGTGCTGACTATCTGTGAGATGCATATTAGGTTCCCAGATCATGCAATTCAATCTTTGATCTAACTCTGAGGGCATTTCACTAGCCCTCATCGTAATTTCCTTGAATCCAATTACTGATTGTGAGTCAGACTTAGGCTTACCAAATTCTTTGTTCGAAGTGGCCTAAGTGTCTTCTCATGATGCCAATGGATTATCGATGCAGTAACTAATGTACCATGTCAGTGCGTGATCCTGTAGGGTGGTAACCAACTGTGCATTCTTGATATTATCATCTGTAATTTGTTGTGCTATCCACACAACCTTCGCAACAAACCAAAATTGATCCACATCCTCACTTCCTAAGCCCTTGAAAACTAGAAACTTCATTGTATTTGATATGTTGAACAACGATGATGGTGGTGGTAGTGTGGAAAAAGGTGTATGTTGTGGAGGTGAAGGTGGAGGTGGCGTGGATAGATAGAGTGTATGTGAAAACCCAGCCTTATCAACTGGGCAATGCTCTACGGTGAGGCCTGTACTGCTCCCTCATCATCGCTTGAAGGAGGTCTAATCAACGGGCTATATTTAGGACCTACTTTTCCTTGATTTCTAAAGCTTCATCCACTTCTCATAGATCCAAACATCAAGGCAATCGCATAACCCGTTTTTCATACAAGAGCATCTTGATACAGGGATTCAAAGGTCTAAAATACCTACCTCGTGGTCCCTTGAAGAAGAATCACTCTTCTTTGCTGTAACTGACTGAGTTTTCAACCATGAACTCTGTAACAAATCCTCCTGTAACCCAATCAAGCCAATGGTCAACAACACACATGATTTTATGTTCATAGGCTTCTAACCTCTGCACTAGCTCTGGAGTCCACACTATTCAAACATCAGGCCTCCACCTTCCTTGGTCATCTACCAATTTAGCTATCCACTATTATAGTTCAATCGGGAAGGTGCAAAAGAAAATTTCGTGCATTTTTGTGTACAAATATCTGTCCAGCCACTTCTCTTTTGTCAGACATGATTTTTTATTCTCTTGCACCATGAATTCATGGATCTTCTTATCCAACCACTTCTAAATTTCCTTTTTGATTATATTCTAGTGATGCAACATCACACATCTCTTTATGCAGATCCTAGCCTAGGCAGTGGAACTAACTGTTGGCTTAGGGGGTCCTGACAAAAGTTTAGAGTTAGTTGCACCAAACAAAATCCTACGCTATTGGCCCTTTCATCATCAATCCGCATAGCGTGGACTAAAGTCTCACCCGAAGCAGTATGGGGGGATGCTGGAACCAAGTTTCCACATCCAGAGATCAGTGTGATGTTTTTTTATGCCCTAGATCTATCTCCCTGTAGATATATAAGCCCTTAGGGATTGGTACTGCAATTCCCTTTCAACGTCCTTTAGACCTTTGTGAAGGTCTACGACTAGCTTTTGTGGACCCTAAATAGACGAATTAGCTACTTACGCACACCTTAGATTACTCTTAGATCAGTATGTACTTAGTTCTACCCAAGTGTTCAATAAACCTAACAAAAAGTGTTATGATCTTTGCATAATCAGTGAACATTAATTGTGTTCAGTGAATAAGACAGATCTAGTAAATTCGTGCATCAGTAGATCATTATTTCTTAAAGACATTATTCTTTACAGCATATATCGCAATCATAAATAATAGAAGTACGGAGATAAAACACACGAATTTTTGCAACAACCTTCTTTATTGATCTTCAGTATAAGTTTATAGACTCAAAACTTCCTTGCACACTCAGTTGTAGGGGTTTGTGCACTCAGCTACGGACACTACTCTAGGCCTCTGCACACTCAACTATAGAGCCTTTTCCCCCCTCTAAGACTTACTTCCCTGCGCTAACTCTCTAGACTCCTTCCATCATACCCATATACAAAGACATAGATCTGCCTTAGACTCTCTAAGGCACACCTATTTATACAATCACATGGTCCATGGACCATGGGTAGATCTTCCAAAACCAACTCAACTTTACATAAATGAGGGTAAAAACCCTTATTGACTTCTAACTAACTATGTGCTCCACATCCACAATTCGCAGAGACTTTACATCTTTTTACCATATTTTACATCAAAACTTGGGATTTTTCCCTAAAACTAACCTAGGGGACCCCATCCGAACAAGATCAAAGGGCTAACTGTGCAAGTGAAAGGGGTTTTTATTAATACTTCTACTTGAAGTATATTTTGTGTTGTAAGGGCTATGATTATGATCTAAAATATCTTGTGCACCCTTGGATACAATGTTGGATCATGATCATGAGACCTGAAATCACTTATCATTGTATGATACGATAATGGATAGTCTAGACTTGATTGCTAATGCATGTTTTATCCTTTATATGATATGATCTAGGTATATTTGCAGTCTGGAAATAGTTGTGAAGTTATAACTTATTATTTTCAGATCTATACACTGGTTCGCCTTGGTGAAGGCGCGTATACACGTTGTTCCAACACTTCCAAGTAGTATATGTAGAAGATAAGCTTATTGTTAAGAGATGAGTGATCTATCTGATTAGTGTTGTTGTTTTACTATTGTTTGTCAATGATGTATTCATCAAATCTGAAAGTAAAACTGATTGTATAAGGATATTGAGTCTGGTTGATTGATTAATCAAGTAAGAAGGGTGATCTTTGCTGATATCTGTTTAGAACTCCGTAATATGAAAGTAGATCTTTAGAATGTCATTAGTTGTTACAATTTTTGGTTCATAAGTTTTATGATTCACTATCTTTAGAGCTATACGCAGGTTGGGTTACAAAAAGTAGCGTATACATGCAAGTTGGCTTCATTGAAGTAGTGTATACATTGTGACAAATGATTTTTGAGGTTGCAGTTGGTTCTAGTTCTTGATGTAGTGTTTTGGGTTCAGCACCGTGTTTTGGTGACAGTGATATGACTATTCAGATTGGCTGAATATTGGTAGATGTCATTGTATTTGATGGTTGTGGTGATTGATTTTTAGCTTCAATGTTACTGATGGGTCCAGTATGAAAATTTGATTAAACGTGGGCTACATATTGTGTTGTTGTGTACTAGGAGTATCCAATTTGAAAATTTATGAAACACGGTCCTTGGAGGAAGCGTCAAGGTAGTAGCCTTTTGTAGGCCAACACCTATGTACTGGTAAACATATCAGCTAGTACAAGAGATAGGGGGTTGGAGCTCCCTTCCAGTAGATAGAAAATGAGTGAAGGTTGTGGACTTTAGCAAGTAGATTCCTGTGTACTGGAAAAAGTCTACACCAATACATAAATTGTAATTTTTTTTTTATAATAATAAGATTGAAGATTGAGACAATAGGAGCGGTGATTTTTTCCCATGTTGTGTTTCCACCTGAAAAATCCTGGTGTTCATGTGTGTTGCTAATATGTGTTTATTTATTATGTGCTTACTGCATCTGTTTACTGCTTAGTAAATTCATCACACTCTAATTTAGGATAATTAATTAGTTGTTTATCAAAGTTTGTTATCTATACATTGGTTTCATTCTTTCTATGTGAGGACATATGCTGGTTGGTTTCTGTAAAATAGCATATATAGTTTGAAAAATAAAATCATTATTGTGAAAGTTTAAATACTGATTCATCCTCCCTTCTCAGCATTTTTCCAGAAAACCTTTGGGAAGACCAATAGGGATCTGTTGCGTGATTTTAAAAGCCCCATGATGCAAGTAACCCAATCACCTATTCCACAACTCACCAATGCCTTGAATTTTCTCCTTCTCTACTTTTGTGCTCAAAGAAGAAAAATCCTCTACCTCCAACTTATAGATATTGTTAACTCAAATCCCTATCTTCTTTACTTCATAGATGGCTATGTGTTAAAGGAATGCCTTTCCCTTAGAGAAAATCACATCATATCCTCTATCCTCAAGTATGGCGACTGATACTAAGTTCTTCCTCAACCCGGGCACATACATAACAATCCTCGAGGTGAGAGGAGCAACTTGATCCCTCTAAAAAGTAATTGTACCCAATATAGTAGGATTACACCTCATGTTGTCACCCATCTCGATATGCATCTGGAGATCCTTCTCCTCTAGGTCACCGAAAAACTCCTTGTCACCCATCATGTGGAATGAAGCTCCACTTTCAAGGTACCATACACTACCCATCATTGATGACACAATGCATGCAATGAGAGTGAATTCAAACTCGAGTCGAGAGGACAAAGCCTCACCCACCGCTGCTCCTAAGGACTTCTTCTAGGACTTATTGAGTGGACAATTTGTAGCAAAATGGCCCAGATCATGACAATGAGATCACTTAACTTTCTTCATGTCTTTCTTCTTACCTCCATGGAAATAATCAAATTTGGAATGTGATGCCTTCCATTTCCTTTTTCTTGCCTTACCCACTAAGGCACAATTTTCCTCATCATTAGTCTTTAATGAAGAACCATCTCTGGTGTTCCTTCTATTCTCCTCTCGCATCAAATCCAACATCATTCATTCCCAATATAGAAGTTTCTCCCTCCCATTAACAGAGTCCCGATAGCTATTCCAACTCTTGGGAAGGTCTATGAGAGCTAGGCTCACCGTATGATCCTCCATAATGGTTATTCCAACCCTACCAAGCTCATCACGAGAGTGAGTGAACTTGGTCATGTATTTTGAAATGGTCTCACCTTTCTCCATCTATATTTTTGGAAGTTTGTCTTTTAGTGTAAACTTACTATGGTCACTGTTGTTCTGGAATAGGTCTATCAATTCTTTCCATAAAGTATACAGAGTTTCCTTCTAATGGAGACTTGAGACAATGTGGTCTCGAACTCGCCCAAGGATTATCCACCTTGCTTTCGCCACATACTTCTTCCATTCATCCAGATATTTTGCATCCGATGATGGTTGCTTAGGAATGTATTGACCAATGAATTCCTTCAAGCCATTATACCGTAACACAACCTACATTATGTCCTTCCAGCCTATATAATTCAAGTTGCATTCCAAGGCATATTTGAGCCATAAATTGTAGAACGCCATCTCCCAATACTGAAGTATGTATTGAAAATTTGAATTTCACTTATAACTAAAAAATAAAAAATAAGAAATCTCCTCCAGTATAATGTCTTCACCTCTGATACCATATAGATTTTCTTGTAGTTTCACAGCTCATGTAATGTGCTAAAACACAAGAAAATAATCTACTCTACTCTTTAAGCAACGAAAACCAATAGATCGATGAAAACAATAATCAACAAGATGATGATAATCAAAGACATGTAACAAAATTGTTTCTCTGGGGAAAGCCTCTGCTCAAAACCCCAACTATCTATTGCATTAATCACAAATATGAGTGATAATACAAAGTTTGTTGTCACAATAATAATTCGTGCACAACTATGATCAACTCTTTACCTCACAAGCCTACACTAACCAACACTTAGCCAATTCATGCTACCCACTGAGATCCTATTTCCTTGTGCATATGCTGAGAGGAATAGCCCATATTTAATTAGGAATTCCTTATTCCGTAACTGCATAATCTGAATCTAGGTCCTCTTCTGATTACATGCATGATCTATACAACTCAAATCATTCTACAATTGATAATACATTTTCCATGCACTCTACTCTCAAGTGGGTATTTCTCTGAACTGACATCCATGATTTTCTCATGAGGGAATCTTTAGTTGACTGGAGTAGCACTGAGGATGCACCAGTGCACCAACTCACTACTAATCCTCTACTAGTTCCTCCAATAGTTAGAACTAGTTTAACTTACCATAACTCAGTTAAATTGACTTACCTAATTACAACTCAAGTAAATTCATCCTAGACCCATCAAATTCAGGGAGAACATATATTGTTGGGATGGGGTCCCCTGGGTCAATTTTGGGGCAAAAGCCCAAGTTTTGATGTATACATATGTAAAGTCTCCGCAAATTGTGGTCATGGAGTGCGTAGTTAATTAATGAGTCAAAAAGGGTTTTACCCTTGTTTATGTAAGTTGAGTCAACTTTTGAAAATCTACCCATGGTCTGCGAACCATGGGATTGTATAAATAGGTGTGCCTTAAAGATTCTAAGGCATGATAAGAATTGAGGAATAGAAGTTGTCTATGGGTACGATAGAAGATGTCTAAGTTAGAACACAAGGTAGAAGAAAGGCTCTACACCTGAGTGGGCAGAGGCCTAGAGTAGAGTCCACAACTAAGTGTGTGGACCCCTGTAGTTGAGTACCCAAGGAAGTCTTGAGTCTATAAGCTTAATTGAATATCAATAAAAGAATATTATTCCAGAAATTCATGTGTTTATCTCTTTACTTCTATTACGAATGAATTCACTTTATGCTATGATAAATGATGGTTTTTGTGAAATAATGATGTATTGATGCATGACTTTACTGGATCTATATTTTTATCTGAATGCAATTTATGTTAAGTAACTCTGAGTAAATATTGGGTTAGGAGTAATCTATGTTGCGCGTAAGTATCTAATTCACCTATTTAGGGTCCGCGAAAACCAGTCATAGACCTTCACAAAGGTCTTGGGGATGACTAAAAGAAGTTACATCGATAAGACATAAGGGCTTATCGATCTGCATGAAGTCATATATAGGGTACAAAATGACATCACACTCATCCTTGCATGTGAAAACTTAGTTCTATCATCCCCCTATACTGCTTCAGTTGATACTTCAGTCTGCACTCCACGGATTGATGCCGAAAGGGCTAGTAGTGTAGGGATTTTTTTGGCGTAATAAACTAGAATCCGACCAAGAAGAAAATTGAGAAGTGGTTAGATAGAAAGATCCAAGAATTCATGGTGCAAGAAAATATGAATCCACGCTTGACAAAAGAATAGTGATTTGATAGATATTTATACACAGAAATACATGAAACCTTCTTCTTCACCTTTCCAATCGAACTATACGAGTGGATCACTAAATTTGTAGATGGCCAAGGAAGGTGGAGGCTTGATGGTCTGGTAGTGTGGACCCTGGAGCTTGTGCGGAGGTTGGAAGCCTCTGAAGATAAGATCGCATGTGTAGTTGATCACTGGCTTGATTGAGTCATTGGAGGATTTTTTATTGGGTTCGCGGTTGATACCTCAGTTAGTTCCGACGAAGGAGAGTGACGCTTCTTTAAGGGACTGCGAGGTAAGTACTTGAGATATTTGAATACTTGGATTAAAATTCTCTTGTGTGAAAAGAAGGTTATGCCATTACCTTGATGATTGGATCTATGCGAAGCGGATGAAGTTTTAGAAATCAAGGAAGAACAAGTCCTGAATATAGTCCATTGATTGGACCTCCTTCAAGTGATGACGAGGGAGCAACATAGGCTTCACCACACAGTGTTGTCTAGTTGATAAGGCAAGGCTTTCCATGGATACCTCATCTTCCCACACCACCTCCTCCTTCACTGCCACAACATACACCTTCACCCACACTGTCACCACCTCTGACGTTGGTAAACATGTCGAATACGATGAAGTTGCCAGTTTTTAAGGGCTTAGGAAGTGAGGATCCCCATTAGTTTTGGTTTGTTGAGAAGGTTGTATGGACAACACGACAAATTATTCATGATAATATAAAGAAGGCACAGTTGGTTACCGCTCTGCAAGATCATGCAATGAGATGGTACATTAATTACTACACTGATAACCTGCCGGAATTATTAGCAGACACTCAAGCCACTATGAAAAAAGAATTCAGTAAGCCCAAGTCTAAATCACGATCAGTCATCCGATTCAGGGAAATCGTGATGAGGCCTGGTGAAGCGCCGAAGGAATTAGATCAAATATTGAAGTGCCAAATCGGTGAAGATAATATGAATCTCACAAATAGTCAGCACCGCAAATGGTTTGTAGCCTCGCTCCTGCCCCACGTAAGGGCTGCTTTATCACAGTAGAAGATAGGAACTCAGGCAGAGACCCTAAAATTTGTGATGAGTTTACATGAAATGCATATTTAGGATGCTTCTTTGGGGGTTCAATAGATTCACATGGAGTTGCAGAACCTTTGCTTGGAGTTGTAAAGCTTGAAAAAGGAAAAAGCGGCTCGACCAGAGACATGCAAAGAAGTTTGTTGTCTCAAGTGTAAAAACCAAGGGCATGATAAATATCACTACTATGTCTTCGTGAATTACATCAAAGGAGGGGGGACTAGGCCCCTAATGCAGGAAGCTACAGCAGGACCAAGTACAGGGCCTACAATATGGTGTGCTATTTGTCAAGTAGCCAGAAAACATGTAACAAACAATTGTCATTTGCTACAAAAATTTGTACAGACACCACAACAATTGTTCTATAATTTCTACAAAATGGTAGGCTATGATTAGCGCCACTATCGAAGCTATGAATTAATGATGGATAGGACGCCTATGTATCAAATGCAATTAGAAACTTGGCCTCTGGATCAGGGTGTCAAGGGAGCGTACGGAGGCTATCAGGGCCACAGACAAGGCCCAACAAGAAGAGGACCTGGTAGGCTTCAGGAGTATTTCATTTGTTACAATTGCAAGACGCAAGACACTAAGGGAGGGAGTGTATGAATCATACATGCTCATCATGTCAATACTACACTCATTTTGAGCACACAATCGAAGAATGTCCTGTGTTGATGGGTAAAATGCAGGAGAAGAAGGCACAACCTTAGCAGCCTACCAAAAATTTATAGATGATGAGGGTCGAGCCCTGTGAAGAGGATTCTAATGTGAATATTGTGTTGCGAAGCGGGATCATGATTGGTGATGATAAGAGAAAGTAGCCTGAAGTAGGACGATGGGTCCACAGGGCTCCAGAAGAGGAGGTTTGGTTTGATCTGGAGCATGCGAAGGAGATGTTCGTGGAAGTGAAGAAATGGTTTTTTGAGGCATCTACCTCAGGAAGTTAGAAACAATTGTCAGATACCAGTGCGCCTACAAAGGTTGACCCCTCTATGCTTACCACTTTCTTGGAGAGTTGTATGAAACTATTGCATGACATCAAGGCTATAAAAGGGCTACAAGAGTTTATCAAAAAATGTGCTGGTAAGGATAATTATTCTGATGGACCCTACGTAGTCAGAAAGATCGGTAAGCATAAGGCAAGAGTAGGGCGTGAACTAAGGCTTATCGTACAAATAGGAGACTATGAGATGGATTAGGTGATTGTAGATTTGGGGTCTGATGCGAACGTATTGCCTAAGAAGACTCGGGGGAGGATGGGGAGACCTGTGCTATAGTGGTCTCTGATTCAACTAAGGATGGTGAACCAGTAGAAGATTATCCCTATGCGACGATTGTAAGGGGGCACGTAGATATAGAAGGTGCGAGCATGCTGGCTAATTTTGAAGTAATAGAGATTGTTGATTCGGCTATCGATATGAATGGGGTCATCAATTTGAAGAAGCAGAAAATGTTTGAATGGAAATCTCTCCTCGTTGCAGTACCATTGGACCCCTCAAAAGGACTGTGCTATACCGAACTAGTCTGCGACTATGAGGAGAGTGATGATGATTTGGATTAGATCTATAAAATCACAGCACGAGATCAAGACTAGGTTAATCCGATAACTGATGGATGGATTGCATGGGACCGTGAATGTTCCTGTACTTCGGATTTAGATGAAGAGTTGAAACATTGGCAAAACACGTTGAATGAAGTATCTACACTATGATATGACATGATGACCAAATCATTGCATTGTGTGTCATTGGAGGTAAGAAGTTTTCCTTATTATGATGATTTAACTAACGCGGATAAATTTTTGGATGCTTTTGAAAGATAAGTTCTAGAGGATTACTGTTTTCAGGCATTAGATTGTGCACTACGTACTATGCCCGCTTGGTGGTGGGGTATGCATGAAGACAATTTTGATGAGTGGGACGATTACAAAAGAATGATGATAATACAGTTTGGTCAGCCTAAAGTATGGGTAACTGAGAAGTGTGACGGGAGGAATGATCTGCACGATCACATGGCTAAGTGGGCTAAGGTATATGGAACGGATCCGCAACCAGAATAGGTGCATTTATTCTATCAGACTTTGGATGTAATCCCTATGAACTGGTATTTAGAGACAGAGTTCTGCCATAGCACCGCAGAATGGGATGTCTTAAGAGAAGGGTTCGTGAGAACATTCAGCTTTGAATATGGGTTTGAAAGCATTGATGAGGCCTTGCAAGAGGTTAAGGCCATGATCTTTAGAATACCACATCATCCTTTGGAATTGATCCAACTAGATTGGAGCACCCACCTGTGCCATGCACTGGAGTGCTATAATGTGACTACTAAAGGAGAGGATGAGGATCCAAGGAATATTAACATCCCAAAAACAGAAGGCCACTGCGAGGTAGAGGGACCACAAATAGAGAATCTAGACATTACCACATCATTGAAAAATACACAAGTAAACATTGCCATAGAAGAGGAGCCAAAGTTTGAAAATGTTTGGGAGTACTAGGATGATGCTATAGTAGATAAAGTCATTGAGTTTCTCTGTGAATATCAAGATTTGTTCCCTACAAAATTTTCGGACTTGAAAGGCATCATGGGAAATTTGGGAGTAATGAAAATAAATATGAAATTAGACATGAAGCCTGTTAAGTAGAGGCCATATCGCCTTAATCCCAAATACAAGGAAAAGGTCCTCTTGGAGTTGGACAATATGCTTGAAGGAAGTATTATTGAACCTGTCGAGGAGTCTAATTGGGTGAGTGCAGTGGTAGTTCAAGAAAAGAAGCATAAGGATGAAATAAGGATTTGCATAGATTTTAGAAATCTTAACAATGCATGTGTCCATCATCCCTTTCTGACACCATTTACTGATGAAGTACTGGACAATGTGGGAGGATAGGAAGCGTATTACTTCACTCATGGTGTTGGGAATGGGTTCCCCCAAGGACATTTTTGGGGATAAAAGCCCATGTTTTGCGACAAATTTTGTAATAATGTTGTAAAGTCTCCACATTTTTTGGTCGTGGAGCGTGAAGGTGTCAAGAGTCATAAAGGGTTATCTGCCCTTATTTTTTAAAAAGTAAATTTAGCTGTAAAGATTCACCCATGGTCCGCAGACCATAGGATTGTATAAAAAGGAGCTAAGTAAGTAAACTCTAAGTAGTCCGTAGTGAGTAGAGAATTTTGGAGTCTTAGTAGAGAAGTCTGGGTGTTTCGGGTCTTAACATAGGTAGAGGCTCTGTAGTTGAGTGTGCAGAGGCCTAGGGTGGAAGTCTGTAGCCGAGTGCATGGACCCTATAGCTGTGTGCGCAGGGCGGTTAGAGTCTGTATCAAACTGAAGATATCAATAAAGAGAAGTATTCTGAAAATTTTGTGTATCTATTTCTTGTTAATGCATTAGGTTATATTGCATTTTGGGTTTAATTTACAATGTTTATGTGATGTGCAAATATATGTGATTATATTGGTTAATTGAAAGAAAGTAATAATATCAGTTTATGCGGTGCTAACTGTGATAGTTTGGTAAGATAAATAAAACACTTAAGATAACTTGGGAACCTATCCAATACGCTATCATAGCGGCGTGAAACTACCTAGATCATAGGTTGAGGTTGCACGAAGGTCAATCATACACCATTGTGGAGGTACTAAATGGTGGAATAAGGGGGAAGATTGACAGAGCCCTAAAGCTTAGTGACCTACGCGAAATTAGGAACAGAGGGAATAAACCGACAGCATGACCATCACAGGGTGCGAAAACTTGGTTCTAGCATCCCCCCATGCTACTTTGGGTGAGACTTCATTCTGAACTCCATGGACTGATGCCAAAAGGGCCAGTAGTGTAGTGATTTGTTTGGCTAACAAATGTTTAACCTAGGTCAGACCCCTTGAAGCCAAAAAATGGTTTGGTTGCTGGGACCAGAATCTGCATAAGATATTTGTGATGTCGTATCACTAGAATCCAACTAAGAAGGAGGTCGAAGACTGGTTAGATAGGAAGATCCATGAATTTGTGGTGCAGGAGAACAGAAATCCACGAATGACAAAGGAATAGTGGTTGTACAGGTACCTATATACAGAAATCCATGAGATCTTTTTCTGTTCCTTTCCAGTTGAGTTATACGAGTGGATATCGAAGCTAGTAGATATCCAAGGAAGGTGGAGAATTAACGGTCCTATTATCTAGACCGTGAAGTTAGTACAGAGACTCGAAGCCTCTAAGGATAAAATTTCCTGTGCTATCAATCATTGGCTCGATTGCATCATATCAGGATTTTTGACCGAATTCTTGGTCGATACCTCAGTTACTTACAGCGAGGCAGAGTAGCACTTTTTCAAAGGCCCACAAGGTAAGTACTTAAAGTATTTAAATACCTAGTCTAAGATGTTATTGTGCGAAAAACGGGTTATGCACTACCTTGATGTTCAGAGCTACACAAATTGGAAAGACTTACAGGAACAAACGAACAAAGGGTCCTGAATATAGCCCACTGATTTCACCTCCATTGGGTGATGAAGAGGGAATATCGTGGGCTTCTCCGCGAAGAGAAATTCAGTTAATAAGACAAGGATTCCCGTGACTGCCACCTCCACCTACACCACCTCCAACTTCACCACCGTCACCTACGATTTCACCCATACCACCACCACCTCCACCGCAGTTCAGCATGGAAAATTTAGTGAAGCTGCCTTTGTTTAAAGGCTTGGGAAATGAGGACCCAAACTGGTTTTGGTTTATCGTGAAAGCTGTGTGGGAAGCTCAAGGTGTCACAGATGATCACATGAAGAAGCCAACATTGGTTAGCACTTTTTAGGATCGTGTGCTAACCTGGTACATAAAGTACTCAAATGATAACCCAAACACTAGGTTGGTAGACATCCAGACCATGCTGAATAAAGAATTAAGTAGGCCTAAATCCGAGGCATTGTTGATTGTGGGGTTCAAGGAAACCACGTTCAAACCAGGTGAGACACCTTGAGAATTGGATCAGAGATTGAAGTGTAAAATCTATGAAGCCATTATGAACTTAACAAATGGATAGCACCATGAATGGTTTCTGGCTTCACTCATGCCTCACCTAACGGTTGTACTATCACAACAGAAGATTACGACTCAGGTAGAGGCCTTGGAAATTGCAATGAGACTCCATGAAACAACGATGCAAGATCTGAATTTGGGGGTTCATAAAATCCATGGGCAGTTGCAAAATATTTGCCTTGAAATGAAAATTTTGAAGCAAGACATAACAGTTCAACCGGAGGTGCGTAAAGAGATATGGTTCCTAAAATGTAAGGGTCAGGGGCATGAAAAATACCACTGCCTGATCATTGCAAACTATATTGCAGGAGGCGGACCGATGCCTTTGAGGCCAGAGGCTCAAGCAAGACCAAGTGCGGGGCCTACGTTGTGGTGCGCTATATGTCAGGTAACATGAGAACATATGATGGATAACTCTCATTTGATTCAGAAGTTTGTACAAACACCAAAGCAATTGTTCTACAACTTCTATAGGTTGGTAGGGCATGATGAGCACAACTTCTAAAGTTATGAATTGATGATGGAAAAAACATCCACCTATAGAGTTTATGTAGTAATGCGCCCCCCTGGCCAGACCATTGGGATGGTGCAAAGAAGCTTTCAGGGGCACAAATGAGGCCAAGGTAGAGGAGGACCTGACAGCGGTAGGGGATAGCTAATCTGCTACAACTATGGAGGACCAAGACACTATGCTCGTGAATGAACTAACTCGACGTTTCCATCATGAAAATATTGTTCTTAGTTTGATCATGAGACAGAGGACTGTCCTATGCTGATAGTGAGGATATGCGACAAAGGGGTGATACCACCTCAGCCAACTGAGAACCTGCAGGTGATGAAGGCTGAGCCTCACGAAGAGGTTCCGAATGTGAATATAGTGTTCTGAAGTGGAAATACAATAGGTGATGATAAGGGGAAACAACCTGAAGACAGCGCATGGGTTAACAAAGCTCCAGCAAAGGAGGCTGAATTTGATTTGCAGCAAAGAAGAGCTTCGCTGAGGCCTCTACCTCAGGGAGCAAGGATAAGCCTGATCAGGAAGTGGATCCTTCTATGCTTATGACCTTTCTAGAGACCTACATGAAGTTGTTTCATGATAGCAAGGCTGTGAAATGGTTATAGGAACTTATAAATAGATGCATCGGAAACCCTCTGGGTGAACCACGCGTGGTACGGAAGATTGGTAAGCATAAAGCAAGGACATGACAAGAGATGAGACTGACTGCACAAATAGGAGAATATGAAATGGATAAGGTTATTCTAGATCTCGGTTCAGATGTGAACATTTTACCAAAGCAGACTTGGGAGTGGATGGGAAGACCCGTGCTGCAGTGGTCTGCGATTCAGTTAAGGATGGAAAATAAGCAGAAGATCATCCCCATGGGATGGTTGCAAGGAGTGACTGTAGATATCGAAGGCGTGAGTGCATTGGCTGACTTTGAAGCAATAGAAATTATGGATGATAAAAACCCCACCCTACATTCCTTGCCATTGATTGGGCTACTGACATGAATGGGGTAATCAACCTAAGGAAGTGAAATATGATATTTGAAAATAAATCGCTTCATATAATAATACCCCTAGATCATGCTAAAGGATAACGCTATACTGAACCAGTCCACAATTATGAAACTGATGACGATTTGGACTGCATTTATAAGAATACGACGCGAGACCAAGATTGGGTGAATCCAATAGCGGATGGATGAATTACATGGGATTGTGAGAGTTCCTACACCTTAGACTCTAATGAAGAATTAGAGCGTTCGCAGAATTAGCTACATGAAGTAACCCCATCGATCTGTAACATGATGACCCGGTCGTTGTGGTGTGTATTGTCAGAGGTAAGAAATATGCCCACTTACAATGGCTTGAATGAAGTAGATGTATTTTTGGATGCATTTGACAGGGAAGTACTAGAGAAGAAACAATTCTAGGCGTTGGACTGGGAACTTTGCGCTACGCCCGCAAGATGGCATAGTATGAACAATGGTAGTTTTGATGATTGGCGTGAGTGTAGGAGGATGATGAGAACATGCTTTGGGAAGCTGAAGGTACGAATGACAAACAAATATGACGGGAAGGATGATCCATGCACACACTTGGCCAAATGGGCTAAGGCTTATGGAGCGAAGGCCCAACCTGATTGGGTGCACTTGTTCTGTCACAACTTGGATTTCCTCCCGATGAACTGGTACTTGGAGACAGAGCTCCACCATGATACAGCTAAATGGTATATTCTACGCGAAGGATTCATAATGAAATTCATCTTCGAAGATGAGTTTGACTATATTGATGAAGCACAACAAGAAGTTAAAGCAACAATATTTAGGATACCGCAGGATCCTTTGGATCTGATTCAACCTGATTGGATTACTTAGCTGAGGCATGTGTTGAAATGTTATAATGTGACTGCTGAAGAAGAAGATGAGGATCCACGAAACATTAGTATCCTTGAAATTGAGGGTCAACGCAAGGTTGAGGGACTGCATATTGAGAATCTTGATATAACCATGCCACTAAAAATGAAATAGGTAAATATTGGTATGGAGGCGAAACCCAAATTCATGAATATTGAAGATTACTGGGATGATGCGACGGTAGATAAGGTCACCGAATTGCTCTGTGAATATCAACATTTGTTCCCTACCAAGTTTATGAAGCTAAAGGGGATAATAGGAGACCTGGGCATTGTTGGGGCAAAGGGATTTCCTATCATTTGATTTGTCAACCCATGGGTTTTGTAAACTTGTGAAGCATTCATGCACTCTATGTGCTAGAAATTGTCTTTCAGTTTAGATCAATCTAACTACAAAATAATGAAAACTAGTTCATCTAATATATGAAATCAAATAATGAAAATGAAATTCAACTAACCTGTGAAATAAAAAACAACAAATGTATTCTTGGTTACCCCAACATTCAATTATGAAGTGTTTCCTTCTTGAGATGATGTGTAAGCAACTATCTATATTTTAACTTCTAATGTCCTAGAAAAACAAGTGTGCAAAAAATAACTTAGTAATTGCATGTATTAAATATTCAATCGTTCAATCTTGAAATGTGATTAAATCAATTTCTTAAAATGATCTTTAGGAATATCAGTTAATGAAATCAAATAAGGATTTTAAAATCAAATATAAAAGCATGAAAAAGTAAAGCTCAATGATTGCATAGGTTGAACATTCAATCACCCAATTTGAAGTCACCTTCTTGGCCTGATCCTTTATTCAATTATACAATGAATTGATGGTTTGATCTAAGAAAGTAAATAACAAAACATGAAAGGAAACTAAATAACTATGAGCCCTTGCCTCAAACTTAATTTAATTAGAAAATACATAAATCTTCCATATTGAAATGTTTTTAGAAAAGCAAGATTACATGATCATTCTTAAACTAATACTGAGAAAGCAAATGAACTTTAATCTATAAAAGCAATTAAATCTCACAATCATTAGATGGCCATTCCAATGGTGTATGAGGATGGCAAGTGAAGAAAATCCATATGCAAGCAAAACTAAATCTTCAAATCTCTAAGTATAAGCTCCAAATTCTCTATTAAAACCATGAGCTTTTCTCCAACTTTACACATGCCTTTCAAAGGAGAAGGCTCTCCTATTTATACAAAAACATAAGAAGCTACCCTATTTAATGAAGATCCACTAAAATATCATATAGTTACAACCAAATAGCCCATAATGAGACACATATCCCCTAACTATCTCATAGAATTCTAATCCAAATAAGCAATGCTGAGACACTTCATAGAGTTACAATCCAAATAGGACACATATCCTTCTTTGACCTTTATCCAAATCTCCTTTGAACGGAATTCGAAATCAAGCATTGGAGGCCACACAAGGGTGCCTTGGAAGCTTCCAAATGACGTACACATGTCATGAAACTCAAGCCACATATATAGATACATGAAACCATGTTAATTTCCTAGTTTTTAATAAAAAATTCAATTTAAACACATAAAATAAATAACTTTGGTAAATAAGGATCCTAACCCATATACTTATGGAAATGGTGGCTAATGAAAGGTTATATGGTTATGGAGTTGAGACAAGTGAGTGAAATGGTCACAATAAAGGTGAAAGTGGATGTCATTTTGTGGACATTTCCGAGGCCCAAAGGACATTATGAAGATCACGTTAAAGCCCGATGTGAAGCCTGTTAAGCAAAGACCTTAACGTCTCAATCTGAAGTATAAGGAGAAGGTCTGCTTAGAGCTAGACAAGATGCTCATGGCAGGCATCATTGAGCCTGTAGAAGAACCTAATTGGGTAAGCGCAATGGTGGTATAGGAAAAGAAGCAAGTGCATGAAATAAGGATATGCATAGATCTCAGGAAGTTGAATGATTCTTGCATACATGATCCTTTCCCAACTCCATTCACTAATGAGGTATTTGACAATGTAGGTGGCAAGGAAGAGAACACCTTCACTAATGGGTTCTCTAGGTACCATCAGATCAAAATTGCGCCTGAGGTTAGAATCAAGACAACCTTCATGACTGAGTGGAGATGTTTTTAGTACACTGTAATGCCTCTCATATTAAGGAATGTGCCTGCGATTTTTTTGCACGTAGTCATTGTTGCACTCAAAGAATTCATCCATAAGTTTCTAGAGGTGTACTTTGATAATTGGAATGTGTTTGGCTTGGTAAAATTCCATGTGGAAAGTTTGCGCCTAATGCTAGATACTTGTCAAAGGTACCAGATTGCGCTCAATTTGAAGAAATTCCTATTTTGTGTGCCTTTTGGGACTCTGCTGGGTCATGTGGTTTGTAGACAGGGACTGATGGTAGATCCTATGAAGATCATACTGATACTTAACTTGGAGGCACTGAGGAGTGTGAAACAGTTGCGCGCAACCCTAGGACATACTAGTTATTACCAGAAGTTTATCAAGAGCTATGCCCAAATCACCACACCTATGGAGAAGTTCTTGAAAAGGATGTCACTTACTGTTGGAACGAGGACTGTAAGAAAAGATTAGATGTATTGAAATAAAAAATGGTCACCACACTGATTTTAGTCTTCTCAAATTGGAAGAAGGAGTTTCATGTACATGTAGACACATCATGTATAACACTGGGAGCAGTTTTAACACAGGCTGGCATAGGAGTGTTGGACCATCCTATAGCATTCACAAGTAGGAGGTCATCCAAGGCTGAGAAGAACTATTCCACCTCTGAGCGCGAAGGGTTAGCCATGGTATACATGCTCCAAAATTTTAGATACTATTTGTTAGTTGGACATTTTAAGATGTATGCGGATCATTATGCGTTGAAATACTTGGTTAATAAGCCTGTGTTGGGGGGGATAATCTTTAGGTGGTTTTTGTTGTTCCAGGAGTATGATTTTGAGGTTATTGTGAAGCTTGGATGACTGAATGTGGGGCCAGACCATCTGTCGCAGATCAAAACAGGGGAATAGCCCATTAATTTGGAGGGATTGCCTGACGTGCAACTATTTACATTGTGTGTCGCGTATTGTCACTTTGAAGACATCATACACTTCCTAACGACATGAACTTCCCCGAAAGGCTAAACCATCCAACAGAAGAAGGAGTTAGTGGTGCGTGCAACAAACGTTTCTCTCATTACTAGACATCTATAGAAAATGGGGTTTGATGAAGTATGACGGTGATATGTACCGAAGTTTGAAAGGAGAAGTATCCTCGTGGATGCTCATTGGGGTGCTGCGGGAGGCCATTATGTAGGGAAAGCAATCGGACAGAAGATACTATGCATAGGGTAGTGGTGGCCAACCCTCCATTAGGACTCAAAAGCTTACTATAAGGCATGTTATGTGTGTCAAAGGATTGGTAGGCCATCTTAGAGAGATGAGCTGCCTCTGAACCCATAGATGAGGTTACAACCTTTTGAGAAATGGGCGATAGATTTTGTGGGACCCATTTAGCCCTAAGGGAAGACAACATGAGCATGGTACATTATCACTGCGACTAAGTATTTGACTCAATGGGCAGAGGCACACCCTGTGAAGGGTTGCACAGGCATGAATGCTACAAATTTCCTCTTTGAGTATGTACTGAAGTGATTTGGGTGTCCAAATATTTTGATGAGTGATCATGGCACACACTTTTTACATGAAAAAATCAGTGTGCTGACGAAGGAATTTCAAGTATATCACCATAAAAGCACGCCTTATCACCCACATGATAATGGGATGGTGGAGGCATTTAATAAGGTGCTAGAGAATGCGCTGACCAAGGTTTGCACTGCTCAGTGAAGTGATTGGGACCTATGCATACCCACAGTTCTATGGGCCTATCGGACGACATGAAAAAAATTTACTAGAAAAACACCCTTTAGGCTTGTCTATGGTGTTCAAGTGGTGATGCCCATGGAATACATTGTGCCTAGTCTATGCATAGTGGTACTCATGGGTATGACAGATTGCGGAGCCCTGGAAGAGAGGCTCACGCAACTTGCCGGGCTTTAGGAAGAGAGATTTCTAGCTGGATTTCACCAACAGGTCCAAAAGTAGCACGAAAAAGAATGGCACAATCAACACATTAAGCTACACACCTTTAAGGTAAATGATCGAGCTTTGTTATATGACAGTAAGTTTGAGAAATTTCCAATTTAGAATGCACTAGTTAGGGTCCTATGTCCTTAAGGAGATTATGGACGATGGATCAGTTTAGTTGGTTAAATTGAATGGATATCCCTTTCGAGGAGAGGTGACTGGCAGTCAATTGAAGCCATACACTGTGATTTGGCCAGGTGACTATATGAGGGTGGCATAGTCTTAGCACTCCACGCAACTAAAAGGAGACGAGGGACTATAAACTACACTCCCTGGGTTGGGGAACTGTGCAATTGGAGGATTGTGCAGAGCGAGGAAATGTCACAGGGTTCACGATAGCACGAAGGGAGTTGCACTACGCAGCGAGAAACCACACAGGTCAGTCAGAAAGTGATCATTAAAGTCATTGTTCATGATTTGACAGTAGGAAGGTGGCCAAACGTAGTAGGCAGTTGAAATTTAAGACGAAGTTTATGGGTAAGATCCCTAGAAATTTTCCACCAATCCAGCATTAATGAACCGAATGTGGGGGGAACGATCAGATTTGAATTCAAAATTCTCTATAGATTACAAGTGGCTACCCAGTGAAAAACACTTGGCATCTTGAGAATTGAGGTGTTGAGCTCTCAGGCACACATGAACCGTGAATTCTTTGAAGCTCTGATAGCGAGTTTAGCATTTGAGAAATTACCGAAGGAGACATAAGTACTATTGAATAGCATCATGTCAGCACCGACAGAAACTGTAG
Organism: Pinus tabuliformis; assembly: GCA_031772625.1. Lineage (NCBI taxonomy): Eukaryota > Viridiplantae > Streptophyta > Pinopsida > Pinales > Pinaceae > Pinus > Pinus tabuliformis. The sequence goes on along the minus strand of CM062810.1, from coordinate 541,951,644 downwards.
ATATTGGGGAAGTGCTGACAGCCAAGGGGGTTGTGCCGGAAGTTGTTACTGAGGCAGAAGGATCTGCTCCAAAGGTTGCATAGGTATTAGCTAAAGTTCCCAAATCACCACTGACACCTAGGCTGAATTCGACCCTAACCAAGGAGATTGCGAAGGAAAAAAAGGGCAAGTAGGCTACGATACTGGTACGCACATCACTGAGAAGAAACCCACTGAAGGACAAGCCCACCACACTTGAAAAGGGCAAAGCCATAAACTTAGAGCTGGAGGAGGAAGAAATGGAGGACATCCCAATGGATGATGAGGACTTGGGGGTAGAAGTGGAGGAAGTTGAAGTCCAAGGTACGACCCTATCACTAAGTTGCCCAAGTATGTCCCTCCATGTAAGGGCATGACCACGGTGCGAAAGGACATTTGTTGGGCATGGAATCGCCTCCCAAGGCAGGTTTTGAGGCTTAAAGCCCAATTTTTGACAAAATCTTGTTGTAAAGCTCTGCGAATTGCACGCGCAGAGCATGAAAAGTATGATAGAGTCATAGGGTTGTCCACCCTAGTTTTGTAATGTAATGTCAGCTAGATAGACCTACCCATGGTCCACGGACCATGGGATTGTATAAATAGAGTGCGGCTCTAAGTTGTGAAGAGGGAAGTGATGGATCAAGAAAAGTAGAAAAGGATCTAAGAGTAAAGTCTAGTTTCAGGTCATAGAGTAGGAGAAGGCTCTGCAGCTGAGTGCGCATAGGCGTAATAGTCCACAGCTAAGTGTGTAGACCCCTGTAGATGAGTGTGCAGGGTGGAGTTGAGTCTGTAACCAAGGAAGGAATTAACAAAGAGAAGTTTGATTATAATTATGTGTATCTGTTCTTGGATTAATACTTGATCAATATATCCTGCACTTATACTGTTTATTTACTGCACACATCTATATGAATGGTTTATGTTGTTAAGTATAACTTAAAGCACGTAAGTAGGTTAAAATAATCAACTAGTATTGGAATACTAGTAAGGCATTGGGTAATAGCACGAAAGCGTAGCATTTGGCCCCTGAGTAGGGCTACATGAAGGCATTATTTTAGGATGCAAGGTACGAGAAAGTGCGCAAAGCAGCTTATGCACAGGGTCAAACCGTGAACCACTTGAACTCATCAGACATCTCCAAGGTGTGGAAACCTGGTTCTAGCACCCTCCCACACTACTTTGGGTGAGACATCAATCCGCGCTCTGTAGACTATTTCCAGAAGGGCTAGTAGTACCGAGATTTGTTTGGCTAATTAACTCTGAGACTGGGTTAGGCCCCTATAAGCCAATAAGTAGTTCTGTTGCCAGGACCGCGATCTGCATAAGAGATGTCTGATGTCGTATCACTAGAATCCGCCAAAGAAAGGAATTGAAGATTGGTTGGACAAAAGAATTCACGAGTTCATGGCATAGGAGAATAGGAATCCATGACTGTCAAAAGAAGGGTGGTTAGATTGCTACTTGTTGTTATAGACATTTTTGTGCCTTACAGTACTGAGCATGAAATGTCCATAAACCAAGGGATCCAAAGTCCCTAAAAGTGTTGTTCCTACCCCTAAAGGAACAAGGCCAGCGAACTACAGCTTCTCACAGAAGTTCTCCACCAGAAACTACTCAGAAACAGTCAAATCAGGATCATTTCAGTGGCTCCACTAGCCACCTGCGTTGCAAATCACCCCAGTACACTATCTAGGTGCGTTGCAACACACCCAAATGCACTACTAGGGTGCGCTGAGCGGGAAATGACAAATGGCAGTGCCATTCCGCGAGGTGTAAAGACAATGGAAGCTTCCAGAATCTTCCTCCATGACACTTGCCTCACTGAGTTCGACCAGTGATGAGTAAGAGGCTCTCAGCCTCCAAGTGGAAGCAAGAACTGACAGAGAGAAAGGACACTAGTCAGATGACAAGCTGACTCATCCTCTCTCCAAACATCTATATATGGATCCCTCTTCCCATAGATCCAAAAGGCTGGAATTTTGTACATTGCAGAGAATTGTTGTTGGTTTGAGATTAGTGCATTGGGTGCTTTATGCTTTGAAGGAGGTGAAGAAGGGATTCCTTTGCTGGGAGGTTGATGCTGGATTGGGACTCACTTGGTTGTATCTCCTCCTGAACCTTGTTATTACATCAATAAAACTATTTGAGTTTCTCCTACATGCTTATGTGTCTTTGATGTATGATTGCATTAGTATGTTTAGCTTATATCTAATCCTAAGCTAGTTATGAATATGAATCCATGTCTTTGTGTAGTTTTCCTCTTTTGTAATCTTGCAGGAACTTGGTGAAGCTGGGCAAGCAAGAAAGCAAGTAGCTGGGAGCTATCAAAGAGAAGAGAAACCGGATCAAAGGACTAGCGAAAGACACCGGTTAGTCCATCTCATCTCTCTTCATTCTTAATTCATAAAGAAGAATACAAGAATAGTTGTTTCTGTTTGTTGCTAAGGCACTATCACACCTTAGGTGGATAGGGTCATCCTGAATAGGCACTTTTCCCCACAAAAAATTGGCGACTCCGCTGGGGAGATCTGTCTAATTAGTTTATTTGTGCTTCTATTACTGTTTGTTTCATAGACTTAAAAGTAGCAATCGAACTGCATCTGCCATTTTCAGATGCAAAGTAGACAACTGCTACTTCAATCCACTCACTGGATTTGTCTATGATTTGAACAATGGATTCACAAATGATCTGATAACCCTTTGTGATAGCTCTTAGTCCTCCTTTAAATCATCCCTTTGATTGTACCTTACTTGTTGCTTTTATTTGGCCAAAAACCGTAGATTAAACTGCAAACCGTGACCCAAAACCTGGAGAGAACTCTCGTTTCTGCTCCAGCGCAGGCTCTGTGAAGAGACTCTGCATTTTAACGCAGGTCCCAAGAGGGCTACCTGCGCTGCAATTCCGTTTCTCTATACAACGGGTGCGCTGATCAGCCTTTGCCCTGTGCAGCTGAGGTTCTTTGCTCTGTTTTGTCCAGTTTTGATCTCTGTTTTTGCAGCTTGTGACCAGTGTAGGTACCTATCTAAAAACCCCTTTTCTCTGCCTTAATTCCGCCTCCTTTGTACAAAAATATTGTAGGTGTTTTTATGTGTTTGTGGCATCATTTACAGTTTTCCATTGAAAAGTGAAATGGTCATACTGTCGTCCTTTGATTCAGATCTGTCGTAACTGTCGATTTTGGTCTTAGGAGAAAGTTCATTTGCTGTTGACAGTTGATTATACATTTAATTTTGCTTTTGGTTTGAATTTGTCACTTTTAAGTGTTGAAACAAGTGTTTATTTCGAAAATCGTAAAGTGTCGTAATCTCTTCTACCTTTTGTTTTCGAAAAGTAAGCTTGTTTGTATTTGTCATTTGAAAGCGAATTCAAAATTGTACATCAACTTTCTTTTTAGGCATCAATATTAAGAAAGTGAAAAACAAATACATGCACTTGTGCATTTGCATATTGATAGTTTGTATGGTTTGATTTAGGAAAAGTGCATTTACAGTGTGCTCTTTGCTCTTTGAGAAAAGATTGTGTCTTTCTTTTCCCTTTGTAGCTAGGATTTTCATTGCTGAAAAGAGATAAAAGATTTAGTTATCATCTTTAGATTGAATTTAGGAATTACATCTACATCTCATGGTGAACCCAAAAGGCAAACTTCATAAGAAAGATCAACTTAAAATAAATTGAATGAATCTAACAACACTTTGGAACTTAACGCACAACATAGAGGTCTAGGCTAGAGACGTATTCTGGCGTCGTAAAGCCTGGTAACTGTTGTCCTCACTGATGGTTGGGTGATTCCTCCACTGTGAGACGATAAGTGCCAGTACGGACTTGTGCTCCCACGTACTGTCGAGTATATATTGGGAGACCCCTATAGGCTTAAAACCTTTTATCTATAGGAAGTCGTGTCGACCGCCCTACTGATCGCAATGCACCGAACACAGCATTCAGGAAGATTGACTGCTGTACCGTAAAACGTATTCTGCAGTTTTGCGATTGGTTTGGTACTCCCTCTACCTATATCTCCAGAGCAGTCCCTTTCGTTCCTTTTCAGACTCCTTAACGGAAAAGGTCCATCTGAGCACTTGTCACTTCAGGCTCATTAAAAATCGAAGGAGACTAGAGTCATCTTTTGTTTTTTCTCGACTCTTAAAAATTGAAAAAACAAGTTGTGTCAAAGCGTCTAAAATTTATTTTAATCGGAATAACGTCACTGTTCCCTCGTTGATCTTAGAAGTTATTCTCCCTTCATCACAAAGTTCTTGTAGAATCGCTAGAAAATCTTTTGGATAGACTAGATATGTCTGAACAACCGTTGACATCTAGGATTGTGTCATCCGACACAGCAGCAGCAAAACCTCCTTCTGCTACTCCAACAATGTTCGCCGGTATACCATTTGTCCCGGCAAGTTATCAACAACAAGCCAGAGTCCAATCAGGGATGACGACATGGTTAGTTCCTATTTATTCATCCAGATTATCATCTGGTATTTCTTATGTTGAAACTCAACAAATTGATCCAATGTGTCTTCAAAGACCAATCTACCCTTTAAGTACTGGATTGCCACCATATGGAGGGCAGTATGCCTTTTCATTGTTCCCTCCCAGTGAACAACCATATGGGAGTTTACAACAAAGTTCAGGTCAAACTGGAATTACATCCAGCGGTTGGGTACCAATACTGCCTCAGCAACCAAGGGTTGTGTATTCAATGCAACCAGTCCATCCTGGGTTGAATATTCCCACTATACCTGCTACGATGACTGCGTCGCAAGTACAAGCGCTACCTGTTGTATGTCAACCCCAAGTTTCTCAGGTTGCAATACAACAACCTCTTGTCTCGATGACTCAATCACAAACTCAGGTTAGTGCCTCCTTATCTGGAGCGACTCAGGCTCAAACAAGTACTATGACTCCTCATCTTCGTCAATCATCCAGTATTGGACAACAGCAAATGGTCCAACAACCAGGACTAGTTCAATCTCAACAACCGCAATTCCAGCAATCATATCAAGGACCTGAGCAACAAGTCTTTGTAAGTAATGGGCAACCGCATTTCCAAAGCGGTAATCAACAACCATATTATAATGGTTATGCCCATCAACCTTGTCAAAGTTGCCAGCATCAAATACATTATGCTGGTATGCAAAGACCCATTGCTCAGGCGATTCCATCTTATCCTGGGTATGCTTCGCCTAACCTGAATCAACAGTTGCCCTTTGTAGCAACTCTAGAATTACCAGATCTAAACCGGCTGACGAATGATTGAATTGCTTATGCCCCTTGGTGGCCAGCGATTCCGCATAAAATTCCATCAGATATTCCTAAATTTAATGGAAATTTGGGTGAAGATCCATCGAATCATGTGATGACCTTTCATCTGTGGTGTTCATCAAACACCCTAAACAATGATTCGATTAGGCTTCGCCTTTTTCAGAGGACGTTAACTGGTCCGGCAGCAAAATGGTATATCGAATTGCCTAGAGCTTCATTTGACAACTTCAGTACCCTAGCCACAACCTTTTTAACCCATTTTCAGTTATTGATAAGGTACGAAACGGGAACCGAACTTCTTACCAACTTCAAAGAAACGACGGCCACTCACATATCTGATCATATACATGAATGGCGACATCGTCGTAGAATGGTGAAAACATATGTTCCCGATCAGCTTTGAGCTTAATGGTTTATTAATTCATTACTGCCTTCCATCACGAAAGATGTGGCAAAAGGGGGAGTCGTCACAGAAGAGCAAGTTATCGCTCGTGGGAAATATTTGGACTTGATTTACACTCAGTCCAGCACGCTCTACGATAAAATACTTGACGCCCCTAGACCGGAATTCTCAGTTCCTCCTCCTCCTAAATCAAACAATGGATCTCATGCCATCGATGGCGTGATTGGCGCGATAGACACGAAATCGACAAAGGCTACATCTAAAAAGGCCCGTAAGATTTCTAGTCAAAATGCAAATGAGGAACTTCTTGCCTCGGAAGTAAATGCCGTGTCGACTGACAAGGGCAAACAACTGAAGCAACCAGGGGGCAAGAAGAAAAAGAAAGGGAGAAAAAGGAAGCAGGATGAGTCATCTCTTGAAAAGCCTTCTACAAACCCTTCTGGGCAAAGGAAACCCCCTGCGGGGTGTCATATATGCGATGAGGATCATCGGACGAGAGATTGTCCACATAAAGCTGAAGTTAAGAAACTCTTTAAGAGTTCAAAAACCTCAGCAGTATTGACTGATCCGTTTCCAAGCCCGGGAACCAAACTGGTTGCTAATCAAAATGCTTCTCGATCCCAAGTGCTTATGTTGTCTATCTCAAAGCAGCAAAATGATGCTTTGACAAGGAATAAAGATTATGGGAATCCACAGCTGTCGAATAACAAGGCTAATGAACAACCTAGTAGTTCGTCAACAACTTTGACCGAAGTTGTGCCACCCTTCATTCCTGAACAAATGATAAAGTCACCAAAGGGAGTAGTGCACAAATCGACATTTAATCCTCGTGCAAAAATAGCACAGAATTATAATATAATAGAGGACCTGTGCCAATCATCATCCGCTATGTCGACACTTGAGGTACCGCAAAATTGCCTCTCCCAAGAGCAAGCTTTATTATTAGCAATAGGTGGGATTGACCCAATGGATTCCAATCTTGTGGCCTTTAATCATAAAGGATATGACCCTCAGTTACCAGCTCAACTAGGTTTCCTTATTCAAGTGAAAGCCCTCAACAAAATTGTTCATCGAACAATTATTGATGAGGGGGCATCTACATGCATTATGTCGATGAGTTGCTGGAAATCTTTAGGATCTCCAACCTTGTCGCGATCTTTGATGACATTAAAAGAATTCGACGGAAGGACATATACACCATATGGTATCCTAAGTAACTTGAAAGTTGAACTAGGAGGGAAAACAGTAGAAATTGGTGCTGAAGTAATCGACGGAAACCTTGATTACAACATCCTATTGGGAAGACCCTGGATATATGCCATGGCCGCAGTTGTGTCGACCTACTTCAGGAAGATTGCATTTCCCTTCGAAGGAGGAATTACAATCGTCGACCAACAAAAATTTCTCCCCAACAGTTCACAAGTTACGGGAAGCATTCCAATGATCCATGGAAGCAATCATTCGCTCCAAAATATCGGAGTAGGTCTCCTAAAAGACCCTGCCTTAATGGGTACATTTGCCCTACCGCCTCCGAGTAATCTGGCGGAAGTGGCCACAGTGGAATATGAAACCTTCTATATCTAATGGATTTGGACTCCGACGACGGTTCTTTTCTCATGTCGACCTCGTTAAAAAATGAAACAAAGAGTCATGAGGATAGTTCTTTTACTATGTCAACCTCATTAAAAAATGAAACAAATCCCCTTTCCAAGTCTCAAAGGTAAACCTGCATTCCAACCACTTAGTTGAATGCAATGAAGCTTGGGGGGCATGCACCTCGATTTGTATTATTATGCTGGGGGCATGCAAACTTATTGCGAGCAGTGTTACTACAGGGTTCAAGCTCGTTAAAAAATAAACCCGCATCGAGCAGTTTTAGCACATAGTTCATGCTCGTTAAAAAATAAACATAAGATCGAGCAGTTTTAGCACATAGTTCATGCTTGTTAAAAAATAAACATAAGAATCGAGCAAGTGTTTCGATCCGCGTTTAAGCTCGTTAAAAAATGAACTATCCTCCGGTAAATAACCACCGTGAATGTACCATTATCAGCCATTAAAGCCTTGGTCGTGTTTGCACAGTCACCTCCACTTTTCCATTGGTCGATCATTCACCTCCATTTGATTGTTTACCCATTTTGAGTAACAGCTACGAAGAGTGATTTCACTAGCCATCCTTGTGACACTGCCGTGATTGGAAAATTCCAAACCTTACCTGGAATCAGCTGCTACCCATTTTATCACTCGTTCCTCAAAAGACGAGTCTTCTTTAAGCTCTTTTCATCTGACTCGTAAAATATGAAAAGATTGCCGAGTTTTGGCCTTCCAGCTCGTTAAAGCGACCGGAAGAGCTATCCCTCCTGTAGATTTTAATATTTTTGGACCTGAGGGATTATTGCACAAAAAGATCGAGTGCTTGTTTTGTTCGGCTCGTTAAAACTATCGAAAATTCATCCCTTCTGTATTCTTTTATACTTTTTCGGACTTAAGGGATTAGATGACAAAAAAGGACTTCTGGAGTTAACTTTACGTACCTTTTCAGACTCCCTAAAAATGAAAAGGACCGAGTTATCTTTGTCGTTAGACTCGTTAAAAACATTAAATAGCGACAAACTTGTCTTTAGACGAGAACGAGTTTCACTATCGCTAGGCTCGTTAAAACATAGCAATGGGTTTGCCCGAAGGGAAAATTATAGAACAAGCATATGTTATCCTCCTCAAGCTTGACAAAAATAAAGAGGTACTGGTCAGCAATGACTGGGGAAAAATTGGGAAAAACTCAAAGAAACTTTATTGGTAGCAAGTCGCTCTTGAACATGACACTTCTCCTCCATACCACAATCGGGTTGGGTTGTTTCATTCACCAGTCACATCACCATGGTCTCGCCATACCATCCACATTTGGGGTAAATGCTACCAATCCATCGCATAAGTGTCGCCACATGTTCAAGAGAAGTCATTCAGAGAAGTCACCTGTGTCCCATCCACTACCATACATTATACTTCATTCTTTCATGACCTCCACCCTGAACCATATATCATCAGATCGTTTTCACCTCCATTAAAATCATTTGCTTCATTCCATGTCATTGATGTGGGATTCATTAAGGCCCTCCTTTGATGGATCGCTTCTTGTCGACATCAACTCATTATCCAAGAAGTTGATCTAGGAACACCCCCTTCAGTACTTTGAAGCTTGCATGCCTTAATGGAAAGTTTCTCACTTCCGGCGACAGGTATACATCAATGACCTTCGACCAAAAAATTTTGCATGGTGTTCGACGCCAAGTCCTCTATTCACACCACGTGAATTGTACTGCAGTACCTTGAGGGTCATCATCATTATCGGTGATTCCTCTCGCGCTTGTTAACAGTTTACATCATTGACTGGTAATCAAGCGATGTCTTTCCATGTTCGACTTCAAAACATTTCTCACATGGATCGACTTGTACTTAGAGTGAAGATCGGACGAGATTGAAGACCCCAGATCTAGTTTCATCCATCCGGGCTGCGATATATATTCAGGAAAATAAAGACATGGAAATGTACAGCCTTGCAGCACAGATGATCATCCTACCAAAAGGATGATGGCTCTATCAAAATCATCAGTCTACCATCAGACGATTGTCTGTCCTATGTACATGAAAATGAATTTATAAAGTTGAGCATGGGAATGCCCGCCTCAGCTAGATCATGAAAACAGTATGAAAATAATGTATTGTATTGTATCTTATTACAGGTCTCCTCCCAGCATTGAAAGAACTTCGGATCCTCCTAATAAAGCATTTCACCCGATAAACGGCCTCATACTTTAGGGGGCAACTGTTATAGACATTTTTGTGCCTTATAGCACTAAGCATGAAATGTCCATAAACCAAGGGATCCAAAGTCCCTAAAAGTGTTGTTCCTACCCCTAAAGGAACAAGGCCAGCAAACTACAACTTCTCATAGAAGTTCTCCACCAGAAACTACTTAGAAACAGTCAAATCAGGATCATTTCAGTGGCTCCACTAGCCACCTGCGTTGCAAAGCACCCCAGTACACTAGCTAGGTGCGTTGCAACACACCCAAATGCACTACCAGGGTGCGCTGAGCGGGAAATGATAAATGGCAGTGCCATTCTGTGAGGTGTAAAGACAATGGAAGCTTCCAAAATCTTCCTCCATGACACTTGCCTCACTGAGTTCTACCAGTGATGAGTAAGAGGCTCTCAGCCTCCAAGTGGAAGCAAGAACTGACAGAGAGAAAGGAAACTAGTCAGATGACAAGCTGACTCATCCTCTCTCCAAACATCTATATATGGATCCCTCTTCCCATAGATCCAAAAGGCTGGAATTTTGTACATTGCAGAGAATTGTTGTTGGTTTGAGATTAGTGCATTTGGTGCTTTATGCTTTGAAGGAGGTGAAGAAGGGATTTCTTTGCTGGGAGGTTGATGCTGGATTGGGACTCACTTGGTTGTATCTCCTCCTGAACCTTGTTATTACATCAATAAAACTATTTGAGTTTCTCCTACATGCTTATGTGTCTTTGATGTATGATTGCATTAGTATGTTTAGCTTATATCTAATCCTAAGCTAGTTATGAATATGAATCCATGTCTTTGTGTAGTTTTCCTCTTTTGTAATCTTGCAGGAACTTGGTGAAGCTGGGCAAGCGAGAAAGCAAGTAGCTGGGAGCTATCAAAGAGAAGAGAAACCGGATCAAAGGACTAGCGAAAGACACCGGTTAGTCCATCTCATCTCTCTTCATTCTTAATTCATAAAGAAGAATACAAGAATAGTTGTTTCTGTTTGTTGCTAAGGCACTATCACACCTTAGGTGGATAGGGTCGTCCTGAATAGGCACTTTTCCCCACAACACTTGTATACAGAGGTCCACGAAATTTTCTTTGCATCCTTCCCAACTAAGTTATACTAGTGGATCACGAAGCTAAAGATAGTCAAGGAAGGTGTAGACTCGACAAACCTATTGTGTGTACCCTAGAATTGGTGTAGATACTGGAAGCCTGGGAAGATAAGATCGTGCACACTGTGCACCATTGGCTCGATCGAATTATAGGAGGGTTTATCACCGAGTTCGCGGTAGATACTTCAGTCAGATATAGCAAGGCAGAATGACACTTCCTCAAAGGACGTGAGGTAAGTATGTTAAATCCTTGAACACTTAGATTAAAATGCTACTGTGTGAAAAGAGGGTTATGCGAATAAATTGATGTTTGGGGCCACGCGAAAGTGGGAGGATATACAAAAATGAGGGTAGTGTAGAACTAGAGTATAGCCCCTTGATTTCACCTCCAGGGGAAAGCGAGGAAGAGCTCGTGAAGGTCTCACCAAGAAGTGTGATTAGCTTGATAAAGCAGTGAATTCTGTGCATACCACTCCCACCTACACCACCACCAACCTCACCATCCTCAACCCCGTCTTCGCCCACACCACCTCGGCCACCACCACAGTTCAATATGGTCAGCGTGAGAAAGTTATCGGTGTTCAAAGGAGTAGGGAATGAATATCCGAATGAGTTTTGCTTCATGGTAAAGGCTATATGGGAAGCGCAGGGAGTCACAAATGACAACATAAAGAAAGCAATGCTGGTTAGCGCTCTGTAGGATCGTGCACTGACGTGCTACATAAAGTATACCAATGAAAATCCGAACGCAGGGATCACAGATATCCAAGCTATGCTGGACAAAGAATTTAGTAGGCCAAAATTGGAGACAGAGTCGATCATCAGATTTAAGGAAATTGCGATACTTCTAGGCAAGATGCCCTAGGAGCTAGATTAGAGAGTAAAGGGTAAAATCCATGAAGCTAATATGATCTTGACGAACGCACAACACTACGCATGGTTTGTAGCATCACTAATCTTGCATCTAAGGAATGCATTGTCATAGAAGAAGCTAACAACTCAGGCTGAGGCCTTGGAGATGGTGATGAGACTACATGAAACCCTGATACAAGATCGTAACCTGGAAGTTCAACAGATCCATGTGTAGTTGGAAAACTTGTGCCTTGAGATGTAGAGTTTGAAACAAGACAAGACAGCTTTCCCGGAAGCGTGTGAGGAGGTATGGTGCATAAAGTGCAGAGGCCAGGGACATGACAAGGACCATTGTCTAGTATTCACAAACTACTTGGTGGGAGGAGGACCAATGCCATTGAGACCAGAGGCACAAGTAGGACCAAGTGCAGTGCCCACATTATGGTGTGCAATTTTTCAGATAGGAGGGAAGCATGCTACAGATAACTTCCATCTATTACATAAGTATATGCAGACGTCCCAACAATGGTTTTGTAATTTTTGTAGGTCAATAGCCCACAATGAGCACAATTGTAGGAGTTATGAAATTATGATGGATCAGACTCCTACCTACAGATTTTAGGCCGAAACATGAACCCTCAATAAGAATCGAGGGACGACGTGCACTGGATTTCAGGGGCACGGACAAGGTCGAGGTGGAATGGATCTAGGAAGAGGTCGTAGATAGATGATACGTTACAATTGCGGAGGACCAAGGCATTATGCCCTCGATTGTACAAATCCAATGAGACTACCATGCTTTTATTATATGTAGTTTGATCATGAGACAGAGGACTGTCCCACACTAATAGTGAGGTTGTGTGATAAGGGAACACTCCAGCCTCCCCCGACTCATAACATGCAAATGATGAGGTCTAAGCCACGTGAGGAAGACCTAAATGTAAATATCATGCTCCGAAGTGGTATCACGATGGGAGATGACAAAGGAAACCAACCTGAAGAGAGTGCCTGGGTTTGCAAGGGTCCAACAAAGGAACTAGAATTTGATTTGAAGTGCACTAAGGAGACATTCATTGAAGCTAAGAAGAGCTTCACGGAGGCCTCCACTTCATGTGGTAAAGACATACTAGAACTAGAAATGGACCCATCAATTCTCACCACCTTTTTGGAGACATGCATGAAGCTTTTGTGTGATAACAAGGATGTGAAGGGACTGCAAGAAATCATAACTAGATGTGTTGGGACCACACAATGCAAACAAGAGGAGAGAAGAGATTGATTGCACAGATCGGAAAATATGAAATTGATCAAGTAATTTTGGATCTAGGATTGGACGTGAACATCCTTCCAAAGTAGATATGGGAGTGCATGGGTAGGCCCACGTTGCAATGGTCTCCTATTCAATTGTGAATGGCGAACCAGTGAAAGATCCTACCCATGGGGAGATTGCAGGGCGTCACAGTGGATATAGAGGGAGCAAGCGTGCTTGCAGATTTTGAAGTGATGGAGATTGTTGATGACAACAATCCCTATCCCGCACTACTGGGAATAGATTGGGCCACTGACATGAATGGAGTGATAAATCCAAAGAAGCGCAAGTTGATTTTCGAGAAAAAGTCACTACGTGTAGTGGTACCTTTAGACCCTGCGGAAGGATCGTTCTACATAGAGCCTATGTGCAACTACAAGAGTGATGATGATCTAGATTGTATATACAAGATAAATGCGGGGGAGCAGGACTGGATAAATCCAACCATGGATGGCAGAATCTCGTGGGAGTATGAAATATCCTACACCTCAAATTCAGACGAAGAAATAAAATGATGGCAAAACCAGTTACACAAGGTAACCACGCTCCACTATAACATTATGACAAGCTCGTTGCATTGCTTGACCACAAAAGTTAGAGATCTTCCTACGTATGATAGGTTGAGTGAGGTGGATGATTTCCTGAATAAATTTGAAAGAGAAGCACCAACACAACAACATTTCAACACTCTGAAATGGGCATTGCGCACTATGCCTGCAAGATGGTGGGGTACACATCAAAGAAGTTTTGAGGACTAGCGTGAATTCGAAAGGATGATGCTCATGCGGCTTGGAAATCCTTAGATGCGGATGAAATCCAGATTTGATGGATGAAACAGCTTGCGCACCCACATCTCCAGATGGGTACACACGTATGGTGCGCAACCTACACAAATTCCCACCGTCCTCATGATACAAAACACGGCAAACAAGCAGGAGAAAGCAAGATGATGGTGCGAACGATGACTAGGAAGTATGATAAGACCAAGTGTTGGGTAGTGGAAGCCCCGTGCAATGGATATGGGGCGTGAAGCCCGCAATTTTGGGTAAGAGCAGGGTAAAGACTCCGCAAGATGCGCGAAGCATGATTTGTAATAAGACAAAGTCAAAAGGGTAGTCCGCCCAAAAATAATGTAAAGAAATGTAACTTGAGTCGGCCCGCCCATGGATCGTGGTCCATGGAAAGGTATAAATAGAGCAAGGCTCTATGGGTAGAGTAGCTAAGTTTGGTATGTGTTACACTAAAATATCGTCACCATGATTATTTGCAGTCAGTATGGGTCTATCATCACTTGTACTATCCTCCTAACCAAGTCTAAGACCTCAGCTCTTCAAATCAAGCTTTAGAAGTGGGAGAAAGACATTAAAAATCAATGTAACTTTGGTTCCGCACTTTCTCTCATGGTCACTTGCGGTCCCGCACCTTCTATGTACAAAAGATGCATACCTACCCACTCTTTTCTTAACGGTGTAGGTGCGGACCCCTGTGAAAGTCAAAAGGCGCAAGTTTTATCTTAAAAAACTCACTTTGGGTTAATTATAGAGTTTTCTAGAAGGAATTTTGACGTGGATTGTTCACTCTGAGGTGGTTCATGCATCCCAAAAGAGAAGGAGCTAATCCCTTGACTAAAGGAGCTATCCCTTTGAAGGAGGGCTTTATCCCTTTGAAGGAGGACCTAGTAACTTCCCTCCATTGCACTATAAATACAGGCATTGGGGTGGGGACTAAGGAGGTTAGAAGCTGAACATTTTGAGGGTAAATGCTGGTGAAATTAAGACTCTTTGGTTGAGCTTGAGAGGAGAGATCACATACCTCTTGGTTCCATTGGAGAGTGAGTGAAACTTGTCAAAGTAGAGGAGACATCTTGTTGGACCCTGGGAGGAGCTTGTACAGCATCAAGGCAAAGGTTGTAAAGTTCTTCTTCTTTTGAATCAATACAATCAAAATCATTTTTCTCAACAAGTATCTTATGTTATTTGTTTCATGGACTCCTTGACTTTCATGTTAAATATGTTTTATGCAATTGGTTTTTCAGGTGCTATTTAATTTGTTTGCCTTGTTTGTGTTTGCAGATTCACGAAAAGGAGCTCATTTGGATCAAAGGAGCGAGGGCATCCACAAGCTTGCGTTGGAGCAAAGGTAGGCCCTAAAAACACTTGTTTGCTATTGTTTATTGAAGCATATTTAGAGAAAGATAGTTTCTGGTTGGTTTGCTTGTCGTTAGGTCTTCTTTAGATTCTAGGAAGGTGTATCTTGTCCGCAAGATCGACTCATTCCATGATGTCATGCAGAAAGAGTCAATTTTGCGGACAAAACCAACCTCCCTAGAAGCTAAGTCTTTCTAGTGACAAACAAAAAAATCAAGCACTATCCTTCCCTAAATATGCATTTAAGATACAAGCAATCAGGTGTTTACAACATACCTTTAATCCAACGCTGTTTGTAGCCGTCCAGCCTCTCCGATCCGGATGAGCTCCTCCTTCTCTTTGAAACCTTCATTCACTAACAAGCAAACGATTACATAGCACCTGAATAACTCATAAAATAAAACATATTCATCATAAAGACCAAGGAGTATATGAAACAAATTATAAAGAACAACTTGTTGAGAAGAATGAACTTAATTGTATTAATTGGAAACAAAAGAAACCTTACAACCAGTGCCTTGGTGTTGTGTAGGTCCCTCCCAGGGTCCAGCAAGAGTTCTCCTTTACTTTGATCAGCTCACCCACTTCCAAATGAAGCTAAGAAAGGATGGGAATCTCTCCTCTCAAGCTCTATAAGGGAGTCCTAATTTCAGCAGAATCTACCCTTAGGAATGTTCAGCTTTCAACCTCCCCTCCCTCTGGCCCAATGCCTGTATTTATAGTGCTTTGGAGGAAGTTAATCAGGTCCACCATGAATGGGATAAGCCCCTCTTTCAATGGGATAGCTCCCCTCTTCATGGGATAAGTTCCTCTTTCTTTGGGGTGCATGAACCATCTGGAGGCGCTCAATACACGTCAAACCATCTTCTAGAATGCTCTAGATTTGACCACAAGTAACTTTTTTGAAGTGAAACTCGTGCCTTTTGACCTTTACAGGAGTACGCACCCACCCCTTTACAGACAGAGCATACAAGTACGCAGGTATTGTGAACTTGAGGTGCGTACACGCAGGTAAGGCTAAGAGAAACTGCGTAACCAAAGTTAATTGAATTTTAAAGGACTTTCTCTCTTTCTTGGAGTTTGACATAAGAAGCAGAGGTATAAGACTTGCCAAGGAGGATAGTATGACAGTTGATGGAGCCATACTAACTGAAAATAGTCATGGTGACAAATTTTAGTGTAATAGATTGCCCCTTAAAGTGCGAAGCCTGTAGTAGATTAGGGTTTCATATCATCTAGGAAGGGTGAAGCACTTTATCATTTCAAGGATTATCTTGTGGAGAGCCCAGTCAGAACCTGCAAATATTCAACACAAAATACATATATAAGATCATATCATCGCTGAGGTAGGCATTCCCATACTCAGATTGAAAACTTTAACTAACAATCTAACTACTGCTCTGATA
This sequence comes from Pinus tabuliformis, assembly GCA_031772625.1. Taxonomy (NCBI): domain Eukaryota; kingdom Viridiplantae; phylum Streptophyta; class Pinopsida; order Pinales; family Pinaceae; genus Pinus; species Pinus tabuliformis. The sequence continues at coordinate 541,935,334 of CM062810.1, read as the reverse complement.
CAGGAATGATTTCGCAGTACATCACAATCATAGACTCATGTAGACACAATATGGACATAGCCATCTGTTTATGATTAGTCTACTATATAATGAATACAAAACTCCTCGCAGCCTGGATGGTGGAAACTAGATCCAGGGTCTTCATTTCCATTTCTCGAAATGGTACGATTCTATCCATGCAAATAAATGAGTTGATGTCGAACATGGTAGAAACCACTTGATTACCAGTCAATGATGTAAACCGTTAACAAGGGTGAGAGAGACCACCAGTGATGTCAATGGTTCTCAAATTACCCAGTACAATCCATGAGATGTGAATGAATGTGTTGATGTCGAACATATCACGGAATCCTTCGATCGAAAGTCAATGATGTAAATCGTCGTCAAAGGCGAGAAACCTGCCATTGATGCATGCAGATTTCAAGGTACTGATGATTTCTAAGTCATATTTCTAGATAATGTGCTGAAGTCGATAGAAAGCGACCCGTTGCAGGCAAGCCCACAACACGAAATCATAGTTCAAGTTGAAGAAATGTAGCTGTAAGGACTGACTCAAGGATGGTCAAAATGGATGACAAGTATTTTGCAAATGAATGGTTTATTTGCAGAGACCTCTTGAACACATAACGACACGACAGATGGCTTGGTGACAATTGACCCAAAGTTAATACCCAGAAACGGCTGAAGACTTTCAATGTGGTTTGATCAACTTGTAGGCAAAGGATTTCCCAACCCAGGTGAATGAAAAAGTGTCGTGTTCAAGAGTGGTGATAAGGTTTTTCTGTGACAAAGGATAACAAGTAGGCTCATTCTTCTCTCTTTTCCCCCACCATTTCTGGCAAGTACCTCTTTATTTTTTACAAGCTTGAGGAGGATAACATATGCTTGATTATAAGCTCATCCTTCGGATGAGTCCAACTTAGTTTAGATTCGGACCCTAAGAAGGAGTGGTCTGTTCCTGTTTGTAATCGAACACGTCCTTTACTGTGAAATTTTAACGAGTCCAGTATAGGAAAAACTCGGCGTTTTTCAATTTTAGAGAGTCTGAAAAAACTAAAGAAGACTCCAAGGTTGAACTTTTTCGTAAATTTGTGTCTCCCAAGCCTGAAAAAGTATAAAATAATACTTGAGAGAACCGCTTGATCTTGCAACCAAGGAGTACTTTCATGATTAGTGCCTTTAACCTGAAAAGTAAAAAGCGATCAAGGACACGTCGTTTTATTCCCAATATCGAATTTGAAACGACAAAAATCTGGCAATCTTTTCGTGTTTTTACGGTCAGAAAAGGGCTATAAGAGGACCGTCTTTTAATTCTGTTTTAACGAGTGTAAAAGAAACGCTCGGTAATATTTTCATGTTTTAGGAGTCAGAAAAGGGCTTAAAGATGACTCTGATGTTTTGGTTCGTGAAAAATGACAATTTTCCCTGAAAATCCTTTTATCCTGCACAAAAACCAACACATTACTCATACCTGTTTAAAGATTGATAAAAATACTTTGAAAAATACCTTTTCATGGTGAAAAATAAACAAATTTACATTTATTTACCCAAAAAACCTATAAAAAGGGGTTTTACCAATTCATTTTTACCATTTTACTGTTGAGGAGAGAAAAAGGGCTTTTGGCAAGAAACTTCCCGTGGACATTGCGGAGAATCCGACCGTCGAAATCGAACGCCGTCTCTTTCACGTATTCTACAACATCCTCCTCTTCATTTTCATCCATTTAGAATTAATCTTTAGGCCCTAGTTTCATTTTTTGGAGGCTTTGGGGTTTCAAGGTCCGCCTTTCGGGGTACATAGGTGTTCCACTGATGACCTGCGTACCCCGACATTTTCTCAGTTGGGAAAATGCAGGGCGTACGCAGCTTGCCTTAAGAGAACCTGCGTGCATATGCTATGTCTCTAAAGGCGGCCTGCATACATCGCGGAAAGGATTTTCAAAAACCAAATTCTCCAAAATGGACAAATTTTTTTTAATTTTATAGACTCTAACAGATGTTTTATGGTGTGTAGATTGCCCACCATGCTTGATTGGCGTGAGAGAGAACACGAAGATGTTGATTTCGCCACCATTAATCATAAACCTTCCATTGATGCTTTGAAGGCATGCGGCCTTTACAAATACTGGGCCATACCTGGCATGAGGGCCCAGGTGCGCTTTCTAGAGTGGCTGGTTGAAAGGTGGAACGTTCAGGATCAGTGCTTTTACATTGGAGGGCACCAGCTCGAGATAGAGCCCTCAGACATTTATTTTCTCACTGGTTTGCCCAAGAGGGGTGAACAATTGACTCTGTATGGGACTAGGCCGGGTGGCCAGTCCATCACTAGTCTCCGTCTAGAGTGGCGCAATAATCAGAACCAGGAGAAGGGGATAGAGATAAAAACTACATCCTGACCTGAACTTATGGTAATTGCCTTTACAGTTACCATACTTTGTGGGGCTGCCGCTTTGCACATTGCCACTGGATCCCAGATGCGGATGGCGATTGATTGCTATCGAGGCACCATTTTCAACTGGTGTGATGCGGTGTTGGCCAATTTAAAGGGCCAACTGACTAGGGCAAAAACCGAGCAACTAAAGACTTTTGGTTATGGGCCTTTAGTTGTGAGTTTTTCTCTAGAGAGGGTTCTGATGTTGATCCTGCAGCATCTCACTGTTGAGGTTGGGGCTCCCCGAGAGCCTAAGTTGATGCGATGGGTTGCGGTGATGGCCCGTCATCCTGATGAGGGAGCGGGAGTCGTTCGATTTACTCCTGAGTACTTTCACTGGTTAGAGGACCAGGTCTTTTCGATCCAGGATTTTCCTTATGCCAGAGTTGATTTTCGAGGAGATCCGGACATGGTTCTTCCACCGGGAGAACAATGGGACGACACAGGTAATTCATTTTTCACAAGTTTTTGAATTATTTTTTTTTTGTTTTATATATATCGTCTCAAAACTGACAGTAAAAATTCTCAAAATGCAGATGCAGGCCCACGGCATCCAGCCAATCTCCGGCCTTTCGAGAGGAGACAACTAGTTGCACCGGCACCGGTCCCACAGGACGAGGCTACAGAGACCTTAGCTGAGTTGGAACAAGACCTAGAGCGTCTGACGACGGATATACCAGAGACTACTATAGATGATATTCCTATCAGGCTTCAGCGCTATGTAGTCGGAGTCCCAGGACCTTTTAGGAGGTTCTTGTGTAGGGTAGCCCGTGCAGTGGTGTCATATAAGGAGCACCACCAGTGATTGGATGGTCACTTTGTAGACACATGTGACATTTTGGTTTTTTGTACTTATCATTTTTGCCGATCATAAGGTGTTTTTCAAACTATGATCAAAGACGATGTATTTTTTGACACACTCCTATCTATATATATCATTATTATTGGCTTATCTGTTGAACATGTGTGATGAAATGTTTTTAAATTTACATGTATGATTATTGCAAATGTCTATTTAACATTCGAGAAGCAATTGCATCTGCTAATGTATTTAAAGACCTTGGAATATGCTGATATTCAATGTAATCAAATTCACGTTCCAAGAGATGCACTCTCAAAAACAACCTTAATAACACTAGATTTCTAATGGAATAGACTCTATTAAGCTGTAATACAATGAGTTCAGAATCTAACCTCACTATCAAACTCCGAATCCCAAATGAAATAGATTCAGACAATAACTCAATCACTGCACTGTATTCTACAATGTTGTTTGTTGTTTGACCGAGGCTCACCCCATGCATAGAAACTAACTCATCAGAGGTCGAATAGATAACCCAGGCTGCGGAAGAGATATTCCTTGTACTATGACAAGCACCATCAGCGAATCCAATGTACGTTTGGAGAGGCGTCGACATCTGCAATATCAAGAGTAAAACCAAGATAAGCCAGAATAACGACGAAAAACACACTCTCTAAGCTAAGCACACTGTCTAAATTAACAAACGCACCAGCTAGAAAGAAAAACTAACCTAACTAAAAATCTCCATACCCATCATTTAAGCATAATACCTCTTTAAGTAAAGTCCATTTCTGGGTTTACCCAAAGAGTCCCCGTCAAAGTCTACCAGCTCATAGGCCCCTTTTGCTAGCTTTCGCTTGACAATATATGGCCCATGCCACATAGGAACGAATTTTCCAGCACCTAATTTATCATTAGCTTGATCATATAATAGCACTAGGTCTCCTTCCGAAAAATTTCGAGGGGTCACATTTCGACCATACTGAGCTTTCATACGTTTTGCGTGAGTCTCGATTGCTAATGCAGCATCACATCGAGTCTCATCTAATTGAGCTAAGTATAATAAACGCTTCTCCTCTTCGGAAGTAGTTGGAAGTAATTCGATGGCCATTTGCAGTGACGGGATTTCGCATTCAATGGGCAACACAGCTTCCAAACCATAAACTAGTTGGAAAGGAGTGAACCCTGTTGATGTTTTCATTGAGGTTCGGTACGCCCAAAGCGCTGAAAATAACATGTTGTGCCAATTCGACCGATGAATACCAATGATTCGTCGGATCATGATAACTAAAACTTTGTTGATGGACTCAACCAGACCATTCGCTTGTGGATAATAAGGAGTTGAACTATCGTGACGCAAACCAAGCTGGCCTGTAAGTTCTGTCATCATAACGTTTCGAAAATGGCGCCCATGGTCAGTGATTATAGCTTGTGGGACACCAAACCTAGCAATAATGTGATTGAATATGAAAATTGTAGCTGTCTTGCCATCGGCCTCGAATGTAGGCATAGCCTCGGCCCACTTAGTAAAATAATCAACCGCAAGGATGATATACGCATGCCCCCCGGCCGAGTGAGGGTTACATGTAATAAAATCGATACACCATTTGGTGAAAGGACCAACGCCAATTATAGGGTGGAGAGGAGCAGGTGGAGCGCACATCTTTCGATCAAACACTTGGCAGTTGTAGCATTTCCGGACCGCAGTAATACAGTCTTTAAATAAGGACGGCCAGAAGTAGCCAGCGCGCAATATCTTTTGGGCTGTGGCATACCCAGACATATGACCGCCACATGCTCCAGAGTGACAGTCATTCAGAACCCTTTCAGCTTCTTCGTGAGTTAAGCAACGTCGAAAAACCAAATCCGCCCCGCGACGATAAAGAGTATCTCCAATAATTTTGTATTGTTGGGACTGGAATTGAATTTTCCAACGTTCCGACTTTGAAACTTCGGGCCGAAAGGATTGGGTCTGGAGATAGACAATTATATCGCCATACCACGGATCTAAAGTGCTGATTAGAAACAAAGATTCGTCCGCAATGGGCTCCTCTGCCACAGTTTCCGTGTCAGCACGCAGGAAATCACACATTAACTCTGCAAAAACTAAAGATTTCTTAGACTTAGATTTCTCAAACTCTAAGTCGAACTCCTGCAGGATAACTATCCATTTGGAGTACTTGCCCCCTAGCAATTGTTTAGTCAAAATGTAGATCATAGGGTTGCAATCCGAAATCACTGTAGTTTTACGGAGTAGAATGTAATGACGGAAATGCTGGACAGCTTGAACGGCTGCCAGTGCCAATTTCTCCACATGTGAATATTTCAGCTTAGTTGGGTTTAATGTCCGACTAAGGTAATATATTACATGTTCCATTCCGAATTCATCTTCCTGAACTAAGACCATCCCAATGGTGGAATGAGCGGCGGCGAGGTACAAAAAGTAATCCTGGTTGTAGTTGGGAGGATGCAGCAACGGTGCATGGGTTAACGCGTGCTTGAGTGCATCAAAAGATTTCTGAGCTATCTCATCCCAAGAGAATTGAGTGTTCTGTTTCAAAAACCGGGTGAAACCCTTGGTAACCTCGGCGTAGTTTGGAATGAATCGACGTAAAAAGTTTTCTTTCCCCTGCAAACTCTAGAGTTGGCGAAGACTCGAAGGAGGAGGCAATTTGATGATAGCTTCTACCTTCGAGGGATCGACGCGAATACCGGCTTTTGAAACTACAAATCCTAGCAATCGTCCCACTTCTATACAGAAGACACATTTGTGTGGGTTCAACCGAATCCGATAATGCCTACACCTCATGAAAATTGCTCGTAAATGGACAAGGTGATCAGCTCGACGTAAAGAATGAGCAGGAAAATCATCGAGATACGGTTGGACAATGTGTTTGATGTCATGAAATGCATAAGACATCGCCCTTTGAAAAGTGGCTCCGGCATTCTTAAGCCCAAAAGCTAATTTGCAGTAAGCAAATGTCCCCCATGGACAAATGAAAGCTGTTTTTGGTTGATCGGCAGGTAGAATATTGATTTTATTGTAACCGGAAAAACTGTCCATAAAGGAAAATATTTCACTGCCGGCACAATCATCAATGATTTGATCGATAGAGGGCGTTGGGTAGTTGTATTTCGGACAAGCTCGATTAATATCCCTATAGTCGATGCATATTCTTATTGTTCCTTGTTTCTTGTTAACCGGAACAATATTCGATACCCAATCCATTAACGGGATCGGATAAATGAACCCTGCTTTCAACAGCTTCTCAACTTCTGCTTTAATTGCAGCCGCTTTTCGTGGGTGAATCTGACGCAAACGTTGTCGGATGGGTTTAGCATCCAGGTAAGTCTTAATCTCATGGACAACAATCGCGGGATCAATTCCTGGCATTTCCTCATAAGACCAGGCAAACACGTCGCAGAATTATTGAAATAGGGCCTTGTATGTTTGAATTTCATCATCTGTACATGAGGCACCTATATGAATGTTCTCAACAATTCCAGGCTTGACTGAAATGTCAATGGGAATAGTACGAGAGATGTTTCCCAAATTCAGCTCTGAATCAGGATGTTTCATTGGATTCTGAGATTCTTTGACAAATTCAGCTGTAAATATTGATGAGAAATCATTTTCAAAACGATCATCCTCAGGTAAAAACGAAGATCTGTGATGAAGATCTTCCCATGGTAAATCGTCTACACACAGGACTTCACGAAGTTGCTCATCAGATGACACAACTTCGGGAAATGCTATTAACTCCGAGTTTGATGTGAAAAGTGATTCCTCACAGACCACATTCATTTGGTCGATTTTGGTTGAACGCGGGTCGGTAAAATACTGCACGGCTTCATAAGCAATTTCATATAGACTGAAAGGCATAGTATCACCAAATGAGTCTATCTCAGATTCAGAAGGGACAATCCAAGGATCGTCATAAATAATGGTATCTGATGTAATCATATGAATGGATGCAAATGAAAACACTGCGTCGATTGGAGGAAAAGGAAAAGTTCCCAGTAAACCGAAATATTTAACTAATCCTACTCCAACATCCTTATAAGGGATAGTCGTTTTACCAACATGCTGGATACTCTCTGAAGAGGCTGGGTCAAACGAAAAGTAAGCCAGCTGGTCTATTGTTACGATCTTGCCATTATGTGGAAACTTTATTACTCGAAAGATCGATGAAACGACCACTGTCATAGAGTAAGACCAACTGCGACCCAAGAGAAGGTTGTAGTCTAGAGGGGCATCAACCACCTCCACATCCAGACTAATGGTTTTTCCTTCAACCCCTATAGGCAAATCTTGTAGAATGCCGAACGGATGAAACCCACGGCCATCAAAGGCCTTAAGAATTATCGGGGATTGATTCAGTGAGAGAGAACCAAGCGATCTCCAACACTGTATCGACATAATACATGTGGAATCTCCCTCATCAATTACAGTCCGATGAATAGGCCTGTTTTTGGCTATCACTGGGATCTGGAAAGCCATCTAATGAGGCAAATGTGGTGTACTATTTTCTAGATCAAAGATTATTAGGTTCAGGTCCTGAACATCAACAGCTCCTATAGCCGACAAAAGTAATTTGCGTTGTGCTGGGCATGATTGCAGCACTTCCAAAGCCGACATTGCTGAGGGTGAAACAACTAAGTCCTCAACAATGTTATAATTCTGGGCCGCTCTCGCATGAGGATTGAAAGCAGACTTTCAAAGTATACCCTTGGCGGGCGGTTTGATTACTAAGTCCAGGTTAGGTTTCTTGATCTGTAGTGGATCAGAACCGGGAGCTGAGGTTGATGGATTAGAATGAGAAGATTCTGCTTCTTTGCCATCAACAGGACTTTTACTACCATAATCTTGCGATCGAGTCGCAATCCGTACATGAGACATCATCAATATGGGTTCTTCACTGGCACTCGAGGAAGAACTTGTCATCTTACTCTCCTGCTTTGGAAATGGATCTTTCAAAATAGCAGGAGTTGGGGAACCTTTGACGATTTTCACAACCTCTGCCCGATGAGGGCAATCTCTTGTAAAATGATCCTCTTCGCAAATAAGACAAGGATAACGAGGTTTGCGCTTTTCGTCATTGGTTTCCGACTTTTCTGTTTTCTCCTTTGGAGTTTTGTCTGCTTTATTCTTCTTCTTGCCTTTCTTTTTCCCACCGTTTTTTGATTTAGCCGTAGATGACTCTACAGCGTGAATGTCGGCAGAAACTTCAGCAGAAGATTCTCCTGTCGGGGAGTCTGGTAAGGTTATAATCGGAGAAGAATTCTTTGAGGATTTCTTCTTACTTTTAGTGTTCACCGTACCAATCATGCCATCAGCAGCATGAGATCCCGAAGGAGCAGAAGTGATTTGATTTGACTTAGGAAGATCTGTGATCTTTTCGTGTAACATACTTGACTGAGTGTAAACTAAGTCAAGGTACTGCGCTTGAGCAATCACTTGCTCCTCAGTAACTACTCCGGCCTTAGCTACGTCTTCAGTAATCTTCGGTAACAATGATTTAACAAACCATTCAGCTAAGATTTGGGTCGGGATAAAAACTTTCACTAACCGCCTTCGACGTCTCCATTCATGAATATGATCGGAAATATACGTGGACGTCGATTGTTTTAATGAAGTTAGTAACTCCGTGCCATTATCATATCTGACCGACAACTGAAAATGAGTTAGGAACGAGGTAGCTAACTGGCTAAAATTATAAAAAGAGGCCCGTGGTAACTCAATGTACCACTTGGCCGCGAGACCAATGAGTGTACGCTGGAAAAGACGTAAGCGGATCGAATCATCCGAGATGGAATTAGAGGCACACCAGGATATTATATCCTCCCGGAAAACCAGGATTAACCGGACCGTACTGGGATTGTTGTGGTTGTTGATAAGTGTACCCAGGATACGGTTGATACTGGTAAACTGGTTGTTGGATAGCAGGACCGTATTGATACTGTCCCTGGTATGGTTGATAACTGAATTGTGGTTGACTAGTGACAACCGTACTTAAACCAGGTTGTCCTACAGGTATCTGAACCGTAGTTTGAATCATAGATCTAGACGATGGTAAAGATGTCTGAGGAGTAGTTACAGAGACAGTAGAAACTGGTGCTATCGATACTCCAGAAGTAAGTGCGGTAGACTGAACAGACGTTGCGGTAGTTGCAGCAGTCGTTTGAGATGGAGTACTAGGTGCAATGGGCGACTGAGTAACTACCGAAGTTACAGAAGTTTGAATATTAGACTGGACTGGTTGCTGGCGTGAACCAGAAACTAAGGGTTGTCCAGTTTGAGATGACAACTGTATACTTGGCTGCAACACCTGTTGAACTTATGATGGATCCCACACTATATTCATTCCGGGGTATTGACCCGTAACAAGTTGAGCATATTGAGATCCATAACCGGATTGAGGGTAGGATTGATAATTGAAAGGTACATTTCCCATACCTTGAACATAAGATTGACCTTGAGGTGGTTGGTAACCTTGACTCGAGTACTGACCTTGGGGTAGATACCCTTGAGGTAAATACTGATACTGGGGTTGACCTTGAGGTATAAATTGATACTGAGGTTGACCTTGGGGTACATATTGAGGCTGGGGTTGACCTTGAGGAATGTACTGCACCACGGGTACATACTGTCCTTGAGGTTGCCCCCCAGACACAATTTGCGTACCTTGAGGTTGCCCCCCAGGCGTTAATTGAGGCTGCCCCCCAGGCGGTACTTGGCCACCTTGAGGTTGAGAACTGGGAACTGAACCTGACATCATGTAAATGTCTCCTACACTCAACGGTTTATTACCATTGTTTCCAGTTAATAACCCATGTTCAATGGGTTGAGGAGATGCCCCTGCAAAAGTACCAGAAAGTGACTGATACCCAGAGGGAACAGAAGGACCGCCGTACAAAAAAGTTTCGGGCGATTGAGTAAACATGGATGACTGACCTGACATATTTACAGGAGTATAAATACCTCTAGGTGGATAAGGAGTACGAGGTGGAGAAAAACTTGACCCTGAGTTGTCTAAATAATTAGTTAAAGAAAGATACCAAGTAGTACTTCTAGGTGGACTGTAAAAAATGGATTCACGCTCCCTTAGATCAATAGTAGGTTGATCTTCAGGGATAGGGACGCCTATTTCTTCTTCTGGAGCAAGTTCTTCAATAGCTATCAAACCAGAAGGAAGATTTTCGATGATGACTCTTTCTACCCTAGGTGAATCAGGAGCACTAGAAGTTGGAGTAACAGGTTCAGATATTTCAGGTTCTTCGCCTATATCACTAGTAGATGAAAAACTACTAGCAAGATCGGAAATTGCAATAGCTTCAGGATTATAACCTGTTTCTAGACTTTGGTAATCCGGATGAACTACCAACGAGGACTCTCCTTCTTCAGGTGAACCTACTTTACTACCATTAGGAGTGAGAAGGACTTTCAAACCTTCGTAATGACCCGGAACTTCTTCAGGAGGTTGGCCCCGAAGTCTACGAGACCTTCTCAACAAATCAGCCACGGTTACAACCTCAAGAGACTAGCCCCGAAATCTAGGGGACTGTCTCGGTAATTCAGCCACAGTTAAAAACTTTTAACTACTGCACACGCAAACAAAGTAAAATCTCAAAGCAAACCGCCTAAAGTCTCTAAAGAACTAAACAAATTCGAATCACACACCTAAAGAATCTAGTGTGTCAAACCATGCACAAACAGTAACCTTCTGGACCGAAAAAACTAGTTGGTGATGAAGCCCAACATCGCCGAATTCAGTACAGAAGTGGTGGGTGGAACAGTTACCCTGGCAACCTGCTTAATGAATAGACTGGACCAAGTTCCTCCACTTTAACCGTCTCGAGTGAAGTGAACCCCCCAGAAAATCCAAGTGAGTCTAGCCGACGTCTGCTCCAGGTACAGTGGGATCTTCCCTCCACCATCACCTTGGGTAGAACCCTAAAGATAATGGTCACTAAGGTCACCAACAACAAAAAATACACCTGGGGGAACAGTCTACGATCCAATAGCACGCAAGGGCAGAGTAACAAGCTCAATCCCCTTATCGGCTCCTTGACAATAATCCAAGGTTTACCGACAAGTGACCCCAGGCTCCTCGACAATAATCCGAGGTTTACCGTTTGTAGTACGTGCGTATCTGGCGTCGTTCCCAATGAAGGAGGATTGATCCCCTCACTGGTTCGTGTTAGCCTCCTATACCAATAGGTTCTCATCTCTCATGATTGACAGTGGAAGTTCCAAAAATGTCTACCTTCCATGCCGCTAAGGCTCCATTTTTGTGAAAGAAGCAGACAGTTTAAAAAATGTAAAGAGGGTATGCCTTAAAAGAAAGATCAAAGGGCAAGAAAAGGAATTGGTCAATGAAAAAATAAAAGAAATGAACCCCAAACAAAGACCATGAAAGTGGCTAGTCCAAATTGCCACTACTGTTTTGATGGGTGGTCCAACAGCTCAAGCTAGGCCTCACCATGTTTTAAATTGCATGTGGTAGACTAGAAAGGAAGTACCTATTCAAACAGCTCAAGCTTGACAGATGACTAGGTGGATAGAGAAAGAAAGGAGCCCAACTGCTTAATCTGGGCCCTTGGAAGGCATAAGGGTAGACTTAGATAGGAGGGCAGCAAAAAAAAAAAAAAAAAAAAAAAATTATCAGGGTTTGCAAGACCTAGTGCACCCATACAAAATGAAGAAAAAATGTTAGGCATAATAGGCAGGGTAGGCAGTTGAAGGTTGCAGAAAGCAAAATCCAAGCACATCACTTGGAGCAAATCAACGTGGCCATCAGCAGGAAAGGCAAGAGCAGTGGCCTATATGGCAAAGTGCCAAATCATAACTAACTTCCCTCATCCCCTTCAAAGTTTCTCACTAACCTCCCATGAGCACTGCAGGATTTGCCTGGACAGTCCTCCTTATACTCTTCATTTGTCAAATTTTATGTCATAAATGACTTCTTTCTTTGAAAAGAAGCCACATTTCTTGTGTAAAAATTCTTTTCATTTTGATCTACTTCCTAACTAAGTTTGATTCCTGAAAAGCTTAGTAACTACCACTTCCCGTTCTCATTCCCCCCCAGTACTAACTACTAACTGTATCTACATTAAATCCCCTATGTTCCCCTTTTCCCCTAATATTATAACACCATGGTGTATAAAACCCCAAGCAATGTATAAATATCCCCCCTTCAGCATTATAGCTTAATAGTGTGTCTTAGGGAGACATTAGTCCACCAGGGACTATGGTCAACCCTGCTTTGGGATTACTCTAACCTCTGGTCAGAGTGATAACCTACCCTAAACCCTCATTTCCCCTTTTTTCCTAAAAAATTTCACAAAAAACCCCTTTCCCTCTGCTTAAACCTAACCCCAACCCTTTGTTTCCCCCCGACAGATTAATTCATACCCCATCAAAAACCCATGAAAACCCCAAAACCAAAGTTCCGACCCCAAATATTAAACGGAATATTTTAATGCGCTGGCGGGTCCCCCCCCAACATGCACGGCAAGTTGCAGCCGCCCGCCAATCGTCCATCTCCTGCCCCCCCCATCCAACGATGGGTGGGCATTTTTAGATCTCGACCCGTCTCCCTTTAATGTCCGGGGAGATGGCGGTATTGGTTCCCGTACGTGGGACGCGTGGCGATCGGTGGGGTTGTTCGGAGCCTCCCTCCCTGATACCGCCTTCGCCCAAAGGTGGTGCGGGGAGACCGCTTACCACCTCCCCGATACTGCCCCTTTGACACTATGTCATCCACACGTCATCATTACATCGTGCTGCCTCCGCCGCCCCCGCGCCTTGTGGCCCTCCACGTAGCCCTGCCACCATTCTCCGCCCGCCACCGTGTCCAGCCACGCTGGCCTCCAGCTCAGCGTCCACGTCACCCTCCGTACCCCGGGCCTGCCATGACGTCATGCTGACGTCATCGGCGGAAAAGCGCCAATGTCCCTTTTTGTCCAAATTTGTCGTTAAAACGGGCGTTTTTGGCCATTTTATGTCATTTTCAAGCGAAAAGACCGAGCCGTTGTAAACCTCTTCATCGCGAAATTGCCTCCGAATCGCCAAATTCAAAGTTGCAGCCGCCACAACTTGTTGATTCAGCTGCATTGAGCACCCACTGTTCAACCCGAAGGCTTTCCGTGCTGTCCGTCCAGGTAATTTTCAAGCAACCACATCCAGTGGGAGAAGGGACCTCGGCCACAACAACTGCACCAACCACACAGACATCTTCCATAGCAGCACCAGGTACAGACAAGGGTAAAGGAACAATGGGTGCTGAAGAACAAACAGTCAAAGAACAGCCTGCCTCCTCAATAGGGCAGCAACAAGAGCAGACCCCTCCTCCACAAACTGAGCCACCAGCAGCACCAATTTTGCAGACCCCAGCACATGAGGAGAGGGGTATGAAAAGAGACAGATAAGAGTCCACTCCTGCTAGTGGATCCTCCCAGCAACCCCAGGCCAAGAGGCAAAGGGTTGATTCTCCAGAGATAGAAGAAATCAGTGAAGAAGTCCTTGACAGTTCAAGGAAAGATGGAGAAGGCAGCCAACATACAGGTACAAGCTCCTTTCAGCAGGAGCAGGGATTACAACTTGGTTTGGAGGTGTCCTCCTCCTCTCAGCAGAGCAAGAAGCCCAAAAGCACTAAGGCTTCTTTCAAGCAAATCAAGGCCCAAAACGACTTGCTGAGAGTAGAAGTATATAAGCAGTTTCTAAAGGCAACACCAGCCAAACAAGAAAGACTGATGTCTGTATATGACATCCAAGAGGAGAAGATGATCCTCAGTCATTTCAAACCCAAGGTGCCGCAGCCTCAATCAGCTGCGGATTATGTGAGGACAAGGGTGGAAGTCATGGCAAAAGACATTCACCCCATGGACCAAATAGAACTCCACAAGCAAACTGGAGAAATGGTCTATGCCACCTTGGTGGACAGGGCATCCATGGCCCATGAATTAAAAGAATCATTGAAAAATACCAACATTTAGTTGGATTTTGAGAGAATGTCCTCCATGGCCAAAGATAACAGGATCAAATCATTAGAGGACATCATTATTGATCTCGGACATGATCCCCAAGACCCAAAGGGTGTGAGGGCCCTCATGAAGAAAAAAGAAGATGACCTAAATGCATTGAAGAAAAGATTAAAGCTACTGCCCATCGAGCACCCTCAAACAGCAAAATTACAGAAGGAGAAAGAGGCCGATGAGCAGCTGGATCTTATCATGCAGCTCAACCAAAAGGTCCTTGATTTGGAGAAGGAGCTGGAAGGGTTACTACAAGATAAGCAGGGAGAATCTACATCCCAAGCCCCTCCAACCACTTCAACCACTGCAACAACTACAAAGGCAGCAGTAGCCCCTGTAACAACAACAGCAACAACAGAAGCAGCAAAAACAACAGCTCCAGACTCCAGTACAAGCATGGAAGAGCTGACTAAGGGCATTAAAGAAATGGAGCTCCAGGCCAATGAGATAAAACAGGCCAAGGAAAATTTGGTAGAACTAGATGCCAAATATGATAAATCAAAAATGACTGTGGCAGAACAAGGTAGAGAAATAAAGGCCTTGAAAGAGAAAATAAAGACTTTGGAAAAGGAGCTCAAACTAGAGACTGCTATGGCAGAAATCAAAAGAATTTTGTGGGCCCGCATTGACCAATCCATCACTAAGCAATGGAAGTCAATTAAGACTATGCATGAGCAGATGGATTTAATTGGCCAAGCACAGACAGAGATTCAAAGGGCCAGAATAGTGCTGGGAAACAGGCCGGAGCTGGCCAATAGATTGATAGATATTTTGAACAGGCAAACAAAGGAAGAACTGGCAGCCATCAATATTGTTAACAGAACAGAGGCTGTCCTTACAGTTAAAAAGGTACTCACTCTCAGAAATTATGTACAAACTGTGGAGAGGAAGTGGTATGAAATTTAGGCTGAGGTAAATGAGTACAAGGCCAAAATGGCAGCACTGCAAGCAAAGGGACTGCCCAGCCTACTAAACAGCACGGGAAGACTGCTCCCCCGTGAGAAATATGAAAACAGGATGTCCACCTTTGTGGAAAATCAAATTACTACATCTGGCAGTACTTCTGAGGACGCAGGGCCTCCAACAGGGCAGAGTCTTCTGCAGAAACTTGAGAATATATTTTTTATTGAAAATGAAATCCACCACCTTTTTGAGGTTCCTCCAAATTTTTATAGATATACTGAAGCAGATGGGACTTTGGTGAAGATCCGAAGACACCAAATGCTCAAGGAGGATTGGTGGCAGGAAATGCTTCAAATTTTGCCACAATAACCTCAGTTGTTCCATCCCAGTCAGCTACAGCTCAGCAAAATTCAAACAGTAGCATTAAAAGCAGCATTAAAGGCAACTGAAAGGTGACTCAGCAAACGACAGCGACAGCAAGCAAAGGATAAGATATACGCACTTTTTGGACAGCGTATCTTCAACCGACTCCAACAGCCACAAAGTCAACATCTTCTGACCATTTTGGATAGCTAAGGCATTGAAGAGTTACTACAGCATTTACTCCCTCAGCTACAACACTCCAGGAGTTGGCATGACATTAATGAAGCATTTACTCATCAGCTAGATATTTTATTATGTAAATTATGTATATATACCTCCCCTAGCAAAGTATGAGGGGTTGGTGATTTTCACTCTGAGGCAAATGTATTGTATATTTTCAGATTATCTAATGAAAAGGGCTGGACAAGCTCAGTGATTTCCTGAATGTTTGATGTCTTGCTGATGCCATGCATGCTGTTGCAGGATTCTTGTGCTGTCTGATGGAATAATAAGTTTTTCTCAATCTCTGTTTTGTCTTCTTATGTTTATTAAATCATACACATGTCTCACTAATCTAGCAGTAAAGAAAAGGAATAGTGCAGGATATGTTTGGTTACACCTTGTGCTCAATCTTTACTGCTGTAAATGTTTTCTTGAGAATTAATCATGGACATGAATTCTTAATTGCTCATGTTTTCATTAATTCTATAAATATGAATGTTATATAGAAATTCTTCACTGCTTCTAAATAATATTCTCACTGTTTCTCCATACCAGTTTGTTGGAAGATTCTTAATTGCCTTTCATAGCCTGGTTACATCACACTTAATCACAATTTCAAAAAATTGTTTCTCAGACACTTATCTAGCTCTGCGGCATCACTAATGTATCAACACAGCATATCAAACCACTAAAGTACCACTGACTCCATGCCCAATGGCCTAGAACACTCTGGTGAGCACATATATATCTTGACTGAAGTCATCATCCGGCAAATTCCAAAAAACAAAACCTTGAGCATCATAGCTAGCCTAATATATTATAAAAACAAAGCTAAAGCATAAAGAGAGAGCCCTCTATGGTCATAGGTAGGCTAGAACCTGTGACCCAAAGATTGGTTAGTGGTTACCTCGGCCGTATTCCCTTGGGAGTCAAAGGGAACAACCTGAGTGATAACATAATTGGCGACTCCACTGGGGACAGAGCGTATTTTTCAACTGTTGTCTGTCTTTAGACAGTGGTTCCAAAAGCTTGAGCAGTCCCTTAAAATAGTTCTAAAAATATCCTCAAAAATACCAAAAAGAAGTTCTGAAGCTGGCTCCTAAGAAGAAAACTAGGCATACCAGGTCAAATCCTGACCCAAATCCTCCTCCTGTTTTCGATAACCCCAATTTGATCCATAAAACTCATAAGAGCCAAAAGGAACCAGAGCAATCTCCTGAATCTAGCCCTGAGGCAGTTCAGCATAGTTTTATTCCCACCCCTTCTAAGCCAACCGTTCACCTTCATACAACTCATTCTTCCCCCTCTTCATCATCCACTTCACAAAACATATTGTCAACACCTAACACACAAACTGCTGTTGTTGTCCCAATTGTTCCTGTTGTTCCAGTTGTCCCACTTATCCCACCAAATATGGCTAATCGTTATGCACCCCTTCAGTTGCCTGGCAATCCTGGGGCCATGCCTCAGGATTACCAAGGCAAAATAACTTATTTCGATGGAACCAGTACATACACTGCCTTACAGCATACTAAGAAAATGCAAGATTACTTCGAAAACTATGAGATAGATGATGATGATGTGAGAATGAAAATCTTTGTCCAAAGTCTGACAGGTGAAGTGAGAACATGGTTCAGGGCACTGGCTGCAAACTCTATAGCTAATTCGGGTGCCCTGTATCAGTCCTTCCTGAACAGATGGGAAAAGAAAAAGGACCCTCTACACATTCTATCTGAATATGACACCATAAAAAGAGGTCCACAAGAAACTGTCTTGGACTATTGCACCAGATTTAACACCATTTACAATGCCATTCCTCAAAATCTTAGACCCCCACCTGATTTAGCATTGATTAAGTTCCCTGATGGATTTGATGCTGATATGGCATATCAGCTAAGAGAAAGAGCCCCTGCAACTCTAGCAGACATGCAAAACATAGCTGTGAGTGTAGAGGCAAATCTAATTGCCAAAAGAAACCGGGCAAGAACTGAACGGAGAACTACTTTCAAAGAAGAACCCTCATCATTTGAGCAAAAGCTAGATGCAATCATCAAGGGGATGGATAGACTTGGAGATAGGGTGGAAACCATAGAAAGAAAATCATCTTGGGAAGGTCAAACGAGCAATATTAGAAACACAAACTTCAGAAAGAATCAAAATCCTAATGTTGGAAGGACTGATCCTGACCAGCATGTCAGACCTCCTTTTCAAGAGAATTATGCTGAGGCTTCAACATCTAGTGAACCTAGTGAGGACCCTCACATCAATCTAATGGGTTTGGATGGTGAAAATCAAGTCTTTTTGACACAGGAAGACCAAGAGGTTTACAATGACAGTCAATTCCACACTAAGACAGGAGAATCATTTGATTTTAAAGAAGGTTATGATGCAGCTGTGTATGAAGTACATAAACAATATAAACTGAGAACCAGAACCATAGATGTACCTGTACCTCCTAAACCAAAGGACAACAAACAACCAAAAAAGATCAATGAAAATGCTACTCCTCCACAATCAGCTGGCAGCTCGAACCCACCTAACACAGAAGTGACTGTGGAAGATATTTCAGAACAACAGTCCTCTCAAAATCAGCCAAGTACACCCCATCTATTAAAGACAAAGGCCGATGCTCCCCTAGGAAACAAACATGGCACCAGTTTTACTCAAAATGGACCCAATTATGAACAAAGGACCCCTGATAATACAGCTGAAAAGGAAAAAACTGTTGCAATGAATGCCAAAATTCAGATGGAAAAGCCTTTTAACATGGAAACAGAGATAAGCAAGCTAAAGATATCAGTTCCTCTTTCGGAATTAGCCAAACATGACATTTATAGACAGCAGATCAATATATCACTCCAAATATCAGACAATAAAGATGCGGCAAATGTTCTAGATGACCAACCAGAGTTGCTGTTCGGACCTGAGGTTAATGGAAAAACAGAGAATGGAGGGATACCACCCTTTTATGTCAGTCTGAACATTCATGACAAGATCCTACATAATGCAATGTTTGATTCTGGGGCCTCACACAACTTAATTCCCAAATCTGTAATGGAAAAACTTGACTTAGAAATCACAAGACCCTACAAGGATCTGTTTTCATTTGATTCAAGCCAAGTTAGATGTTTAGGCTTGATCAAAGACTTATGTGTCTCCTTAGTCCAATATCCAACCAAAACTATCTTAATGGATGTAGTGGTAGTTGACATACCCCCTAAGTATGGCATGCTCTTGTCCAGATCCTGGGGGGCCAAACTTCAAGGATCTCTGCAATTGGACATGTCCTATGCAACTATTTCAGTCTTTGGACAGCCAAAGAGATTGTACTGGGAAACTCTGATGAAATATGTGGTAAGCAGTCAAGACAAGCCCCAAAACTTTCCAATCTATTCCATACACTCAGACATGGATTCGTTCATTCTCTACAATGCTGACATATGTCACAAAGCTTATTCTGAACTTTTAATGACAGTAGAGACCAAGGTATCAGATGAACAATCTACCTGCAAAGACCAAGGGACCATGGTGATGGTTGATAACAAGATAGAAGGAAATGATGTACCTAACAACTTGCAAAAAACAAATAGGCCCATCATCCAAGTCACTAAAAATTTCAATCCGGATCTTGATCATGAAACTTTATGGTATCTAGAATTTGATGGCTCTGTAAACAAGCTAGGAGCTGGAGCAGGAGTATGGATCCACAATATGCACAATGACCAAGCTGAGGGCCATGCATATAGACTAAACATCCGATGCACAAACAACATGGATGAATATGAAGCACTTCTGTTAGGATTGAAACTCCTAAAAAATCTAGGTGCAACCAAAGTCTCAATCTTAGGAGATTCGGACTTGGTCATACAACAAATGGAGGGAAATTTCACCACAAATGATCTGAGGTTGAGATCATATAAGGGGGCAGCTATTCAAATACTTGAGAGCTTCTCACAATCACAATTGACTAAGATTTCCAGAGAACTCAACCTACATGCTCACAGCTTGGCAACTTTTGCCATCACTTGTAAGTTACCTTTCAAAACCAATCATACATTCACAGCTGAAATCAAACACAGACCTTCAGTCCCCGATAACATCAAGAATTGGCAAGTCTTTGAGAGTAATAAACAGATAAAAAACTTTCTCACTTTAAAGGAAGAATTTTCAGGCATGAACATTGACACTAATACTAGAGAGGATCAACCACAAATATGCACAGTTACACAGAACATATCAGCTGAAACAGCTGATCTGGTTTTACATCCAACCACCTTTGACAGTGAAACTATACGAGAGTTGAAACAATCAGAAAACGCAGAGGAAATGGCTGAAACAGAAGATGAGGTAATTGAGCTAAAGGATAATTTTCTGCCCATAGGTCTAACCCCTTTGGAGGATCTGTTTGACTCAAATTATATCTCAAGAAAACCAAAAATCCAACCACTGAATGCTGAAATAGAGGATTGTAACATTGGGACCCCTGAACATCCCAAAATGGTCAAATTATCCAAAGCATTACCTCTTGAACAGAAGCTGAAATACATTGAGTTATTTAAAGAATTTCAAGATGTCTTTGCCTGGAGCTATGAGGAACTTAAGTCTTATGATACATCAGTCATCCAGCACACAATACCGTTAAAACAAAATCAGAAGCCTTTTAAGTAGAAACTTAGGAGAATCAATCGAGTCCTCCTCCCCCTCATTGAAAAAGAAGTCAAACGTATGTATGAAGCAGGGATCATTGCCCCAATCAGATTCTCAGAGTGGATTTCAAACCTAGTACCTACTAGGAAAAAGACAGGAGAAATCAGATTGTGTGTTGACCTTAGGAATCTGAACAAAGTATCTCTCAAGGACCATTATCCTTTACCAAAAATGGATCATATCTTGCAAAGGGTGGTGGGAGCCTCAAGGATCTCCTTACTAGATGGTTTCTCAGGATTCAATCAGATTCTAGTACACCTGGATGACCAAGATAAAACTGCCTTCACAACACCTTGGGGAACATTCAAATATGTTAAGATGCCTTTTGGGCTTAAAAATGCAGGGGCTACATTCCAAAGAGCAATGGATATTGCCTTTGCCAAGGAACTTCATGATTTCCTAGTTGTCTACCTTGATGATCTAACCGCCTTTTCAAAATTAGATCAAGAACACTTAGAACACTTGAGGCAGGTTTTCACAATTTGTAGAAAATATGGCATATATTTAAACCCAAAGAAATCACTATTTGGATTGGAGGAAGGCAAACTCCTAGGGCATATAATCTCAAAAGATGGTATTAGGATTGATCCTGACAGAATTCAAGCTATCTTATAAGTACCACATCCAAGAAATATCAAAGAATTACAAAGCTTTCTAGGGAAGATCAACTTCTTAAGGAGATTCATTCCAAATTTGGCTAAACTCATTAGACTGCTAAACAATATGCTGAAAAAGGATTCCAAGGTCAAATGGACTATGGAAGCTAAACAAGCCTTTGAGGATATCAAAAGAGCATTGACAAACACACCAGTTCTGACAAGCCCTAGATTTGATCAAGATTTTATCATATTCTCTTTTGCTTCTGAGCATACAATTGTTGCTATTTTGCTACAAAAAGATGACCAAGGATGTGAAAAACCCATTGCATTTTTCAACAGAGCACTTAGGGATGCTCCCCTGAAATATCAGATCATGGAAAAACAAGCTTATGCATTGGTAAAAGCCATCAAGGATTTCAGAATCTACATCTTGTACTCTCATATAACTGCTCACGTTCCTAATGCAGTAGTTAAAGATATTCTAACCCAAGAGGGCCTTGAAGGCAAGAGAGGCAAGTGGATTGCTAACATCCTAGAATATGACATTGAGATCAAACCGACCAAACTGATAAAAGGACAAGGCCTAGCCAAATTAATGACTGAAACCAATTTCCAAGCCCTTGACATTAATGAACTGGACGACGAACAGGAGATGGCGACTCCACAGATCAACCAAGCCTTTATGCAATCCCCATGGTATGCTGATATATGTTTTGTATTACTAAACCTGCAGGCTCCTCCAGGGTTGTCCAGAACTAAGAAAAGATTCTTGAAAATGAAAGCATCAAAGTTTTGCATTATTGATAATGTTTTGTTTTGGAGAAATCATGAGGGAATATTACTCAATTGCTTGACGTTAGAAGAAACTGACAATGTCCTCAAAGAGTTTCATGCAGGTGAGTGTGGTGCACACTTGTACTGGAAGTCCACAGCTGATAAAATCCTAAGGGCTAGATTTTATTGGCCCTCCTTGTTTACTGATGTAAGGAAATTTGTAATGTCTTGCCACAAATGCCAAATTTTTGAGGGCAAGAGGAAGCTGATGCCTTTACCACTCAAACCAATTTCAACTGAGAGACCACTTCAGCAATGGGGTTTAGACTTCATTGGTGAAATTCACCCTTCATCCTCTGGCCAGCATAGGTGGATTCTCACTGCTACAGACTATTTTACCAAATGGATAGAGGCCATCCCTTGTAGGCAAGCCAATGACTCCATTATTATACAATTTCTAGAGACCAATATCTTGTCCAGGTTTGGCTGTCCAGACAAAATCATCACAGGCAATGCTGCAGCTTTCAAGTCCAAGAAAATGATAAATTTTTGTCACAAGTATCACATGACCCTAGGTCATTCCACTGCCTATTATCCTCAAGGTAATGGCCTAGCTGAATCTTCTAATAAAAGTCTCATCAACATCATTAAAAAAGTTTTGGAAGAAAACAAAAAGAATTGGCATAAAAAGCTGGTAAATGCACTGTGGGCAGATAGATTGACCACCAAGAGATCAATTGGCATGAGTCCGTATGAATTGGTTTATGGGCTAGAAGCAGAGTTTCCTACATCTCTAGGAATTCCTGTGATTAAGTTGCTGCAAGAAATACAAGCTGAGCCCAATGACATCCAAAGAAGAATTAATCAAACAATTCACTTACAGTAGACAAGAGAAGAAGTCTATCAAAGAAACCAAGTTCTACAAGAAAAGATCAAAAGAATATTTGACAAAAGAACCAAAGCTGAAGATTTCTTTATAGGAAATAAAGTGTTAAGATGGGATTCCAGAAGAGAGGACAAAGGCAAACATGGTAAGTTTGATTTTCTATGGAAGGGATCGTATGTCATTTATGCCATACAAGGAAACAATACCTACTTTTTGAGAAGTGTGGATGGTTCAGACACTGAGGAAGGCCCAGTTAATGGGAGAATGCTTAAACATTATTTTGACTCCCTTGATTAAACACTAAACAGGTATATATTGTACATAAATATTTGTATTTTCCAGTATTTTCAATTACAGCAGATAAATAAAGCAGCAAGTGCATCACATTTTTGAGAAGACCAGGATGATATACTATGATATTTTTGGGAAATATGGATCCTGGCATTTGGGCAACAGGGAAAACAAAGGGTAACTATCAAATCAGGAGAAGAAAGTTTGGGAAACAGAAAATCAGCTAACAACAGGGAAGCAAATGCAGGCAATCTGACCTGCTATTCTTGGCTTTTCACCTGGAAAAACCATCACCAAGTGGAGCCACTGTTAGCCTCCTATACCAATAGGTTCTCATCTCTCATGATTGACAGTGGAAGTGCCAAAAATGTCTACCTTCCATGCTGCTAAGGTTGCATTTTTGTGAAAGAAGCAGACAGTTTAAAAAATGTAAAGAGGGTATGCCTTAAAAGAAAGATCAAAGGGCAAGAAAAGGAATTGGTCAATGAAAAAATAAAAGAAATGAACCCCAAACAAAGACCATGAAAGTGGCTAGTCCAAATTGCCACTACTGTTTTGATGGGTGGTCCAACAGCTCAAGCTGGGCCTCACCATGTTTTAAATTGCATGTTGTAGACTAGAAAGGAAGTACCTGTTCAAACAGCTCAAGCTTGACAGATGACTAGGTGGATAGAGAAAGAAAGGAGCCCAACTGCTTAATCTGGGCCCTTGGAAGGCATAAGGGTAGACTTAGATTGGAGGGCAGAAAAAAAAAAAAAAAAAAAGAAAATTATCAGGGTTTGCAAGACCAAGTGCACCCATACAAAATGAAGAAAAAATGTTAGGCATAATAGGCAGGGTAGGCAGTTGAAGGTTGCAGAAAGCAAAATCCAAGCACATCACTTGGAGCAAATCAAAGTGGCCATCAGCAGGAAAGGCAAGAGCAGTGGCCTATATGGCAAAGTGCCAAATCATCACTAACTTCCCTCATCCCCTTCAAAGTTTCTCACTAACCTCCCATGAGCACTGCAGGATCTGCCTGGTCAGTCCTCCTTATACTCTTCATTTGTACAAATTTTATGTCATAAATGACTTCTTTCTTTGAAAAGAAGCCACATTTCTTGTGTAAAAATTCTTTTCATTTTGATCTACTTCCTAACTAAGTTTGATTCCTGAAAAGCTTAGTAACTACCACTTCCCATTCTCATTCCCCCCCAGTACTAACTACTAACTGTATCGACATTAAACCCCCTATGTTCCCCTTTTCCCCTACTATTATAACACCATGGTGTATAAAACTCCAATCAATGTATAAATATCCCCCCTTCAGCATTATAGCTGAATAGTGTGTCTTAGGGAGACATTAGTCCACCAGGGACTATGGTCAACCCTGCTTTGGGATTACTCTAACCTCTGGTCAGAGTGATAACCTACCCTAAACCCTCATTTCCCCTTTTTTCCTAAAAAATTTCACAAAAAACCCCTTTCCCTCTGCTTAAACCTAACCCCAACCCTTTGTTTCCCCCCGACAGATTAATTCATACCCCATCAAAAACCCATGAAAACCCCAAAACAAAAGTTCCAATCCCAAATATTAAACGGAATATTTTAATCCGCTGGCGGGTCCCCCCCCAACATGCACGGCAAGTTGCAGCCTCCAGCCAGTCGTCCATCTCCCGCCCCCCCTCATCCAACGATGGGCGGGCATTTTCAGATCTCAACCCGTCTCCCTTTAACATCCGGGGAGATGGCGATATTGGTTCTCGTACATGGGACGCGTGGCAATTGGCGGGGTTGTTCAGAGCCTCCCTCCCCGATACCGCCTTCCCCCAAAGGTGGTGTGGGGAGACCGCTTACCACCTCCCCGATACCGCCCCTTTGACACTATGTCACCCACACGTCATCATTACGTCGTGCCGCCTCCGCCCGCCCCCGCGCCTCGTGGCCCTCCACGTAGCCCTGCCACCGTTCTCCGCCCGTCACTGTGTCCAGCCACGCTGGCCTCCAGCTCAGCATCCACGTCACCCTCCGTACCCCGGGCTGGCCATGATGTCATGCTGACGTCATCGGCAGAAAAGTGCCAATGTCCCTTTTTGTCCAAATTTGTCGTTAAAACGCGCGTTTTTGGCCGTTTTATGTCATTTTCAATCGAAAAGACCGAGCCGTTGTAAACCTCTTCATCGCAGAATTTCCTTTGAACCGCCAAATTCAAAGTTGCAGCCGCCACAACTTGTTGATTCAGCTGCATTGAGCACCCACTGTTTGACCCGAAGGCTTTCCGTGCTGTCCATCCAGGTAATCTTCAAGAAACCACATCCAGTGGGAGAAGGGACCTCGGCCACAACAACTGCACCAACAACACAGACATCTTCCACAGCAGCACCAGGTACAGACAAGGGTAAAGGAATAATGGGTGCTGAAGAACAAACAGTCAAAGAACAGCCTGCCTCCTCAATAGGGCAGCAACAAGAGCACACCCCTCCTCCACAAACTGAGCCACCAGCAGCACCAATTTTGCAGACCCCAGCACATGAGGAGAGGGGTATGAAAAGAGACAGAGAAGAGTCCACTCCTGCTAGTGGATCCTCCCAGCAACCCCAGGCCAAGAGGCAAAGGGTTGATTCTCCAGAGATAGAAGAAATCAGTGAAGAAGTCCTTGACAGTTCAAGGAAAGATGGAGAAGGCAGCCAACATACAGGTACAAGCTCCTTTCAGCAGGAGCAGGGATTACAACTTGGTTTGGAGGTGTCCTCCTCCTCTCAGTAGAGCAATAAGCCTAAAAGCAATAAGGCTTCTTTCAAGCAAATAAAGGCACAAAATGACTTGTTGAGAGTAGAAGTGTATAAGCAGTTTCTAAAGGCAACACCAGCCAAACAAGAAAGACTGATGTCTGTATATGACATCCAAGAGGAGAAGATGATCCTCAGTCATTTCAAACCCAAGGTGCCGCAGCCTCAATCAGCTGCGGATTATGTGAGGACAAGGGTGGAAGTCATGGCAAAAGACATTCACCCCATGGACCAAATAGAACTCCACAAGCAGACTGGAGAAATGGTCTATGCCACCTTGGTGGACAGGGCATCCATGGCCCATGAATTAAAAGAATCATTGAAAAATACCAACATTCAGTTGGATTTTGAGAGAATGTCCTCCATGGCCAAAGATAACAGGATCAAATCATTAGAGGACATCATTATTGATCTGGGACATGATCCCCAGGACCCAAAGGGCGTGAGGGCCCTCATGAAGAAAAAAGAAGATGACCTAAATGCATTGAAGAAAAGATTAAAGCTGCTGCCCACCGAGCACCCTCAAACAGCAGAATTACAGAAGGAGAAAGAGGCCGATGAGCAGCTGGATCTTATCATGTAGCTCAACCAAAAGGTCCTTGATTTGGAGAAGGAGCTGGAAGGGTTACTGCAAGATAAGCAGGGAGAATCTACATCCCAAGCCCCTCCAACCACTTCAACCACTGCAACAATTACAGAGGCAGCAGTAGCCCCGGTAACAACAACAGCAACAACAGAAGCAGCAAAAACAACAGCTCCAGACTCCAGTACAAGCATGGAAGAGCTAACTAAGGCCATTAAATAAATGGAGCTCCAGGCCAATGAGATAAAACAAGCCAAGGAAAAGTTGGCAGAACTAGATGCCAAATATGATAAATCAAAAATGACTGTGGCAGAACAAGGTAGAGAAATAAAGGCCTTGGAAGAGAAAATAAAGACTTTGGAAAAGGAGCTCAAACTAGAGACTGCTATGGCAGAAACCAAAAGAATTTTGTGGGCCCGCATTGACCAATCCATCACTAAGCCATGGAAGTCAATTAAGACTATGCATGAGCAGATGGATTTAATTGGCCAAGCACAGACAGAGATTCAAAGGGCCAGAATAGTGCTGGGAAACAGGCCGGAGCTGGCCAATAGATTGATAGATTTTTTGAACAGGCAAACAAAGGAAGAACTGGCAGCCATCAATATTGTTAACAGAACAGAGGTTGTCCTTACAGTTAAAAAGGTACTCACTCTCAGAAATTATATACAAACTGTGGAGAGGAAGTGCTACGAAATTCAAGCTAAGGTGGATGAGTAAAAGGCCAAAATGGCAGCACTGCAAGCAAAGGGACTGCCCAGCCTACTAAACAGCATGGGAAGATTGCTCCCCCGTGAGCAATATGCAAACAGGATGTCCACCTTTGTGGAAAATCAAATTATTGCATCTGGCAGTACTTCTGAGGAGGCAGGGCCTCCAACAAGGCAGAGTCTTCTGCAGAAACTTGAGAATATATTTTTTATTGAAAATGAAATCCACCACCTTTTTGAGGTTCCTCCAAATTTTTACAGATATACTGAAGCAGATGAGACTTTGGTGAAGATCCGAAGACACCAAATGCCCAAGGAGGATTGGTGGCAGGCAATGCTTCAAATTTTGCCACAATAACCTCAGTTGTTCCATCCCAGTCAGCTACAGCTCAGCAAAAGTCAAACAGTAGCATTAAAAGCAGCATTAAAGGTAGTTGAAAGGTGACTCAGAAAAAGACAGCAGCAACAAGCAAAGGATAAGATATACGCACTTTTTGGATAGCGTATCTTCAACCGACTCCAACAGCCACAAATTCAACATCTTCTGACCATTTTGGACAGCTAAGGCACTGAAGAGTTACTACAACATTTACTCCCTCAGCTACAACACTCCAGGAGTTGGCATGACATTAATGAAGCATTTACTCATCAGCTAGATATTTTCTTATGTAAATTATGTATATATACCTCCCCTAGCAATGTATGAGGGGTTGGTGATTTTCACTCTGAGGCAAATGTATTGTATATTTTCAGATTATCTAATGCAAAGGGTTGGACAAGCTCAGTGATTTCCTGAATCTTTGATTTCTTACTGATGCCATGCGTGCTGTTGCAGAATTCTTGTGCTGTCTGATGGAATAATAAGTTTTTCTCAATCTCTGTTTTGTCTTCTTATGTTTATTAAATCATACACATGTCTCACTAATCTAGCAGTAAAGAAAAGGAATAGTGCAGGATATGTTTGGTTACACCTTCTGCTCAATATTTACTGCTGTAAATGTTTTCTTGAGAATTAATCATGGACATGAATTCTTAATTGCTCATGTTTTCATTAATTCTATAAATATGAATGTTATATAGAAATTCTTCACTGCTTCTAAATAATATTCTCACTGTTTCTCCATACCGGTTTGTTGGAAGATTCTTAATTGCCTTTCATAGCCTGGTTACATCACGCTTAATCACAATTTCAAAACATTGTTTCTCAGACACTTATCTGGCTCTGCAGCATCACTACTGTATCAACACAGCATATCAAACCACTAAAGTACCACTGACTCCATGCCCAATGGCCTAGAACACTCTGGTGAGCACATATATATCTTGACTGAAGTCATCATTAGGCAAATTCCAAAAAACAAAACCTTGAGCATTATAGCTAGCCTAATATATTATACAAACAAAGCTAAAGCATAAAGAGAGAGCCCTCTCTGGTCATAGGTAGGCTAGAACCTATGACCCAAAGATTGGTTAGTGGTTACCTCAGTCGTATTCCCCTGGGAGTCAAAGGGAACAACCTGAGTGATAACAGTTCGGACACGATCTCGTGCTTCTCCTTTAAGAGGAGCTTTCCCAGAGCATAAATGTAACAGTTGGATTTATCCTACCACAAGATGAGCTACTTGTTTGGTTTTTCTGTCTTGGAGAGTTAATTACTCTCCTACTCCAAGACACTAGCCTGATCTATATTGGTGTTTCAGAGCCCTAGTAAATAAAAAGTTACTAAGTTAATTTTACTTTAAGCGTTAATTTTATGGCTTTTCATTAGGACAAAAGGTAGTGGAGATGAAACTGATGGTGTGTAGACTCGACTCAAATCCACTAAAAAGATGCACCTAAGATGATTTAAACTATTTTTCCTTTTTCAATAAATTCCCTAGCTAAGAGAGTTGGAAAATGCAAAATTTATATAAAGACAACTTTCTTGGCGAAGACAATCAAAGAAACAATCTCTTTATCTTTTCCAAAGCATACAACACATGACCACTAATTATTTCATGAAAAATCCTTTCGCTTTTCAAAGACTTCAAATGCCACTAAAACAAACTTTTCTTCAAAAGAGATTTTTGTATTTAATAAAGCATGTAAAACTACTTAACAAAAATCAATTTTAACAAATCTATGAAAATCAAATCAATTTTACCTAAAAGCAAATCTAAGAGAAATTTACCTAAAAGCAAATCTAATGAGGAAAAAGCTTACAAAATATAATTCCAGGATGTTTTACTCAGTCACAATTTAACCAAGGACCAGTTCATGCAGAATCATAAACCAGTCAAAAACAAAAATCAAAACCTTTTGTTCTTTTTCTTAACAATGAAATTCACAGCGTTAACAAACAAGCTTTCTCAAAATTCTGCAAAGAGACAACACAAAGGTAGGTTTCTCACAAAGGTGTATTTTATGAAAGGTCCGACTCCTAAGAAGATTGAAAAGACCAGGGAGATCCAAGGTTTTTACAACTTCTAAAGCCAAAGTCACTACAAGACCAAACAAAAATCAACCCTAGGGCTAGAACTTCTATGAACTTCACTAAAACCCTTGATGCTAACGAAACAAGCTTAGGTGAAGATCTCTGACAGGTAACCAGTGGATCTGGGCAGTAAAAACAAATTATAAACAAAATCTAAGAGGCAAAATGGAAAAAATTGGAAATTTCTCAACTTTTGACAGGGTACGCAGGCAGCCTGTTTGCACAGGTGCGTGTACGCTCTGTGTACAAAGCTGCAGTGCGTACAGGTACACACTGTGCTTAACTCAGAGGGTGCGTACGGCTCTCAAAACCAAGAAAAATAAAAACTAACTCAACCCTAAGCTATTCCACCCAAATTCACAGTCAAACAGTTAGAAACCAGAAAGAAATCGACTTTTCTCAAATCAAAGTATCAAACAAAAGAGAAATCAATCAAATCGATGGATTCCCCAGCGGAGTCACCATTTTGTCATGCAGAAAGAGTCAATTTTGCGGACAAAACCAACCTCCCTAGAAGCTAAGGCTTTCTAGTGACAAACAAAACAATCAAGCACTATCCTTCCCTAAATATGCATTTAAGATACAAGCAATCAGGTGTTTACAACATACCTTTAATCCAACGCTGTTTGTAGTAGTCCAGCCTCTCCGATCCGGATGAGCTCCTCCTTCTCTTTGAAACCTGCATTCACTAACAAGAAAATGATTACATAGCACCTGAATAACTCAGAAAATAAAACATATTCATCATAAAGACCAAGGAGTATATGAAACAAATTATAAAGAACAACTTGTTGAGAAGAATGAACTTAATTGTATTAATTGGAAACAAAAGAAACCTTACAACCAGTGCCTTGGTGTTGTGCAGGTCCCTCCCAGGGTCCAGCAAGAGTTCTCCTTTACTTTGATCAGCTCACCCACTTCCAAATGAAGCTAAGAAAGGATGGGAATCTCTCCTCTCAAGCTCTATAAGGGAGTCCTAATTTCAGCAGCATCTACCCTTAGGAATGTTCAGCTTTCAACCTCCCCTCCCTCTGGCCCAATGCCTGTATTTATAGTGCTTTGGAGGAAGTTAATCAGGTCCACCATGAATGGGATAAGCCCCTCTTTCAATGGGATAGCTCCCCTCTTCATGGGATAAGTTCCTCTTTCTTTGGGGTGCATGAACCATCTGGAGGCGCTCAATACACGTCAAACCATCTTCTAGAATGCTCTAGATTTGACCACAAGTAACTTTTTTGAAGTGAAACTCGCGCCTTTTGACCTTTACAGGAGTACGCACCCACCCCTTTACAGACAGAGCGTACAAGTACGCAGGTATTGTGAACTTGAGGTGCGTACACGCAGGTAAGGCTAAGAGAAACTACGTAACCAGAGTTAATTGAATTTTAAAGGACTTTCTCTCTTTCTTGGAGTTTGACATGAGAAGCAGAGGTATAAGACTTGCCATGGAGGATAGTATGACAGTTGATGGAGCCATACTAACTGCAAGTAGTCATGGTGACAAATTTTAGTGTAACACGTGCGACAAAATGGCGACCATACTGGGGACTTGATTGTTTTCTTTGTCTATACTTTGACCTGAGAAACTGTATTTTCTATTTCTGTTTTTGACTTGATGATTGTGGGATTGGGTGAATTTAGTTAATTTTGAGTTAGTTTTCATTTTTCATAGTTTTGGGAGAGGTACGCACCCTCTGAGTTAAGCACAGTGCGTACCTGTACGCACTTTTGCTTTGTGCACAGAGCGTGGACGCACCTGTGTAAACAGGTTGCCTACGTACCCTGTCAAAAATTTGAAAAATTTTAAAATTTTCTCTTTTTTATCAGTTTAGAATTTGTTTATAGGTTTTAGCCATTGCCCAGACCTGCTTGTTTCCTGTCAAAAACTTTCCTTGGTTTAATTTCATTAGCATTAGGGTTTTAGGTGGAATTCCTAGGAATTTTGCTTGTTGGGTTTGTTTTTCATTTTTGGTTGTGTAGTGGCTTTGAGCTTAGAAGCCATAGGGACCTCAGATTACCTTGGTGTCTACCAGTCTTCTTACAAGTCTGACCATTTATGAAATCTCCCCTTGTTGAGGAATCCGCTTTGAGTTTTCTCATTTCAAAATTTCAAAAAGCTTGTAGTTGAAAGTTTGGAATTTTCATTTTAAAAAAAAGAAAACGAAAGATTGGTTGTTTTTTGACTAATTGTGATTCTGCATAAATTAGTCCTTAGCTCACATTTAGCTAAGTAAAAAATCCTCAAAAAGACTTTTAGTAGGCTTTGACTTCATGTAGTTTTTTTATATAGTTTGTAGCTCTCAAAGTTAGTCATTTTCATTAGTTTTGAGTGTTTTATTTACAAAATATAAAAAAAAATCTCTTTTGGAAAAGTTTGTTTTTTGTAGTGATTGAGTGCTTTGAAAAGAAAAGGGAAATTTGTGTGAAATAGCTAGTTGTCTCGCTTTGAGTGCTTTGGAAAGGAAAGGCTCTTCTTTCAATTTGTTTAATTGAGAAAGATTTGTGCTTACGAAGTATTTGCATTCTCAAACTCTTTCTTAGTTTAGAAGTTCATCGAAGAGAAAAGATTGTCTAAATCATCTTAGGTGCATGTTTTTACTGATTTCGAGTCAAGTTTTTACACCACGAGTTTAATCTCCGCCACCTCTTGACTTAAACACCAACCACTAAAATTAACGCTTAAAGTAAAATTCACCTAGTAAAATTTTATTTCTAGGGCTCTGATACACCAACTTAACTTAGGCTAGTGTCTTGGAGTAGGAGAGTAATTAACTCTCCAAGACAGTAAAAACAAACAAGTAGCTGTATCTTGTGGTAGGAAGACATCCAATTTTTGCATTTATGCTCTCAGAAAGCTCCTCTTAAAGGAGAAGCACGAGATCGTGTCCGAACTAGTGTGGGAATCAATCCTTCCTCATTGGGAACGACGCCAGATATTCACGTATTAAAAACAGTAAACCTCGGATTAACCATTGTTGAGGAGCCTGGGGTCACTTGTTGGTAAACCTTGGATTATGTCAAGGAGCCTTCAAGGGGATTGAGCTTGCTACTCTGCCCTTGCATGCATATCGGATCATAGACTGTTCCCCTAGGTGTATTTGTCTCAGTTGGTAGCCTTAGTGACCATATTCTGTAGGATTCTTCCTAAGGTAACAGTGGTGGGAAGATCCCACTGTACCTGGAGTAGACGTCAGCTAGACTCACTTGGATTTTCTCGGGGGTTCACTTCACTCGAGAGGGTTAAGTGGAGGAACTTGGTCCAGTCTATTCATTAAGCAGGTTACCGGGGTAACTGTTCCAACCACCATTTCTGTACTAAATTCTGCGATGTTGGATTTCATCACCAACTAGTGTTTTCGGTCCGGAAAGTTACTGTTTGTGTGTGTTTGATCTCTAGATTCTTTAGGCGTGTGATTCAAATTTGTTTGGTTCTTTAGAGACTTTAGGTGGATTTCATTGAGATTTTACTTTGTTTGCATGTGAAGTAGTTAAAATTTTTTAACTGTGGCTGAATTACAAAGACAGTCCCGTAGAATTCGAGGCGAGTCTCCTGAGTTTGTAACCGTGGCTGATTTACTGAGGAAGTCCTGTAGATTTCGGGGCCAACCTCCTGAAGGAGTCCCGAGCCAGCTTGAAGGCTTGAAAGTCCTCGTAACTCCTAGTGGTAGTAAAGTTGGGTCACCTGAAGAAGGAGAGTCTTCATTGGTTGTACATCCTGATTAACAAACTCTAGTAACAGGTTATAATCCTGAATCTATTTCGGTTTCTGAACTTGCTGGTAGCTTTTCATCTACTAGTGATATAGGTGAAGAACCTCAGATATCTGAACCTGTTACTCCAACATCGGGGTTTGTCTCTCCAACTTCTAGTGGTCCTAATTCACCTAGGGTAGAAAGAGTAATCACTGAAAATCTTCCTTCTGGTTTGATAGCTATTGAAGAACTTGCTCCGGAAGAAGAAGTAGGCATCCCTATCCCTGAAAATCAACCTGTTATTGATCTAAGGGAGCGTGAATCAATTTTTTATAGTCCACCTAGAAGTACTACTTGGTAGCTTTCTTTGACTAATTATTTGGAAAACCCAGCGTTAAGTTTTTCACCACCTCCTACTCCTTATCATCCTAGAGGTTTTTATACTCCCATAAATATGTCAGGTCAGTCGTCCATGTTTACTCAATCGCCTGAATCTTTTTTGTACAGCGGTCCTTCTATTCCCTCTTAGTATCAGTCACTTTCTGGTACTTTTTCGGGAGCATCTCCTCAACCCATTGAACAAGGGTTATTCACTGGAAGCAATGGTGCAAAGTCGTTGAGCGTAGAAGACATTCTTATGATGTCAGGTTCCATTCCCAATTCTCAACCTCAAGGTGGCCAGTTACCGCCTGGGGGGAAGCCTCAATTAACGCCTGGGGGGCAACCTCAATGTACGCAATTTGCATCTGGGGGGCAACCTCAAGGACAATACATACCTACGGTACAATACGTTCCTCAAGGTCAACCCCAGACTCAATATGTACCCCAAGGTCAACCCCAGTATCAATTTATACCTCAAGGTCAACCCCAGTATCAGTACGTGCCTCAGGGGTATCTACCCCAAGGTTAGTACTCGAACCAAGGTTTCCAACCACCCCAAGGTCAATCTTATGTTCAAGGAACGGGAAATGTCCCTTTCAATTATCAATCCTACCCTCAACCCGGTTATGGTCCTCAATATTCTCAACCTGTTATGGGTCAGTACCCTGGAATGAACAAAGTGTGGGATCCATTGCAAACTCAACAGGTGTTGCAGCCAAGTGTACAGTTGTCATCTCAAACTGGATAACCCTTAGTTTCTGGTTCACCCCAGCAACCAGTCTAGTCTAACATTCAAACTTCTGTACCTTCGGTAGTTTCACAGTCCGGGCCTACTGCGCCTCGTACTCCATCTCAAACGACTGCTACAACTGCCGCAACATCTGTTCAATCTACCCCACCTACTTTTGGAGTATCGACAGCTCCGGTGTCTACTGTTCCTGTATCTACTCCTCAGACATCTTTACCACCGTCTGGATCCACGATTCAAACTTCGGCTCAGATGCCTGTAGGACAACTTGGTTTAAGTACGGTTGTCACAAGTCAACCTCAATTCACCTATCAACCGTACTAGGGACAATACCAATTCGGTCCTGCTATCCAACAGCCAGTTTATCAGTATCAACCGTATCCTGGTTACACTTATCAACAACCTCAACAACCCCAGTACGGTTCGGTTAATCCTGGTTTTCCCGGAGGATACAATATCCCGAACGCGATTCCTATTCCTAGTTATCCCGGGTATCCTCCTCCTGGGGCTGGTCTCATGACTCAGAGTTTTAGGGATCCTAATTGGCAGTTACCATTTATCGCAACTTTGGACTTACCTAATTTGTCGTGCCTAACGAAAGATTCGATTAATTATCTTCTATTTTGGCCGCCAATGCCGAATAAGTTTCCCAGTGACATTCCCATGTTCGAAGGTAAATTTGGAGAGGACCCTCGAACCATGTGATGACTTACCACCTCTGGTGTGCGTCTAACTCCATCACAGATGATTCGATCCATCTTAGAATTTTCCAGTGCACTCTAATTGGTCTTGCGGCCAAGTGGTACATTGAGTTACCACGAGGCACTTTTTATAATTTTATTCAGTTAGCTACCTCATTTTTAACTCATTTTCAGTTGCTAGTCAGACATGACAATGGCACGGAGTTGTTAACTTAGCTAAAACAATCGACGTCCACGTACATTTCAGATCATATTCATGAGTGGAGACGTCGACGATGTTTAGTGAAGGTATTTATTCCGAATCAAATCTTGGCTGAGTGGTTTGTAAAATCTTTGTTGCCAAGGATCACTGAAGATGTTGCTAAAGCCGAAGTTGTTACTAAGGAGCAAGTGATTGCTCAAGCACAGTACCTTGACTTGGTCTATACTCAGTTAGGTACGTTACACGAAAAGATCCCTGATCTTCCCAAGTCAAATCAAATCACTGCAGCTCCTTCAGGATCTCATGCCGCTGACGGTATGATTGGTATGGTTAACACTAAATGTAAGAAGAAGTCTTCCAAGAATTCTTCTCCTATCATAACCTTGCCTGATTCCCCGACAAGAGATTCTTCTGCAGAGGTTTCCGTCGATATTCACGTTGTAGAGTCATCTACGGCTAAATCAAAATCCGGTGGGAAGAAGAAAGGAAAGAAGAAGAATAAAACGAATAAAAGTTCAAAGGAGAAATTTGAAAAGGCGGAATCGAATGATGAAAAGTGCAAACCTCGTTATCCATGTCTCATTTATGATGAAGAACATTTTACAAGAGACTGCCCTCATCGAGCAGAGGTTGCGAAGATCGTCAAAGGTTCCCAAACTCCTGCTATTTTGAAGGATCCATTTCCAAGTCAAGATAGCAAGATGATAGGTTCTTCCTCGAGTGCCAATGAAGAACCCAAACTGATGATGTCCCATGTAAGGATTGCGACTCGATCGAAAGATTATGGTAGTAAAAGTCCTGTTGATGGCAAAGAAGTAGAATCTTCTCATTCTAATCCATCAACCTCAGCTCCCGATTCCGATCCACTACAGATCGAGAAACCTAATCCAGACTTAGTAATCAAACTGCCTGCCAAGGGTATACTTCGAAAGTCATCTTTCAATCCACATGCGAGAGCGGCTCAGAATTATAACATTGTTGAGGATTTAGTTGTTTCACCCTCAGCAATGTCGGCTTTGGAGGTGTTGCAATCATGCCCAGCACAGCGTAAATTACTTTTGTCGGCTATAGGCGCTGTTGACGTTCAGGACCCGAACCTAATAATCTTTGATCTAGAAAATAGTACACCGCGTTTGCCTCATCAAATGGCTTCCCAGATCCCCGTGATAGTCAAAAACATGCCTATTCATCATACTGTAATTGATGAGGGAGCTTCAACGTGTATTATGTCGATACAGTGTTGGAGATCGCTTGGTTCTCCTTCACTGAATCAATCCCCGACAATTGTTAAGGCCTTTGATGGCCATGGGTTTCATCCTTTTGGCATTCTACAGGATTTGCCTATAGGGGTTGAAGGAAAAACTGTTAGTCTAGATGTGGAGGTGGTCGATGCCCCTCTAGAATACAACCTTCTCTTGGGTCGAAGTTGGTCTTACGCTATGACAGTGGTCGTTTCATCGGTCTTTAGAGTAATAAAGTTTCCACATAATGGAAAGATCGTAACAATAGACTAGCTGGCTTACTTTTCATCCGACCCAGCCTCTTCGGAGAGTATTCAGCATGTCGGTAAAAAGACTATCCCACATAAGGATGTTGGAGTAGGATTAGTTAAAGATTCCGGTTTACTGGGAACTTTTCCTTTTCCTCCAATCAACGCATCATCTTCATTTGCAAACATTCATATGATTACATCAGACACTATTTTTTATGACGATCCTTGGATCGTTCCTTCTGAATCTGAAATAGACTCATTTGGTAATTCCATGCCTTTGAGTCCATATGAAATTGCGTATGAAGCCATGCAGTCTTTTGCCGACCCATGTTCAACCGAAAATGACTTAATGAATGTGGTCCGTGAGGAATCACTTTTCACATCAACCTCAGATTTAACTACGTTTTCTAAACTTGTTCACTCTGATGAGAAAATTCGTGAAATCCTATGCGTAGATGATTTACCATGGGAAGATCTCCATCACAGATCTTAGTTTTTACCTTAGGATGATCGTTTTGAAAATGATTTCTCATCAATATTTACGACTGAATATGTCAAGGAACCTTAGAATCCAATGAAACATCCCGATTCAGAGTTAAATTTGGGAAACATCTCTCGAACTATTCCCATTGACATTTCGGTTAAGTTCGGAATTGTTGAGAACATTCATATAGGTGCCTCGTGTACAGATGACGAAATTCAATTATATAAGGCCCTATTTCAAGAATTTCGCGACGTGTTTGCCTGGTCCTATGAGGAAATGCCAGGAATTGATCCTGCAATTGTTGTTCATGAGATCAAGGCTTACCCAGACGCTAAACCCATCCGGCAACGTTTGCGTCAGATTCACCCACGAAAAGCTGCTGCAATTAAAGTAGAAGTTGAAAAACTGTTGAAAGCAGGTTTCATTTATCCGATCCCGCTAACGGATTGGGTATCAAATATTGTTCCGGTTAACAAAAAATAGGGGACAATAAGAATATGGATCGATCTTGATCCATATTCTTATTCGCGTTGATCCCTCGAAGGTCGAAGCTATCATCAATTTGCCTCCTCCTTCGAGTCTTCGCCAACTCCAAAGTTTGCAGGGGAAAGCAACTTTTTACGACGATTCATTCCTAACTACGTCGAGGTTACAAAGGGTTTTACATGGTTGTTGAAATAGAACACTCATGTCTCTTGGGATGAGATAGCTCAGAAATCTTTTGATGCACTGAAACACGCGTTGACCCATGCACCGTTGTTGCATCCTCCCAACTACAACCAGGATTACTTTTTGTATCTCTCCGCCTCCCATTACACAATTGGAATGGTCTTAGTTCAGGAAGATGAATTCGGAACAGAACATGTGATATATTACCTTAGTCGAATGTTAAATCCAACTGAGCTAAAATACTCACATGTGGAGAAATTGGCATTGGTAGCCATTCAAGCTGTCCAACGTTTTCATCACTACATTTTACTACGTAAAACTACGGTAATTTCAGATTGCAACCCTATGATCTACATTTTGACCAAACAATTGCTAGGGGGCAAGTACTCTAAATGGATCGTTATCCTGCAGGAGTTCGACTTGGAGTTTGAGAAATCTAAGTCTAAGAAATCTTTAGTTTTTGCAGAGTTAATGTGTGACTTCCCGCGTGCTGACACAAAAACTGTGGCGGAGGAGGCCATTGCGGACGAATCCTTGTTTCTAATCAGCACTTTAGATCTGTGGTATGGGGATATCATCGTCTATCTCCAGACCCAATCCTTTCGGCCAGAAATTTCAAGGTCGGAACGTCGGAAACTTCGCTTCCAGTCTCAACAATTCAAAATTATTGGAGATACTCTTTATCGCAGTGGGGCGGACTCTATTTTTCGACATTTCTTAACTCACGAAGAGGCTGAAAGGGTTCTAAATGACTCTCACTCTGGAGCATGTGGCGGTCATATGTCTGGGTATGCCACAGCCCAAAAGATATTGCGCACTGGCTATTTCTGGCCGTCCTTGTTTAAAGATTGTATTACTGCGGTCCAAAAATGCCACAACTGCCAGATTTTTGATCTCCACCTTATAATTATCGTCCGTCCTTTTGCCAAATGGGGTATCAATTTTATTACATGTAACCCTCACTCGGCTGGGGGGCATGCGTATATCATCCTTGCGGTAGATTATTTTACTAAGTGGGCCAAGGCGATGCCTACATTCGAGGTAGACGGCAAGACAACTGCAATTTTCGTGTTCAATCATATAATTTCTAGGTTTGGTGTCCCACAAGCGATAATCACTGATCATGGGCATCATTTTCGAAATATTATGATGACCGAACTTACAGGCCAGCTTGGTTTACGTCACGATAGTTCAACTCCTTATTATCCACAAGCGAATGGTCTGGTTGAGTCCATCAACAAAGTTTTAGTTATCATGATCCGATGAATCATTGGGATTCATCGGTCGAATTGGCACAACATGCTATTTTTAGTGCTTTGGGCGTACTGAACTTCAGTAAAAACATCAACAGGGTTCACTCCTTTCCAACTAGTCTATGGTTTGGAAGCTGTGTTACCCATTGAGTGCGAAATCCCGTCACTGCAAATGGCCATCGAGTTACTTCCAGCTACTTCCGAAGAGGAAAAGCGTTTGTTATACTTAGCTCAATTAGATGAGAATCGACGTGATGCTGTATTGGCGATCGAGACTCACGCAAAACGTATGAAAGCTCAGTATGATTGGAATGTGACCCCTCGAAATTTTTCAGAAGGAGACCTAGTGTTATTGTATGATCAAGCTAATGATAAATTAGGCGCTGGGAAATTCATTCCTATGTGGCATGGTCCCTATATTGTTAAGCGAAAGCTAGCAAAAGGGGCCTATGAATTGGTAGACTTTGATGGGGACTCTTTGGGTAAACCCAGAAATGGCCTTTACTTGAAGAGGTACTATGCTTAAAAGAATGGGGTGTGGAGATTTTTAGTTAGGATAGTTTTTGTTTCTAGTTGGTGTGTTTTAGTTTACAAAGTGTGCTTAGCTTAGAGAGTGTTTTTTCGTCATTATTCCTGCTTATCTTGGTTTTACTCTTGATATTGCAGATGTCGATGCCTCTCCAAAAATACATTGGATTTGCTGATGGTTCTTGTTGTAATACACGGAACATCTCTTCCGCAACTTGGGTTATCTATTCGCCCTCTGACGAGTTAGTTTCTATGCATGGGGTAAGCCTCGGTCAAACAACAAACAACATTGCAGAGTACAGTGCAGTGATTGAGTTATTGTCTGAATCTATTTCATTTGGGATTCAGAGTTTGATAGTGAGGTTAGATTCTGAACTCGTTGTGTTACAACTTAATAGAGTGTATGCCATTAGAAATCCAGTGTTATTAAGATTATTTTTGAGAGTGTGTCTCTTGGAACGTGAGTTTGATTACATTGAATATCAACATATTCCAAGGTCTTTAAATACATTAGCAAATGCAATTGCTTCTCGAATGTTAAATAAACATTTGCAATAATCATACATGTAAATTTAAAACCATTCCATAAACATGATTTACAACATAAGCCGGTAATAGTGATATATATATATATAGGAGTGTGTCAAAAAATACATCGTCTTCGATCATAGGTTGAAAAACACCTTATGATCGGCAAAAATGATAAGTACAAAAAACAAAAATGTTACATGTGCCCACAAAAGGCGATCATCCTATCACTAGTGATGATCTCTATAAGAAACCACTCCCCGGGCCACCTTGCAAAGGAACCTCCTAAAAGGTCCCGGGACTCCAATCACATAGCGCTAAAGTCGACGAGGAATGTCGTCTATAGTGGTCTCAGGAATATCCCCTTTCAAGCGCTCAAGATGACCCTCCAACTCGGCGAAAACCTCTGCTGATTCGTCCTGTGCGGCTAGCGCAGGTACAACTGGTTGCCTCCTCTCGAAAGGCCAGAGAGTGGCTGGTCGCTGTGGACCCACATCTGCATTTGAAATTTTTACTATCAGTTTTGAGACGATGGAAAAATATTAAAAAAAAATAAAATAAGAAAATTTAAAAAGGATTTTACCTGACTCGTCCCACTGCTCTCCTGGTGGAAGAGCAATGTCTGGGTCACCACGGAAATCCATCCCAGTGTAAGGGAAGTCTTGAATGGAAAAGACCTAGTTTTCCAACCATTGGAAATACTCAGGTTT
Organism: Pinus tabuliformis; assembly: GCA_031772625.1. Classification (NCBI taxonomy): domain Eukaryota; kingdom Viridiplantae; phylum Streptophyta; class Pinopsida; order Pinales; family Pinaceae; genus Pinus; species Pinus tabuliformis. The sequence goes on along the minus strand of CM062810.1, from coordinate 541,894,397 downwards.
GAACCGAGCAACTTCTGTCCTCTCGTCTGGGTGACGGGCCATGATTACGACCCATCGCATTAGTTTGGGCTCTCGAGGAAGCCCAGCTCCAATAGTAAGGTGCTGTGGGATCAGCATAGGAACCCTCTCCAGGCCAAAACTCATGACCAAAGCCCCATAACCAAAGGTCTTTAGTCGTCTGCTCTTGGCCCTGGTCAGTTGGCCTTTCACATTGGCCAGCACAGCATTGCACTAGTTGAAGATGGTGCCTCGAAAGCAATCAATTTCCATACGCATCTGGGATCCAGTGGCAATATGTAATGCGACAAATCCGCAAAGTCTGGTGATAGTAAACGCAATCACCATGAGCTCAAGACGGGATATGGTCTTTATGTCTATCCCTTTGTCTTTAGCCTGGCTGTTGCAGTACTCTAGCCGGAGGCTATCGACAGACTGGCCACCTGGCCTAGTCTCGAATAGAGTCAAGTCTTCACCTCTCTTCGGCAAACCAGTCATGAAATAAATGTCCCCCAGCTCGATTTTGAGCCGGTGCCCGCCAATGAAGAAACACTAGTCCTGTATGCTCCATCTGTCAACCAGCCACTGTAAGAAATCCACCTGAGCCCTCATGCCAGGAATGGTCCAGAATTTGTACAATCCGCACACCCTCAAAGCATCAAGTGAAGGCTAATGATTCCATGCGGCAGTATCCATGTCCTCATGCTCTCGTTCACGCCAATCTAGCATGATATACTCTTTGCATCAAGTATAAAGATTAATTAAATTGCTAGAAAACATTTTGATTGGTCCATTTTTGAGAAATTTTGGGTTCAAAACCCTTGCAACGGGGTACGCACCCTCCAAGTTAGACACGGTGCGTGGGTACGCACTTTGTCTACACGGAAGGTGCGAACCCCGAGCTTTTTCTCAATGGAGAAAAAGTCGGGGTCCGCGGGTCTGCAATGGTGAACCTACGGACCCCCGCGCGCGGGTTTTGCGCCTAAAAAACCTCCCAAAAAATGAAATGAAGGACTAAATCAAAAAACTAAACGGTTGAAAATGAAGAGTAGGATGATGTGGATTACCTGGAGAAGACGGCGCTCGATTCCGACGGTTGGATTTTCCACAATCTTCACAGGAAGTTTTCTAAGCAAAAGCACTATTTTCTCACCCAAACTCGAACGGTAAAAATGAATTGACAAAAGCCCTTTTTATAAGTTTTTTGAGTAAATAAATCGCAAATTTGTTTATGTTTCACTTTGAAAAGGTATTTTGCAACGCTTTTATCCATTTCAAACAAGTATGAGTAATGTTTGTGTTTTTGTGTAGAATAAAGGATTATTCAGGCGAAATTTATCATTTTCAACGAAAAAACAAGTAGAGTCATCTTTAAGCCCTTTTCTGACTCCTAAAATATGAAAAGATTGCCGAGCGTTTCTTTTACACTCGTTAAAATGGAATTAAAAGACGGTCCACTTACAGCTCTTTTCCGACCGTAAAAACATGAAAAGATTACCGGATTTTTGTCGTTTCGAATTCGATATTGGTTATAAAACGACGTGTCATTGATCGATTTTTTACTTTTTCGGATCAATGACACTAATAATGAAAAGTACTCCTTGGTCGTAAAATATCAAGCGGTTCTCCCAAGTATTATTTTATACCTTTTCGGGCTTGGGAGACACAAATTTACGAAAAAGGTCAACCCTGGAGTCTTCTTACATTTTTTCAGACTCTCTAAAATTGAAAAATGCCGAGTTTCTCCTATATTGGACTCGTTAAAATTTCACAGTAAAGGACCTGTTCAATTACAAACAGGAACAAACCACTCCTTCTTAGGGTTCGAATTTAAACTAAGTTGGACTCATCCAAAGGATGAGCTTATAATCAAGCAAATGTTATCCTCCTCAAGCTTGTCAAAAATAAAGAGGTACTTGCAAGAAATGGTGGGGGAAAAGAGAGGAAAATGAGTCTGTTTGTCATACTTTGTAACCACTCTTGAACACGACACTTTTATTCACGTGGGTTGGGAAATCCTTTGCCTAACAGTAGATCAAACCACATTGAAAGTCTTCAGCCGGTTTCTGGGTATTAACATTGGGTCAATTGTCACCAAGCCATCTGTCGTGTCGTTATGTGTTCAAGAGGTCACTGCCAATAAGCCATTCATCTGCAAAATATCTGTCATCCATCTTGACCATCCATGAGTCAGTCCTTGCAACTAAATTTCTTCAACTTGATCTATGATTTTGTGTTGTGGGCTTGCCTACGACGGATCGCTTTCTATCGACATCAGCACATTATCTAGAAAGATGATCTAGGAATCGTCAGTACCTTGAGATCTGCATGCCTTAATGGCAGGTTTCTCGCCTTTGACGACAATTTACATCATTGACTTTCGATCGAAGGATTCCGTGACATGTTCGACATCAACACATTTATTCACATCTCATGGATTGTACTGGGTACTTTGAGAGCCATTGACATCACTGGTGGTTTCTCTCACACTTGTTAATAGTTTACATCATTGACTGGTAATCAAGTAGTTTCTACCATGTTCGACATCAACACATTTATTCGCATGGATAGAATCGTACTATTTCGGGAAGTAGAAATGAAGACCCTGGATCTAGTTTCCACCATCCAGGCTGCGAGGAGTTTTGTATTCATTGTATTGTGGACTATTCATAAACAGATGGCTACGTCCATACTGTGGTCACATGAGTCTATACTTGTGATGTTTTACAAGATCATTCCTATATCAGAGCAGTAGATAGTTTTCTAGTTAGTTTTGATCTGAGTATGGGAATGCCTACCTCAGCGATGATATGATCTCATATATATATCTTGCATTGAATGTTTTTACAAGTTCCAACCGGGCTCTCCACAAGATGATCCTCGAAATGATAAAGTACTTCACTCTTCCTATATGATAAATGAAATCCTCATCTAATACAGACTTCGCACTTTAGGGGGCAATCTGTTACACTAAAATATCGTCACCATGATTATTTGCAGTCAGTATGGGTCTATCATCACTTGTACTGTCCTCCTAAGCAAGTCTAAGACCTCAGCTCTTCAAATCAAGCTTTAGAAGTGGGAGAAAGACATTAAAAATCAATGTAACTCTAGTTCCACACTTTCTCTCATGGTCACCTGCAGTCCTGCACCTTCTATGTACAAAAGCTGCGTACCTACCCGCTCTGTTCTTAACGGTGTAGGTGCGGACCCTTGTGAAAGTCAAAAGGCGCAAGTTTTATCTTAAAAAACTCACTTTGGGTTAATTCTAGAGTTTTCTAGAAGGAATTTTGACGTGGATTGTTCGCTCTGAGGTGGTTCATGCATCCCAAAAGAGAAGGAGCTAATCCCTTGACTAAAGGAGCTATCCCTTTGAAGGAGGACCTAGTAACTTCCCTCCATTGCACTATAAATATAGGCATTGGGGTGAGGACTAAGGAGGTTAGAAGCTGAACATTTTGAGGGTAAATGCTGGTGAAATTAAGACTCTTTGGTTGAGCTTGAGAGGAGAGATCACATACCTCTTGGTTCCATTGGAGAGTGAGTGAAACTTGTCAAAGTAGAGGAGACATCTTGTTGGACCCTGGGAGGAGCTTGTACAGCATCAAGGCAAAGGTTGTAAAGTTCTTCTTCTTTTGAATCAATACAATCAAACTCATTTTTCTCAACAAGTATCTTATGTTATTTGTTTCATGGACTCCTTGACTTTCATGTTAAATATGTTTTATGCAATTGGTTTTTCAGGTGCTATTTAATTTGTTTGCCTTGTTTGTGTTTGTAGATTCATGAAAAGGAGCTCATTTGGATCAAAGGAGTGAGGGCATCCACAAGCTTGCATTGGACCAAAGGTAGGCCCTAAAAACACTTGTTTGCTATTGTTTATTGAAGCATATTTAGAGAAAGATAGTGTCTGGTTGGTTTGCTTGTCGTTAGGTCTTCTTTAGATTCTAGGAAGGTCTATCTTGTCCGCAAGATCGACCCGTTCCATGCGACATTATGATTTTGAGATATGATATGTAATGGGTGTCTGAGAAGAGCATTCCGAAAGCATATGTAAGTTCGAGTCAGGGGTTTGGGTAGAGTATAGAGGCTCTACAGCTATGTGCATAGAGGCCTTGAAGAGTCTGTCGCTGTGTGCGTAGACCCCTGCAGCTGAGTGCGCAGGACAAATCTGGATGTAAGGGTGATAAGTGGAAATCAAGATAAGTTTCTTTTGGATTTTGTGTTAAATATGAATTATCACTACACTTCTTTTTTATGGTTAATGAAATTATGTTGATCTGTGCACATATGCTTATTGAATGCTTGTGAATCGGGTTTAATCTTAATATGCGAACTGAATGAAAGTAATAAATGTTTGCTTAAATACCACATTAAAATTAGATCTACATTGAAATACTTCATCCATTAGATTGGATCTGTAGACTACGTGGGGTATTCAGGATCTACACGAATATAGTGCAGCAAGAAGCTATATAATAGATTGCGAACCCTCCAAACCACATCCAGACATCCCAAGGGTGCAGAAACCTGGTTCCAGCACCCTCCCCTACTACCATGGGTGAGACCTTACTCCGTGCGTCGCGGGCTATTGCCGAAAGGGCCGGTAACTATGGGATTTGCTTGGCTAAATAATTCTTCCAAACCTGGGTCAGGCCCATATACACCAACAAATCATTCCATTGCTGGGACCGAGATCTTCCTAAGGAGTGTCTGATGTGGGAACACTAGAACCCTACAAGAAGGAGATTGAAGAGTGGTGGGATATGAATCTCCATGAGTTCACATTTCAGGAAAATAGAAATCGGCGAGTATCAGAGGAAGATTGGCTGGATTAGTATATATTCACAGATATTAACAAGATCATCTTCGCCTCGTTCCCGGTAGAGCTGTATGAGTGGATCGTGAGGCTAGCTAATAGCATGGGAAGGTACAGATTGGACCAACCTATCGTGTGGACCCCAGAACTGGTACGAAGGCTAGAAGCCACCGAGGATAAAATCGCACATGTAGTAGATCATTGGCTGGATTGGGTAATAGGAGGGTTTATCACTGAGTTCGCGATAGATACTACTATGAGCTATAGCGAAGCAGAAAGGCGGTTTCTTCAAGGACCTCAAGGTAGATATATCAAATCATTAAATACCTGCATTAAAATGTTGTTGTGTGAAAAACAGATTATGCGTGTGTATTGATGTCTAGGGTAACACGGAGCGGAAGAGGTTATCGCAGACCGGGAGGGATAGAGAACAGTCCTTTGGCTACCATTTCCCGGGAAAGTGAAGAGGAGCTCACGAGGCTCTCACCAGGGAGTGCAGTCCGGTTGATCAGGGAGCACTTCCCTATTAATACCACCTCCATCCACACCACCACCCACGTCACCTAAGTCGAACCCATCCACACTGACACCGACCCCGCCACCACTAAAAGTCGGGATGGCGAGTGCAATCAAATTGTCAGTGTTTAAGGGTGTGGGGAATGAAGACCCAGGATGATTCTGGTTTGTGATACGATCTATATGGGATGCTCAAGGCATAACAGATGAGAACATCAAGAAGGCCACCTTAGTTAGTGCATTACAAGACCGCGTGCTGACGTGGTACATAAAATACTTGACCGATCATCCAAATGAAGGAATAATGGCAATCCAGGATGCGATAAATAAAGAGTTCGGTTGACCAAAATCAGAAACCCAGTCGGTTATTGGGTTCAAGGAGATCTTCACATTGCTTGGTGAAACTTCGTGGGACCTAGACAAAAGGTTAAAGAGCACCATCTGCGAGGCCAACATGACACTAACAGATGAGTAACATCATGCTTAGTTTATTGCATCATTAACACCATATCTGAGTTTGGCTCTGTCATAGCAAAGGATCTCAACCCAAGCTGGAGCACTAGAAGTAGCGATGCGACTGGATGAAACCCCAATATAGGACCCAGGGTTGGGAGTACAGCAAATCCAAGCACAAATACAAAACATATGTCTAGAGATGCGAAGCTTGAAGCAGGGACAGGTGCCTAGGACCAAGATCCGGGAAGAAGTATGGTGTATCAAATGCAAGGGACTGGGCCATGACAAAGACCACTGTCCAATCTTTGTGAATCCTGTCATAGGAGGGTGGCCCATAACATTGCGACCAGAGGTACAGGTTGGGCCAAACATAGCACCCACACTCTGGTGCACAATCTGTGAAGTTGGAGGAAAGCATGCCACAGAAAATTGTCACCTATTTCCAAGTCTACGAAAACCCCCCCCTTCAACACTTATTTTGTAACTTCTGCCAAACAGTCGGCCATGAGGAAAGAAATTTCCGTAGTTACCAAATGTTGATGGATCAAACACCACCGTATAGGATGCAAATAGAGGCACGCGTGCAGGACTCCACCACACCATTCATATGGAGAGGGTACCAAGGGTGTGGACGAGGCCGCGGAGGCATGGGACCTGGACGGGGGCGAGGGCAATTAATTTGTTACAATTGTGGAGGGTTGGGGCACTACACATGGGATTGCATGAACCCGACCAATGCCTGTTGTCCTTACTGATACCAATTTGACCATGAAGTAGTCGATTGCTCCATGTTGATCACTCAGATGTGCGAAAAAGGGGTGCTCTCGGCTAGCCCCACTCAGAATGTCCAGATGATGAAGGTTGAACCTCGTGCAGAGGAAACGACCATAAATATGATGCTCCAGATTGGCGCAACCATTGGAGAAGATAAGGGGAAGAAGCCAGAGATGGATGCATGGATCCGTAATGTCCCCACAAAATAGCCGGAATTTAATTTAGAATGTGCAAAGGAAACCTTCATGGAAGCCAAGAAGAGCTTAGCAGAGGCTTCTACATTAGGGAGTAACGATCAATTTGGATCAGAGAAGGATACATATGTGTTAAGTACCTTCTTCGACACATGCATGCACTTATTGAGAGATGGAAAAGCGGTAAGGGGCTACAAGAATTGATAACTCGGTGTGCAGGAATGGATGAACCACGAATGATCCGAAAATTAGGAAATCATGCTTTGCGCATTGGGTGGGAAATGCGCCTAATAGTCTAGATTGAGGACTATGAGATGGATCAGGTCATTTTAGATTTGGGGTCCTATGCAAATGCCTTACCAAAGTAGACTTGGGAACACATGGGCAGGCCTCCACTACAATGGTCGCCGATTCAACTAAGGATGGCTAACCAGCAAAAGATTTTGCCTATGGGATGCCTGCATGGAGTTATAGTAGACATCGATGGAGCCAGCACCCCAAACGATTTTGAGGTTATCAAAATTGTGGATGAGAGTAACCCATATCCTGCACTCATAGGGATAGATTGGGCGACATATATGAATGGAGTCATTAATCTCAAAAAATGCAAGATGATCTTCAGAAAGAAATCATTTCACGTGGTGATCCCATTGGACCCAGCAGAAGGGATGTGATATACCGAGCCTGTGTGCGACGCAGGAAGTGACGATGAGTTGGACTATATATACCAAATTACTACGCAGGATCAGGATAGGGTCAATTCGACAGTGGATGGTGGACTCTCATGGGACCGTGATAGTTCTTGCACATCAGACTCTGATGAAGAGGTTGAACGATGGCAAAACTAACTACATGAATCAACCATGCTCAATTGTAATTGGATGGTGATAGTGGGGGTAGAGAAACCACCGAAGAGATTCCGAAAATGGTCTGGGCAGCTGCTGCTTCCAGACAGAGTGTCACTCCAAAGATGAAAACGACAGGGCGTAGATGTGGAAGGAAGGTGTACACACGGTCAGAAGCATGAAAAAAAGTACACATTCCTCACCAGCTGAGGCTACCAGTATCGGAGGTGCGAGCATCTACCCAACGGGAAAGTAGTAGCCTGAATCCCCCTCAACAGACCAACGCCAAGGTTAGCAGAGGTTCAAGGAAGTTGTGGATACCACAGGTACGTTGGGCCTGCAATAGATGATTGGTGAGCTACAGTATTGCAGCAGCGATGCTGCAACTCTTGGGACTCCCTACTTTACTTTTATCAACTCGGTAGTTCATAACAAACTTGGAAGCGACGGTGCTATATGCATAAGTACTAGCTCTTACTGCAGGCTGTCACTTGATCAGCTGGCACAAGTTCTCTAGGAGCTTAAGCCAACTTCTATGAGTTCTTAGAAGAATATTTAACTGTGATGGATGAAAGCTAACTCAAAAGAGGCTAGTCTACTTGCAGAAAGCGGATGAAAGCTGAAAGGAAATGCAAACCCTAGCAAACCCTAGTTTTACCGACTAACCCTACTTTTGCAAGAAAAGAGATGAAAGTTGCTGAAATGGATGCCATTGACTCTCGAAAAGGTAAAATGCATGTGTTTAAGCTACTTCTAAAGGAAAATATGGAAAAATCATCTTTTTTTATTTTTGAGTAATTTTATGCAGAATTATTATGCATGTGTTTTAACTATCTTTAACTGTGCAAAGGTTTATTGGCGAAAGGAAATTGAGTGGGAATTTGCAGGAGGTTGGGAAGGTGAGAAGGGGACCTAAGGGGTCCCTAGCATCCTTCTAGAGATTTCCACCATGCTCAGATCTTGAAAAATTGCTCCCGTGAAATTCTACAGGAGGCTACAAGGGATCTACATGAAATTCTACAAGAAGTTCTACAAGAATAGGCCGAAAGTGGTTTTTAGAGGGTTGATGGTGGAAAAATGGTGGGAAAGTGGGAATGAGGGATGGATAATGATGTTAAAGGGTCTAGGATCTGGTAGATGAAGCTCAAGAGTAATGAAGATGGTTGGATATGTTCAAGGATGAAGGGAGCAATGTTACACAAAAATGTAGAAATTAGGGGGAGTTGGGAAAGTGTGGTGAATGAGGGAAAGAAATCTTGAGCGAAGGACTAGAGCAGGTTGTATGATGGAGGAAGGATAGGTTGGAGTGTCTTATAGGTTTTTTGCACACTACTTTCCAAAACTGATCCAAGCAAAGACTAAAAAACATAGATCTATCTATTTTGACCTAATTTGACCCAAAAAACTACGAACATGATGAATAGAAGTTTATAGATATAAAATCATGCAAGAAAGCTATGGAAACTGAGAAAGAATAGATCTAAACATGAAAACACAAATGATATCAACTTTTCCAACTTAAAATATAACACTAGCAATTGCATTGGAATGCAAAAGCAATGTTTTTGTGGTAGCAAGTGTGCCTTGGTCTCAGTTCACGGTCCCAAGGAGGGAGAAATGAGATCAAGGACTACTTAATAGCCTTTCTATGGATCTTTTTTGTTACCAAACTATCAAATCAACCTGATGCAAGAAAAACTATCTTAATCATCAAAAACAACCTAAATAACAAAGAAAGATTTTAACCTAAATAACAGAAATCATTCTATGAATGCAATAAAAATACATAAAAGTACACAAAGGAGGTACTAGGGACTTGGGTTAGGCCCAACCCCAAGAGCTACAGCCTCTTAAGAAAGCTCAGAGCTGGTGCAAAGTGGGACTCATCTTCATTGATCAAAAAATAATAGTTACATCACAAAAACTGTCTGCAAGAAGAACTCGAAAAAGTGATGATACAGGACTACACTAAAGTGTGAAAATAGACTAATAATTGGCTAAAATACTAAGGCTTGAAGCCTTCCTACTTATGCAAACGAGGACTCCTAACAGTCCTCCTTAACTTTAGGAGCTTGGCTACCCAAAACTGCAGTTAATCAGCCACTTCACTAGACTTGCTCAGCTGCCCCTTCAAATCATCTTTGGTGGGTTTTTGAACTCCGAGCTGATGGTGGAGAACTCGAGGAAGGAGTCATTTAGTGTAGGAGGCACCCCTCCTATAAATCCTTAGCCTTGTTTCTTTGTATTTGGCTTCCAATTTGCTCATAAATGCCTGATCTTGGTCCAAAAATGTCCAAAAATCTGCAATAAGCACGTATTAGACTTTTTGGTCAAGTGACTATTCCCATTCACTCAATTAACATAAATATATTCAAAAGCATGCATAAAACTATGGAGAATGGTGGATTAAATGAGAATAATAGGAAAAATGAGCCCATAGAGTTACCCATTTCTAGGACTCATCATCACCCCCCTGCTGAATGTGTTTCTCATCCTCTGAGCAACTAATATAGTTCATCATCTTTGATTGCTTTGACTACCTCTCTAACATCTCAGGCCTTTGAGGTGATTTCCTCTTTCCTATCATGAAAGCCTGCCTTTCTGTCTACTTCCTCCCAGTGTCTTTGTTCCTCTTCTTCCTTGACCACTTCTAACAGACCTAACAGTAGCGGAGGGCTGAACTTAAGGCCAATCCAATTGGATTTCAAGTTCTGCATTGATTGTTTGTATAGGGGTACTCTTCTCATAGCCTCCCTTATTCTAGTTGGGGAGTGGTACTCTCTTATTTTCAGACTATGGGACAATGTGTTCCATCTCCTTGTGCAAGCATGAATGCAATTATCACCAAACAGCTTTTCCATGTCTTCAAAGTGAGCAATGGCCTGAGCTTGCCTTTCAACATAGTCAGATGTAATGTGAGGGTTGTCCTTAAGGTGTCAATGGGAATATATAAGAGTTGAGGGATCTTGTGGTTCTGCCTTGACCATGAGGGGATCACTTAGCTCCCTGGCCATAATCTTCTGAATTTCTATTGCCCTCTCTTCCTCATGGCTTAACCAAGAAACCATGGCCATGAGTTGCATATCTCCTAATGTAGTGTTCGGCTCCCATAGATTCATGTTTGGAAGTGCCAAGTTGTATAAATAGAATTCTGCTAGCTTGGCCTTATCTTCAGTTGAGCTACTGTCACACAAATGCATAAACTGATTGTAATTCTAGAATGGAATGGTGCCCCTTTGGGCCAATGTGTTAATTTGAAATTGCAACCATTGGTCTTTAAGATATAATGCATAGGATTTAGTAGATGCCTACATTGTAAGGCTTCTACTACCCAGCTGGCCATGCAGGCCATTTGGGCTTCGTTTTCTTGCAACTGCTGTTTTAAAACCTATATTTCTTCTACTGTGTGAGACTCCTTTTCTTGCAATAGTTTTGTCAACATCTCAACATTAGCTTGTAGCTCTCCCTCTTTTTGCTATTTCCCAGTTGTTTCCTTGTCTGCTGGAGGTCCTTATTGCTACTGTTGCCCTCCCAAAATGGACAGCATATCTTTCTTATGAACTTCCTGTAGCTGCAACTGCTTTTTCAGTAGCTCATTCTCTTCCTATAGCTAGGCTCTTCTATTGCTTTCTATGTGCCTCACCATGGCCAACTCCCCTCTTAATTCCTTTAGCTTGTCCTCCATGTGGCCTATGTCCTCAACTCCTTTAGATTTGGTGATTTGTATCCATGTGTGTGTTTTGACCCTCTCTTTTTCTAATTCGAAGAATAAAGGTACAACAAATTTTTGTGGGATGATTTTCCTACCCTCTAACAGATTGTAATATGAGCCCAAATTAGGCTGAGGGGTTGGTTCAGGTATTTCTTTCGCCTTGCTCTCCCCCTGTGACTGTTTAGCTGCCTTCTCCTCCAATTTCTTAGTTTCTTTTAACTTGGCTAGAGTTTCCTATAGAGATGTTTCAGCTTCTTGTAGAACTGCCTTTGAATCCATCAAATTAATTTTCTCTTTCCATTTGGAGGTTTTTGGGCTTCCTCTTTCATAGGTGATAGATATCTTGGAAGGAGACTCTTCATTCTTTTTAGTGGGTGTGTCCTCAATGAAAATTGGTTCCTTTGATGGTGGCTGGGGTTTGCCCACTTTGATCTTGTGCTTTTTTTTCCTTTAAAGTACATGGAAGTTTGTATTTTTCTTTTTCCTTTTTGTTTTGTAGGTGTGCTTAATGCAACAAGCACAGCTACTGCTTCCCTTGCCAACATTTCAGGGGATTTCTCTTTCTGTTGTTCTTTTCCTTCACTTCCTGTAGAAATCTCTATGCCCACTATTTCTACTCATGTCACTGATATCTTAGGGTGTGTCTTTTCTTTCTCTTGTTGGGTGCCTGCTTTGGCTATGGTAGTCTTCTTTTGGGCTTTCTTGGCCTTTTCCCTTCCAATCTGTGTCCTTTTCCTCTTCTCTATTCTTTCTATTGTCTCCTTCTCTGTCTTAGGCTTAGCAGTCTTGTCAAATTTCTCTTTTTCCTTCTATTCTTCGTCTGTTTTTCCCTTTGGTTGAAAGTCTTGTGCTCCCTCATCATAGTTCTTCTCAATTTCTTCAGTTTGCTTCCCCTCATCACTACTGGATGGGCTGATGTTCTCAACCAAAGTTTTGATGTCATCATCATTGGACATATTTCTAAAGATTTCCCAAGCTATGGGGATAGTATAGGTGTGTAAAGCATCTTCCACCAACAGTTTAACGAGCCCATGGTGGGCCAACTGATCTGGGACCCCTGCATTTAGCTTTGTACCACATTCAATTAAATACTGAAGGAGGAAATAAGGGATGCTTAGTTTTATAGCTGGAGGCAAGTCCATCCCATACATCAATTCATGTGACAACGTGAAATGATATTCATAAATGATGCTAAACCTCCCTTCACATGTGATATACTTCATTTTTTGATAACTGACTTCACTCCAGAGAGGAGGCAAGCTTGTCCTTCTGACCCCATTTTTATCTTCTAGAGGATGCTCCTCAGGTGGAAAAAATGTTTTCTTAGCAACTTGTCCCAATGATTTCTCCTCTTTGCTCCAAGGGAGCCCCAATGGTAGACTGGTAATTCTACTAATGAAATCAAGTGTAATTTCTAGGGTCAAACCCCTAAAAATAACTATGGCATGTGTCTTCGAATGTGGTCTTAAGGACATCAAAAACTCTTCAGCCACCTCCTCATGATAACCCTAAATTTTGTCAAAGAAGGATATCCAGTTTGCCTTGGTGAAAAGGTCCACCACCTCAGGGTGCTCATGCAATTTCTAGAGTTTAAGGGTTCTTTCCTTATGAATCCTCTGGGCATGATGTTGAGTGCTCTTTTTGTGTTTTAACTAGAAAAGAAAATGCTCGGGTGGGAAAAAAAACAGTCAATCACTGAAACAGAGGATAGCTAAATTCGGTTTTTTCTGAACCCAAGAAGGAATTTCCTGTGTGCTTCTTTACAACATCAAATGGCAATAATTCCCCTATTTTAAACTATTGTCACCCTGAATTTGACTTTTTGTTTTTGAAAAGAAAGAATTTTTTCTACAGAACAGAGGATAAGGACACAGGTTCTTTTCTCAGCACGTAGATAGATATGCACATTCATTTTTTTCACACACACACACAAAGACTGGCCTTTACTGCTGCATGTATCTTTCTTACAAGAGAATTTGGAAAAGGATGAGGAGATTTCGGATGCAGAGAGAGAAAGAAACTGTGTAGACTCAGGGAAATATGCAGGCAGACTTTCACTCTCTTTTTCAATCTACTATCGTGTTCAATTCACCACCTTACTCAAACAAATCATGCACAGAGAAGTTTTCCCTAGCCTACCTTGTTTTGAGCTTGAATTTCAATGAAAATCCTGGGTTTTCTTTCTGCAGAGTTGTTCTCTGCCTTTCCTGTAGAACCCTTCCTGTAGAAATCTCTCAGCTCTTGTAGAATGAAACGGTGCTTCCTGTAGAGCCCGATAGGTAGGAGATTTTCAAAAAAACAGGCAGAAAACTAGTGTAGGATGACTGATTAGCTTCTTTGGAAGTGGTAGATGCGTACTCCAGTCAAGAATGTCAGGAGTGCAGAATGAACAAAGGGTGGTGAATGTTTCAACTAAGCTGTCTTTTAACTGCGGGCATGATTCATGGTGAGGAGATGAGGTAGCTGGACTAGACCGTTGATCCTACATCATGGTCATAATGTTTCTACATGCCATCTGACTGCCATCACCTCCCTTACTCCCATTTTCCATCGCCACCACTACTAGTCCCAAATATTTCTTCCTGAATGGACATTCCACACGTGTTGGCTGCATATCTGATCGACAATTTTGAATTTGACGGGGCTCGTTTGGATTCCACGAGGAAGTGTAACTAACCAAGGGTGGCCAGTTAATTGGCCACTAATTCTATTCAATATGAACCATTCCCATAGTCAAGCAGCCTTGAATTATGATTCGCGTAATTGAGGAATAGGTTTAGGCACTTACCTGTGCAGTCGCGGCCGTGTTATGCATATTTCAGATTTTGGAACCCATTTCTTCATTATTGTTGCTGCTTGCACTCTACATGCTCGGCCTTGGGCTATTTCTGATGTTCACACATTCAAATAGAGCTCCATGCATGTTTCATATGCCATACTTTGTTGTCCCTGTCTCTGGAGTATGTCTTTCAGAGGGATCAGCTACTATAGGAATCCTGTAAGATTTCCTGTAGCTGCTTCTCCTTTTGAATTCAAGCTAAAATGAGTATGGCTAAAACTTTTGATGAGGATCTTGGATGATAAGGAATCTAGATGGAAGGTATCAGGTATGGTGAGTGAAAAAAACTACTGCTTTGATTTGTCATTAAATTTTTTGTTTGCAGCATGAAGGAAACAGGATTTCTGTGTGTGACTGTGTAGGGACATAAAAACGAGTGCAATGGAGGTGTACAGAGATGGAGAAAGGGTGACATATGGCAATGGATGGAAGTAGGGAGGTTTATAGGCCTCATAGACAGATTCCCAACCCTTGGGTCCTCTTCTGAGATCGATTTTGGCTTTTCTATAGGTTCTACAGGATCCTCTTGTAGAAGATACAAAGTTTCCTGTAGGAGGTGAAATTTCAGACCGAATGAGACCAAATCTTGGGAAAGGGTAATGGTCATGGAGGAATGGATTGTGAGGGATGCATGCATCCTGGTTAGGTCCTCTGTCTTTGTCTTGTGTGATCCTCCTAAAACCTGTAATGACCTTCCTGCAACTTGCAATTTATTCAATAGAAATTAGGTTCATTTTTCTTTTTTCCCTTTTTTTTCTTTTTTTTTTTTTAGTCTGAGATAGTTGGGGCACCTCCAAGAGGTTTTCACCCTCACTGTCTGCCCTGGGCGCCTTCAAGAGGCTTTCACCAAAGGATCTTTTATTCCTTTTTTCTCTTTTTCTATGTTTTTTCTGTTTTTTTCTTTTTTCTTTGGTTTAGGTGGAGTGGAGACAGGGACCTGCTCCACTACCAATACTAATTTACCAAGAGTCTCAATGAACTCTTTCTTGGAAAGGGGCTTCCTATAGATCTTCAATCTATGTCCATTGATGAGTATGGGGATCGCTTCTTCATCAATGGTCCGAATAAGGACTGAACCATTGTCATTGCATGTCTCCACTGTATATGGTCCCAGCCATCTTGTCCTCATCTTTCCCTTGAAATCCTTGTATCTTGAATCATATAATAGTGACCAATCTCCTGGCTGAAATTGCTTTTCTTTGAGGTGCTTGTCATGCCATATCTTGCTTTGAAGTTGGACTACCTCTGAGTGTAGAAGGGCCTGCATTCTCTGTTCATCTAATCCATTCCGCTGAAGTAATATTTCCTGTTGTGCATGGCTGAGATCTAGGTCTAGCTGAGCTGCCAACCTCAATGTGTTATATTCAAATTATACGGATAGCAAAGCTTTCCCCCCATAGACTAGCTCATAGGATGTGAAACCTGTTGTAGTTTTCCAAGTAGTGTTCTAGACCCAGGTGGCCTCAACCACGTGATCTGCCCATTCTTTCCTGCTGCTGCTCACTACCTTAGTCAAAATCCCTTCCAAGGCCCTGTTAGTAACTTCCACCTATCCATTTTCTTGTGGATGATAAGGGGTGGAAGTTCTATGCTTATTCTTGTGATGAGTGAGCAGGTCTTCAATCAGGTTAGAGGTAAACTGACTTCCTTGATCTGTGACTAATTCTCTTGGGTAGCCAAACTTGTAAAAGATATTTTCCCTCAAAAACTCAGATACTTATTCTTCTGTTTCTGCTTTGATTTCCTTTGTTTCTGCCCACTTTGTTAGGTAATCTGTGCACACAATGATGAAGGACTTCTGTTTTGAAGGAGGGTTGTTAGGAACCACAAAGTCCATGCCCCACTTCTCAAATGGCTCGAAGGTAACCTGAGGCTGCAAGGGCATCTCATCCTTTGCAGTAGGTTTCCACATCCTTTGATATCTGTCACATTGGCTGATGTATCTTCTGACATCTTGATGAAGAGTGGGCCAATAGTACCCTGCCTGTAGAATTTTAAACAAGGATAATTTTAGGGGCCAATGTTCGCCCTTTGGCGAAATTAAGGGGTTTTAAATTTTTAGTGGGCGAATATTTTGTATCATAGTACATTTTTACAAATCACCTCAAATAGCCCACCTTATTTTAAGGGAGAGGGTAAAAAAGGTAAATTTAGCCCTTGAAATTAGGACTTACAACCTTCCATTCACCCATTTTGAAGAATAGGTTTAATTTAAGTGAATCCATTCGCCCATTTTCAAGAATAGGTTTTATTTAAGTGAATCCTATGGGCCAAATACCATATTTATAAAAGAGGTATGGTAAATTGATAAAAATATAAATAAATGAGAGGTATGGTAAATAAATAAAACATTTTTTATATTTACTCCATAAGTCACCTTATATACATGTAAGGGTGTAAACAAATAAAAAATATAAGTAAAGTGGAGGTATGGTAAATAAATAAAACGTCTTTTTATACTTACTCAAAAGGTATGGTAAATAAATAAAAATATAAATAAACTAGACGTATCGTAAATAAATAAAACCTCTTTTTATATTTAGTCCATAACCCTTGTTCTATTTATGAAGGTTCAAGAAAGAGGTTTTATTTAAGTGAATCCTATGGGCCAAATACCATATTTGTAAAAGAGGTATGGTAAATTAATAAAAATATAAATAAACCAGAGGTATGGTAAACAAATAAAACATTTTTTTATATTTACTCCATAAGTCACCTTATATTTACGAACACTCAAAAAATGGGTTATATTTAGGTGAAACCTATGGCCAAAATACTATGGGACAAATACCATGGACTAGATTGTTATTAATACCATGCAAAAAACCATTATTAACCCTAATATTAGAATTAATAAAAATAAAAATGGTACATGGTATTGACCCATGGTATTCACCAAAATGGCACATGGTATTGACCCATGGTATTCACCTAGAATGTAGCCTATTTAAATGGGGGAATTAAACGTGTAGCCTATGCTAAGATTCACTAGGACTTTACAAAGTTTTATTATTTAGTGAAAGACTCGCCAAGATCTTACAAGATTTTATAATTGAGTAAAATATTCGCCATGCCTGGTGAGAGATTCGCCAAAAAATTATATATACATATTATATTATTGATAAAATCGCCTTCCATTTTTCCTATATACCATGGAGATTCGCCCATTTATTATATTTATAAATTTAGGGGGGGTTCTTAAAATTTTCCCTGATTTTGAAGGCAGTTCTTTTTGTTGCAAAGTGGCCTCCACAAGGCCCATCATGATAGGTTAGGATGATGTCAAAAACTTCGTCCTCCCTGACACACTACGTCAAAATCTGATTTGGGCCAAGTTTAAAAAGATTGCTCCCAATCCAAGTGAATGGGGCACTTTTCCTCATGATCTTGCTCTTCTCTTTTGAGGGCAGGTATGGCGGGAAATGAGCTGAAACCAAATAATTTGCTATATCAGAAAAACCATGGAGAGAGTATTAAAATAGCAAACAGGTGTTCATCTAGCATTTGATCATCCACCATCCCTTCTTCACCTGTAGGAAAATCTAGTCTAGACAGAAATCAACAACAACATTTTCCTTACCTGGCTTATCAACAATGGTCAAATCAAATTGCTGCAATAAAAGTAACCATCTAATGATACACACATTTACATCAGGTTTATTCATCAAATAGCTAATTGCAACATGATCAATATGCACGAATGTTTGATAGCCAGTGATGTAGTGCCTGAACTTGTTTAGGGAATGGACTATAACCAGAAGCTCTTTCTCGGTTACAGTATAGTTTAACTCTGCCTTGGACAAGTTTTTACTGACAAAATATATGGCATACGGTAGCTTCTCTTCAACCTGTCCTAAGGCTGCTCCTATGGCTTTGTTCGAGGCATCTGTGTGAATTTGGAAAGGTAGGGCCCAGTTTAGACCTCTCAAGATTGGGGTAGTTATCAGCTTACCTTTCAAAGCATCCATAGCCTCTTGACAATTGTAAGTCCATATGAACTCAACATCTTTTCCCAAAAGACCAAACAATGGAGAGGCTAGCTTACTGAAATCTTTAATGAATCTTCTATAATATCCTGCTAAACCTAGAAAACTCCAAACATCTCTTACTCTTTGAGGAGGCAAGACCCTTTGGATGATAGCAATCTTGTTGGGATCCACGTGTAAACCTTGCTGAGAAATTGTATGACCTAGCATGGTCCCTTCAGTCATTAGGAATTCACATTTATCAGGACTGAGGGACAGATTCATTTCAATACATTTGGCTAAAACTTTCCTCAGGTTAGTTAGAGCTTCTTGGAAGTTAGAACCATAAGGGGTAAATTCATCCATATAGATTTCCACT
This sequence comes from Pinus tabuliformis, assembly GCA_031772625.1. NCBI lineage: Eukaryota > Viridiplantae > Streptophyta > Pinopsida > Pinales > Pinaceae > Pinus > Pinus tabuliformis. Next base: position 541,875,901 of record CM062810.1, on the reverse strand, counting down.
GAATCATGAACCAACTCAGCAAATATACTCAGTACTGCTCTCTGGAAAGTGGCAGGAGCATTGCATAACCCAAAGGGAAGGACCCGGTAGGCAAAGGTACCCCATGGACAAGTGAAAGTGGACTTATCTTGGTCTTTCGGACTGATTTGGATCTGATTATACCCACTAAACCCATCTAGGAAGGAAAATAACTTCTTCCCTGCCAGGCCATCTAACACTTGATCTATGAAAGGCAAAGGGAAATGGCCCTTCTTGGTAGCTTTGTTAAGTTCGCGATAATCTACATAGATTCTCCACTTTCTGTTTTTATTGGGCACAAGAACCAAAGGAGAAACCCACTCGTTGTCAGAGATTGTCTATATAAATCCTGCATCCAACAACTTTTGCAGTTCTTCTTTGACAATGTCCTTAAGGGCTGGATTCATCCTCCTTTGAGGTTGCTCACTGGTTTATAATCCTCTTTAATGTAAATGTGATGGGTACAGATTGAAGGGTGGACTCCTTTCATCTCCTTATAGCTCCAAGCAAAGCATCCAAATGGCTATTCAATAAGCTACACAGCTCTTTCTCCTGAAAAGGGGATAGGGATGAGTTGATCTTCAAGGTTCTTTCAGGGCCAAATTCCACATTCTTAACTCAGAGAGAGGTTGGATCAACCACATAGAGATCAATTAAAGCATTGGCTTGGGTTTCTTCTACCAACTCTTCTAATGGCAGCACACTAGGAGGTGGATTTTGAATCAAATTCTCAATAAGATCATCCTCAGTTTTAGGACCTCCCGTGGTGGCTTCCAATGTGCACAATGGTGCAGATTAGACTTCATCCTCATCTTCCTCCTCCAACCAGAGAGGTAAGTCATGTTCTAGCAGAGGTTGGGTAGGAGGATATAGGACTAGCTGTTTGGACATATGCCCATTCTTAATGGTCATGCTCCCAGCTTGACAACAAATGTAAGCATCTGCAGTAGCTAACTAAGGCATTCCCAAGATGAGGGGGTACCCAATGAGTTTTGCCTTTGGCTGAAGGACCAAGAAGTCATCAGGGTACTCCCAAGAATCAATGGAGACCATGACATCTTCCACAATCCCCTCAAGAGTCATAATGGAGCAGTCTGCCAACTGCAGTACTATTGAGGTCTTTCTTATGGAACGTTGAAGGTTGAGTTTGAGCATAGCTTCCCTGGTCATTACATTAATGGCAACCCCTAGATCAATCAAGGTGTGGGGGATTATGTTGCCATTGATGTGGACATCAACTATAGGACTCCCAGGGTCCAGATATTTTGGACAGATTACTTGTCCCAACATCATGTTAGATAGTTTTCATATGACATTGATAGTTGGGGCATCTCTCTTGCGCCTGCCTGGGTGCCTAAAACACTTCTCTTTGATCAATTTGTTGTAGATTGGTAGATATTTTATTGCCTGGAGAAGTGGTATTTTTACACATAACTGTTTAAGTTCTCCCAGAAGTTCAGTCTCTTCTGGGTTTGGTTGCGTGGTTCCAGTTAGTCTCTCAGTAAAGGGTGGAATGGCTTTGGGTTCACTTTCCTATTTCTCTTCCTCATCCTCCTTAGGAGGAGGTCAGCTATCTAGGAGGACCTTCCCAGATCGTAGGTTGACCTCCTGAATCTCCACAGCATAGGTAGGGCATGTTGTCTCTCTAGTATATACCTACTGGGCTAGTCCGTTATTGGGGTTCAGGTTCGGTTGAGTAGGTATCTGGGGTTGTCTTTGAGGAGCAGGAGGTAATGGTTGTGGTTGAGTAGGTGGTGGAGGAAAAAGAGCGAGAGGAGAGTTGTATTGGGGTCTCCACCCCTGATGAGGTACTTTCCACTGAGGTTGTGGCTGAGTGTGAGAATGAAACGAGTGAGCAGCTAGTTGAGTATGGTATTGAGGAGGATACGACCAAGGAGGGGGTGTGGACCAGGAAGGATGAGCAGGGGGACTCCAAGAAGGCATGGAAGTGGCTTGATTAGGGTTGTAATAAGTCTGGTATGTCCCTTGCATTCCTTGCTAGTAAGGTCTGGGTCCATGTGGCCTCCTTTGGTTGATGAAGTAGAGTGGTTCAATGGCTCCTTGAGCCCCTTGGTATATAGCTTTAAATCCAAGCAAGGAAGGGCACTGATTTGTAGGATGGTCTTCTTCGCAGACAAACACACTTCTATAGAGTGAAATGGACATTCATTCTTAGGGTGCTTTCTAGTGCACCTGGGACAAAAGATTGCCAAATCCCTCTCAGCTTCCTCTTGCTTCTTTTGGATTCACAAGGTATCCATTTGCATGGAAATGGTCTGTTTCATCTTGTTTTTGAAATATTCCATCTGATTTGCAAACTCATTTTTAAGGAATGAACTAGATAAGGGGGTACTGGCTAAGAGTTGACTTCCTCTACCTCTCTTTCTGGCTACCCTAGAATGGTTTCTAAACATAGTCTTTATGTCATCATAAGGTAACTGGTAGAGGTCTCCCCCAGCCAAACAATGGAGGGTATATAGAAGGTCTTCAGGGACTCCTCTGAGCGGAACCTATTTCAGAGATTTAGGGTCAAGTGTGCACCTGACCCTTTTATAACTGACTTGAAACCTCTCTTCATAGTCTTCTAAAGATTCATCACTTCCCATGGTCATTCAGAAGATTTCTTATCGTGTCCTTTGACCTACAGTAGTCCTGGTATTTGTTGTTAAAGGCTTGTTGCATTTGAGCCCAAGTTGTGATACTGTTTCCAAGTAGCCCCATGAACCGCGTAGTGTTGCATCCTTGAGGGTAGAAGGAAAGAGTTTCAACTTTTTCTCATCTTCTGCATAGTCATAAGTTCGACAAAGGACAACAAACTCAAACAAGAAGGTATCAGGGTCTTCAGTAGTTAATCCATGGAAGTGAGGTAAGGTTGAGGGACTTATGTTTTTCATTTTTGTGTCCCCATTGGTCTCTCGGATGGGAAAGGCACCTTCTACTCTCTCTCCATTCCCTCTACCATTTTTGTTTTCAGCCATGGTCTCAGGAGGAATGGTTTCTTTCTCTTCTTCTGTTATAGGATCTTCGTATATCTCTGAAGGTTCACCTATAGGTTCTTCTGGATCACTGCCACCAAAGAAGAGAGAAGGGTGACTCAGTGATGTGGTGGGGGTGTTGGGTAGGAATTTTCCTGAATTGTCTCTGTTCCTAAGAGGCATGAAATGGAATCTCTTTTATTGGGTAATTTTGTTTTTGTTTTTTTTCTGCTTGTACTTGCAAAATTGAAATTGATTGAACAACAAATTGCAACTAACTGAAATCTATCTTGCTGAAATGAAATTGCGGAATTGAAATGAAAGTAGGAAAGGACTAATCTATTTTGCTGAAATGAAATTGCGGAATTGAAATGAAAGCAGGAAAGGACTAATCTATTTTGCTGAAATGAAATTGTGGAATTGAAATGAAAGCAGGAAAGGACTAATCTATTTTGCTGAAATGAAATTGTGGAATTGAAATGAAAGCAGGAAAGGAATAATCTATTTTGCTAAAATGAAATTGTGGAATTGAAATGAAAGAACGAAAGGACTAATCTATTTTGCTGAAATGAAATTGTAGAATTGAAATGAAAGCAGGAAATAGCTAATCTACGCTTGCTGAAATAAACTACTTAGCAGAAGGTTGCAGTAGAAAATAGAAGAAAAGTAGTAATCACAAAATACTCTGACGCTTCCTCGGCAACAGCACCAAAAAGATGGTGAGCTCTAGTATTGAAGCAATGATGCTGCAACTGTTGGGACTCCCTAATTTACTTTTATCAACCCGGTAGTTCGTAAAAAACTTGGAAGCGACGTGCTATATGCAAAAGTACTAGCTCTTACTGCAGGATGTCACTTGATCAACTAGCACAAGTTCGCTAGGAGCTTAAGCCAACTTCTATGAGTTCTCAAAAGAAGCTTTTAACTGTGATGGATGAAAGCTAACTCAAAAGGGGCTTGTCTACTTCCAGAAAGAAGATGAAAGATGAAAGGAAATGCAAACCCTAGCAAACCCTAGTTTTATCGACTAACCCTACTTGTGCAAGAAAAGAGATGAAAGCTGCTGAAATGGATGCCATTAACTCTCAAAAAGCTAAAATGCATGTGTTTAAGATACTTCTAAAGGAAAATATGGAAAAATCATCTTTTTGTATTTTTGAGTAATTTTATGCAGAATTATTATGCATGTGTTTTAACTATCTTTGATTGTGCAGAGGTTTATTGGCGAAAGGAAATGGAGTGGGCATTTGCAGGAGGTTCGGAAGGTGAGAAGAGGACCTAAGGGGTCCCTATAATCCTTCTAGAGATTTCCACCATGCTCAGATCTCAAAAAACCGCTCGCGTGAACTTCTACAGGAGGCTGTAGGGGATCTATAGGAAATTCTACATGAAATTCTACAGGAACATGCCAAAAGTGGTTTTTAGAGGGTTGATGGTGAAAAAACGGTGGGAAAGTGGGAATGGAGGATGGATAAGGATGTTAAGGGTGTAGGATCTGGTAGATGAAGCTCAGGAGTGATGAAGATGGTTGGATCTATTCAAGGATGAAGGGAGCAATGTTGCACAAAAATGTAGAAATTAGGGCGAGTTGGGAAAGTGTGGCGAATGAGGGAAAGAAATCTTGATTGAAGGACTGGAGCAGGTTATATGATGGAGGAAGGATAGGCTCGAGTGTATTATAAGTTTTCTGCACACTACTTTCCAAAACTGATCCAAGCAAAGAATAAAAAACAGAGATCTATCTATTTTGACCTAATCTGACATAAAAAACCAGGAACATGATGGACAAAAGTTTATAGACAGGAAATCATGCAAGAAAGCTATGGAAACTGATCAAGAATAGATCTAAACATGAAAACACAACTGATATCAACTTTTCCAACTTAAAATCTAACACTAGCAATTGCATTGGAAGGCAAAAACAATGTTTTTGTGGCAGCAAGTGTGCCTTGGTCTTAGTTCATGGTCCCAAGGAGGGAGAAATGAGATCAAGGACTACTTGATAGCATTTTTGTGGATATTTTCTATTACCAAACTGTCATATCAACCTAAAGCAAGAACAACTATCTTAATCATCAAAAACAACCTAAGTAACAGAGCAAGATTTTAACCTAAATAACAGAAATTATTCTATGAATGTAAGAAAAACACATAAAAGTACACAAAGGAGGTATTGGGCACTTGGGTTGGACCCAACCCCAAGAGTTACAGCCTCCTAAGAAAGCTCAGAGTTGGTGCAAAGCAGGATTCATCTTCATTGATCAAAAAATAATAGTTACATCACAGAAACTGTCTACAAGAAGAACTCGAAAATGTGCTCATACATGGCTGCACTAAAGTGTGAAAATAGACTATCAATTGGCTAAACTACTAAGGATTTAAGCCTTCCTAATTATGAAAAATAGGACTCCCAATAGTCCTCCTTAGCTTTAGGAGCTTGGCTGCCCAAAACTGTAATTAATTAGCCACTTCACTAGACCTACTCGGCTGCCCCTTGAAATCATCTTTGGTGGGTTGTTGAACTCTGAGTTGATGGTGGAGAACTCGAGGAAGGGGTCATTTAGTGTAGGAAACACCCCTCCTATAAATCCTTAGCCTTCTTTCTTCATATTTGGCTGCCAATCTGCTCATAAATGCTTGATCTTGGTCCAAAAATGTCCAAAAATCTACAATAAGCATGTATTAGATGTTGTGGTCAAGTGACTATTCCCATTCACTCAATTAACATAAGTATATTCAAAAGCATGCATAAAACTATGGATAATGGTGGATTAAATGAGAATAATAGGCAAAATGAGCCCATATAGTTACCCATTTCCGAGGCTCATCAATGATAGAAGGAAGCTCAGAAAAGACTAAGTGGCCGTGGATCCTCTAACACCGCTAAACAGGAGTTACGGCTAAAAAAGCAAGGTACACTGCAGAGTAGAAGGGCCCCAGAATGTGTTGTGACATTGCTACCATGGCTGCGCCCGCACTCACGAAAGAGCATAAACCCCAGACCAATTACCTAGATGCTTCAGAAGTGCTTGCAGCCCGGGCTAGCATGGACGAGCTGACCTCACACCAAAGGTGCGAACACCTGACTAGCAGTAGAAACTACAGTCTCAGTAGCTTAGGCAGTTGAAAGAAGGTGCGAGACTATAAACCAACCTATGGAAAACTCGTGCGGAAAAAGGAATCGTCACCAAGCTAATTAGTTCCCAAGTCCATAGCTGCGCCTCAAGGATAGCACTACCATGGGGAAAAATCAAAAGATAACTATTAGCCACATGGGCCTTGACAGGCTAGTCAAATCACGTCAGATAGGAGCGGGTGGTGGGACATTAAGTCGAAAGTTCTGGACGCGATACACAGATATTTTCTAACTTGAATTGCAAATGGGTGGAAGAGATTTTTTCAATTCTCATAGTGTGTGGCTGGTACTAGATTTTTGGTGCTTTGAACTAACAAAAAATAGCAAGTACACGGCTACCGGGCACTCCATGAGCACTATGGCAAGAACCCGAGCACGAGTCACTGAAGAAATGCAGTTGAATCAGGAGGAACCCTCTCAAGTTCCTAAAGTTCCTAAATCCCCACACACCCCGTGGCCTAGGAAGAATAAGCAAAAGATGGGTCCAGTCTGGGCCTCCCCAAGATTCAACAAACGTTCAGTAGGTGACAAAGGAAAAACAGTGATCAATGAAATCATTGAGGAAGAGGACAACATGCAAGACCTGATTGATCAAATTGATGCACAGGTAGAGGAAGAAGAACTTGCGTTCCAGTCCCTGTCGTTACCCCCGCATCTTTCTCCATGGACCGGGATGACCAAGCTAGTGAAGGATGTAGACGCTGCAAAAACTACGCTCCAGAGCTCGCTCCTTCCAGATGATATAAGGTTCGAAGGGTTACCCATGGGGCGTGTTCCAAGCACCAAGTTCAAAGATTGGGACCTAGAAGATAGCGACAAGTTCCCCAAACTAGCTGAAGGAACCCTATAGCCATAGAAATGTTTACTGGGCATTGAGAAGGCCGAACTGTTGAACCTCAGATGGATCCCCCACTATCACCGCACGACCATCACCATATTCGTCATTTGACAGCTGCTAGGTCTCATTCATGATGGATATCTCTAGTTGGAAGAACCGATCTTGATTGCAGCCGACCTAATCCATCGGATTATGCACCTACCATATAAAGGGAATAGCCTCGCGGACATAGTCGGAACTAGTAGTGACGGAAGCATCGTCGAAATAGTCAAGGCCAAGTACGATATACAAAAAGAGAAGCGGGGGTATGTCATAGAAAGCATTAGTGACCGCGCAGTACGAGTCGCCACTCAGATCTTAGCTGGTAAACTTATGAGAAAATGTCACGTCGATGAAGTGCCTACCACTATCATCGCATTGGTAGGACAGTGTGCCGAAGGGGTTCAGTTCAATTGGGCATAGTTCTTATGTGACAAATTTCTGACCAATTGTCAAGAAGCACAGGACAAAGGTAAGACCTTTCATTATGCATGGTTGCTCTTATCAATCCTTCTGGTTATAGGTGACTTGCCGCCAGAGAGCTAGTTTCCCAGCATTGAGGATAGTCTACCTGAGGCAATACGGTATATTTCACTTTGGGCTACAAAGGATGCAGCAAGGATTTCTATGATCCAGGCATTTTAGACCTCCATGGGAGGAAAGATACGGACGCGGATTACTTGAAGACTGTGCATGTCCCCCACAATCTACAAAAACTTTCAAAGAATGGCAAAGTTCAAGGTAGATATGCATCACGTGTATATCCGCACACGAAATGACCTAGAGTGATCTTGGGTTAAACTGTCATTCCTTGCAATGGATGATGCCATTTATGCAGTATTAGTAGCATGGCCTTTGGAATGGCATGCCCCAGATAAGACCATTCTCGACCGAGTGGCCACAAAACAGTAGAAGAAGGAATGACAGGAGAGACTCATCCAACTGGTAGAAAAAACACGATAGGACCACCAGGCCGCTTTGTAGTAGGGAGCTACCATGAGCCCAATAGCAACAGAGAACCAGACGGATCAAGGAATGGATTTGGAATAGGATCCACAACATGAAATAGAGACGCAAGACCACCTCAAGCGATCACGCACCGAGGAATCATCGGCCGCACGGAAAAAGTCCAAAATAGCGAAGGCGCTGGAAAAAGACTTCATGGAGAGTAGCCAGCCCGTCAGCAATGTTACCACCAGTGCATTGCCTGAGCTGATCAATGCATAGACAACTGTGTTGGGGGAGATCAAAGTGCAGTTATAGGCCTTAAAAGCACGACCCATGGGATGGGTCCCTTGTGAGCCCATAAAAGATACAGACGCTATTGCGCAGGAGTTCAACACGCACACACCACACTTCATCTCATTGCCAGTGAACGTTATTCGAGCCACAACCACAAGTGACAAAGGCAGTTGGGAATTAAATCTAGCCACTCTATCCAGAGACATACTATACCTACTGCAAGAAGCAGTAACTCAGGAATTTTGTGCCAGGGAAGGTCGTGTGATCCACATCTTGACAGAACAAAAGGCAAATATAGAACAAATCACTCTCTAGCATGATGAACTGGATGCACAACACCAGGAGGTAGAAGAAGTTGTGACATAGGTGTGTTGTATGGTCCTTGAGCTAGCCATCCCCAAGGACCTCCCACTAGCTACCAGGATTTAGCACATGGTAGCCGGATTTCACACAGCCCAAGCAGAGGCCGCAAGACACTAGGAGGAGCTGACGTTATAGGTTGCAGAGCTCCATCTTAAGGCTTGGCTGCCCACAACTCCGGCCGAACGGGAACATCGCCGCAGCGCAGTTGTAGCTGGACTAGAAACAATGAGTAGTGTTGTTCACGACCACTCAAGACTACTTGGCCAGTCGCTTGGGATACTTTCCACCATCCAAGAAGATCCAACCATACAGTGAGTAGAAAATGAGGCGCACGAGTTGCAACAGGCTTATGACACCGCCTGAGGCATTGTATAGATGGTCGCTATCACACAACGGTTGGCTAAAATGAGGGAAGTATAGGTGCTCAAAGCCCAATTTGATGTGGTACGACAACAGGAGGTTGCCCTTAAAGAGCATATCCAGCCCTGGCTCAACGAAGTGTTTAGCGTATCTACAACCATTGAAGGCAAGCTCACACAGATGCAGGCAGTCTATGCGATGGAGCAAGTAGTTGCAAATGAGATGAATACCTCATTGGCTCATGTGGAAAGGGTACAGAGATTCACAGCTGAGTTTGCTGCAGACATAAGCAAGATGCAGAAGTTGCTGACTGACCTACGTGCAAAGATTCCCAACCCAGCTGAGTGACTCGGGACGAGTCACGATGATTGTGTTGGGGGACTATTGGGTAGTGGAAGCCCCACACAACGGGTATGGGGCATGAAGTGCGCAATATTGGTTAAGAGAACGGTAAAGACTCCACGAGATGCGTGGAGTGCAATTTGTAATAAGTCAAAGTCAAAAGGGTAGTCCACCCAAAAATAATGTAAAGAAATGTAAGTTGAGTTGGCCCACCCATGGATCGCCATCCATGGAAAGGTAAAAATAGAGCGAGGCTCTATGGGTAGAGTAGCTAGGTTTGGTATGATTTTGAGATCTGATATGTAATGGGTGTCTGAGAAGAGTGTTCGGAAAGTGTTTGTAAGTCCGAGTCAGGGGTTTGGGTAGAGGATAGAGGCTCTGCAACTGTGTGCGTAGACCCCTGTAGCTGAGTGTGTAGGACAAATCTGGATGTAAGGGTGATAAGTGGAAATAAAGATACATTTCCTCTAGATTCTGTGTCAAATCTGAATTATCACTACTCTACTCTTTTATGGTTAATGAAATTATCTTGTTCTGCATGCATATGCTTATTAAATGCTTTTGAATCGGGTTTAATCTTAATATGTGAACTGAATGAAGGTAATAAATGTTTTCTTAAAGATCACATTAAAATTAGATCTACATTGAAATACTTCATCCACTAGATTAGATCTGTAGATTGCATGGGGTATTCAGATCCATGCGAATACAACGCAGTGCGAAGCTATAGAATAGAGCGCGAACCCTCCAAACTACATCCAAACATGCCAAGGGTGAGGAAACCTAGTTCCAGCACCCTCCCATGCTTTCTCAGGTGAGACCTCAGTCCGTGCTTCACGGGCTATTGCCGAAAGGGTTGGTAGCTGTCGGATTTGCTTGGCTAAATAATTCTTTCGAACTTGGGTCAGGCCAATATAAGCTGTTAGATTCCTATACCAATAGGTGTCATATATCATGATTGACTTAGTTGTCTCTAAAATATGTACATACCTTTTCTTGTTGCAAATGTTTTCCATATTTGTAAAAAATCAAAAAATTTAAAAAATTTAAAGAGGGTATGTCCTAGAAAAAGAATAAAATGACAAGAAGAATGAAAAGGTTAAAAAAGATGAAAAATAAACCCCAAGAAAAAAGACCAGGAAAGTGTGCAAGTCTAAATGCCACTACTATTTTACTTTCTGTACAATAATGATTGTGTACAAAGTGTTATTATGGCACAATCCATGATAACCAAACAGTTTAATCTTGGTTATTCCATGTTTTTAATTTCATGCTTAGATATAGAGAATAAAATATGACCAAACTATTTATTCTTGGCAGATAAGTAGATAGGTAGAGTGAATAAAGGAGCTCAACAGTTTAATCTGAGCCATTGGATGTAATAAGGTTAGACTTAGTTAGAATACCATTGTAAAAGAAAAGAAAAGGTTTTGATAAGGCTTTGCTAGTTTAAGTCCACCCTAATAAAATAAGAAAAAATGGTAGGATGTGTAGGTGGGTAAGAAGATGATTGGTGGCAGAATTATGTATAATGAATGATTATCTAAATATCAAGTCATATAATTTTTATTTTTTTTCTGAGTAAAGACTAATTCTATTAAGTGATGGAAAATATAGTACAATCAAGCCTGGAAACAGGCTTAGCAGAGAAGCAATGGAGCCGAAGGTGATAGGGAATCAACCTTGCTCCAAATAGACAGACAAGGGACAGGTCATAGAAGCAAAGGAATACAAAGGAAAGTACTGATCAAAAGGCTACCCCGAAGGGTTGTTTCCTGCAAATCGACATTTTTTGCCTTTTTTCTTGCTCACTTTTATCCACCCAGTGGAGTTTGGCTGTGTCATGACAAGTTGTAGATTATTTTGTCCTGATGGCTGATCATCCTTGTCAGAGTCTGAGGACGAAGAGAAATGGGTACGTTTCTGAGAAATCTGCTGGTTAGAGGGAGCCTCCTGGTGAGCCGAGGGGGCATCCTTCGGAATTTCCTCATTCTGTAGATCAGCTTCAATTTCCTCATCAACCTGCACATCTGCCTCAGATTCCTCCTCCTCCGAACTCGAGAAGCCTAAATCGTCCAGCGGACGGGGTGGTTCAAAAGGATTCCATCTCTTGGATTTGGGCTTACGATTCAGATTCTTCTTTTTATCTTTGAGCTGTGAACATGTACTCTGAAGGTGCCCTATTTGATGACAATGGTGACAGCGGAAGGCTGTGTTCTCGTAATCCAGTGGTTGAGTCCAATGGAAATCTCCAAACTTGGGATTAATCTGATCCGGTAGTCCTTTGCTGATATCTATTTCTGCCAATAGTCTGCCATAAGTGTAGAGACCATTTTCCCTTCTTGAGGTATCTATAGCCAGGTATCGTCCCAAAGTGTTTCCAATATCTAGGAAGACAGAGAAATCCCAAAAATGTGCTGGAAGATTCGGGAGCCTGACCCAAATGGGAAGCTTGGAGATGACTGTTGTAGAGGGGTCGAAGTCAGGAAACCAGGGGGTTAGAAAAAGCCCAGCTGAACCCCAGAACCAAGGGCCTCCTGTTAAGGCTTTCTGGTAATCTTCGCTTGATTCAAAAGGCACCAGGAAAAAACCTTTTGAACATAAGAAGATTTTACACTTTTTAGTCCAAGAGGAATGGACCCATTGATAAAGATCTGCTGTGCGAGGCCATAGGCCATTAAATCTGCAAATGAGTGCAGATTCTGCAAAGCTCTGGTAGCGGCTTTCAACCCTAGGATTAGAGAAGTCGATGGAGGGAATTTCCTCTGATTTGTCTACCAGAAATGGCTTTGGAGCTTCATTTAGCTGGGATGCCTTTGAGGAGAACTGAGGTTGGGCAGCATTTTTGCGTGCTGCATCTTTGTAAGAAAAAGATGGGGCAGAGGAGGTTTTCCCAAATGAACCACCTCTTAGACGGAAATAAACCCCAATAGACGCGTCCTTTTGAATTCTGTAAAAAGAAAGAGGAAGGGAATGCATAACCTGCTTACCCTTATATAACAATCTGAGGCAGGAGGAGGGAATCCCCAGCCAGCATTCAAGTTTTTGCAGAAGATCCTGCACAAGATCTGTTGCGCCAACCCATATGTTATAGACATTTTTGTGCCTTACAGCATAGAGCATGAAATGTCAATAATCCGAGGGATCCAAAGTCCCTAAACATGTTGTTCCTACCCCTAGAGGAACAAGGTCAGCAAACCACAGCACTTCAGATCAGTTCTCCACTGAAAAACACTCAAAAACAGGTCAATTTTGGATCAAAGCAGCTGCTCCACTAAGCATCTGCGCTGAATGTCAAAAGCTCTATGGTGTACCTGCGCTGCATAGCAAGTGCAACAAAGGCTACCTGCGCTGGGTGTACTTTGACATGTGGAGGAATCTTTTCTCAATGTGCCAGTGCCCAGGAAGCTTCCAAAATGACACTTGGATCAGAAAATTCGCCTAATGATGAGTAAAGAGGTTCTAAAACTCCAAGTGGAAGGTAGAAACTCCGAGTGGACTCAAGGACTGAAGAACAACTGGAGTTGAAGAGGACAACAAGTCACACATCAAGCTGACTTATCTTCACTCCAAAACTCTATATAAGGATCTCATCCCATGGGATCTAGGAGGCCGGAATTTTGTGCAAAGAATCACTGTTGGTTTACAGTTGAGAGTATTGGGTGATTGCTTGAGGGAGGTGAAGAGGAGATTTCTTTCCGTCGGGAAGGTGATGCTGGATTGGACCTCTTACGGTTGTATCACCGCCTGAACCTTACTTCCTTATATTAATAAAGCATTTGAGGTTCTTCTATTCGCACGTGTTTCAATGGTGTATTGTGTTACTTGCGTATTTGATTTATGCTAATCCTTGAATCAATTATGAATGCATGCATCTTGTAGTTTTCCTTTTCTTGTCTTGTTCGCAGGATCTCGTGTAGCTGGGCCCGTGAGAAGACTTGGAGCTGGGAGCAAGCGGAAAATAGAGGAGATTGGATCGACCATTTGCGCAAGACATCGGTAAGTGGATCTCTTCCTTTAATCTCTTGCATGTCATAAAGAAGTAACTTTAGATAGCTTTGCTTCAGCTGTTGCTAAGGAACTATCACCCTTAGAGTGGGATAGGGTCATTCCGTGTTGGATACTTTTCCCCACAACAGACTGGCGACTCCACTGGGGACGGTGTCTTGTTGGTAGCTTGTGTTTCTTGCTATTCATTTCTTAAACAAAGGGAGTACCGAATCGAACTGCATTCGAATCCTTCGAATGCAAAGTAGAGGGCAGCTACTCTAGCTCAGTGCTGGGCATGTTTATGATTTGAAGAGCTGATCCACAAGGACTCTTTTTAGCTCTTTGTGATAGTGTTCATCTTCCTCAATCATCCTCTAGTGTATACTTGTCTGATAGCCTCTGATTTGGCCAAAAACCATTGATTTTTGAGCAAACTGTGACCCGGAATCTGAGAGAGACGAGAGTTGTCTCTTCAGTGCAGCTGCAGCAAAGGCTACCTGCACTGCAACGCAGGTCCCGAAGGGGCTACCTGTGCTGCATGTCAGATTGACAGTGCAGTACCTGCGCTGATCCAGTTTTGCCTTGTGCAACTGGGGTTCCCTACTGTCTGTTGCCTAGTTTTCAATATTGTTTTTGCAGCCTGTTGTCAACCTGTATACCCAGCTGAAACTACCTTTCTTTGCCTTCATTCCGACTCAGTTGTATGAAGAAACCGTGATTGTTCTTATTGTATTTCTTGCTTTCATTCACAGTTTCCCATAACGAAAGTGAACTAGTCTTGCTGTGACCTCTTGGATCTAGGCCTGTAAGAAAGTGTCGTTGTGATTCTAAGAGCTAGTTTATTGCTGTTCATAGCTGCTTGAGCATTTGCTTTCGTTATATGGTTCGAATTTCAGTATTTCTTGTGTTTGAAACGAGTGAATCTTAAGGTGTTCTTTTGATTATTGGACAAATACTTGTTTGCTTTCGCTTGGAATTGAATTTGAAATCGTACAACAGCTTTCTTTTTGTAATACATCGACATTAAGGAAGAAGAAAAGAAATACTTGCATTGTGTATGTGCATTTTGACAGTTTGCATGTCGATTTAGGAAAGTGCATCAGTGTGTGCTCTATGATCTGTTTGAAAAGATGATGTCTTTCTTTTCCTTCAGTAGTTAAGATTTTCATAAGTTGAAAGAATTGAAAAAAGCTTGCTTATCATTCTTAGACTGCATTTAGGAGTTGTATCATACATCACGTGGTGATCCATAAAGGCAAACTGCTAAGCAAGATCAACCTAAAACGAACTGAATTTACCTAACAACGCTTTAAAACATAACGAAACACAGTAGAGGTCTAGGTAGAGACGTGAACCGGCGTCGTTAAACATAGTGACTGTCGATCTCTACGAAGGTGGGTGATTCCTCCTGAGGGACGATAGCACTAATACGGACTTGTGCCCCCGCGTACCGTCGCGTATATTGGGGGACCCCTATAGGAACAAAGCCTTTATCCATAGGAAGCCGTGTCGGCCACCCTACTGATCGCGATGCAGTGAACACAGCATTCACGAAGATCGACCACTCGTACCGTAAAACGTATTCTGTGGTTTCGCGAAAGGTTTGGCACACCCTCTGCCTAGAACTCTAGAGCAGTTTCTTTTGGCCTTTTTCAAACTCTATAACTGAAAAAGTCCATCCGAGCATTTGTCACTTCAGGCTCATTAATACATCGAAGGAGACTAGAGTCATCTTTAGCTTTTTCTCGACTCTTAAAAATTGAAAAAGCAAGTTGTGTCTAAAGCGTCGTCATATAAAATTCATTCTAAACGGAACATAATTTCCCCTGATTCCTACGTTGATCTTAAGGTTGAGAACATGGAACACACCAACCAAGGGATTCCACATGATGGGACCCCTAGCCCTTTCTCCTCTTGGGGAGAAGTTGGTGCGCCCCACATGGCCACATTGTCGCTTCCAGGACTGACAATTGGCCTGCTAGTTTGGCTATTCTCAACCACTGTAGTTCAGAACACCACGGTTCCTGAACAGTCGAGTCAACAGTTAGACCAGTCTAGAGCTACCCTCCAGCCTTCCACTTCTTATAAGCCTTCCTCCGATCCTTCTTCTTCGAAAGGTCAAGCCGCCGAAAGCGGAGCTCCCATGGAAAAGAAGAAGGAAAAGAAGAAGAAAGAAAAGAAGCAGAAGGAGCCAAAGGCGCCTGGGGGCAAGCAAAAGGCATCTAACAAAAATCCACACACAACACGGACTGGGCCCGAATTGCCATGTGTCATATGTAGAGGGGACCACCTCCACCGTGATTGTCCCAGTATTCCCCGGATACTAAGGGACTGGTCCCCTCGTTTGCACAGTTCGGAAGCGTCAACCTCTGACAACCAGGTTGAATGCTTACCGTCGACCAACGAAAGTGAAGGTTCTAGACAACGAAGGGGAATGAGATTCCCCTGCGAACTGTGTGAAGGCAATCACACCCTCCGCCGTTGTCCCATTTTAGACGAAGCAAAGAGAGTTTTGGAAGATCAATCGGTTGCACCATTGCTACTTCCTCCTGGATACCAAAAACTCGCGCCAAGTCCTTCGTTGGTCGAAAATACAGCTGCCCCGCTCATAGGGCCAGCTGAAGTGTCAGTCACTGAAAGTGAACCTACTGAATCCGGACCGAACGAAAGTCCAAAGGTCAAAACGACAGTTGACCCGGTTCTCCCTTCAGAAGTTTCATCTTCAAATACCACAGTCACTGAGGATTCATCTTCAGCTGACACCCCTACCGAAGAGAGTAAGGACGACACCGTCCAGGTTCTTTTCATCAACAACGATTATGATGAACATCAGGGCAATGTGCCCACTCCTTTATCGCAGGAAGGAGCATCGTCAGGATCATACCCGGCCGTATATTCGGTCCCACCACCAAGCAACCTGGTTGTGTCCTTTGATTGGAACCAACTAGGCAAACCCCGGTTACCAGCCAGTATACCATTTAGAATTATAGTCCAAATATACAAAATGGTGATGGCGGGGACTATCATTGATGAAGGGGCATCTGTGAGTATCCTGTCCTCTATTGCTTGGAAAGCACTGGGTTGCCCGGTGCTTTTCCCTGAGATAAGGAATCTCTCGGGTTTTGACAAAGGAACCAGTCGACCATTAGGGATTCTACCTAATGTGCCTATTATATTGAAAGGGAAGGCTGTCAAGATGAATTTGATGGTCGTCCAAGGACCCTTGGATTATAACCTACTCCTTGGACGAGACTACATATATTGCATGGAAGCAATAGTCTCCTCACTCTTTCGAATAATGTGTTTTCCATATGAAGGAAGAATGGTCAAGCTCGTAGACCAACTTTCATTTCCGGGATCACGCATCGCAAATAGTCACATACCTATCCTAAATGGTCTATTTGATCAAGAAAGGTCTCTACCTCCGGTTCTTCTTCCTGATGAGTGCGAGTGATTCGGGAAAGTAGGGCCGGAACCCAGGGGGCATGCATCCTGGTCTGCTGGGGTCAGAAAAAACCTTGGGTGTAAAGTAGAATTTCCGCGGGAGAATATGAATAGTCCGTACCCCGTCCCCTCCTTCATCTTCGTAAAACAGAAGAGCCAGCAAGAGCTCTCATGCAGAAGAAGGGGCAGTTAGGAATGGGGTTGTTCTGGAAAAAGATTCTTTTGTTAAAGTTATGTGGGAGGATGGGGCCCCGTTACTCACCTTTGTCTAAATAAGTAGGCTCTGCCAAAGAAGGGGATCCGTTTGCGGTAGCAAGTAGTAACCATCTTTGGGTAAAAGGCAAGCCTCACCCATTAAAACAAATGTTTTAAAGGATAAGTAGGGGCAGCCTCCAAAGAAAGAGATTCTATTGCTGCAACAAATTGTAACCATCTTTGTGTAACCTAATGATAGACATCGCCGAAGAAATGTTTTGTTTGCTCCGTGAACGAGACAATCTTTGGGTAACCAGAAAGAGGTATGCCTTTGGTAAAACAAATGTTTTATCTTTGAGGAGTGTTCTTCTCTTGTCGCAAGTAGCTGTTCTCTTGCGATCTTGCAAAGATGCTTTAAAGTTAGACTATCGAGAAAAACCAAGTAGCTGCTCTCTTGTGATCTCGTACAGTCCCAGTAAAACTAGACTAGCAAGGAGACAAGTAGCTGTGAACACCCAAAGAAAAGCAGATGTGGAAACTGGAGGGATAACCTTGAAATTGTACTTTATACCTGGGGGCATGCAAACCTCTTGGAATGCAAGCACGGGCGGCTATTTTGTTTTTTAGTTTTTTAGGTCCTCCCTTTAAACCTGTAGGTCTAACCCGTTAAACTCGTAGGATTAGTCGATACCCAACTTGCATAAAGAGAGGATATGGAGCAAAGCGTAGGGAGATGAAGCTCCTTAAAAAATAGCAATCTTCCAGGAGACCTTCCTACTTTATGACTGGTAAAAACGAGCAGTTTTGGCAAAGTTCATGCTCGTTAAAAAATAAACGCAAACATGAGTAGTTTTGGCAAAGTTCATGCTCGTTAAAAAAATAAACGCAAAACCGAGCAGTTTTAGCAAGAGTTCATGCTCGTTAAAAAATAAATGCACATGTGAGCAAGCTTCCCCCAGAGTTCAAGCTCATTAAGAAAAATGAACCGGTAAATAACCACTTGAGACCGTAAATTCATCAGCCATAAAAGCCTTGGTCGTGTTTGTGTACCGTCACCTCCACTTTTCATTTGGCCGATTATTCACATCCACTTGATTGTTTACCTATTTTGAGGAACAGCTGCGAAGAGTGATTTCACTTAGCCATCCTTGTAATACTGCCGTGATTGGAAAATTCCAACCTGTACCTGGAATCTGCTACTATCCCTGTTTATCACTCATTCCTCAAAAGACGAGTCTTCTTTGAGCTCTTTTCACTGACTCGTAAAATATGAAAAGTTTGCCAAGTTTTGGCCTTCCAGCTCGTTAAAAGGACCGGAAGAGCTATCCCTCCTCTAGATTTTAATCTTTTTGGGCCTGAGGGATTATTGCACAAAAAGATCGAGCGCTTGTCTAGTTCGGCTCGATAAAGATATCGAACATTCATCCCTTCTGTATTGTTTTATACTTTTTCGGACTTAAGGGATTAGATGACGAAAAAGGACCCCTGGAGTTCACTTTATGTACCCTTTTCAGACTCTCTAAAAATGAAAAGGACCGAGTTGTCTTTGTCGCTAGGCTCGTTAAAAATATTAGATAGTGACAAACTTGTCTTTAGACGAGGACGAGTTTCCCTATCGCTAGGCTCGTTAAAACATAGCGATGGGCTTGCCCGAAGGGCAGGTTATAGAACAAGCATATGTTATCCTCCTCAAGCTTGACAAAAATAAAGAGGTACTGGTCAGAAATGACTGGGGAAAAATTGGGAGAACCTCAAAGCTTAATGGTAGCAAGTCGCTCTTGAACATGACACTTTTGCCTCCGTAAATATCGGGTTGGGTTATTATCATTCACCGGTCCCTTCACCATGGTCTCGCCATACCATCCATACATGGGGTAATGCTACTGATCCATCACATCAGTGTCGTTATATGTTCAAGAGATGTCATTCAGAAAGTGTCAACCGGGTCCCATCCACTACCATACATCATCTTTCATCCTTCCATGACCGCCACCCAGAATCATATTTCACAGATCGTTTTCACCATCATCACTAGCTCCGTTCCATGTCACTGATGTGGGATTCATTAAGGCCCTCCTTTGATGGATCACTTCTTGTCAACATCAGCTCATTATCCAAGAAGTTGATCTAGGAACACCCCCTCAGTACTTTGAAGCTTGCATGCCTCAATGGCAAGTTTCTCACTTCCGGCGATAGGTATACATTAATGACCTTCGACCGGGAGACTTTGCGTGGTGTTCGACGTCAGATCCTATATTCACACTACGTGAATTGTGCTGCAGTACCTTGAGGGTCATCATCATTATCGGTGATTCCTCTCGCTCTTGTTAACAGTTTACATTATTGACTGGTAATCAAGCGATGTCTTTCCATGTTCGACTTCAAGAAATTCTCACATGGATCGACTTGTACCAGAGTGAAGATTGGACAAGTTTGAAGACCCCGGATCTAGTTTCATCCATCCGGGCTACGATATATATTCAGGAGATAAAAACATAGACATGTGCAGCAGATGATCATCCTACTAAAAGGATGATAATTAAAAGCAGAGAATTATCAGTCTATTATCAGACGATCATCTGTTTATGTACAGCAAATGTATTTATAAAGCTGAGCATGGGAAATGCCCGCATCAGCTAGATCATGAAAAGAAAGTATGAAAAGATAATGTATTGTATTGTATTTTGTTACAGGTCACGTCCCGACGATTGAATGAACTTCGGATCCTCCTAATAAAGCATTTCACCCGATAAACGACCTCATACTTTAGGGGGCAACTGTTATAGACATTTTTGTGCCTTACAGCATAGAGCATGAAATGTCAATAATCTGAGGGATCCAAAGTCCCTAAACATGTTGTTCCTACCCCTAGAGGAACAAGGTCAGCAAACCATAGCACTTAAGATCAGTTCTCCACTGAAAAACACTCAAAAACAGGTCAATTTTGGATCAAAGCAGCTGCTCCACTAAGCATCTGCGCTGAATGTCAAAAGCTCTATGGTGTACCTGCGCTGCATAGCAAGTGCAACAAAGGCTACCTGCGCTGGGCATACTTTGACATGTGGAGGAATCTTTTCTCAATGTGCCAGTGCCCAGGAAGCTTCCAAAATGACACTTGGATCAGAAGATTCGCCTAATGATGAGTAAAGAGGTTCTAAAACTCCAAGTGGAAGGTAGAAACTCCGAGTGGACTCAAGGACTGAAGAACAACTGGAGTTGAAGAGGACAACAAGTCACACATCAAGCTGACTTATCTTCACTCCAAAACTCTATGTAAGGATCTCATCCCATGGGATCTAGGAGGCCGAAATTTTGTGCAAAG
This sequence comes from Pinus tabuliformis, assembly GCA_031772625.1. Lineage (NCBI taxonomy): Eukaryota > Viridiplantae > Streptophyta > Pinopsida > Pinales > Pinaceae > Pinus > Pinus tabuliformis. The sequence continues at coordinate 541,855,637 of CM062810.1, read as the reverse complement.
AATCGCTGTTGGTTTACAGTTGAGAGTATTGGGTGATTGCTTGAGGGAGGTGAAGAGGAGATTTCTTTCCGTCGGGAAGGTGATGCTGGATTGGACCTCTTACGGTTGTATCACCGCTTGAACCTTACTTCCTTATATTAATAAAGCATTTGAGGTTCTTCTATTCGCACGTGTTTCAATGGTGTATTGTCTTACTTGCATATTTGATTTATGCTAATCCTTGAATCAATTATGAATGCATGCATCTTGTAGTTTTCCTTTTCTTGTCTTGTTCGCAGGATCTCGTGTAGCTGGGCCCGTGAGAAGACTTGTAGCTGGGAGAAAGCGGCAAATAGAGGAGATTGGATCGACCATTTGCGCAAGACATCGGTAAGTGGATCTCTTCCTTTCATCTCTTGCATGTCATAAAGAAGTAACTTTAGATAGCTTTGCTTCAGCTGTTGCTAAGGAACTATCACCCTTAGAGTGGGATAGGGTCATTCCGTGTTGGATACTTTTCCCCACAACACCATAACATTGTCTTTTTTCCGGAAATATTAACTTGGATCTAGAATGCATGAGGTTCTTTAGGCAGATCCAGTTGGTTCACGATCAAAAGCTGCTTCAGAGTTGATCTCGTCTGAACTTGCCTCCTGCAAGCTTCTTGTCCATCGATCTGGGTTTTTTTAAGGCCCCAAGATCTTCTGGGCTCCTGATTTGATGGTTTAACTGCGGATCTGATCATCTGACTACCATGCACAGTCAGTACTCCCGATTCAGAGCAGAACCATAACCCTTGACGTCAGATCTTGAGGATTCGAAGGCTGCAGATCTGTAATAAAGGCAGATCTGTGACCCCATTGAGCAGATTCAGAACATTGAGTTCCAGGATTTGGGTTCCATGCAAGATGCGCCAGGATTTGGGTTCCATGCAAGATGCCTGAAACCATTCTACGCCTTCTGGGAACGCCGGATTCTCTGCCACAAAGAAATCATCCAACGCAAAGGGTACCAGAGTGCCGAAAGCTATTGAAACCCTCGTCTCCAACCGCATTATCCCGGATTTTCGTTGAAAGCCAAGCCAGGAATGATGCCGCCTCACTGTCCTGATAGAGTGTAATGCGGCGTCTTCGCCATCCAAACTGGCCGCTGGTATGAATGCATTTCGGCCCTGGTCCGGAACCCCTCGACCGTCGTTGCAGCGTGCTGAATGCATCACGCGATCAAAACTCAGAACGACCTCCATTCTTTTCTCTAGCCAACCAACTTGTTCAATTCCAATATTAGTATAAACTAGATGATCTATCATCAAGTCATATAATTTCATCATCAAAAGCACTTAAAGATATGGATGACAATGAAGACATTTACATCATGGACAAAAGTCAAACTAATTAACTTCCTCACTCATTTTTCCCTAAATTTTCACTAATTTCCCCTAAGTACTAAAGACACCTACAACCAATTAGAGGGGCTCAAAGCATTTCTCTGACTTTTGGAGGGACCGGACCCTTGGCCCAATAATTTGAAATGCTTAAAGTACTTAAGCCCCCTTCATCAGTATTTCCCCTTCATAAATTCATTCATCCACTTCATAATGTTTTTCCTAAGTAAAATCCCTATTTTACTTAGGAAAATTAAAACATTATCTATATAAAAACCCTCATGTTCTATTAGCCTAAGTCATGAATGTTGTATGATGAAAATGCTTTCAGAAACATTTAACTTAGCATATTTCATATCCTACAAGGTCATATTAACTTTAACTTGTATTATTATTTAAATCCCAAGAAAATAAATCACCCCTTTCCCGTATTACTATTAAAAAACCCATAAGTAAATATCCTCTCCCGATGGTTTTGAAAAATAAACCATAATAAAAGTTAACTCAGTTGGGTTAATTGAACCAAATCACGATTAATTAAGAGCCAAACCCGCGTTGCATTAAAAAGGGATTAATTAATCACCTGGATTAATTAATAACCTCTCTACCAATCATATCACCCCTGATGTAATTAAAGTCTTTTTAATTATCGTCGGACCCCTCCATTAACTCCCTACCACTTCCCACTACCAACTACCATCTAATCAGCCTCCCCACATTCAATGGCCCTCACTCATATCGCACAGGCCTTTTGGTCGAACATTAACCACGTGATATGAGCGGTTTTGACTTTTCGCCGGTGCTACATGTCGTTCATTGTGTGGCATTGTGCGACCCTCTACCAAAACCACCAACCTCCCAAAAGTGGTGCGATAGGGTCCGCTTACTACCCCCGTTTCCCACTGTCTGCATATGACAAATTTTCCATTTTTCGTTCAAATCTTACCCACCAACATCAACCATTTACCCGTTTAAACACGAAAACCCTAGTTTTGCTCGTTTTCACCTGATTGTGCAGTAAAACCCTATGTAACCCATCTACACCACTTGAAGCCTCTGTTAACCAATTTGAGCATGGTTTACCTTCTGAAAATCATTTTGGACTCACTTCATAGACCTCTCAAGCTCAAATGAAACCTTTTCGACCTCCCCTGCAAACCCATGCTTTCTTAATAGTTTGTTTTGTTTTACAGGTGATCAAAAGACCACGACCTTGGATAAACAGTCGTAATACTAGTCATAAGGCATGTTTACTCCGAGACTGTTATCAAATCTATTCATACAGAGATGGAAAATAAAACATACAGTTAAAATACAAGCAAAGGAAACATGAAATTAAATGATTTACTATTGAAATAGACAATAAAAACCTAAAATACACAAGAACGTAAAAGGACATAGTAAAGAACAGTCAAAGTGTATCAAGGTTAAAGAGTATTAGATTGAAGACCAAGTCAAGAAAATCAGCTAGCATGAAGATAAACAAGAAGGAAGATAGTTACAGAGCATAGAAATTCATGTCAAAGTGAAGACAAATGAAGAAAACAGAGTGGTAAAAGTAAATAGTAAAAAGTAAACAGTAAAAAGTAAACATGGATGCAGTAAGGGTTAAACAGATATGAAAACACTTTCACCAGCAACAATGAAGTTTATCCAAAGTAAAAGTGAAAAACAGTTAAAATAAATTCAAGGTTAAAAGATGAAATCAGAGTAGAAATGGTACATTCTTCAGAAATTTCCTGTTTAAGTCATAGTTTTGCAGAAACTATTGTGACCAATCCAAGATGCATTTTGAAAAACTAGAGGAGGTTTGTGTTCCAAAAAGGTGAATATACAAAAAAATCTCTCACTTTTTACACAGGTATTACCAAAAGGGAGATAAGTGCATGTCTTCACAACCTATTTTTTAGTTTGTGCAAAGTCTTGTTTTTGACATCTTTTTGCAGAGAATATTGTGAACAGTTGGAGCTAAATTTTGGGAAACTGAGAGAGGTTTATCTTAGAATCATTCTTATATACAATAACATATTTCATGTTTTACATATCTATCTCAGATTAGGATATACAAGTGTATCATTGGACCCTAAGTTTGCAGAATTTCTGGGGCAGAATGCACAAAGGAAGGATGCCGTTAGTGACTGCGATGTTTCATCATGAATTAAGAGTTGCTACCAAATTCGACTTTCTCTTCTTTATCACCATAAATCCATAAAAATAGTGCGAAATAGATTCATTAGTTTTGAATGTCCTTTATTTAAGTTCTATTATTGTAAAGCATTTTGAGATATTTGTAAAACCAATATTGATATTTCTTCAAGATATTTCAGTTTGGATTAGTATAAATACTTCTTCATTTGAAGTATTTTGGGTGGATTCTATAACATTTCTGTAACTCTATACTATGAAGTGGAGAAAGATTTGTGCTCAAGTCTGGATTTTTGCTGGAAAAGGAATAAATGTTGCGGACATTTCATCAGATTCATGTGCAGTCTAATTGCAAATAAGTATTCTATCTTTGTGATTTATGTGTTTTCTACATGTTTCAACGTTTCATGCATCTTCAATCTAAATGGTAAAATAGTAAAAGTATATCAGAATTAGCTTCTTTGCTTTGTGCTATCAATAGTATGTCATTTACATGTTTTCTTCTAAACTATTTCGGTAAATGAATTCTTAGTTGCTCCTCTATACCTGTAGTTTTCTTTAATAAGTCCCTGGTATAGGATTCTTAATTTCCTTATACTGGTTAACCTATCTTCCCCTCTTCTTTCTAATCCTAACTTGAGGATCCTTAATTTCCCTCTTGTTTTGAAAATAAATATCATCCATTCAAGCCCCAAAGTTTGTTTTTACTCTGTTATCCTGCCTGTTGAACTCATACCTCAGCAATTTGACTTAATCCAGTGAATTATCCCTGATTGACTCCATAGTCCAATGGCTTGAAGCCTATTTTGCCCATTTGTTTTAGAATTCCACCACTCTCAAACAAAACAACCTTGAACATTAATAACTAGCCTAATATCACACAAAAACAATGCTAAATTATAAAGAGAGAGCCCTCTCTGAGTACAGATTCGCTAGATTCTGTACTTAAAAGATTGGTTTGTGGTTACCTCGGACCCCTTTCCTTCTTCCCATAACTTCTAAGGAAAATCTGAGTGATAACATAAGCCAACACCAAGCACACCGAAGATTATCTGTGCGGAAGCCTTTGATAAAGTATGTGAAGTACTGAACATGGTTCACCATGTGAAACACACTGACTGGGGCCTACGCATACCAGCAGTTCTATGGGCTTATAGGACCATGTGCAAAACCCTCACTACAGGTGTATTTCTCAAGCTGAAGTATGAAGCAGATGATATAATCCCTATGGAGAATGTGAAGCCTAGATCGCGCAAAGTAACACCCATAGATACGAGGGTTTGCGAAGCACGGAAAGGAGGGATCACATAGCTGCAAGGAATAGAACGCATGGGACTTGAGGAAGAAATCCAACAGGGAAACCTTATACTCCACAAACTTGAAGAAGAAAGGGTATGGTTAAGCAAGAAAAGCACTTTGATGAATGTGGAAGAGAAGACGGAGGACAAAATAAAGAAAGATTTTCTTGGCAAAAATACTAGCATGGTAAGGCAGTAGGCATGCAATCGCGATGACGGGTGTAAGACCTATTGCCACGAATTGATTAGTCTAATGCCTTGGATTGGACCACATATTGCTAAGCTTAGTGACCAGGGTAGCACATTGCAGATGGTAAAGTGCATGGTGCCGACCATAACAATAAAAGGTGGGGACTCTCCAAGAAAGAAAAATTTTAAGGATGGAAATTTACCTTAAAGTTTAAAAACCTTGGTGAATCCCACTAGTCCGTAATATGAAATCTAGAAAATGTTTGGAGGTATTTTTTTAAAAATATTCAAATTTATAATATTTTTAAATAGTCTATATATAATTGTTTTTGCAATTTTTGGGGTAAAATAATTTCATTATATAAAATTTGGGCAGATCATTTAAAAAAAAAATGGAAATTAGCTAATCCTTTTTTTGGAAAAAGTATACAAAATTAGCCCATGGGCGAATATTAGCCCCTAAAATTTTCCCTGTCTCCAAGAACCATGACGGAGGACTGGACGAAACTCTATATAGGTGGTGCGGCCACTTGAATAGCTGAGGGAAGGACAGTGTTAGTGTTCCAGGTAGTTGGAAGGGAGTGTGGGACTATAAACTATTCTACCCAGGAGCTGCATGATTTTGACGATGCACACAGAAGCAAAGAGTCACAAGGTCTACGCCCGCACCCGAGGGGGTACGCTACCATGCAAGTTGGCCTGAAAGTGATCATTGAAGTCACTATTCTTGATGGGATGCTTGACTTAAGGCCAAATGGAGTGGGTGGCCAACATTTAAGATGCGATTTATGGGAAAGATTTGGGAAAATCTTCCGCCAAGAAAGAATTTATGAACTAGAATTGGGTGGAACAGTGAAATTTGAATTCAAAAAGTGCTATAAAACACAAAGGGCTACCCAGCAAACAACCCTTGGTTGTTTGAAAATTGAGCGATTGAGAAAAGCCCTGAGTATTGTGAGTTGAGCGTTGATTAATCCCCGAATTCACAAGTGATAGAGTGCTACACAGTGACAATGACAATAGCTAAGGATGGTATGGGGATAGAAGAGGTGATTGTCGGTGAGGCCATGCACACCCTAACTGTGGAGGATATTCCAGAAGGTGCTGGGATTGTGGCAGAGATCCCGAAATCACTGCGTACACCAAGACCCTAGAAGGATAAACAAGTAATGGCTCATGTACGCGTGTCTCCGTGAAACCTGCTGCGCAACAAACTATCGATGGAGGAGAAAGGAAAAGTTGTCACTATAGAAATAGATGAAGAAGGAGAATATTTTTAGGCCTTTGTCATCACAGAGGAAGAAGAAGAAGGTATGGGGGTGAATACTCAACCTACGGGCTCTGCAATAAAGTTGCCTGCCTATGTCCCCCCACGAAAAGGGAGGGCCAAAGTGCCCAAGGACCTAGACGAGACCAAGAGTTCACTCTAAACCCTAATCATCCCAGATTGCATTATGTTTGAGGGCATGCACCTGGGCTATATTCTAACAATGAAATTTGAAGATTGGGATCTCGCTGACTGCGCGAAGTTCCCTCACCTTGAGTCCAGAAACCTCATGAAGCAGAACACCAAGTGGGTGGTGACCACATTAGAGCCGTTGAAGTGGTTGCATGGTGTGGAAAAGGCTGGGTTGTTGTACCTATTATGGGTGTTGCGTTTCCACCGTGCCCCAATTACCATTTTTGTTATCACGTAGCTACTCTTCCTGGTGCATGATCGGTATATATGGCTAGAGGAGCCCATCCCCATCACGACAGACCTGATTCATCACATTTCCTGGCTTCCACAGAAAGGAAAGGATCCCACGACCATATCAGAAGGGAAGGTCAGTGATTTGGCCCTCGCAGAGGCCATGAAGATGAAGTACAAGCTAGAAAATAAGAAGAGGGGCTAAGCCATTTCCAGCATCAAGGACAAAGAAGTACGTGTAGCAACCCAAATCCTCACACACAAAGCTATGCGCACATGTCGTGCCGACGAGGTACTGATGCCAGTGGTCGCACTAGCCGAGTAGTCCGCAGAGGGGGTCTAGTTCAATTGGTTTGAATTCCTCTGCACGAAATTATTAGAGAATTGTCGTGAAGCCCAGTAGCATGGTAAAACCTTCCACTATGCATGGTTGTCTCTATCCATAGTGCTCGTAGCAGGGGAATTTCCGAAGGATAGTCAATTCCCCATAATTGACAGAGAATTACCAGAGGCGCAAAGTACGCTTCGCTCTAGGCCACAAAAGATGCTATAAGGATACGCAACAATAATATCTTCTAGGTTCTGATGGAGATGAACATCTGAATGTGAATCAACCATAAGCCGCGATTGTCACCCACAGTATTCAAAATTCTGTAGAGCTTCACAGAAATTAAGGCAAACATGCATAACATATATATTAGGGTGTGAAAGGACCTGATGAAATAGTGGACAAAGTTACCCTTTGTAGCCACTGATGATGCCATTTTTAGTTTCGTGGAGGCATGGCTACCCAAGTGGCATGCCACAGACCTCGCAGAGATCGAAGGATCAGTGGCACAAAGAAAGAAAGATGAGGCCAAGCTACACATCGCACAGTTGGTAGAGAAAAGGTAGATGGAAATGGCAGTAGCTAAAGTACACGCATCGTGGGAAGCGACACAGAAGGCAGCCAAGCGAGAAAAAGCTACAGCAGTAGCAACAACACAGGAAGCAGTCGCGCAGACAATCGAGGGCCAAACAACACCTTCGCAAGGGAAGGTAGCTGAGGGAGCTGAAATAGAGGAAGGAGGCATGGACCCACAAGCCGTGTCCACACAGTTGAAGTGCCAACACCCGACAGAGTGAGTAGGATCAAGGAAGAAGATCAAGGCGTCGAAACTGTCCATTGACCTGATCACCCTAACCGAGGGTGATCTGCATGACATTGGTGAGACAGGGTGTGATGTCACAAATGAGGCTCTCCAAGATTTCATGCAGGAGAACAATATTACGTTGGGGGCCCTCAGAGCACAGTTGCAGGAATTATAGGTTTGCCCCTTTTATAGGACAAATTGACCTCCTAATCAACTGATACGAGAAAGACAAGATGACTGAAAGAATGACCACAGTTGTAGGCCCAGAATCCACACTAAGCCTCTCTGTACACTGATAAGCTGCTTTATAAAGCTTGTTTACAATCATAAAGGAGCGTTATTCAACCTGCTGACTCTTGTTGTTAGACCAGGGGGAGTGTTAGTGAACTTTAGTGATGCTCAAGTGGTTATGCCAATGAATCTGCCATTAAATATCTAGATATTATTTCCCTAAAATTGCGCAAGAAAAGTAGGGAAACTCCAAAAATCAAGATGTTTGGAGAAATTTTATTCCAGAAATAGAGGCAAATGGGAAAAAGCTAGTAAAAGAGGCAGGTTCACGGTTTTTACCCAAATGAACTATAGGTGGATTTGGGAAGCGCTAATTTGATTGCTATTTAAGCAATGAGAGGGCCATTGCACAAGGGTCAGAGCACTTAGAAGGATAGTACATGGTGTTGTTGTGATATTGTCATATTCTTGAAGGAGCTAGCTAAAAGAAGGAGAGAGAGAGAGGAAGAAGGGATAAGGAAGGCTGATACAAGAGGGTTGTTGTAATAACTCTTCTAAATATAGGACTGTGGTTGTGTTCTACTACTTGAAGTGTTGGTGATATTGTGCATTTATTTGTTCATTCTGATGCTTGTTGTGTTGAGTAGATAAGTTACACATTTATACATGTTTGTTACGAATTTTTATATTAATTGTCAGAAGTATATGCTGTGATTGGTTTGCTTCGTTCTTTTGTTCAGGAATCGTCTGGGAGCCGGTCAGGAGGAGTCCTTCATACTGCATGGAGATCCCCAAATGAATATAGAAAGAACCAAAGGTGATCCTTTCTCCATATCCTGTCAATATATGTCAAATAGATGAACATGTGTGTAACAAGTACCTTTTGCAGATGACCTTACGGTTTGCTGAAGTCCCGGGAAGACTTTCGAGGTTAGTTTTCATCCCGTGCATTTTATCCCATAGCAGAACTGGCGACTCTGCCCGAGACTATACATTTAGTTCTCGGTTATTCAGACTCCTCTCAGATCTCTTCTCTCTTCTATGAGCTTCCCGCTTCACATCCTTCTCTGATCCACAATCTAACTTGTTGCATCCTACAAAGTTGCTTTCTCTTCAGAAACCGATCCCAAAAGCCCACTTTTCGAGCTCTTTCCCTCACTAACGTAGGTTGCTGGTCTAAATAGAGCTTTATAAAGCTCTTTGATTGTGCACAGGGAGCGTTAGTGGCAAAACTAAAGCTCTTTTTACACATAGACAGAGCGTTAGTGACCCATTTCCATGTTTTTCAAGAGATTTTGTGGACCAAAAGGGGAGGGAACTTGTCCCAAGGGCTAAATTAAGATCCGCAATAGTATCATGCTAACAAATTTGGTGTCTTAAAATTTATTTTTTAAGAAAATGCTTTAGTTTTTCTCTCATAAAAGAAAATTTTGTTGAAAGAAAAGCTGATAAACTGCATATCTCCTTCCATTGAAATAATTGTCGGTTGCTTTGTTTTGGTTCAATAATTGTTAGGGAATATTCGGAAAAGGAACTTTCAGTTATGCAAAGTGTTGAATGACTTTATATGCACTGGCGAATACATGAATATGTGAAATAATACATGTGTAGAATAAGACTTGTTTGCATAAGTAATAAAAAAAAATTCAAAGCATAGTTATGCATAGTTTATCGAGTCAAGAGTCTCATCATATTAATACGTCAACACCCCCTCCGAAGAAAAATAATAAAGTACACTAAAATTTACACTAAAATCAATTAGATACTCTTTTTTAGAGAAAACCAACATTAGATAGATTAGGACCTTGGGATAAGAGAGTGAGTCAACTATCCAAGGTTGCAAATCAAACTAGTGTCATTAAAGAGTGAAAAATCCTTCTGCACTCATATTACCAGGACCACTCCACTCACACTAGAGTGAAATACGAGACAACATTGGATTGTAATCGAAGGTAGTCTGCCTTCTTTTACAACTCCTTTGGGCATTCTGTGTAATGGGGGTCCCTTCGGGGATTTCAAAACTAAGTCGGGGACTCAGGTATCTTTCCCACACAGCGTGCTATCTACAACTATGTCCCCCCTGGTAATGTCTATGATTTGAGGTATCTCTAGTGGCCAATACTTCTAGGTACTTACCTAAGGTGACTGGCATGGGCTGTCCTGGCACCTCAAATGGACGAACCTACTTTGTCTTCATTTTTTGGGAGGGTGCTCATCTTCATGAGAGTACTTGGCCCCTCAATCTAAGGTTCAGGTGAAGCTCAAAAGTAACTGTAACTGTACATTTTGCCATCCTTCTCTGTTACTCATTGAGAAACTAGGTTTCATCTCCAGTAATCGGTGTTTATCCGACAAGGTAATTTAACTTTGTTTGTTGATTGTCATTTTTAGTATATTTTTTCTTTTTAGGTACCTGAGTGTTATCGTTTTTGAGACTTAAAGAATATCTCCTTAGAATTTATTTGATAAAATTTACCAGTCATTGTGGCTACATCCGGCCCTCACCGTCAATCCAGACAGTTGTTAGGACTTCCTCCGCTCGCTGTGGAGGATCGGCCGAGATCCACTGACTCGGATTCCTCATCTTTGCGGAATCAGTCTCCTAAATCACACACGGGATCGTTCTGGATGACCGACAATTTTGATTTGCCAGAGGATTTCTTCACAGAAGGATTTCTTCCTCATTTTAACACTCCGCTTACAAATCAGTCAGATCTTGTTATTGCTCCCGTCGTACCAGTACTTCACTCTTCATTGGGAGGAACTCTCCCATCTATTCAGTCGACACCTCAAGGGTTGTGGAATTATAGAGACATTGTGATTCCTCTACCACTTCCCCAGTCAATGGTCATCACAACACCAGCAATGTGGAACCCCCCAATCCCGTTTTTCCTAGGTACTACAACTCACATAACACCCTCTATCAGTGGAACCCAGTAGATGCTAGGTTCCACTCCTATGGTGCACCAAAGCATACCTTCGACTAGTGCCACATACAGTGCTCCATATAACACTCAATGTGGCACTATGGGCATGGTCCCAATTTACCAAAACCTTGGTCGGCCGCCAATGTATGGTTCTAACCCCCAAATTTAGATATCTAGGGCAGTTCCCAATATGCACATGGCAGTGGGGAATGTCACAGTTCCCCCGCCGTTCTCAGGCATGTATGGACAGTCGTTGATTGGCATGAGTTTTCCTTCTGTCAATCAAAGCCATATGGTCAGTTCAGTGTCAGTTGGGAATCCACAAGGGATCCCCACCCAATCCATGGGGGCACCCTACTCACAAACTTAGATGAGTCAAGGGGGCACCACTTATACTGGGGGAAACTTCATACCCCAGTATCAAAATCCTCATGGTAATCCACTTTACAACACCATACCACAAAGCAACTGCTACACCATGCAACCCATGTACACCATGGGGAACCAAACGATGGGAGGAGTGCAGAGCTCCTCAGGTCATCCGTCATCACAATGGTTCGAGTCGGGGGCACCCAACAATTTTCCTTTTTTGGAAACATTGGATATCCCCAACTTATACAAGTTGACTAACGACCCCATCTACCATAACCTACAATGGTCGCCGATCCCACATAAAATATTGGTGGATATTCCTAAGTTCGACATAAAACAAGGGGAGGATCGAGGCACTCACACCACCACCTACCATCTATGGTGTGTTTCTAACTCCATGGTGGATGACAGTGTCCAGTTGCGTCTTTTTCCCCACACCCTCACTAGCAATGCTGTAAAGTGGTATATTGAGTTACCACGTGCATCAATGAATACATTTGATGCTTTAGCAATGGAGTTCCTAAAGCACTTTTAGTTACCTATCTGTTATGAGACAAGGATGGAGCTCCTTACCTCATTTCGTCAAGATACCACCACCCACATCTCCAATCATATCCATGAATGGAGACATAGGTGGAGGTTAGTCAAATCTCCTAGCCCTGATTTTCTCTTAACAGACTAGTTTTGTAAGTCATTTCTCCCGCAAATCGCTAGAGATGTCGCTCTAGGTGGTGCGGTCACAGACGACCAATCCATACGTCGTGCCCAACACTTGGATTTAATTTATTCATATTCTGGCACTCTCTACAAAATTATCCCCTATGCTCACAGTAACCCCAATCCTCCCACCACTCAGTGCCTTGGAGCGCATTCCAATGGGATTGTCGGTGCAACCTCCACGAGCACTGTAAAACAACTTAGTGGGTCCGTTGCCAAGCTGGCAGTGGACCCCTCTACCAAAGCAACTACTCTTCCTACCACTATGATTAACTCTGTGCAGTGTACATAGAAATCCAGTAGCAAGAAAAAGAAGAATAAGAAAAGGAATGCTTCTTCTAAGGAGCAGTCAATAAAGCAACCCAACCCAAAGCAAAAGGCCGCTGCGCCTACTAATGCAGAAGAGGATAAAGGCACAAACTATTCGTGCAAGCTCTGCCTTGAAGATCGCGTAACTTGGCATTGTCCGCATCTTCAAGAATGCATGGATTACCTTACCAAGAAAGATTATGGTAAGGCACCTGTTGTCATTAGAAATCCTTTTCCTAATCAACAACATCAAAATCTCGTTGCCAACCAACTGTAACCCACATTAGGGGGTAGCGAAAATTCGCAACACCCTTCAGCTGGTGAAGGGAGTTCTGCCGTTTACACATTTGGAACGGTAGATCTCAACACAATAGCCAAATCTTATGGGGCTCCTGTTGTTCTGGCAGCACAACCATCTGCAGGTCAAAACCCATCACCGCCCAACGATTTGAAAATTGAAAGGCCAACTAAGGTCTTTGTAATTCGACCCCCCAAGGGGGCACTTCAACATACAATGCATAACACATCTGCACGTGCCGCCCAACACTACAACATTGTAGAGGATTTGGCACAAGCGCCATCAGCTATGTCGACGCTCGAAGTCTTACAAACATGCCCCAGCCAAAGGAAAGCTTTACTTTCGGCTATCAGGAGTATTGACCCTGCGGATTCCATGCTTGCCATTTTCGACATGGACAACTGTAAACCTCCCCTTTCTCACCAGTTTGCATTCCAGGTGTATATCACCACAAAAGGTAAAGGTATACATAGAACTGTCATCGATGAAGGTGCTTCAACCTGCGTCATGTCGGCTTCATGTTGGCTCGCCTTGGGTTCCCCAACCCTATCCCCGCCGTCGAACTCCCTTAAAGCTTTTGACGGCCACACCTTTATACCAAAAGGATACTTAGCCAATATTTCCATCACTTTGGCTGGGAAAACCATAACGATGGACATAGAAGTCGTAGATAGAAAACTCGACTATAATCTGTTGCTGGGTCGTAGTTGGACATATACCATGATGGCCATCGTATCTACTGTCTTTCACATAATCCAATTTCCATTAGATGGAAAGGTTGTTACAGTAGATCGGTTGTCTTTCTCCACCCCTGATTATTCACCATTACCAAGTGGCTCTGTACCCCTAGTAGGAGGTGGAACTGACAGTTACGTCAGTTTAGGTACCGGTCTGCTGAAGGCTTCTCCCTCATGGGTTGTTTCCCTCTTTGGCCTCCACAGGTTTCACAATCAATCAACATGATTTCATCTTTTCCTCATGAACAAACTGATCCATGGATTCTACCGGCTCCTTCAGACATTTCCACTTACAGAGAACAAATGCCACTGTCACCAGCTGAATTGGCCTGCGAAGCCATTCAAAGTGCACCTGAATCTCTAGGCACTTTGGTTTCGGCCAATGGTACCACTGCCCCTCCCATAACCGCTCTTTCTTTTGATCCACTCAATTAAGTCCTATCGATGGATGAAGCTATTAGAGAGATCACGAAGTTAGAAGAGCGACCTTGGGAGGATTCGCACCATCATGTTTTGATATCTAATTCGTACATGATGCCTCTTCAAATCCTGTCACCTGATGCATATGAAGTCATTTCCTCACCGTATACAACGATCCAACTTTTAGACTCGGAAGGAAACAGGGGCAATATTTTACAAACATTGCTCCCTGATATTTCTGTCATGGCAGGCATCATGGAAAACATACAGAGTGAAGCCAATCACAAGCCTGAGGAGATTGTGAGCTTCACCTACCCATTTAGGGACTTCCGCGATGTTTTTCCTTGGTCTTATGAGGAAATGCATGGCATAGAACCTTCTAATGTCAAGCATGAGATCGAGGAAGACTGAGCATTCTTTTTATGGTATTTTTCTTGCTCGTTAATCCGAAAAACCTCGAGTCTCCTTCTTTGGGATCGTTAAACTACTACAAACATGGTTAGAGCACTGTTAGGGATATTTTATTGCTCTTTAAAAAATATAAACATCCCCGAGCTTTTGTCCTTGCGCTCGTAAAATCTATGCAACGATAAACAGAGCTCTTTTGGAGACATTTTATCGCTCTTTAAAAAATACAAACATCTCTGAGTTTTTGTGTTAGAGGTCGTTAAACATATATACCACAACCCGTAAAGCACTTTTTTGGGATATTTTATCGCTCTTTAAACAATACAAACATCCCCAAGTTTTTCATCCTTTGCACTCATTAAACATATGCAAACGATGCTCTGAGCACCTCTTTTTTGATCTAGTTCTAGCTCATAAACTGAAAAAGACCAAATGGAGCATCCTTTTTAGGCACTTTTTTCTCTCTCTTTAAACTAAAAAAATCCCGAGCTGTGTCTTGCTACTCGTTAAACATGCTAAAGATGGCCCGAGCATTCTTTCAGGTACTTTTTTTAAGCTCGTTAAAAAATGAAAAATCCCGATTTTTTGTTACTAAGCTTGTTAAAGTGTCACAACAAAACACGCGTTTAGTCCGCGACCTCGTACTCGTAACAAAATGAGGTCGACATCTATTCGAAAAAGGTTTCTCTTTATCTGAGTCTAGTAGATTAAATACGTAAAAGTAACTGATATGGGTATACTATTAACCTTTTGTCGCACCCGTTTAACAACTATGATAAAGGGACCAAAATGGAGTCTCTCTTTACGATATTTTTAGGCTCTCTAAAGATGAAAATATCACCAAGTTGTCTAGCCTAGACTCTTTAAATACACAGACAAGATATAGAGTCGTTCTTTTTACCATACTTTTCAGACTCTTAAGAGATGAAAAAATCGACGAGTTTGCCTGTCTGGACTCATTAAAATAATCATATAGGGAAAAGAGTCATTCTTTTTGCGATCCTTTTCAGACTCTCTAAACATGAAAAGATCAATGAGTTTACCCATCTGGAGTCATTAAAAATCAGACGAGGAAAATGGAAATACAATCGTATCCTGAATCGTGGTTTGGCAGCAAAAGTTCCCTTGAACATGGCACTCCCTCAGATAAACCGTTATTTTGATAGCCTCTCAATATGAACCCTACGAACCTATGATTTTTTAGCCTAAATACCCTGATTTCATTGCATCTCTGTATCTTAAACACTCTGTAGTGTTCATGAGTCTAGTGTTGTCTAGTTAAAACTATTGTCATGCCTTCTATTGTTCAAAGGTCCCTACTTGTTTCCTAGATCAACTAACCCTACATATCCTTTCATCATGTCCTCTGTTGTTTAGACCCAAAAGCTCAAAATATTCTTCAAAAAACAAAATCATCCTTGTTCTGTTTCGTGTCGATTGATGTAGGACATGTCATTTCCTACCTTTCGATTGGTTCCTTCCTATCGACTTCAACACTCTATCTAGGAAGATAACCTAGAGACACATTCAGTGCCTTGGTGCTTGTAGACATTAGTGGTAGGTTACCTTGTGCTTCATCATGGGTTTTCATTATTCGCTCTTGGTTAAGCGATTCTATGAGTGTTCGACGACAAAAAATCTTTCACACTCGTTAGTTTGCACTGTGCATCTTGGAGACCATCACCATTATCAGTGGCCTTCCTCGCATCTGTTAAATGTCTCCATTATTGGCTGGTAATCAGATGATTTCGTGCATGTTCGACATCAACTCATTTTATCACATGTACTAATCTATGCTGTTCAGTGAAGCAGGAATCAAGACCTTGGGTAGAGGCTTGCATCATTAAGCCTTGTTTCCTCTCCCAAGCTACGATATTTTTCTTTGAAGATAGCCATTTAGGATAATCTATTATGACACTGGATCCACCTTCTGCCATATTGGTGGCTAGCATTGTTATATATTTGAGGAGAAAGTTACTCTGACATAGCAACTAAGCATGGGAATGCCCGACTCAAGACATGATTTTAGCAGTTCATATATATGTACTTTTGTTGTATCAGGTTTTCCTTATCACTCGAAACTTATCTCTCTCTCTACAAAGATCTTGACAAGAAACTACAATATTTTCATAAAGTATTTTGGCCATCGTCTCTGCCTCTGATCTCATACTTTATGGGGCATCTGTTATAGGACAAATTGGCCTCCTAATCAAGTCAGAGGAGAAAGACAAGATGACTGAAAAAATGACCACAGTTGCAGGCCCAGAATCCACACTAACGCTCTCTGTACATTGATAACCTGCTTTATAAATCTTGTTTACAAGCATAAAGGAGCATTAGTCAATTTGCTAACTCTTGTTGTTAGACTAGGGGGAGTGTTAGTGAACTTTAGTGATGGTCAAGTGGTTATGCCAACGAATCTGCCATTAAATATCTAGATATTATTTCCCTAGAATTGCACAAGAAAAATAGCGAAACTCCAAAAATCAAGATATTTGGAGAAATTATATTCCAGAAACAGAGGCAAATGGGAAAAATCTAGTAAAAGAGGTAGGTTCATGGTTTTTTCCCAAATGAACTACAGGTGGAGTTGGGAAGCCCTAATTCAATTACTATTTAAGCAACGAGAGGGCCATTGCACAAGGGTCAGAGAATTTAGAAGGATAGTACATGGTGCTGTTGTGATATTGTCATATTCTTGAAGGAGCTAGTTGAAAGAAGGAGAGAGAGAGAGGAAGAAGGGATAAGGAAGGTTGATACAATAGGGTTATTGTAATCACTCTTCTGAATATAGCACTGCGGTTGTGTTCCACTACTCGAAGTGTCGGTGATATTGTGCATTTATTTGTTCATTCTGATGCTTGTTGTGTTGAGTAGATAAGTTACACATTTATACATGTTTGTTACAGATTCTTATATTAATTGTCAGAAGTATATCCTGTGATTGGTTTGCTTCATTCTTTTGTGCAAGAATCATCTTTGAGCCGGTCAGGAGGAGTTCTTCTTACCGCAAGGAGATCCCCAAGTGAATCTAGAAAGAACCAAAGGTGATCCTTTCTCCATATCCTATCAATATATGTCAGATAGATGAACATGTGTGTAACAGGTACCTTTTGCAGATAACCTTACAGTCTGTCAGAAGTCCTAGGATGACTTTCGAGGGTAGTTTTCATCCCATGTATTTTACCCCATAGCAGCCCCCCTCAGGTTCATACCTTCGCAGTTGGATCCATGGCAGCATAGATGGTGCATGCGTGGATTACAAATGCAATCGTGTTGTCGGAAGGGGCTCTAGTGACATCAGATGAGGCTGACAAGTTTTTGTTTAGCACGATCAAAGGTCTCATTGTTAATCTAGTTGCCCTTCCACGCAAGACATTATATCTCTTACAGGATAGGATAATGGCAGAGCTACGTACTAGGGACAGCCGCGCACTCCAAGTCATCAGTGAGCAGAAGATAAATATGGAGCAACTCATCTTGCAGCACAATGAATTGATGTCACAAAATCAACGATTGGTGCAGGTGATAAGCATGCTTGCCGAAGCGTCCTGGGTATGGCTGTCCTAGCAGATCTACCAGTGGAGGTGCAGATCCACAGGCTCACAGCAGGAGTCCACGAGGCCAGGGAAGAAACAACAAAGGTTTAGCTAGAGCTAAATCTTTAGATAGCTAAGATACAGTTAAAGGTGAAGCCATCCACTCCCCAGGAGGTTAGAGAACAACGTGCTAGTGCTATTACGACGGGATTGGAGGAGATTAGAGGTCTAGTGCTAGACTACACCAGCTTGTTGGAAGAATAACTTGAGGTCCTCACAACTCTGCAGGAGAACCCCAATATCCAGTGTTTAGAGATAGAGGTGCGAGAAATCCAACAACAATATGACAGTGTCTAGGGTACTGCATAGATGGTGGTCCTCACTCAGAGGCTGGCAAGGATGCAGTAGGCTGAGGCACTGAAAGAACAGGTGGACATGGCACAACATAAGGAATTAGTCCTAAAAGCATGCATCCAGCCTTGGATCGATGAGGCATTCACCATCATAGCAGCTATCAAAGGCAAGTTCACCCACATGCATGGGATATACACATTGAGGCAGAGAAGCACTCCTGACTCAGAAGTCTTGGAAGAGCATATGCAATAGGTCATGGAAACAATAGCTCAGTGCACTGCTGACCTTCGTGCAGTTAAAGAATAGTTGGTGGGATTCCGTGCAAAGATTGTTGTGCTGATAGAGTGACTTGAGGGTGAATCATGATGTTTGTGTTGGGGGCCTATTGGGCATGGAATCTCCCCCAAGGTAGGTTTTTGGGCTTAAAGCCCAAGTATTACACAGTAATTTGTCACCGTCCCTGTTACCCCTTCTCCCATGCATTAGAGGACTTATTGCGAGACCTATGAGAAGTGACATATCGTTAAAACACTTGCACTGTATCCCCTTGAGTATGTACTTCATATGCCCTGAAGACACCTTCTGCAAAATACCCATAAAAATAGCCCTTTTCCATTGGTGTGGTTCCAATGTGTATCACTCGCACCAATGGGGGAAATCCTCCAAAGAGGGCGCGCCAGCTGGCGCTTTGTCTCAAAGTCGCACTCATGCCAGCCCAGTTGGGTAAAGTTTCTAACAAACAAACTTATGAAGGTTCTTCCTAACCTATTCATGAACTGATTCCATCTTGAGTTAGTTCAGTTGGGCTTCGAATCTCCATAGAGGGGAAGTAGTTATCCACCTCTCATGGAAGCTTCTTAGTGATAAAGCCAATCCCATGAATCTTGTGGATGACCCTAACTCCTTCTCCTCTATCTATAAAAGCTTGTCCTTTTGCCTTTGACAAGTTAGTCTTCAAGTTCCAAATTCTAAGTCCCAAAGTCTGAGAATTGCCAAGTTCATGCTACAAGGAGCCTTCTTCATTCCCATGAGGCTAAATCTTAAGTGAGGAGATTCATTCCAAGTGACCAAGGAGAGAGAGGCTTGTTCCCAATTCCTAACAAGCTTTGCAAGGCATGTGCTACTGATCACCTAGCCAAAGGAGGATTTGACGTCAGAACTATGGTTGTATTCTTCTTTGTTGTTTATCAATAATAGACGACTATCATTATGGTTCCACTCTTATTGTCTTTTGTAATGATGATTGCGTTATATCCTTTCTAACTGATATATAGTTGCATCTATTGGATTTTATGCTTGTGTTTGTGTCGTTCTTTGCATGTGCAGGTGTCCGTTCACGAGGATCGTGGGGATTGTGACCAGCTAGAGCAAAGGAACGGGAGCGACGACTCTTCTACAAATATTAGCGTTGGAATCCAGGTAGGCCCTCATCATCGGTCTTTGATTTGCAATTAGGAACCTGCATGTTAGCATTGTTTGATTGTTGCTAGACCCCATTTGGGCTAGTAGGGATCACCTCTGTCCGCAGAGGGGATTTACCTCCACAACAATTTGGCGACTCCACTGGGGAGTTGGCTTTTTGCCTTGTTGTTTGTTTTGTCTTGTTGTTTGATTTGTAAACTTTAGACGGAGCCTGAAGTACGGCCAGGTAGCCTTCGAAACGCTATTGCTCTGCATTAGCAAAGTAGATCAATGCCACTTCAGTCCATCTCCGGTTTGGTTTACGAGCTGAACAGCTTGGAACTTGCCTTATTTCTTGGTTGTTTCTTGGTTTCTCCTGCTTGACTAGCTTTCTGGGTTGAGTCCCTGTGTTGCTTCTTGCTCTTTGGTGTACCTGGGTACTGTTGACTTAGCTTTGGCTCGTTTGTTTTTCATTTTTCCATAGAAAACTCGGTTGGAGCTCTTTTATAGCGTTATAGTCGCGCCCGTTGGCGCTAGTTTCACGTTGACAACCTGCACCAATCACTGAAAGGCGCTACTTTCAGCCTGACAGTCACGCTAGGCCTGGGAACTTTTGAAGTTTGCTTGTTTCTGAGCCTCCTGAGCTTGGTTTTTGTTCTGGGTACCTTTTTTTGACTACTTGAATGTGTTGGAGTCTTGTTTGGCTGGTGTTGAGTATCTTTTTTGAGAAATTCTTAATTTGATTTCCTTTGGTCATTACTTGGAGGTTTGTCCCAGTCTTTTCACAATTTTGCATCTTTTTGCTTTTGTTCTTTCTAAATTGTGTATAAGTGTTAATCACCTTTGAGTGTTTTTATTTTTTGATCTTTGGAACTCTTGCCCATTTTCTTGATTTGCACTTGATTGGTTCTTGGATTACATTAGAATCATCTTGTGTTTGAGAATTCTCTTGCATAGATCACACTTGCATAATTAGAATTCTCATTTTAAGAATGTGCATAGATTACATTTGCATAATTTTCAAGTGAATTGTGCATAGATTACCTTTACCCTTTGGATGTTTGCCATTTTCTATTGATTTCACATTTCTAGCCCTAGGGCATCTAGTGGCTTTGTGTGTCGAGCCTTCCTTAGGAGTTTTGGTCTTCTATTAGTCCAGTCAACTTTCTGATTGCTCCCTTGCGTCATTTACTAGTTGTTAATCGTTTTATTGCGTTATTTGGGTGACTTGCTTTGTTTTCACTTGAATTTCGCTTTGTTTCACTTTGAGCCTAGATTACATGGCTCATTGGTGTCTTTGGGACTTTTCTCGTTCTTTGGAGGTTTGCTTTGTGATTTAGGGAACTGAATGTGTTTGCATTGAGTGAAATTTGTGTTTTTACTCTTTTGTTATCATTTCTCAAAGTTGTTTAGTGCATTTTGCCATCAACAAAAGAAAAAATCTCTTTTGCTTTGTATTAGTTAATGAGAATTAGAACTTTTCATTTTGATTAGTGATTAGTGATCTTAAAGAAAAGTTTGTTAATTTCCATTAGCTGCATTAGGGAAGTTCTTTGTTGTTTTGTGATCATTTCGTTTGCGTGAAAGCTCTCAAACCCTCTCGTAACTAGCATTCATCGAATGAAATGACATATTTTGGCATATAGTTTGCATTTAGGGAATTTTGAGATATTACATACGGTAGGGCCTGAAAACTGAAACATAATCCAAGATCAGCTTTAAAATGAACTGAATAAATCTAACAATGCATTGGAACATAATGCACACATTTAGAGGTCTAGGCTAGAGACGTGCTCCGGCTTCGTTAAACCTAGTCACTTTTGTTTCACTCAAGGTTGGGTGATTCCTCCTTCCGTGACTCAATAGTGGTCTAGCACGGATTTGAGCTCCCACGTATCGTCGAGTATATGGGGAGACCCCACTAGGTTATCATCCTTTATCCATAGGAAGCCGTGTCTACCTCCTTACAAGCCGTAATGCACCGAACACAGCATTCGGGAGGATTGACTACCGTATGGAAAGTCCTTGTTTTTCATATGATTTCCAAGGTGTATATGCAGTTTTACGAGTTGTCTGTTAAATCTTTTGCCTAGTTTCTCCAGAGTAGTCACTTTCATTCCTTTTCGGACTCCCTAAAAGAAAAGGTCCATCTGAGCACTTGTCACTTCAGGCTCATTCAACATTCGAAGGCAACTAGAGTCATCTTTTGTCCTTATCTCGACTCTTTAAAAATGAAAAGGTCAAGTTTTGTCCTTGTGTCTTAAAATTTATTCACCCGCGATCAGACACCCCATTAGATTCTACTTGTTGGCCATTTGATTGTGTGTCTTGAATCTTTTTCAGCCCCGTGTGTGATTTTTGGTTTTTGATGGAAACTTTTCCAGAGTTCACCAACCCAGGAATCCCCTCTGACAGGAATCCTGGTCATTTTCCTCCTTTTGGAAATGTTGGTGCTCCTTACATGGCAACGTTTTCCCTTCCTGGGTTAACTGTTGGGTTGCCTGTTTGGTTGTTCTCAACCTCTCTGGTCCCTACCATCTCAACTGCTGGTCAATCAGTTCCTCCACCCGAACAACAACATCATGTTGATTCCAAGATGGACCTCTCCCCTCCTTCACCCGTTTCTACGTCCTTGTCTTCTACTTCACCTAGTGAAAGTCTGGATTCAAGTAACTAGGTGGCTACGAAAAAGAAGAAGAAGATGAAGAAGAAGAAGTCTCATAAGCGAGAGGCTAAAAGTGCAGTTACTACCCCAAATCCATCCCAGGTCGAAACACCTTCTGCCCCCCCGCGAAAGGTTAAGTTTCCTTGTAAGTTGTGCAAGGGTGACCATCTTCTTCGTGATTGTCCTGGTATTCCCAGGATCCTTGAAGTATGGTCTCATGATCCGGCTCGTCCCTAATCATCCTCTGAAGCTCATGGCAATGTCACCCTATCAACTGACAACATTCAGAAGAAAGGGAAGATTCGAATCCCCTGTAGACTATGTGAAGGCAATCATCCCCTTCACCTTTGCCCGCTCATGGATAAAGCTTTCATTGTTTTGGAAAGTCTTACAGCTTCTTCACCCCAACTCCCTGTTGGTTATCAGAGGCTCTCTTCTAACCCCCTCCTTGTGGACAAAGAGATCGACTTAGATTCTTCTCTTGTCTGTCCTCCTCCTTCCGAACCTGGCTGTGCCAAGCCTGCTCCAAACCAACCATTGGTCGGAGAGAGTGTTGACTTGGGTTCACCACCTGTTGATTACTCTATTTTGGAGGAGCATCATGATTCTACTGCTCATGTTCTTCTCGTCTCATCATATTCTCCTGAGTCCGAGAATGACCTTCCTATCCTCGCTGATCAAGAGGGTCCTTCTTTGTCTCCTGTAGCGCAGGGGGGCAATCTTACGATTCCCCCACCAAGTAGTTCAGTTGTTTCCTTTGACTGGAGTCATTTGACTACATTCCACCTTCCATCCCATGTGCCTTTCCAGATTACAGTACATGCCTATGATAAGGCAATATTTGGCACTGTCTTGGATGAGGGTGCATCTGTCAGTCTCATGCCTTTCACTACTTGGCAAGCTTTGGGCTCCCCACAGCTTGTGCCAGTCGCACAGAATCTGTTGGTGTTTGACGGAGGAACCAGTCAACCATTAGGGATCCTCCTGAAGTTTCCTGTTACTTTGGGAGGCAAAACCGTCTATATAGACGTACTGGTTACCCAAGGTGCTCCAGATTTCAGTCTTCTCCTTGGTCGTGACTATGTTTATGCCATGGGGGCCCTTGTCTCTTCACTTTTCCGTGTGGTTTGTTTTCCACACGATGGAAGAATTGTCACTATAGATCAATTATTGTTCTTTAGTCCCCTGGTGCCTCCTGCGCAGCTGCCATCCCCTCCTGGTTTTTATCCACCGGTTGTATCTGCCCCACTGCAGGTCAACTACATGGCTACTTATCCTGTGCCCATATCCAATGATGATGCCGTCATGCATAATGTCCTGGGGGCATTGGGTCCTAACTTCCAAGATGTTTTCCTTCCACCGGAAGTGACATTCTTGGAAGCAACGACTTCCTGTTCATTATGATGAAGTTCGTGTGGAGCATAGTTCGCCTTCCTATGTAAAGCTCCTTAAAAAATGAAACTGGGTTTGGTCGGAGCATAGTTTGCTTTCCTATGTCAAGCTCCTTAAAAAATGCAACTAGATCTGGTCGAGCATAGTTCCTGATCTTGTGTCAAGCTCGTTAAAAAAATGAAACAAGGGTTATGAGGATAGTTCTTTTACTGTATTAACCTCATTAAAAAATGAAACAACTCCCTTTCCCGATCGAGTCTTTTGATTAAGATCTTGTAAAATACAAGTCGAGTCTTTCATAGATCTCGAGAGTGAACCTTCATTCCATCCACTTTGTTGAATGCAATGAAGCTTGGGGGGCATGTACCTCGTTTTGCGTCATCATGCTCGGGGCATGCAAACTTATAACAAGCATAGTTTTTCGTTTCAAGCTTGTGTAAACATGAAACCGAATCCAAGCAGAGTTCTCCATGGTTCAAGCTTGTGTAAAAATGAACCCATACCTAATTCACATCTTGTGATTGCCGCCTATCTGCTAAATTCTGCTAGATGAGCCTTGGTTGTTTTCATTCCATCGCCACCATCTCTTTGGCTGATCATATGCTTTCACTTGGTTGTTTTACCTTTCCTGAGGGACCGCAGTTATGAGTGGTGTTGTTAGCCAGCCTCTTGACCATTATATGTTTTGAGTAGTTCCACCATTTCCGAAACCAGTTACTACCCTTTATACCACTCGTTCCTCTAGGACGAGTCACCTTTAAGCTCTTTTCTAACTCGTAAAATATGAAAAGATTGCCGAGTATTTTTTTCCCTTTTTGACTCGTTAAAGAGAATAAAAATGGAGGTCTTCTTTTAGCTCTTTTCTGACCGTCTAAATATGAAAAGATTGTTGAGTTATTCCTGTTGAATCGTTAAACGTAAATAAGAGGCAGTCGTCTTTAAACCCTTTTCCAACCGTGTAAAGATGAAAATATCGTTGGACCCTTGTCTTTTCAGGTTCGTTAACAGTTACGAAGTGACGTGGTTTCGATCGCTTTTTTACTTTTTCAGATCAAAATCACTACTCATGAAAAGTACTCCTCGATCGTAATGATCGGGCGGTTCTTTCGAGCATTGTTTTATACCTTTTCGAACTCGAGAGACACCACTTTACGAAAAAGGACCCCCCTGGAGTTTACTTTTCTGCTGTCTTTTCAAACTCTCTAAACATGAAAAGACACTGAGCTTTTCCTCTGTCAAGCTCGTTAAAACTTGATGACATTGGATTCCATCAAAATGATCCCTTACAAGCATATGTTATCCCCATCAAGCTTGTTGATAAAAATAACTGGGGTACTCGCCAGAAATGGCGGGGAAAATGGAACCGCAATCATTGTCGTGTCGGTAGTATGTCGCTCTTGAACATGGCACTTGTCTGCCTTCGTGTCTGGGTGGGGACTTCTCATCTTGTTTTTACACTTGCCTCCATGGGTTTGGGTTATCCTGTTTGACCTCTCATTTTCTCATTTCCCTGTCACCATGACCCTTGATCATTTGATTTCAAATACTGCCAAGTCCACTGTCGTGCCGCCAATATGTTCAAGAGAAGTTGACCCCTGCAGAATACTCAACCCCCCTCTGATACCTCACACAAAAAATCTTATCCTTTTCTGTCTCGTGTCGATGATGTGGGAAACATTATGGCCCACCTTTGATCAAGGTCACTTCCTGTCGACTTCAGCTCATTATCCAGGAAGTTGACCTAGAGACTCCCTTCAGGTGCCTTGGAGCCTGCATGCCTCAATGGTAGGTTCTTCGTGTTCGACATGAGGTTTTCATCATTGGCCTCTGACATAATGATTCTACGGGTGTTCGGCGCCGGCTCACTGATTCACACGCCATAGATTGTACCTATAGTACCTTGAGGACCATTGTCATTATTGGTGGTACCTCTCGCGTCTATTAACAGTTTTCATTACTGACTGGTAATCAGACGATGTTCTTGCATGTTCGACTTCGACTCTCATATTCGCATGCTTGAACTTGTACTTTGTTCGGGTCGAGATGGAGTGCAAGACCCTGGATTTTGTCTGTTGGGATCCAGGTTTCGATTTTGTGCATTATTATGACCATTACATGACTCATTCACTGGATGGCTGCGACCATGCCTGAGTCTACTTATCGATCCTTAATGGATGGTTGTGCCCATACCACATACGTCATGTACTTGAGATATCAGTGGTACTTCTTCATGCAGGTTCTCCGGCGGCAGTGTTTTAAGTTGGCCATGTTCTTGTAAAGCATTTCACCCCTCTCTCTCTTAGGCTTCATGCTTTAAGGGGCATCTGTTACACAGTAATTTGTCACCGTCCCTGTCACCCCTTCTCCCACGCATTGGAGGACTTATTCCGGGACCTGTGAGAAGTGACATATCCTGAAAACACTTGCATTGTATCCCCTTGAGTATGTACTTCATATTCCCTGAAGACACCTTCTGCAAAATACCCATAAAAATAGCCCTTTTCCATTGGCGCGGTTCCACTGTGTATCACTTGTGCCAATGGGGGAAATCCTCCAAAGAGGGCGCACCAGCTGGCGCTCTATCTCATAGTCACACTCGCACCAGCCGAGTTGGGTAAAGTTTTTAACAAACAAACTTATGAAGGTTCTTCCTAACCTATTCATGAACTGATTCCATCTTGAGTTAGTTCAGTTGCGCTTCGAATCTCCATAGAAGGGAAGTAGTTCTCGACCTCTCATGGAAGCTTCTTAGTGATAAAGCCAATCCCATGAATCTTGTGGATGACCCTAACTCCTTCTACTCTATCTATAAAAGCTTGTCCTTTTTCCTTTGACAAGTTAGTCTCCAAGTTCCAAATTCTAAGTCCCAAAGTCTGAGAATTGCCAAGTTCATGCTACAAGGAGCCTTCTTCATTCCCATGAGGCTAAATCTTAAGTGAGGAGATTCATTCCAAGTGACCAAGGAGAGAGAGGCTTGTTTCCAATTCCCAACAAGCTTTGCAAGGCATGTGCTATTGATCACCCAGCCAAAGGAGGATTTGACGTCAGAACTATGGTTGTATTCTTCTTTGTTTATTATCAATAATAGACGACTATCATTATGGTTCCACTCTTATTGTCTTTTGTAATGATGATTGAGTTATATCCTTTCTGACTGATATATAGTTGCATCTATTGGATTTTATGCTTGTGTTTGTGTCATTCTTTGCGTGTGCAGGTGTCCGTTCACGAGGATCATGGGGATTGTGACCAGCCGGAGCAAAGGAATGGGAGCGACGACTCTTCTACAAATATTAGCGATGGAATCCAGGTAGGCCCTCATCATCGGTCTTTGATTTGCAATTAGGAACCTGTGTGTTAGCATTGTTTGATTGTTGCTAGACCCCATTTGGGCTAGTAGGGATCGTCTCTGTCCATAGAGGGGATTTACCTCCACAACAACAAGCTTTGACCAAATCTTGTTGTAAAGCTCTGTGAATTGTGGGCACGGAGCGCGAAAAGTATGATAGAGTCATAGGGTTGTTCGCCTAGGTTTTGTAATGTATTTTTGCTAGATAGACCTACCCATGGTTCGTGGACCATGGGATTGTATAAATAGAGCAAGGCTCTAAGTTTTAAAGAGGGAAGTGATGGATTGAAAAAAGTAGAAAAAGATCTAAGAGTAAATTCTAGTTTCAGGTCATAGAGTAGGAGAAGGCTCTACAACTGAGTCCGTAGAGGCCTAGTAGTCCACAACTAAGTGCACAGACCCCTACAACTGAGTGCACAGGGTGGAGTCGAGTTTGTAACCAAGGAAGGAATTAATAAAGAGAAGTTTGATTATAATTCTATGTATATGTTCTTGGATGAATACTTGATTGATATATCTTGCAATTAGACTACTTATTTACTACGCACATCTATATGAATGGTTTATGTTGTTAAGTATAACTTAAAGCACAAAATTAATCTAAAATAATCAACTAACATTGGAATACCAGTAAGGAACTAGGTGATAACGTAGAAGCACAGAGTTCGACCCTCGAGTAGGGCTACACAAAGGCAGTATATCAAGCTACGAGGTATAGGAAAGTAGGTGAAGCGCTTATGCGCAGGATCAAACCACGGACCACTTGAACTCATTAGACATCTCCAGGGTGTAGAAAACTAGTTATAACACCCTCCCATACTACTTTGGGTGAGACGTCAGTTCGCGCTCCACAGACTGTTGCTGAAATGGCCAGTAGTATAGAGATTTGTTTGGCTAATTAACTCTGAACCTGGGTCAGGCCCCTATAAGTCAACAACAACATTGGTGAGAGAAAGGTTCCCTTGCAAACCCCTCCACTACCAGAAGAGATTGTGTTTGAAGCACCGTGCTTATGGTGGGTTGCTCTATTAAAAATTGAAGATTGGGACTGTGCTGACCATGAAAAGTTCCCGCACTTAGTGACAGAGCAGCTAATGAACGACATTATTAACACAACCAACATGATGACTGCATTAGAACTACAAAATTGGCTTAGGGGAGTAGATAAGGCAGGTCTGCTAAACCTGCTATGGGTGATGCACTACAGTCAGACCCCCATTACATAATTGGTCATCAAGCAGCTATTGTTCTTGGTGCACAATGGGTGTTTGTGGCTGGAGGAGCCACTACCCATCACTGAGAGATTGATCCATAGGATCACGTGGTTGCATTACATAGGGGAAAAGCCCGCCATGATGTTTGGTGGAAAAGGTGGCGAGGAGGCCCTGGTAGAGGCCTTGAAGGAGAAATCCAAGCTTGTGAAGAAGCCGCGAGGCTATGCTATCTTGAGTATCTGTGACCCTAGAGTCAAGGTGGCCATGCATATTTTGCTAGGAAAGGTTATGAGGAAGTGTCGCACAGATGAAGTGGCGGCACCAGTCGTTGCTCTTACAGCCCAATGTGCCGAAGGAGTCCAATTCAATTGGGTGCACTATCTCTGTGGTGAGTTCCTTGTGACCTACCACGTGGAACAGGAGCTTAGCAAGACTTTCCACTATGCGTGGCTCTTGCTGTCTATAGTGCTCATAACCTGGGAGCTGCCGAAAGATAGTCAATTCCCCTCGGTCGCACCAGTACTACTAGAAGAAGCGAAGTACACTTCACTATGGGCGACCAAGGATGCTTAGCACATCAGGGATAGCAATAT
The DNA here is from genome assembly GCA_031772625.1 of Pinus tabuliformis. NCBI lineage: Eukaryota > Viridiplantae > Streptophyta > Pinopsida > Pinales > Pinaceae > Pinus > Pinus tabuliformis. The sequence goes on along the minus strand of CM062810.1, from coordinate 541,826,893 downwards.
CTTCTAGATCTTGATGGAAATGAACATCCACATGGCTATCAATCGCAAGCTATGGTTGTCACCTACTATGTTTTCCAACCTCCAGGGGTACGCGGAGTTCAAGGAAAACATTCACCATGTGTCGATCAGGGCATAAAAGGACCCTATGAAAACATGGTATGACTTTCCCTACTTGGCAATGGATGACAGAAATGACACAGTACTTGATCGCTGACCGACAGAGTGGCGCACTACCTCAGACTTGGCGGTGGGGGTGAGCAAGTTTGTCACGTAGCGTAAAAAGGATGAGGCCAACCTCAAGATGGTACAACTATCTAAGAAGAGGAAGAAGGAGGCCACAGGAAAGGCCCAAGCAAAGTGCAATGCTACTGAGGAGATGGAAAAGAAGACAGGCGAAATAGAGTGTGGCTCTAACAAAGGCGTGAGGTCACCTTCACCTGACATAGAGGAAGAAATGTACGAGCAAACAATGCAACATGGCACAAACCTACAGACAACATTAGACTACATCAAGCATTTGAGGGATTAATGGAAAGTGGGGTCGAGGAAGAAATCCAAGGCCACTAAGGCGTTGCTGGACCTAATCACCCTCACAGACGGCGATTTACATGACATTGGAGACACGGTGTGAGATTTCACCGTGGAGGCACTACAGTGGTTTGACCAACAACAACATCTAGTATTGGAAGCCACCCAAATAGGTCTGCAGGAGTTGTAGACTCATGCATGACAAGCTGGCATGGTGTCCACTAGCCTCGCTATTGGCACTTCAGAAGTTGCGAAGATGCTACGTGTAAAGGTCTCCAGCGTGATAGTGTTTCCGTATGGAGCACTGACCACAGCAAATGAGGCTAACAGGTCCACTATTAGTGCCCTAAAGAGAGTGGTGTCAAACTTAACAGCACTCCCTGGTGAGGTGCTCCACCTATTACAGGATGGAGTGATCGCGGAGCTGAGGGCCCGTGAACACCTCACTTTACAAATGATTAGTGAACAGAGCATTAATAATGAACAGATGGCCCTACAACAAGACTCTTCCATCGCCGTCGTGACCAAGTTAATTGACAGAAACAAGCGTATCGTTCAGGTAGTGGAGGAGGCATTGTTATAGACATATTTGGGCACATCAACCCCAAATTTATATGTTGATGTATTAGGGCTCATAAACCCCTAAAAGAGTTGTTTCATAGCCTAAAGGAACATAGTCATTTGAATACATTATTCCCCAAAAGTTCCATCTGAGAAACCATACAGAAACTGCCTAAATTGAACCATACTGACTGCTCCACTAGCAAAGTGCGATGCATAATGAGTGGCACACTGCCAGGGTGTGATGCATACTATTTACGCCTTCTATAGGGTCTGATGGGTGAGCATGGACAAATTTCCAGGACAGTTTGCCAGGTGGTTTCTCATGTAATCTTCTAGAAACTTCTCTTGTGCCACTTGCCTCTCTGAATTCGCCCAAGGATAAATAAGGGATCTAAGAAAACCTCTAATCTCTTCTCTTGTGGAACCAATTGTAACAAGTGGAATGACACTATTCAAACCCCATGGATGACTCACACCCTTACAAACATCTATAAATGGATCCCTCATCCAAGAGATCTAGAGGCTGGAATATTGTGGATTGCAAGGAAGTGTTGATAGTTTGAGGAGAGAGTATTGTGTTCTTGTTGGAGTGATCTTGCTATTTCATCAGGTGAAGAGGGATTGAAGCTGGGAGGATGATGCTGGATCAGACAACTGGGTTGTAATTCTCCTTTCTATTAATAAAGCTCTTCAGGTTTTCTTCCATATGATTGTGCAATTGTGAATGTTATCATTTGTGAATGCCATCATTTGTTCATTATATATCTGATTCTGTAATGTTTATGTTGTAATAGATCACGATGCTCTGACGGTTCTTTGTTGCTGTACTTGTGCAGGTACTCTCCAAGTGTGTTAAGTACGGGGAGGAGTTGTAGGATATGTCAAAGGGGAGAGAGATCAAGCAAGGGATTAAGCGGAAGTTCTAGGTTGGTTCCATTACCTTTCTCTTATCTCTTACACATAGAATAAATCATTGAACTGCTTTAAATTGTTGTTTCTAGGGTAGTTGCCAAACCTAGAGGGCTAACATTCTTTAGGAATACTAGTTTTCCCAGAAACAAATTAGCGACTCCACTGGGGATAGTTCATTGTCTTGTGTCAAGCTCATTAAAAAATGAAACAAGGAATTTGAGCAGAGTTCCTTGTCTTTTGTCAAGCTCATTTAAAAAATAAAAATTGAAACAAGGTCCCAAGTTCCAAGTCGAAGTCTTTGAGTAGATCTTGTAAAATTCCAGTCAAGTATTTCACTTGATCTCGTAAAAGAACCTTCATCCCACCCACCTGATAGCCATGAGTAGTCTACTTAGGTGAATGTATTAAGGCTTTGGGGGCATGCACCTAGTGGAAAAATAAGTTTCCCTGTAGGTTATGTGAAGCCATTCACCTTTGTCTATTTGGATAAAGCCAAAGAGGTGTTGGATAACCGTCCTGCTTCACCGCAATGACTTACATCTGGTTATAGGAGTCTCTCCTTTTCATCATGTTGGGGGCATGTACACCAATTCAAGCATATTTTTCCACTTTAAGCTTGTGTAAAAAAGAAACCAAATCCAAGCATTGTTTGTTCATTTCAAGCTTGTGTAAACATGAAACCGAATCCAAGCATAGTTCCCCATGGTTCAAGCTTGTCTAAAAATGAAACCATTTTCAATTTTTAACCCTTGTTATTGCCATTCTATCAGCTTTTTGAGCCTTGGTTGTTTTCATCTCATCACCACCATCTCTTTGGCTAATCATACTCTTTCACTTGGTTGTTCTACCCTTTTTGAGGAATAGTTGCAATAAGTGGTCTTATTAGCTAGCCTTTTCAAATAAATCAACATGTTTTGAGAAGTTCCAACATCATCAGAACTAGTTGCTACCCTAGTCGCCACTCGTTTCTCAAAATAGATTCCTCTCTAAACCCTTTTCAGACTCATTAAATATGAAAACATTGTCGAGTGCTTGTCTTTTCAAGGTCGTTAAAGTATTGGAAATGTCATCCCTCCTGGATTGTTTTATCGTTTTTCGGACCTGAGGGATTATTTTATGAAAAAGAACTTATGGAGTTTTCTTTTTGTCCCTTTTCAAACTCTCTAAACATGAAAAGGACCAAGTTATCCTTGTCATTAAACTCATTAAAATAATAGCGATAAACTTGTCCATTTAGATGAGACCGAGTTTCACTATTGCTAGACTCGTTAAAACATGAAATAGCGACAGGTTGCGAATTATAGAACAAGCATATGTTATCCTCCTCAAGCTTGACAAAAATAAAGAGGTACTGGTCAGCAATGACTAGGGAAAAAGGGAAAAAATTTGAAGAATTTATGGTAGCAAGTCGCTCTTGAACATGACACTTTCACTTCATCTCCATTATTAAGTTGGGTTGGGTTATTCTGTTCACCAGTCATCACACCATTGGTCTTTCATACCATCCATATTTTGGGGTTAACACTACCAATTCATCTCAGTGTCACTGACATGTTCAAGAGAAGTCATTTAGTTGAGAAATCACCATCCAGTTAATGTCTCATACACTGCAATACCTCCAACCTTCATTTTTTCATGACCGCCATTCCTGAACCTTGTGTCGTCAGTTCATTTTTCACCTCCAGAAATCATTTGCTTCATTTCGTGTCGTAGATGTGGGATACATCAAGGCCCTCCTACGACGAGTTTCTTCTTGTTGACATCATCTCATTATCCAAGAAGTTGACTTAGAAGCAACCCTTTCAGTTCTTCAAAGCTTGCATACATCAATGTCAAGTTTCTCACTTCTGGCGACAAGTTGACATCAATGGCCTTCGACCGAAATATTTTGCGTTGTGTTCGACATCAGATCATGTATTCACACCACGTGAATTGTACTGTAGTACCTTGAGGATCATTTTCATTATCGGTGATTCCTCTCGCGTCTATTAATAGTTTACGTCATTGGCTGGTAATCAGGCGATGTCTTTCCATGTTCAACTTCAGAATATCACTTCACATGGTTTGACTTGTACATCAAGTGAAGAGTGAATGATTTTGAAGACCCCAGATCTAGTTTCATCCATCCAGGCTGCGATATATTCAGGGATATAAAAACATCAAATGTACATAGGCTCTACACAGATGGCCATCCTAACCATGGATTGCGACTCTATATCTGTATGATCACGAGTCTGTATCTATAGACGACTATCTGATCTATGTACATGAAATGAAATTTATAAAGCTGAGCATGGGAATGCCTCCTTCAGCTAGATCATGAAAATCTTATTATGATGATGTATTGTATTGTAACTTATGCAGGTCACCTTTCGGTCCGAAACTTCGGATCCTCATGATAAAGCATTTCACCTGACATGAATATTTATGACCTCATGCTTTAGGGGGCAACTGTTATAGACATATTTAGGCACATCAACCCCAAAATTATATGTCGACGTATTAGGGCTCATCAACCCCTAAAATATTTGTTTCATACCCTAAAAGAACATAGTTATTTGAATACATCATTCCCCAAAAGTTCCATCTAAGAAACCATCCAGAAACTGTCTAAATTGAACCATACTGACTACTCCACTAGCAATGTGTGATGCATACTGAGTGGTACACTGCCAAGGGGTGATGCATACTATTTAGGCCTTATATAAGGTGCAATGGATGAGGATGGAAAGATGTCTGGGATAGTTTGCTAGGTGGTTGCTCATGGAATCTTCTAGAAACTTCTCCTGTGCCACTTGCCTCTCTGAATTCGCCCAAGGATGAATAAGGGATCTAAGAAAATCTACAATCCCTTCTCTTGTGGAACCAATTGTGACAACTGGAATGACACTAATCAAACCCCATGGATGACTCACACCCTTGCAAACATCTATAAATGGATCCCTCATTCAAGAGATCTAGAGGTTGGAATATTGTGGATTGCAAGGAAGTGTTGATAATTTGAGGAGAGAGTATTTGTTATTGTTGGAGTGATCTTGCTATTTCACGAGGTGAAGAGGGATTGAAGCTGGGAGGATGATGCTGGATCAGACAACTGGGTTGTAATTCTCCTTTCTATTAATAAAGCTCTTCAAGTTTTCTTCCATATGATTGTGAAACTGTGAATGTTATCATATGTGAATGCTATCATTTGTTCATTATATAACTGATTCTGTAATGTTTACGTTGTAATAGATCATGATGCTTTGACGGTTCTTTGTTGCTGTACTTGTGCAGGTACTCTCCAAGCATGTTAAGTACAGGGAGGAGTTGCAGGATCTGTCAAAGGAGAGAGAGATCAAGTAAGGGATTAAACAGAAGTTCCAGGTTGGTTCCATTATCTTTCTCTTATCTGTTACACATAGAAGAAATCATTGAACTAATTTAAACTATTGTTTCTAGGGTAGTTCCCAAACCTAGAGGGCTAGCATTCTTTAGGAATACTAGTTTTCCCAAAAACAGGCATGCCGAATGGTCCCGGAGTTGGCCATTCCTGAGGAATAACTAGTCGAGGTGTGCATTCGCAAGCTTTCTACAGGGGTGCGTGATGCTCAAACAGAGATGGCTAGGGTTCAGCTAGAGCAGAACAATTCCAGATCTACAGTTGAAGGCCCAGCCTTGAACTCTACTAGAAGTAAAGGAGTAGCATACAATCGTTGTCACAGAGGTGATAGCGGCAGTAGAGAGTGTAGTCACAGACTACATACAACTTTTTGAATAGTCATTCGCGGTCCTGAAGGGCCTGCACAAGGGCCCTAATGTACAGTGCATGAGACAGAGGCACAAGAACTCTATGTTACAGGGAAAAGTGTCTATATAAAATTGCTCTATCCCATTAAGGTGTGACAGCTGCCTTAGAAACAAACAGAGTAAAGCTAATTTCGTTTTTCCTTTATGAATTATAAATAGAGAGGAACAAGAAGACCAACCTCTGTCTTGCGCTAATCTACTGATTTGATTCCTCTCTTCTTTGATAGTCTTTCGCTACCTGCTCCTTTGCACGCCCAGCTTCACAAAGTACCTGTAAGATCACAGTAGCATAGTACTATACAAAGACATGGATCTATAATCATAAACAATCTAGGATCAGATGTAAATTGACCATACAAATGCAACAAATATCAGTGACACAAGAGTAAGGAGGAAAACTAGAATAGCTTTGATTGATGAACAAGAAAGAGCCAAGAGGAGTTACAACCAGTTGTTCTGACCCAACATCAACCTCTCAGCAAAGAAGCCCCTCTTCACCTCATACAAAGCTTAGATCACCCAACAATCTGATGTTTGTCTCAAGAAACCAACAACAATTCCTTACAATATGCAAAATTCCAGCCTTTCGATCTTTGGGATGAGAGATCCATATATAGATATCTGTAATGGAGATGAGTCCGCTCATGATTTGATTAGTGTCTTCCCTCTGATAGTTCTTGCTTCCACTTGGAGATTGATGATCTCTTACTCATCCTTGGTCGAATTCAGTGAGGCAAGTGTCACAGGAGAAGTTTCTCGAAGCTTCCATTGCCTCTCCACCTCGCGGAATGACACTGCCATTTGTCATTTCTCATCCATCGCACCCCATAGAAGGGCTTTTTGAAATGCAACGCACCCACAAAGTGTATTTAGGTGAGATTCAATGCACCTGGCCAGTGGAGAAGCTGAAATGATCCTGTTTTGACCAATTCTGAGCAGCTTTTCATGGAGAACTTTTGGGAGAAGTTGTAATCTGTTGACCTTGTTCTTTTAGGGGTTAGAACAACACTTTTAGGGACTTAGGAGCCCTTGGTTTATGGAAATTTCATGCTTGGGGTTGTAGTGCCCAAAAATGTCTATAACAGTTGCCCCCTAAAGCATGAGGTCGTTAATCTTTTGATGTCAGGTGAAATGCTTTATTATGAGGATCCGAAGTTCTTTCAATGCTGGGAGGAGACCTATAATAAGATACAATACAATACATTATCTTCATAATATTTTCATGATCTAGCTGAGGCGGGCATTCCCATGATCAGGTTTATAAATTCATTTCCATGTACATAGGACAGACAATCGTTTGAGTGAAGACTGATGATTCTCATAGAGCCATCATCCATTTGATTGGATGATTATCTGTGTAGCCATGATGTACATTTGATGTTTTTATTTTCCTGAATGTATATCGCAGCCCGGATGGATGAAACTAGATCCGGGGTCTTCAATCTCGTTCGATCTTCACTCGAAGTACAAGTCTATCCATGTGAGAAATGTTCTGAAGTCGAACATGGAAAGACATCCCTTGATTACCAGCCAATGATGTAAGTTGTTAGCAAGCGTGAGAGGAATCATCGATAATGATAATGACCCTCAAGGTACTGCAGTACAATTCACGAGGTGTGAATAAAGGACTTGGCGTCGAACACCACGTAAAATCTTTCGGTCGAAGGTCATTGATGTAAACCTATCGCCGGAAGTGAGAAACTTGCCATTGAGGCATGCAAGCTTCAAAGTACTGAATGGGGTGTTCCTAGATCAACTTCTTGGATAATGAGCTGATGTCGATAAGAAGTGATCTGTCATAGGAGGGCCTTAATGAATCCCACATCAATGACACAGAATGGAGTAAATGATTTTAATGGAGGTGAAAATGATCTGGTGATATAAGGTTCAGGGTGGCGGTCATGAAAGAATGGAGTATAAATGTATTGTAGTGGGTGAGACATAGGTGAATTCTCTGAATGAATTCTCTTGAACATATCGGTGACACTGACATGATGGATTGGTAGCATTACCCCAAATGTGGATGGTATGATGGGACCATGGTGATGTGACCGGTGAATGAAACAACCCAACCTGACTTGGATGCGGAGTGAAAGTGTCATGTTCAAGAGCAACTTGCTTGTTAGGATATTCTGACACATAGGAAATAGTTAAGTACAACTTGGTCTAGTATAGAGTTAGGTATAGAGTTAGGTAAATTGTTTTTCTTTACCGTTGTACATTTTGTAACTTACAATCCGATGGTCACGATATGTAGTGATCCGACGGTTCATTCTCTCCTCGGTATTACCGACACTTGATCCATGGCTTGACACCCGATTGGTCCATGATTTCTATTTAAATCCCGTGGAGGGTCATTTGTAGGGTAATCCGTGCATGAGAGAAGCATATGTATATTTTCATTCTTTTATTAATAAATTGCCTGAAGTGGCCGCGTTGGCTCAGGGCGTGGACTGTTTCCCTCTTTGAGGGTTTTAACCACGTCAAAAATACTGGTGTATTGATCTGCGATCTGGTTGTGAGCAGTGTCCTTTGGTGTTCTGTCTGAGGAACTTACCTTGTACATTCCTACATTGCTACCAACAAAGTTTCTTCAAGTTTTCTTCCCAATTTTCCCCAGTCATTGCTGACCAGTACCTCTTTATTTTTATCAAGCTTGAGGAGGATAACATATGCTTGTTCTATAATTTTCCCTTTGGGCAAACCCATCGCTATGTTTTAACGAGCCTAGCGATAGTGAAACTCGTTCTCGTCTATAGACAAGTTTGTCACTATTAAATTTTTAACGAGTTTAACGACAAAGATAACTCGGTCCTTTTCAATTTTAGATAGTTTGAAAAGGAACATAAAGGTAACTCCAAAATTCCTTTTTCGTCATATAATCCTTTAAGTCTGAAAAAGTATAAAACAATACAGAAGGGATGAATTTTCAATAGTTTTAACGAGCCGAACAAAACAAGCGCTCGATCTTTTTGTGTAATAATCCCTCAGGTCCAAAAAGATTAAAATTTAGAGGAGGGATAGCACTTCCGGTCCCTTTAACGAGCTGGAGAGGCCAATGGCTCGACAATTTTTTCATATTTTACGAGTCAGTTGAAAAGAGCTTACAGGAGACTCGTCTTTAGAGGAACGAGTGATAAAATGGGTAGCAACTGATTCCAGGTAAGGTTTGGAATTTTCCAATCATGGCAGTGTTACAAGGATGGCTAGTGAGATCACTCTTTGCAGCTGTTCCTCAAAATGTGTAAACAATCAAATGGAGGTGAATGATCGGCCAATGCAAAAGTGGAGGTGACGGTGCAAACACGACCAAGGCTTTAAAGGATGAAGTATTACATTCACGATGGTTATTTACCAGAAATTGGTTCATTTTTTAATGAGCTTAAACTCTGGGGGAACATGTGCTCATTGCTTATGTTTATTTTTTAACGAGCATGAAGTCTGTGCTAAAACTGCTCGATTAATCTAGTCGTGTGATAAGAATGTCTCATATAAAATGGCAATTTTTAGAGTTTTGCCCCACATCCTTTCTTAATGCAAGTTAGGAAACAACCAATCAAAAAAACAGATAAATGATCGCTCTTTGCTTGCATGCAAAAAGGTTTGCATGCCCCTAGGTATAAAACAGAGTTTCAAGGTTACCCCTTCTATTTTCCGTTAAAACATTTGTTTTACCGAGAGAGGTCTACCTCTTACAGGTTACCAAAGATTGCTCTATTTACGACGTAAACAAAACACTTCTTCGGTGATGTTTATCGAAATAAACAAAGGTGAGCGGCGATGCCCGCCAACTCACATAACTTTGACAAGAGGATCGTATTCCAGTCCAACTCCCTCTTCCAATCAAATACGGGAGTACGGAGGTCATATACTCTCACGGAAACCTACCCTATACCCGAAGTTTTCCTGCCGAAGCAGACCAGGGTGCATGCCCCCTGGGTTTCAGTCATGTCCCCCGAATCACTTGTGCTCATCAGGCAGGCGGACTGGAGATTGAGACATTTCTTGCGTGAAAATACCATTCAGGGATGGTATATGACTATTTGCTATGTGTGAACTGGGGAATGAAAGCTGGTCTACGAGCTTGACCACTCTTTCTTCGTGCGGAAAACACATTACTCTAAAGAGTGAGGAGACAATCGCTCCCATGCAATAAATATAGTCTCGTCCAAGGAGTAGATTATAATCCAGGGGTCCTTGAACTACCATTACGTTCATTTGAACGGTTTTCCCTCTCAATGTTATGGGCACATTGGGAAGGATCCCTAACAGTTGACTGGTTCCTTTATCAAAGCCTGTTAGATTTCTCATCTCAGGCAAAAGCGATGGAGAACCAAGCGCTTTCCAAGTAGTTGAGGAAAGGATACTCACAGAAGCCCCTTCATCTATGATGGTACCGGCCATAACCATTCTATATATTTGAACAATGATTCGGAATGTTATACTAGCTGGTAAACGGGGTCTGCCTAGTTGATTCCAGTCGAAGGAGACAACTAGGTTGCTTGGAGGTGGGACCGAATAGATGGCCGAGTACGACTCTGACGAACTTCCTTCCTGCAGTAAAGGAACAGGTAAATTTCCCCCATGTTTGTTGGAGTTTGTGCTTATGAAAAGAATTTGGACGGTGTCATCCTTGTTCTCTTCGGTGACTGTATCATCTGAAGATGGAACCTCTGAAGGCAAGACCAGGTCAACTACCGCCTCAACCTTTTGACTTTCGTCTGGTATGGGTTCAAATGGTTTGTCTTCAATGATAGATGCTTCAGCCAACCACTTGAGCGGGCCAGCCGGATTTTCAACTAGTGACGGACTCGGCAAGAGTTTTATATATCCAGGAGGAAGTCGTAACAGTGAAACCGGACGATCGTCCAAAACTCTTTTAGCCTCGTCTAAGAAGGGACAATGGTGGATGGCATGATCGCCTTCGCACAGTTTACAAGGAAATCTATATTTTCCTTTTTGTCCTGGGGCTTCACTTTCACTAGTTGACGGTGTGTTTTCAACATGATCATCAGAGGTTGACAACACCGAGTTGTGCAAACGAGGAGACCAGTACCTTAAGATTCGAGGGATAAAAAGACAATATCTATGATAGTGGTCTCCTTTGCAAATGACACATGGCGATTTAGGCCTAGTCGGTGCAGTGTGTGGATTTTCGCTAGACGACACTCGTTTTCCCCCATTCGCTTTTGGCTCCTTCTTCTTCTTCTCTTTCTTCTTCTTTTCCTTCTTCTTCTCAGGTACTTGAATTTTGGCTTTACCAGCCCCATCAAGCGAAGAGGAAGGAGGAGAGGAAGAATTAGAGGAAGTAGAAGGTTGGTGGGTAACTCTGGATTCATCTAGTTGCTGATTAGATTGTTCAGGAATTGTGGTGTTCTGAACGACAGAGGTTGAGAAGAGCCATACAGGCAAGCCGATTGTCAGTCCTGGGAGCGACAATGTGGCCATATGGGGTGCGCCAACATCTCCCCAAGAGGAGAAGGGACTAGGATTTCCTCCAAGGGGAATTCCTTGGTTGGTGGATTCCATTTTCTCAACCCAAGATCAACGTAGGAAAGGGGTAATGAATATTCTGTTTAAAATAAATTTTAGACGCTTTGACACAACTTGTTTTTTCAATTTTTAAGAGTTGAGAAAAAACAAAAGATGACTCTAGTCTCCTTCGATTTTTAATGAGCCTGAAGTGACAAGTGCTCAGATGGACCTTTTCTGTTAAAGATCCTGAAAAGGAATGAAAGGGACTGCTCTGGAAATCTAGGTAGAGGGATTACCAAACCAATCGCAAAACTGCAGAATACTTTTTACGGTACGACAGTCAATCTTCCCGAATGTTGTGTTCAGTGCATTGCGATCGATAGGGCGGCAGACATGGCTTCCTATGGATAAAGGATTAAGCCTATTTGGGTCTCCCAAAATATACTCGACGGTACATGGGAGCACAAGTCCGTACTGGCACTTATTGTCTCAAAGTGGAGGAATCACCCAACCATCAGTGAGAACAACAGTTACTAGGCTTTACGACGCTGGAATACGTCTCTATCCTAGAATTCTAAATGTTGTGCGTTAAGTTCCAAAGTGTTGTTAGATTCATTGAATTTATTTTATATATGATCTTGTTTATGAAGTTTGCCTTTCAGGTTCACCGCGAGATGTAGATGTAATTCCTAAAATGCAATCTAAGATGATAAACAATATTTTTATCTTCTTTATGCAATGAAAATCCTAGCTACTAAGGAAAGAAAGACAGAATCTTTTCACAAAGAGCAAAGAGCACACTCTAAATGCACTTTCCTAAATCAAACCAATCAGATTGTCTATATGCAAATGCACATGCATGTATTTGTTTTTGACTTTCTTAGTATATGAATGATAAGAAGAAAGTTGATGCACAAATCTGAATTTTTTTTCAAGCGACAAATATCAACAAGTTTCTTTTAGAAATAAAAAATGGAGACGATCACAAAACCTTACGATTTTGAAATGAATACTTGTTCTTGACACTAGAAAATTATAAATTCATACCAAAAACAATAGTAACAAGATAATCGACCATCAACAACAATCAAACCCTTTCCTACGATTGAAATCGACACTTGCGACAGTTTCAAATCAAAGGATGACAGTACGATTATGCTACTTTTGCAAAGGAGAATTGAAAATGACTCAACAAACACACAAAAACATTTACAGTTCTTTTGTACAAAGGAGGCGGAATAACAGCAAGGAAAAGGGGTTTCAAACAGACATATACTGATCACAGGCAGCAAAATTCAGGAATAGAACTGGAAAGAATGAATCACAGAAACCAACACTGCACAAAGCCTATTCTGATCAGCGCACCTACAACACAGAGAATTTGAAATGCAGCGCACCTTCTCTGCTCGGGAAGTGCGCTGAAGTTCAAATTCTCTGAACAGTACCTGCGCTAGGCTAGAAACGAGACTCTGTTTGGGTTTCGGGTCACAGTTTGCAGTTCAGTTCATGGGTTTTGGCCGAGCAAAAGGGTAATCAGTAATGCAACAATCAGGGGTAGATCTAAGGAGGATCTAAGAGTTATCACAAGGGTAATTAGAGAGTTTGTGAATCAGTTGTTTAAATCATAAACAGATCCAGTAGATGGACTGAAGTAGCATTTATCTACTTTGCATTTGCTATGGCAAATGGAGTTTGAATGCTACCTGTAAGTTTATGAAATAGACAACAAGGAATGATAAACAAACAAACTAATTCGTCCCTAGTGGAGTCGCCATTTTGTTACAGGGAAAAGTGTCTATATAGAACTTCTCTATCCCACTAAGGTGTGATAGCTTCCTTAGAAACAAACAGAGTAAAGCTACTTTCGTTTTTCCTTTATGAATTATAAATAGAGAGGAACAAGAAGACCAACCTTTGTCTTGCGCTAATCTCCTGATTTGATTCCTCTCTTCTTTGATAGTCTTTCGCTACATGCTCCCTTGCACGCCCAGCTTCACAAAGTACCTGTAAGATCATAGTAGCATAGCACTATACAAAGACATGGATCTATAATCATAAACAATCTAGGATCAGATGTAAATTGACCATACAAATGCAACAAATATCAGTGACACAAGTGTATGGAGGAAAACTAGAATAGCTTTTATTGATAAACAAGAAAGAGCCAAGAGGAGTTACAACCAGTTGTTCTAACCCAGGATCAACCTCTTAGCAAAGAAGCCCCTCTTCACCTCATACAAAGCTTAGATCACCCAACAATCTGATGTTTATCTCAAGAAACCAACAACAATTCCTTACAATATGCAAAATTCCAGCCTCTGGATCTTTGGGATGAGAGATCCATATATAGATATCTGTAATGGAGATGAGTTAGCTCATAATTTGATTAGTGTCTTCCCTCTGATATTTTTTGCTTCCACTTGGAGATTGATGATCTCTTACTCATCCTTGGTCGAATTCAGTGAGGCACGTGTCACAAGAGAAGTTTCTGGAAGCTTCCATTGCCTCTCCACCTCGCAGAATGACACTGCCATTTGTCATTTCTCATCCATCGCACCCCATAGAAGGGCTTTTTGAAATGCAACACACCCACATAGTGTATTTAGGTGATATGCAACGCACCTGGCCAGTGGAGCAGCTGAAATGATCCTGTTTTGACCAATTCTGAGTAGTTTTTCATGGAGAACTTCTGGGAGAAGCTGTAATCTATTGACCTTGTTCTTTTAGGGGTTAGAACAACACTTTTAGGGACTTAGGAGCCCTTGGTTTATGGACATTTCATGCTTGGGGTTGTAGTGCCCAAAAATGTCTATAACACTCTAGTAGTGCTATGATGAAGTAAAAGGTACAATGCGAATCGTCACACTCACGCAGAGACTGGCAAAGCTGCAAGAGGCCAAGCAGTTGAAAGAACAAGTAGATGTAGTGCAGCACAAGGAGGCGGTGCTAAAGGCATGCTTGGAGCCCTGGTTGGATGAGGCTTATTCAATCATAGCCTCCATTGAAGGCAAGCTTTCGAATCTACAAGTAACTCAATAGAAGCTTTAGGGTGACAGTTCAGGACCAGCAATGGGGCAGCTGGTTGAAGAAGTGAAGCAGGCAGCCGCACAGTGCATTGCCGAGGTTGTCATCATACAAGTCAAGCTAGGAGGTCTTCAGGCCAAGATCCCCATGCTTGCAGAGTGAGTCAAGGGTGAGTCACCATGTTTGTGTTGGGGGCCTGTTGGGAATGTGTTCCCCCAAGGATAGTTTTGGGGCTAAAAGCCCATGTTTTAGGGCAAATTTTGTAATAAAGTTGTAAAGTCTCTGCATTTTGTAGTTGCAAAATGTGAAGGTGTCAAGAGTCATAAAGGGTTGTCTGCCCTTATTTTTTAAATAGTAAAATTGGCTATAAAGATCCACCCATGGTCCACGGACCATGGGATTGTATGAAAAGGAGCTAAGTAAGCTCTAAGTAGTCCGGAGTGAGCAGAGAAGTCTGGAGTCTTGGTAGAGAAGTCTAAGTGTTTTTGGTCTTAGTGAAGGTACATGCTCTGCAGCTGAGTGTGCAGAGGCCTAGGGTAGAAGTCCATAACTGAGTGTGTGGACCATTGTAGATGTGTGTGCAGGGTGGTTGGAGTCTGTATCAAACTAAAGATATCAATAAAGAGAAATATTCTACAAATTTTGTGTATTTATTTCCTGTTAATGCATAAGGTTATATTTCATTTTCAGTTTAATTTACAATGTTTATGTGGTGCGCGAATATATGTGATTATATTGGTTAATTGAATGTAAGTAAGAATATCAGTTACGTGGGACTAAATGTGACAGTTTAGTAAGATAAATAAAACACTTAAGATAACTTGGGAACCTATCCAATATGCTGTCATAGCAACACGAAAGTACCTAGATCGTGGGTTAAGGTTGCATGAAGGTCAATCATACACCTTCACGGAGGTACTGAAGGGTGGAATAAGGGGCAAGACTGATAGAGCCATAAAGCTTAGTGACCTGCGCGAAAGTAGGAACATAGGGAATAAACTGACATCACAACCATCTTAGGGTATGGAAACTTGGTTCCAGTATCCCCCCATACTGCTTTGGGTGAGACTTTAGTCCATACTCCACAGGCTGATGCTAAAAGGGCCAGTAGTGTAGGGATTTGTTTGGCTAACTAACAATGAATTTGGGTTAGGCCCCACGAAGCCAACCGATGGGTTCTCTGGGTACATCATATTAAGATTGCAATAGAGGATAGGAGGAAGACAATCTTCGCAATGGAATGGGGTTTTTTTCTAGTATACAGTAATGCTGTTTGGACTCAAGAATGCATCGACAATGTTCTCTCTCGTAGTCATCGCAAAGTTTAATGAGTTCATTAAAAAATTCTTGGAGGTCTATTTCAATGATTGGACAGTGTTTCGGCTAGTCCAACACCATGTAGACAATTTGATCCAGGTAGATATTGGTGGCCACCTACCATGTCCACTTGGAACTCCACCATTGTGTCTTTCAGCTTTTCAGATTTCTTAATTGTAGCACAATTTACTATTTTTAGTAGTTTTTTGGGTCTTGAACTTCCGGAGCAATTTTGAGGCCCTAAATGACGTTTTTTGGGAAAAATGGGAGCAACATGGTCCATGGACCCATGTTTCTCTTCCGAAAGTTGTATTTTTCGAATATATCTTTCTAACGAAATATTATGCGCGTCAAACAGACATCATATGCCAAAGTTACGACCCCGGGAAGTTGATGTACCAATTTACCCAAACGGGGCCCACGATTTGGTATTTCATCTTCTAGGGTTATGTTTTTGGATGTTTAGGGTTTTCAATTATTTCTCAACAATAAGTAGGCCTTCAAGCCTCATTGTAACACAGTTCAGAGGCATGTAGCCGCCACATCTCTTCTCAGAGATAAGCTACCATTGCCCTAGTTGGTTTATTTAGATTGTTGTTTGTAAGCATATTTCAGTATTTTACATTAATGAAATGAAGTATTATTTCTGCTACATCTCTGTTTCTATGGTTATCTCTATGATTTGTTGCATTCCTATTTAAATCCAGATCAGTGGTATCAGAGCGATCTGCTTTTTATCTGTTTTTCATTGCATGTCCCCAACGAGGTTGGGATATAAGGAGTTAGGGCTTGAACTAGTCAAACCTTTGCAAGACCAGCCTCGTAAATCCAGACAGCCTCCCATGGTGGATGAAAAGAAAGATGAGGGGGTAGGAGATCCTATCAAAATCTTGCTCGAAGAAGCCCTCAACCGACAAAGGAATGTGATGATGGATAGCTTTGCCCAGATCCTTCAACGGCTACCCAGGGGCAACGCATCGACTTCCAACAGCTACTCTGGAAATGCCACACCATTTAAGGTACAAGTTAGTTTTGAAATCCCCATATTCAAGGGTCAGATAGACGCAAATGTCATCGATAAATGGTTAAATCTTCTAGAGGGTTATTTTTCTGTTCATGATTTTTCCATTCAGGAAAAGATTATTTTCGCTCTTCTCAAAGCAGCCCCCCACGTCAAGGACTGGTGGGAAGCCTACTATAAGTAGAAGGATGAAAGTATAGGCTCACTATTCTCAGACACACCCACTTGGGATTCATTCCAGGATGCCATCAAGGAGAAGTACCACCCTGTCGGAAGCTATGAGGATCAATACATAAAGTGGACCATGCTGCGGCAGGGGAGGGACCAAGACGTGCCGGAGTTTACCAATATTTTCCATACCCTTCGCAAAAATTTGGGTATCAAGGATTTAGAGCAGCATTTCGTACTCAAATACCACGGCTACCTATACAAGTGCATCCAGGAATAAATAGAATTCATGAACATCAAACTCACTTGGCACGACATACCGATATGCCATCAAGGTCGAGAAAAAGTTTAAACAGAAGAAGTGAGACATTGGATTTGCAAATTCGAAGCAAGGGAAAAGTACCCCCAAACCGCAAAACAAAGGACAAAGCCAAGGTGTGGCGGCCAAAGAAAACCCACTAAAGCTGCAAGCAAAGAACAACACCGTGAAGCCAAAAAGGGACACGGGAAAATGGTGTGAGTCCCATAAGAGCTCCACCCACAACACAAATGAGTGTCGGGCTAGGCAGTCACTAGTGATCAAGCTAAAGGTTTTAGAATCAGATGCATGTTCCGACCCTGAGTCAGAACCTGAGAAGGGGAATGACATAGGGAAGCAGATTATCGATGCGGAGCCCGACGCCACCATTTCCACCACGAAGATACAGAAGGAGGAACCCGAAGATCCAAAGGAGGAGGAGCATCTCTTCCACTCCTAGATGTGGGTAAAGGGCTCCCCGCTACAGTTCATTGTTGACAACGGGAGCCATAAGAACCTCATTTCGGTAGAGGTCATGAAGTGGCTGGGCTTACCGACCACAGCACATCCACAACCGTACACCATTGGGTGGCTTCACCAAGGACGGGATCTTTGTGTCAGCCAGCAATGTCACCTTCCATACAACATCAAGCGCTTCATGGATGAGGTATTGTGTGACATTGCTCCCCTTGATGTTTGTGATGTATTACTAGGAAAACCATACTTGTGGAAGCGACATGTTGTGTATGAATCAAGGCCCCGTGTTGTTATTGGTACATTGGGATATAAGTTGTACAGGTGTTATAGACATATTTGAGCACATCAACCCCAAAATTATAAGTCAATAAACTAGGGCTCATCAACCCCTAAAATATTTTTTTCATACCCTAAAAGAACATAGTCGTCTGATTACATCATTCCCCAAAAGTTCCATCTGTGAAACCATCCATAAATGGCCTAAATTGAAACATACTAACTGCTCCACTGGCAAAGTGCAATGCATACTAAGTGGTACACTGCCAGGGTGTGATGCATACTATTTGGGCCTTCTATAGGGTGCGTTGGGCAAGGACGGACAAATGTCCGAGATAGTTTGCTAGGTGGTTTCTCATCAAATCTTCTAGAAACTTATCCTGTGCCACTTGCCTCTCTAAATTCGCCCAAGGATGAGTAAGAGATGGAAGAAATCTCCAAGTGGAACCAATTGTAACAAGTGGAATGACACTAATCAAACCCCATGGATGACTCACACCCTTGCACACATCTATAAATGGATCCCTCATCTAAGAGATCTAGGAGGCTGGAATATTGTGAATTGCAAGGAAGTGTTGATAGTTTGTAATTGAGGAAAGAGCATTGTATTGTTGGTGTGATCTTGTTATTTCATGAGGTGAAGAGGGATTGAAGCTGGGAGGATGATGTTGGATTAGACAACTGGGTTGTAATTCTCCCTTCTATTAATAAAGTTACTCAAGTTTTTTTCCGTATGATTGTGCAATTGTGAATGTTATAATTTGTGAATGCTATCATTTGTTCATTATATATCTGATTATGTAATGTTTATGTTGTAATAGATCGTGATGATTTGATGGTTCTTTGTTGCTTTATTTGTGTAGGTACTATCCAAGCATGTTAAGTATGGGGAGGAGTTGTGAGCTCTATCAAAGGGGAGAGAGATCAAGTAAGGGATTAGCGGAAGTTCCAGGTTGGTTCCATTATCTTTCTCTTATCTGTTACACATAGAAGAAATCATTGGATTGCTTTAAACTGTTGTTTCTAGTGTAGCTGGCAAACCTAGAGGGCTAGTCATTTAACAAGACACTAGTTTTCCCAGAAACAAATTGGCGACCACAGTAGGAGAGAATAGATGTTTGTTTGTTGTTATTGTTTGTTTTATAAACTATAGACAGAGCCTGAAGTCATCCAGGTAGCCTTCAAACTGCTCTTTCTCTGCAATTGCATAGTAGATGAATGCTGCTTCAGTCAATCTCTGGTTTAGTTTATGGATTAAACATTTGACTTGCAAGCACATCTAGATGCCCTTCTGGTAGCTCAGTAACCTCTCAAGACATTCCTTCATACTTTTCTCTTACTATTCATTAACACTCAGCTTAACTCGTTGAAAACCGCTGCACATCTGAGCCAAAACCCATTTTAGTTGCACTCCCTCAACCATCGCACTATCTTCCACTGTAACCCAGTATGCATCACACCTCTTAAGTGTAGTAAGTGCAATGCATCTCTATTTCTGTGAAGCCCAAGTGTGATGACTGACTGAACTCTTTCTCCATTCTAGATATTGGGGGTTTTTTACCTTGTTTTCAGTTTTGTTTACTTGTTTCACTACATATGAACAATGCCTCCTTACTGAAGCCTACCTGCATCACATAAATCAGCCTCAATTAGATTAGGATTAGTTAATCTTTTTGTGTATTTGTTCATCATTTACAATCCTTTGTTAAAAATTTGTTTAAATCGATTTGTCGCTTTGATACAAAAAGTGTTGTAATTGTCATTTTATGTCGAAAAGAGAAGTGTCATGAATTCTTCCCTCCTTTGATAATTGATTGAACTTTTCTTCATGTATTTGATTTGATTTGTTTATATTTGAAGTTTCGAAATAATTTTTTATTCAAAATTGAAAAGTGTCGTGGAGTCTTCCTTTCTCTTTTGAAGAAGAAATTGTTGAAAATGTCATTTTGAATGAAATATTTCAGATCTTTTCTACATTTAGTTTTCCTTTTTGGCATTCTTCACATTAAGGAGAACGAAAACAAATACATGAATTTGCATTTAGCAGTTGTAGATTTGTGTGTGAAAATATGATTTATGGAAATGCACTGGTGTGTGATCTTTGCTCTTTGATTAAAAACATTGTAATTGTCTTCCCTAGTAGCTAGGATTTTCATTGCTCAAAATAAACAAAGATTGTTTATCATTGTAGATTGCATTTTAGGAATTTCAAAATCATCATCACACAATGAACCATTGAAAGGAAAACTCTAAACAAGATCAACTCTAAAATAAATTTCAATGAACCTAACAATGCTTTGGAACTTAACGCAACATATCTAGATGTCTAGGCTAGAGACGTGTTCTGGCGTCGTTAAAACTAGTGGCTATCATTTTCATTCAAGGTTGGGTGATTCCTCATCCTTGATACGGCAAGTGCTAGCACGGACTTGTGCTCCCCGTACCGTCACGTATATATTGGGAGACCACAATAGGATTATATCCTTTATCCATAGGAAGCAGAGTCTATCGCCTTATTGATCACAATGGACTGAACAGAGCATCAGGAAGATTGATTGCCATACATAAGTCCTTGGTAATTTCTCTTTAATTTATCACCAAGGTGTATATTGTAGTTTTGCAATTGGTTTTGTAATCCCTCTATTTAGATTCTCCAGAGTAGTCACTTTCATTCCTTTTTGACTCTTTAAAAAAAAAGGTCCATCTGAGCACTTGTCCTTTCAGTCTCATTAAAAATCGAAGGAGACTAGAGTCATCTTTAGCTTTTTCTTGACTCCTAAAAACTGAAAAAGTAAGTTGTGTCAAAGCATCATTAAAATTAATTAACTGCGAATAACATCCCTATTCCGTCATTGATCTTAGGTTGAGACATATGGCGACGAATCCGGAGTCCACTAATCAAGGAATCCCTTTTGAGGAGAATCCTATTCCTTTTCCTTCTTGGGGAAATATTGGTGCTCCGTATATGGCTACATTGTCCCTTCCGGGAATTACCATTGGCCTGCAAGTATGGCTGCTTTCAACCTCTGTGATTCAAAATGTTGTGATTTCTCCACAATCAAATCAACCTCTAGTTGATCCTGAAGTTTACCCTTCACCTTCTTCCTCGTTTGTTTCTCTTTGCCCTTCTTCCTCTTCGCTTGGTGAAAGTAGTGATACTAGTAACCAGGTGGCTAAGAAGAAGAAGAAAGGGAACGGGAAGAAGAAGAAGTCAATTCAGCAAGGGGGCAACCAAGCAACCATTTCTTTGAATGCATCATCCGATGGAAATCCACCCATTAAACTTCCCAAACCCAAATTTCCATGCATAATTTGTGTGGGAGACCATTTTCATCGAGATTGTCCTTGCTTTCCTCAGATCTTGAGAGAATGGTCTCCCCATTCACACCATCCCATGTCATCAACTTCTAGAGATCATGTTGGTAACACACCTTCAACTAGTGATAGTAAAGTTCATGGACAAAGGAGAAAGGTTAAGTTTCCATGTAAGTTATGTGAAGGTAACCATTCCCTTCACCTTTGTCCCTTTTTGGATGAAGCCAAAAGAGTGTTGGATAACTGTCCTGCTTCACCGTAGTGACTTCCATCTCGCTACAAGAAACTCTCCCTAAATCCTTCACTAGTTGAAAAATTGACTGACTTAAATCAACCGTTGGTCAAAACCACTCTCTTTGAAATTGAATCTTATGAATCTATACCCGACCAAAGTCAACAGGTCGAGGCAAAAGTTGACCCAATTTTTCCTTCATCCAATCGTACCTTTCCCGAAGAGAGTGGAAATGATACCGTCCAAGTTCTTTTTGTTACTTCGGATTCTAACAAACTTGGGGGAAATCTCCCTATTCCATCTAGATAAGAGGAAACCCCTCCAGTTCTCATAATTCAAGGGGTTAATTCTCTCGTTTCTTTGGTACCCCCTCCAGGCAGTCTAGTCACTTCCTTTGATTGGAATCGACTGGCAAGATCCTGCCTTCCTTCTTATGTACCTTTCCAGAACATAGTACAAGTTTGTAAAATAATCATGTCTGGCACTATCATAGATGAAGGTGCATCAGTGAGTATCCTTTCCTCAACTGCTTGGAAAGCACTTGGTTCACCACCACTTACGCCTGTTATGCAGGATCTGTTAGGCTTTAATAAAGGAACAAGTCGAACATTAGGAATCATTCCTAAGTTACTGATCACTTTGGAAGGGAAAACCGTTCATCTGAACGTGATGATAGTCTCGGGACCGTTAGATTACAATTTACTTCTTGGGTGCGACTATGTTTATAACATGGAAGCTATTGTTTCAACACTCTTCTGAGTGATGTGTTTCTCGCATGAAGGCAAGATAGTCACCGTTGACCATCTTTCATTTCCCGGTACAAACATAGCTCCAAGTCAATCATCTTCCCTAAATGGTCCATTTACATCAACGGTATCAATTGAACATTCAATCCATCCACCTGATAATCATGAGTGACTGGTAAATCTAATGAAGCTTGGGGGGCATGCACCTAGTTGTAAAAATAAGTCTCCCTATAGGTTAATGTGATTGGTCTGACACACCATTCACCTTCATCTATTCTAGACAAAGCCAAGGAGGTGTTTTGTCTATTCTGGACGAAGCTATCCTACCTCACCGTAGTGATTTCCATATGTTTACAAGAGACTCTCCCCTTTCATCATGCTGGGGGCATGCATACCAATTCAAGCATAGTTTTTCATTTCGAGCTTGTGTAAAAATAAAACCAACTCCAAGCATAGTTTTTCGTTTCAAGCTTGTGTAAAAATGAATCTGAATCCAAGCATAGTTCCCCCATGGTTCAAGCTTGTCTAAAAATGAACCTATTTTCAACTTTTAAACCTCTGTGATTGCCATTCTATCAGCCTTCCGAACCTTGATCGTGTACCTCCCATCACCACCATCCCTTTGGTAGATCATACGCTTTCATTTAGTTGTGATTTCCATTCTATCAGCCTTTCAAACCTTGCTTGTGTACCTCCCATCACCACCATCCCTTTGGCTGATCATACACTTTCACTTGGTCATTTTACCTTTTT
This sequence comes from Pinus tabuliformis, assembly GCA_031772625.1. Classification (NCBI taxonomy): domain Eukaryota; kingdom Viridiplantae; phylum Streptophyta; class Pinopsida; order Pinales; family Pinaceae; genus Pinus; species Pinus tabuliformis. Next base: position 541,803,998 of record CM062810.1, on the reverse strand, counting down.
GAGGAACAGTTGTGATGAGTGGTCTTATTAGCCACCCTCTTCACAAAAATTAACATGTTTTAAGAAGTTCCAATGTCACTGGAACCAGTTGCTACCCTAAACACCACTCGTTCCTCAAAATTGAGTCCTCTTTAAACCCTTTTCAGACTTGTTAAATATGAAAATATTATCGAGCACTTGTCTTTTTCAGGTTGTTAAAGTGATTGGAAAAGTCATCCCTCCTGTATGGTTTTATACCTTTTCGGACCCAAGGGATTATATTATGAGAAAGTCGAGCACTTGTCTTTTTCAGCTCGTTAAAGTGATTGGAAAAGTCATCGCTTTTGTATTATTTTATCTTTTTTCGGACCTGAGGGATTATTTTACGAAAAGGAACTTATGGAGTTTCCTTTTCATCCCTTTTCAAACTCTTTAAACATGAAAAGGACTAAGTTATCCTTATCGTTAAAATTGTTAAAACAATAGCGACAAACTTGTCCATTCTAGATGAGATCGAGTTTCACTGTCACTAGACTCATTAAAACATAGCAACAAGTTTGCCCGAAGGGAAAATTATAGAACAAGCATATGTTATCTTCCTCAAGCTTGACAAAAATAAAGAGGTACTAGTCAGCAATGACTACGGAAAAAGGGAAAAAACTTGAAGAACTTATGGTAGCAGGTTGCTCTTGAACATGACACTTTCACTTCATCTCCGTTATTGAGTTGGGTTGGGTTATTTTGTTCACCAATCATCTCACCATTGGTCTTTCATACCATCCATCTTTTGGGGTTAACGCTACCAATTCATCTCAGTGTCGCTAACATGTTCAAGAGAAGTCATTCAGTTGAGAAGCCACAATCCAGTTAATGTCTTATCCACTAAAATACCTCCAACCTTCATTTTTTCATGACCACCATTCTTGAACCTTGTGTCGTTAGTTCATTTTCACCTCTAGAAATCATTTGCTTCGTTTCACGTCATAGATGTGGGATACATCAAGGCCCTCCTATGACGAGTCGCTTCCTGTTGACATCAACTCATTATCCAAGAAGTTGACTTAGAAATAACCCTTTCAGTGCTTTGAAGCTTGCATGCATCAATGGCAAGTTTCTCACTTCTGGCGACAGGTTGACATCAATGGCCTTCGACCAAAAGATTTTGTGTGGTGTTCGACATCAAATCATATATTCACACCACGTGAATTATACTGTGGTACCTTGAAGGTCATTATCATTATTGGTGATTTCTCTCACGTCTGTTAACAACTTACATCATTGGCTGGTAATTAGGCGATGTCTTTCCATGTTCGACTTCAGAACATCTCTTTAAATGGATTGACTTGTACATTGAGCGAAGATTGAACGAGTTTGAAGACACCAGATCTAGTTTTAGCCATCCAGGCTTTGATATATTTAGGGATATAAAAACATCAAATGTACAAAGGCTCTACACAGATGGTCATCCCGACCATGGATGATGACTCTATATCTGAAGAGTCACCAGTCTGTATCTGCAGATGACTATATAATCTATGTACATGAAATGAATTTATAAAGCTGAGCATGGGAATGCCTCCCTTAGCTAGATCATGAAAATTATATTATGATAATGTATTGTATTGTAACTTATGCAGGTCACCTTCCAGTTTGAAACTTCGGATACTCATGATAAAACATTTCACTCGACATCAATATTTACGACTTCATGCTTTAGGGGGCAACTGTTATAGACATATTTGGGCACATCAACCCAAAACTTATATGTCGATAAAATAGGGCTCATCAACCCCTAAAAGAGTTGTTTCATACCCTAAAGAAACATGGTCATTTGATTATATCATTCCCCAAAAGTTCCATCTGAGAAACTATCCAGAAATGGCCTAAATTGAACCATACTGATTGCTCCACTGGCAAAGTGCGATGCATACTGAGTGGTACACTGCCAGGGTGCGATGCATACTATTTGGGCCTTCTATAGGGTACAATGGGTGAGGATGAACAAATGTTTGAGATAGTTTGCTAGGTGCTTTCTCATCGAATCTTGTAGAAACTTCTCCTGTGCCACTTCCCTGTCTGAATTCACCCAAGGATGAGTAAGTGATCTAAGAAATCTCCAAGTGGAACCAATTGTAACAAGTGGAATGACAGTAATCAAACCCCATGGATAACTCACAGCCTTGCACACATCTACAAATATATCCCTCATCTAAGAGATCTAGGAGGCTGGAATACTGTGAATTGCAAGGAAGTGCCGATAGTTTGTAATTGAGAAAAGAGCATTGTATTGTTGGTGTGATCTTGCTATTTCATGAGGTGAAGAGGGATTGAAGCTGGGAGGATGATGCTAGATCAGACAACTGGGTTGTAATTCTCCCTTCTATTAATAAAGTTCTTCAAGTTTTCTTCCATATGATTGTGAAATTGTGAATGTTATCATTTGTGAATTCTATCATTTGTTCATTATATATCTAATTCTGTAATGTTTACGTTCTAATAGATCATGATGCTTTCATGGTTCTTTCTTACTGTATTTGTGCAGGTACTCTCCAAGTGTGTTAAGTATGGGGAGGAGTTGCGAGCTCTGTCAAAGGGGAGAGAGATCAAGCAAGGGATTAAGCGGAAGTTCTAGGTTGGTTCCATTATCTTTCTCTTATCTGTTACACATAGAAGAAATCATTGGATTGCTTTAAATTATTGTTTCTAGGGTAGCTGCCAAACCTAGAGGGCTAGTCGTTCGACAAGACACTAGTTTTCCCAGAAACAACAGGATACCATAGGTAGCACTACCTATCGCCATCTCTTTTGTTACTGCAAAACAATGCAGTAAGCTTATTTCCAAAACTGGGAAATTTGTTTTCCTGATGATATGCCCTCAAGGAAAGAAGAAGACAGTTGCCATGACCTCCAGACAAGGCCCCTTTGCATGACCACTACAGATGGACAAGGTCATGGAGGAGTACAAGGACATCTTCACCTCCCCCGCAGGGGTTCCTTTGCACTGTCAGGTCAAGCACTCCATCGATTTGACCCCAGGTGTGTCACTGCCCAATGGACCAATCTATCGGCGCTTCGTTATGGAGAACAATGAAACCAAGAGGAAGATTTAGGAGCTGCTATAGAAAAGTCACATCCATTCGAGTTCATCACCCCGTGGGAGCCCAATCATGTTGGTACGGAAGAAGGATGGGAATTGGAGAATCTGTATTGACTATCGGGCGCTGAACAAGATCATTGTTTGTAATAGGTACCCGATCCCACAGTTTAATGACCTCCTGGACCAACTGAAGGGGGAAAAATATTTCAGCAAGATTGATTTGAAGTTAGGATATCACCAGGTACCAATTGAATCCTTCAATGTGTGGAAGACTACCTTCAAAGCCAAGGAGGGCCTTTTCAAATGGTTGGTTATGAATTTCGGATCGATAAATGCTCCTACAACCTTCATGAGACTAATGGATGACATCTTGTAGCCATTCACCAACTCATTTGTGGTGATATACTTGGATGATATCCTAATCTTTAGCCAGAGTTGGGAAGAGCACCTCCGCTACATCCGATAGGTTCTCCACACACTGTGGCAACACAAGTTATGTACCAATTTGGAGAAATTCACTTTTGGCATGACCTAGGTTCAGTCTTTGGGATACATTATTGATGAAAAGGGGGTGCATGTGGATCCAGCCAAGATTGAAGTCATTTGGGATTGGACATCTCCAACCACTATGAGAGAGATCTATAGCTTTCTAGGTCTTTCCAACTTCTACCACAGGTTTGTGTTGGGATTTTCTCATATCACTTGGCCATTGAGTCAAGTCACCAAGCGAGGGGCGAAAGAAAAATTCTTTTGGTCTAAATCTAAAAAGAAGGCATTCACAGAGTTGAAAGATCACCTTTGCACAGCACCAGTGCTCGCATTATCAGACTTGCAACAACCATTTTAGGTCGAGACAGATGCCTCTGACTATGCTATTGGGGCAGTCCTTACTCAACACGGGCATATAGTGGCATATTACAGTGAGACACTTTTAGACATAGTCTGGAAGTATCCCACTTATGACAAAGACATGTATTCCATTGTGCAGGCCTGCAGATAATGGAAGAATTACATTTTGGGGAAGGAAACGGTCATCCACATAGACCACTGACCCTTATAGTTCATACAAACCCAAGGGAAATTTTAGAATGATCGCCATCAGAAGTGGTCCACATACCTGTGAGAGTTCCATTTGAATATCAAGTATAATAAGGGCAGCAAAAATAATGTTGTAGATTGCCTCAGTCGACCACCGATCAGGGCATTAACCACCGTGCTCAACTCTTATGGGCATGAGACTTCGGATTGGCCACTTCTCTACAAAAGCGTCCCAAAATTCAACCACACATACCGGACACTCTTGGAGGGTTAGCATGTTCCAGAATTTCACCTCCAAGATGCCTTGTTATGCCACCTGGGTCACCTTTGTGTTCCTTCAAGCGAGCGTGCCAAGATGATTTGGGAAGCACACTACAATTGGGTTGTTGGGCATTTCGAGAATGAGAAAATGGTGGCAGTACTACAGAAGTATTTCTATTGGCTGAATCTTCGACAAGATGTCGGGAATTGCATCTAATCATGCATTGCCTGTGCCATTGCCAAACCGACCATCAAGAAGCAAGGCCTCTATACCCCACTGCCTAGCCCTAGCCGACCATGGGAATCCATCTGCATGGATTACATGTCAGGCATTCCTTCCACTAAGCATGGAAACGACTGTGTTTTTGTGGTTGTCGACAGGTTCTCGAAGATGGCAATTATGGCAGCCTCCATGAAGAATATCATAGCAGAAGCCATTGCTAAACTCTTCTTTGAACGAGTGTGGGTACACTTTGGGATCCCACAGTCTCTCATCTCAGATCAAGACAACAGGTTCCTCAGTACATTTTGGTCTAGTCTCTAGTTGATGCTGGACACCAAACTCACTAAGTCCATGGTCTTCCATCCTCAAATGGATGGCCAGACAGAGGTTGTCAATAGGTAGGATGATCATACACATTCTGCACATGTACAACTCAAAGAATCCACGCACATGGGACGAGAGCCTCACTTATGTTCAACACAGCTACAACCCGGCTCTTCATAGCTCGATTGGCCATAGCCCTTTTCAGGTCAGCTTGAGATTCCAGCCACTATGTCCTATTGATGTGGCCATGCCATTTGCAGCTACTCACACATATTCGGCTCATGTCCAATCCGAAACAGATAAGGAAACCAACTTCATTGAGCACATCCAACATATTTTCTAGCAAGTGCATGACATTCTTGAGAAATCAAATGCCAAGTACACGCAGCGACATGATCAACATCGGGTGCCACACAAGTTTTAGGTGGGTGACAAAGTCTATTTGTGTTTGCAAAAGGAACACCTTACCAGAGCCTATCGAAAACTCATACCACTCTGATATGGTCCTTACACCATTAACAAGGTTGTGGGAGACAATGCATTTGAGCTCAGCATTACCCCATTCCTTGGCCTGTACCCAGTGTTTAATGTGGACTGCCTTCAACCATACTTTCCACCATTACTAGACACATCTGACATTGCAGAACAACTCACACCCACAAAGTTAAATCCAGATTGCATGGAACAAGCTACAACTGATCATATCATGGACACACAAATCAAGCACACTCTCCAATAGAATATCCAATTGTATCGAGTTGTAAAAGTAGGCCAACTCCTTCACTAAGGCAAGTGGCTTACCAGGGACCAAGTTCAGCAGAAGTTTCCTCATCTCATGGAGGAACTCAATGCAATGGGGACCATTGCTTCCTAAGGGGGGAGGAACGATCTAGGTGGATATTTTTGTCCACCTACCAAGTCCACTTGGACCCCCACCATTGTGTCTTTTAGCTTTTTAGTTTCCTTAATTGTAGCACAGTTTACTATTTCTAGCAGCTTTTCAGAACCTGAACTTTCGGAGCCGTTTTATTTCCTTAACGACATTTTTTGGGAAACTGGGAGCAACATGGGTCCATGGACCAATTTTTCTCTTACCAAATTTGTATTTCTCGAACATATATTTCTAACGAGATATTGTGCACATAAAACGGAGGTCATATGCCAAAGTTATGACCCTGGGAAGTTGATGTACCTGTTTACCCAAATGGGGCCCACGGTTTGGTGTTTCATCTTCTAAGGTTAGGTTTCTAGATGTTTAGGGTGTTCCATTATTCCCCAACAATAAATAGGCCTCCAAGCCTCATTGTAACACAGTTTAGAGGCATGTAGCTGCCATATCTCTTCTCAAATATAAGCTACCATCGCCCTAGCTGGTTTATTTCCATTGTTGTTGGTAAGCATATTTTAGTATTTTACTTTAATGAAATGAAGTATTATTTCCAATACATCTCTGCATTTATGGTTATCTCTATGATTTGTTGTGTTCTTATTTAAATCCAGATCACAATTTGTGCTTAATGTTAGATAGATGTCGAATGTATCAGATTGCGCTGAACCTAAAGAAGTGCTTGTTTCGAGTCCCATTTGAGAGTTTGTTGGGTCATGTCGTATGCAGGAAAGGACTTATGGTGGACCCTGCTAATATTGCGGTAATAATCTATTTGGAAGCCCCAAGTATTCTTAAATAGTTGCCCGCAACACTGGCTCATATCGGGTATTATAAAAACGTCATAAAGGCTTATGTTCAGATTACCACGCCCATGGAAAAGTTGCTAAATAAGGATTCTTAATTCTGTTGGACTGAAGGATGTTAGCGTAATTTGGATGTCTTGAAGGAGAAAATGGTTACCGCATTGATCTTGCTCTTCCTAAACTGGAAGAAATAATTTCATTTACACTTTGATGCCTCGTGTATTATGTTGGGAGTAGTGCTAACACAGGCTGGTGAAGGAGAATTGGATCGGCCTATAGCATTTGCGAGTAGAAAATTGTCAAAGGCTAAGAAGAATTACTCCACAATAGAGCACGAAGGATTGGCTATGATATATGTGCTCCAAAAATTCAGGCGCTATCTTCTAGGCGGACATTTGAAGATGTACACAAACTATTCTACATTGAAGTATCTAGTCAATAAACCTGTGTTGGGGGCAAAATATGTAGGTGGATGTTGTTATTCCAAGAATATGATTTTGAAATAATTGTGAAGCCAGGAAGGTTAAATGTCAGCCCTGACCATCTGTCGCACATTGAGATAGGAGAGAAGCACACTACCTTGGAGGAAGGGCTGCACGATGTGCAACTCTTTGGAGTGTGTGTAGCAAATAACCACTTCACTTATATTATCCACTTTCTGACTACAGGGACCGCTCCAGAACGATACACCAGCCAGTAGAAAAATGAGTTGCTAGTGCGCATGACAGATTTCTCTATTATTGCTGGACATTTGTATAAAACAGGATTAGATGAAATACTTTGATGATATGTGTCCAATTTTGAACGAAACAGTATCCTCATTGAAGCTCATGGGGGACCTGTGGGAGGACATTATGCAGGGAAAGAAACAATGCAGAAGGTTTTGAGCACTGGGTTGTGGTGGCCGATGTTGCATAAAGATTCTAAATCATATTGTAAGGCATGTGATGCATGTTATAGGATGGGCTGGACATCGAGGAGGGATGAGCTTCCACTGAATCCGCAGGTCTCATTGCAACCATATGATAAATGGGAAATTGATTTTGTAAGGCCGATTCAACCCCCAGGTAAGAAAACGGGTGCACGCTACATCATCAATGTGATAAAATATTTGACCAGATGGGTGGAGGCATAGCCTGTGAAAGACTGAGAGAAATCAATCAATATATTTAAAAAAAAAATGATAAAAATTTTAATAATTAAATATCAAAAAAAAATCTTACTAGAAAGATGAGATTTTCTCCATGCTTACAACCTGCAACAATATATATATCTATCTATATATATATATGATAAACATTTCCCAAGCTTTTATAGAATAAAAATTGGTTAAAGAATCTACTTTCTAGGCACAAAGGACGACTTCAAAATATATGAAAAATAATTTGGCAAATATCTGGGAATTCCATTTTCCTAAAAATATTGGAAATGATGAATTCAAAAGATATGAAAAATAATTTGGCAAATATTTTGGAATTTCATTTTCCTAAGAATCTTAGAAAGGATGATTCCAAAAGATATAAAAAATGATTTGGGAAATATTTTCGAATCATATTTCCTAAAAATTTTGGATTTGGATTGGCCACTTGTCAAGTTGTTATTTCAATTTTCATTTTAGAATAAATAAAATTTCCAAAATTCTATTAAATTCATAAATGTGATTTGTGATTTATTGGTAAGTCATTCAAATTACATAATGGAGGTCATGAGTTCAAATCTTGTAGGGATTTGAATTTGTTAATTATTTTTCAATTTTGACAGAACATTAATTAAACAACAATTTTTCCACCACATGGCAGCACAACATTGACCAATATTGCACATTCACTGCCACATCATCCATTTTCCATCTCACCCACTGCCACATCACTATTACACAGTCACCCTCCATCTGCCAGTTCTTTTTTCAACACTGAAAATGGATCATGAAGAAGAACAATAAGGGTGATTCATCTACATGATTATTGGTTTACAAATTGCCTTGAAGAGAATCCTGTAGATGGAAGATTGAATCTTGTATACATGCATTTTCATTTCATAAAGTATTTTTATATGATCATGTTTCTTTTAGTCTTGCAGGTATAGAGGCCAATGACATCACAAACTGAAAAATTTTATGTGATGGCTCAGCCAAAGAAGATAGATAATATTTTTAGATGGAGGAAGGGTGTGATCCTGCAACTGAGAATCCTTATGACAATCTTCACTATTTCACCCAAATTTCAAATAAGCACAACTTTCTCATAAGACATTGGATTTCGACGATTCAAGCATCATTAGAAAGATATTGATGAGATCTACAGAATGAGAAATATATCATCAAAATTTGAAGCACTTAAAGAATTAATAAATTGCTGACAAGATATAACAGGTAAAATGACGCACTAGTTTCGATACATGTATAAATTCTTCTCATTTTTCTTTCATTAATTTGTTTATTAGTACCAATTCTCAATTTTTTTTTGTAAATTTCATAAATAGAGAGATTGATCACCTCTCTCTTATGATAAACTTACATTTAATTGCAGAAAAAGTACTAAGTTTTTGAAGGTTCCAAGAAAATAAACAAATGACCACAAGCAAACGTTGTCTATTAAAGACCCCATTTCAAGCATGAGGACATGCTTTTGGGTAAGAAAAGGGGGATAATGTCATCATATCTATAAAATCATTGAAAATCCTCTCAAAGACCACATTTATTTCACAAGAGAATTATCAAAGCAACAACAAAGATGAAACATCGATGCATGAACACATGATGTCAGATAAGATCCATCACTTGCAAGCCTTTCAGATGCCAGTGTCTCCATTGCATCCATGCTTCTTCAGTCAACAAAACATTCGATTCATTTCCATTTACATTCATCATTGTATTCCTCCCTTTTTAGTAAATAAAACCTTCATTGCATTCTCACTTTTTCAGTCAATAAATTTTCCTTCACAGTCATTTTCCTGCCTCACTTTCACTAACCTGTAACCCATCAATAAAAACATTCAGCTCCTCTACAAAGCTAATTCATTCCATTTCCTTTTCATTTTTCCAAATAAACCTTGATCCACTGCAAAATTTCTCATCCATAATCCTTCAAAATTATTGTTTCATGCTCAAGTTAGATGATGGAGGATTCCTTAAGGCCTCCCTTCTAACAAGTCTTGGCCAATCAACATCAGCACATTATCTAGGATCAAGGCTAGAGTCCTTAGTAGTACCTTTAGTATGCCTTAATGATAGGCTCTCTCGCCAAAAATCATGGGATTACACCAATATCCCTTGATCGTTGGATCTTGCAAGTGGCTTGACATCATCTCATCTATTTGCCCTTCACAAGATGTACTTAGATACCTTGGCACTCATTGACATTAATGGTGAGTTGCCTCACATTGGTTAACAACATGCATCAATGGTCGGTAATCCAATGAATTCTCTTCATCCTTGACATTGACACATTTATTCACATGATTAGAATTGTACCATTGGGTGTTGTAATGATTGAAGACTACATCATTTCAAAAGTTTGCAGTAGATCACTTTGTCATAACAGCAATAAAGATTCAACCCTTGTCATCAGCAAAAGGAACACAAAGGAAGATACAAATTCCTTTGTTTACATAATCCATGATCCAACAGCATCAACAACCACACTCTTCAACATCCACAACTCATGTACATTGAGGGTAAGTGAGGGTATGTGGTTTTCTAATTTTTAGTCATGCAATTCCTTAAAATGCTTAAAATTGTAACTTCGGAAAGTTCCCCCCTTCCTTTTTCACATTGTCATATCTCTAGCTAGAGGGGGAATTCATGTTCATACCTCATATTCACATTTCGTGATATATCACCTTTCATATGTCATATATGTCCTTTATACACATTCCATCCTAACCAACATGCTTTTCCAAACAACTTCTATTGCATTATGATTCAAAATGTTACATGCTTTCCAAATGACAATCATAGAATGAATGGTTGATTAAATGTTTTCAAAGTATTTTGATGCAACACAAAAATAACAAAAGTATTGTTACACAAGAACCAATACTAATAAAAGTTGGTTGCCACACAAGAACCAACCAAATTAATATGTTGCAATCAAATATTTTTCAAAATGACACTTTGCAAAAGGAACAAAGCTGTCAAATGATTATGCGAAGATGAAATAAGAATTAACATCAGCCAAAGTTCATATAAAAGGAAGACAATTCAAAAGATCAAATCATGATTAAAGTAAATCAATGCAATAGATTGCATGAGGACATGCAATAACTTAAGTTGGGGGGTATGTTGGGCCGCCAAATTAGCATACATTTTCACTCCATTTTCACCTTTATCCTCATTTTGTCACCTCATTTCATCACATTATCATTATATTTTCATTACCATATGGGTTCATAGTTTCATTTTCCAAAGTTATTTATTTTATGCATTTAAAGTGAATTTATGATTAAAAGTTAGAAAAATAACATGTATTTTCTTATACCTAAAAGTGGAATGATTTTGGTGACATGTGTAGGTGACTTGGAGGGTTCCAATATACTCTTATGTGGCCTCCAAGACTCAAATTCGAAGTCTATTAAATATTTGAAGGAGATTTGGGATAGGGGTCAATGTTATAGACATATATGGACATTCAACCCCAATCTTATATGTCGATAAACTAGGGCTATTTAACCCCTAAAAGAGTTGTTTCATACCCTAAAAGATCATCGTCAACTGATTACATCATTCCCGAAAAGTTCCACCTGAAAAACCATCCAGAATTGGCCTAAACTGGACCATACGGGTTGCTCCACTATCAGGGTGTGATGCATACTGACTTCTACACTAACCAGGTGCAATGCATACTGATGAGGCCTTCTGTAGGGTGCGATGAGCGAGGATGGACAAATGTATGAGACAATTTGCTAAGTGGATGCTCATGGAATCTTCCAGGAACTTCGCCTATGACACTTGCCTCTCTAAATTCGCCCAGGGATGAGTAAGAGACCCAAGAAATCTCCAAGTGGAACCAAATGCAACAAGTGGAATGACACTAATCAAAAGGGAAGAGATGACTCACACCCTTGCACACATCTATAAGTGGATCCCTTACCTAAGAGATCTAAAGGCTGGAATATTGTAATTTGCAAGGAAGTGTTGATAGTTTGTATTTGAGAAAGAGTATTGTATTTTTGGTGTGATCTTGCTATTTCATGAGGTGAAGAGGGCTTCATCCTAGGAGGATGATGCTGGATCAGAGAACTAGGTTGTAATTCTCCCTTCTATTTAATAAAGTTCTTCGAGTTTTCTTCCATATAACTCTGCAATTGTGAATGTTATCATTTGTGAATGCCATTTTATGTTCATTGTATTTCTGATTCTGTAATGATTATGATATAATAGATCAAGATGCTTTGACGGTTCTTTGTTACTATGTTTCTACAGGTACTCTCCAAGCGGGATAAGTACGGAGAGGAGTTGCAAGCTCTGTGAAGGGGGAGAGAGATCAAGAAAGGAGTTAAGTGGAAGATCTAGGTTGGTTTGTTTGTCTTTCTATTATCTATTATCCATAGAAGAAATCAAGAAATGCTTTAAATTGTTGATTTTAGGGCAGCTGCCAAACCTAGAGGGCTAGTCAATAAAAAAGACACTAGTTTTCCCAGAAAAAAAATGACGACTCCACTAGGGAATGAATAGATGTTTTTTTGTTTTTTTTGTTTGTTTTATAAACTATAGATGGAGCCTGAAGTCAGCTAGGTAACCTTCAAACTGCTCTTGCTCTGCAATTGCATAATAGATGAATGCCACTTCAGTTAATCTCTGGTTTAGTTTATGAATTAAACATTTGACTTAAAAGAATTCTAGATGCCTTTTTGGTAGCTCAGTAACCTCTCAAGATCATTCCTCTGTACTTTTCTCTTTACTGTCGATCATAGCTCAGCTTAACTCACTAAAAACAGCTGCAAATTTGAGCCAAAACCCACTTTAGTTGTGCTCCCTGGCCCATCACACTGTCTATCACTGTAAACTAGTATGCATCACACTTCTCGAGTGTAGTAGGTGCGATGCATCCCTATTTCTGTGAAGCCCAGGTGCAATGACTGACTGAACCTATTTCCATTCTTGAATTTGGGGTTTTTGCCTTTGTTTTCAGTTATGTTTAGTCGATTTGCTGCTTATGAACAATGCTTCATTACTGAAGCTTTCTTGCATCATAGATCAGCCTCCATTGGTTAGGATTAGTAAATGTTTTTATGTATTTGTCATTTACAATCCTTTGTCGAAAATTTACTTAAATCGATCTGTCATTTTGGTACAAAAAAGTGTCGTAACTTTCATTTTGTGTCAAAAAAGAGAAGTGTCATGGAGTCTTTTTTCCCTAAATAGTCGATTGAACTTTTTGTCATGTATTTGATTTGATTTGTTATTATTTGAAGTGTCGAAAGAATTTTCTATTCGAAATTGAAAAGTGTCATTTAGTCTTCCTTTCTATTTTGAAAAAGAAATTGTTGAAAATGTCACTTTGAGTAAAATACTTCAGATCTTTGTTATACTTAGTTTTCCCTTTTGGCATTTTTCACATTAAGGGGAATGAAAAACAAATACATGCATTTGCATTCGAATTTATTTTGTGTGTGAAAAATGATTTAGGAAAATGCATTAGTGTGTGCTCTTTGCTCTTTGTTTGAAATAATTGTAATCTTCTTTCCCTAGTAGCTAGAATTTTTATTGATCAAAATAAACAACAATTGTTTATCATTGTAGATTGCATTTTTAGGAAATTCAAATCAACATCACGTGCTGAACCATTGAGGGGAAAATTTTTAAAAAGATCAACTTTAAAATAAATCTCAATGAACCTAACAACGCTTTGGAATCTAACGCAACACATTTAGAGGTCTAGGCTAGAGACGCGTTTCGGCGTCGTAAAAACTAGTAACTATCATTTTCATCGAAGGTTGGGTGATTCGTCCTCTTTGATACGACAAGTACTAGCACGGACTTGTGCTCCCCATACCGTCGCATATATATTGGGAGACCACAATAGGCTTATATCCTTTATCCATAGGAAGCCATGTCTGTCACCCTATCGATCACAATGCATTGAACACAGCATTCGGGAAGATTGACTTCCGTACATAAGTCCTTTGGTAATTTCTGTTTAATTTATCACCAAGGCATATATTGCATTTTTGTGATTGGTTTGGTAATCCCTCTGTCTAGGTTTTCCAGAGTAGCCACTTTCATTCATTTTTGACTCTTTGAAAGGAAAGGTCCATCTGAGGACTTGTCACTTCGGGCTCATTAAAAATTGAAGGGGACTAGAGTCATCTTTAGCTTTTTCTCGAATCTTAAAAATTGAAAAAGAAAAGTTGTGTCAAAGCGTCATTAAAATTTATTAGTTCAGAATAACATCTTTTTCCCCTTAATTTTGAGTTGATCAAGTAATCCGCAATCATGGAAGAAAGTTAATGAAAACCCCGTTGTTCACGGAGACTAGAGAGTCAACCATCTTTGACTCCAGAAATGAAGCCATTCTGGGCAAAACGGTCTCATTTAACTGAGTCCAATTCACCTAGTTTATTTGAAACTTTTGTTTCAACATTGTTAGAGACTACAGTTACTCTGATCATTTCTGGTACATCTACCTTTAGAGAAGAAGTTCCACAGTTACAAGAGGACATTAGAATTGATCCTAGTGTCATGGTAAACACTTCTGTACTTGAAACAACTCCATCTAGAGTTGATCCAGAGACTGAAGTTCACTTACCTAAACATCTGGAAGTTGAGTTCCAGAATTCAGAAGGTGTCACCCCTCTAGTATCTGTTACTGCAGAAGCTATACCTTCTTCGGCTCCAGAAATATTTTACGGACCTAATGGTCTACCTCTTCCACCTTGCCTAATTTCTATAGAGGAGATAGTAGAGGATCCTCCATCCAGTACCCCGTTACATTTTGGAACCGGCATTCATTTGTATCCTTCTACTCATGAAGTTGGTTCTTTTAATCATCCTTCATCGCAAGTTCTTGTCGAATCGCTAGGAAGTCTTTTGGATAGACTAAACTTGTCTGAGAAACCATCAACATCTAGGATTGTGTCATCTGATACAGTTACAGCAAAACTTCCTGTTGCCATTTCTACAATGTTTGTTAGTATACCATCTGTCCTGGCTAGTTATCAATTACTAGCTAGAGTCCGCTCAGGGGTTGTTTTGACGACATGGTTTGCTCCTATTTATTCATCTGGAGTCCCATTTGGTATTTCTTATGTTAAAACTCAATAAATTGATCTTTCAGGCCAGTTTTAGTTTGGGAAAACCAGTCTTCAAAGACTAATATATCCTTTGAACACTAGACTACCACCATATGGAGGGTAGTATGCTTTTTCATTATTCCCTCCTAGAGAACAACCATATGAGAGTTTACAACAAAATTTAGGTCAAACTAGAATTACATCCAGTGGTTGGGTACCAATACTGTCTCAGCAACCAAGGGTTGTATATTTAATGCAACCGATCCAACCTGTGTCGAATATTCCCACTACACCTGCTATTGTGACTGTGTCGCAAGTACAAGCATTGCATGTTGTGTGTCTCAAGTCTCTCAGGTTGCAATACAATAGCCTCTTGTCTCTACGGCTCAATCACAACCTCAGGTTAGTTCTTCCTTACCTGGAACAACTCAGGCTCAAACGGGTGTTATCACTCCACATCTTGGTCAATCTTCAAGTATTGGGCAACAACAAATGGTCCAACAACCATGACTGGTACAATACCAACAACCACAATTCCAGCAAACCTACCGAGGATCTGAGCAACAAGGCTTTGTAGGTAATGGACAACTGCATTTTCAAAAAGGTTATCAACAACCACACTATACTGGCTATGTCCAACAACCTTATCAAAGTTACCAGCATCAGATACATTATGCTAGTATGCAAAGACCTACTGCTCAGGCAATTCCATCTTATTTTTGGTATGCTTCACCCAACCTGAATCAACAGTTTCCTTTTGTAGCGACTCTGGAATTAAAAGATTTGAATCGGCTGATGAATGATCCAATTGCATACGCCCCTTGGTGGCCAATGATTCCTCATAAACTTCCCTCTGATATTCCTAAATTCAATGGAAATCCAGGTGAAGATTCATCGAATCACGTAATGACTTTTCATTTGTGGTGCTCATCTAACACCCTGAATGATGATTCGATTAGGTTTCGCCTTTTTCAGAGAACGATCCCTGGTCTAGTAGAAAAAAGGTATATTGAATTTCCTAGAGCTTCATTTGATAAATTCAGCACCCTTGCCACTACTTTTCTATCCCACTTTTAGTTACCCATAAGGTACGAAATGGGAACGGAACTCCTTACCAACTTTAAACAGACCACGGACACTAACATAACTGATCATATTCATGAGTGGCGACATCGTCGTCGAATGGTAAAGATGTATGTTCTTGATCAGCTTTTAGTTGAGTGGTTTATTAAGTCCTTATTTCCTTCTATCACTGAGGACGTGGCGAAAGGAGAAGTTGTCACTGAAGAGCAAGTAATTGCTCATGCCCAGTATTTAGACATGATCTATACACAGTCTGGCACGCTCTACGACAAAATTCTTGACGCTCCTAGACTAGAATTTTCTATTCCACCCCCTCCTAAATTGGACAGGGACTCTCACGTCGGTGATGGTGTGATTGGTGCCTCAAGCATGCAAACCGCAAAGGCTCCATATGGTGAAGCCCTTGCATTTTCTAGTCAAAAATAAAATGACAAACCTCTTGCCTCGGAGATTAATGCCATGTCATCTGACAAGGGAAAAAATCCAAAGCAACTAGGGGGCAAGAAGAAAGGGAAAAATAATAAGAAGAAATAGGAAAATTCAACTCCTGAAAAATATTCTGAGAACCCTACTAGGCCAAATAAACCTTGTTATCCATGTTACATATGTAATTAGGAGAATTGAACGAAAGATTGTCCACATCGAGCTGAGGTTGTGAAATTTTTAAAGATTTCAAGTACCTCAGCGGTGTTGACTAATCCATTTCTGAACCCAGAAACTAATTTGGTTGTTATCGATCATGCTTCCACATCCCAAGTGCTTATGCTATCCATCTCAAAACAGCAAAATGATGCTTTGATATTGACAAGGAATAAATATTATGGGAATCCACCGTCATCAAACATCCAGGCTAAGATCAACCTAGTGGTTCAACGATAACTTCACTAGAAGTTGTTCCACCCATTATTCATGAATTAACTGTAAAGCCGCCAAAGGGAGTAGTACATAAATTGACATTTAATCCTCATGCTCGAGCTGCACAGAATTATAATATAGTGGAGGATCTATCTTAGTCGCCATCCGCTATGTCAACACTTGAAGTACTGCAGAATTGCCCCTCCCAAAAGCAGGCTTTGTTATTAGCAACAGGTGGGATTGATCTAGTAGATTCCAATCTTGTGGCCTTTAATCATAGATGGTATACCCCTCATTTACTGGCCCAACTCACTTTCCTTATACAAGTAAAATCCCTCAATAAAACTATTCCTCGAACAATCATTGACGAGTGGGCATCTACCTGTATTATGTCAATCAGTTGCTAGAAAACTTTAGGTTCACCACCCTTGTCGCAATCATCAACGACATTAAAGCATTCGATGGAAGAACATACACGCCGTACAGGATTTTAAGTAACTTACAAGTTGAACTGGGGGGAAAGATAGTAGAGATTGAAGTCAAGGTCATTGATGGAAACCTTGATTACAATATCTTACCGGGAAGACCCTAGATTTATGCTATAGCTGTCATTGTGTCTACATACTTTAGAAAGATTTCATTTCCCTTCCAAGGTGGAATTACAATCGTTGACCAACTAGCCTTTTTTCCTAACAGTTCAAAAACTACTAGAAGCATTCCATTGATCCATGGAAGTTCTCAATCGCTTCAAAATGTCAGAGTAGGTCTCCTAAAAGACCCATCCTTAATGGGTACTTTTGCCCTCCCACCTCCAACAAGACTTGCAGAAGTGGCCATAGTGGAAACCTGTCATATGATATCTTCTACATCCTCTAAGATTAAGAAGAATTCTGACCATTTCGATAGTGTGGATCGTCGCGAGGTGTTGCCCCCAAGCCCCATAGAATCTTTGTAGCAATCAATTCTCTAGGCCTGGGTGGCAATCCGAAATCAGCACTCAATGAGTGTTTGGATAGATAGGTCTCTAGAGTATGGTACCTCTTTCGATCCTTGGTCTCGTATACATTCTAAAGACGAAGGAATTGTCCAGTCAATGATGATGGGGGATATGCCATGGGAATATTACCACCATCATTCCCACCTTCAAGATAACAATGAAGATTATTCAAGCGACCTTAATCATCCTTCAGTTTTTTATTTTCTATCAAATATTGTAAATATAGTGGATTCCGAGCGAAATCTGTCCAATATTGAAGAAACTATCGCCATTAATATCTCAACCAAACATAATGTTGTAGAGAATATTCATGTCGAAAAATCTTGTTCCCCCTCAGAACTGGAAATTTACTGCGCTCTCTTTCGTGAATTCAGAGATGACTTTGCATGGTCATATGAAGAAATGTTAGGCATTGACTCAAGAATTGTTGAACATGAAATAAAGATGTATCCAGATGTCAAACCAGTATGACAACGACTTCGATCAGTCCATCCAAAGAAAGCTGCTTCCATTAGGGTAGAAGTTGAAATTTTTTTGTGTGCTGGCTTTATTTACCTTATTCCTCTCACTGATTGGGTATCGAATATTGTTCCTGTAATGAAAAAACAAGGAATGATTAAAGTGTGCATCGATTATAGGGATGTAAATGAAGCGTGTCCAAAGGACAACTATCCTACACCCTTCATCAACCAGATAATTGATGAATGTGCTGGACGTGAAATATTTTCATTTATGGATGGATTTTCTGAATACAATCAAATCAATATCTGCCCACTGGACTAGTGGAAGATTGCATTTATATGTCCGCAGAGCACATTCGCGTATCATAAACTACCTTTCAGTTTGAAGAACACAGGGGAAACTTTTCATAGGGCAATGAACTACACCTTCCATGACATCAACAACGTTGTTCATCTGTATCTCAATGATTTACTCGCTCATTTTCAAAAGCAGACTGATTATCTGCAGCATTTGAGAGCCATATTTCTACGTTGCCAACATTACAAGGTACGACTCAATCCATACAAGTGTGTGTTTTGTGTTGGTTCTGGTCGATTACTTGGTTTTTTGTTTTCTAAGGATGGAATTTGACTTAACCCATTTAAGGTTCAGGCAATACTTGACATGCCTCCACCTTCAAATTTGATTCAGATTCAGAGACTTGAAGGGAAAGCTAACTTTCTGAGGAGGTTCATTCCACATTATGCTGAACTCGCTAAAGGTTATACGTGTCTTTTGAAAAAAGGAGTACCCTTCCACTAGGACTAGGTTGCGCAAGCTTCCTTTGATACTTTAAAAAATTCCTTGATAAAAGCATAATTAATGTACACTCCTGACTATCAAAAGGACTTTAACCTGTATCTCACCACCGCAGATACAACCATTGCCATGGTTTTAGTGCAAGAAGAGAATGGAATAGAACATCCTATATATTATTTAAGTCACAATCTTCATGATACAGAAAGCAAATACTCTTATGTTGAAAAGTTGGCTTTAGCAGCTGTTCAAGTAGTACAAAGATTTTGACACTATGTTCTCTTTCGCAAGACTACCATTCTGTCAGATTGCAACCCTATGACCTAAAACTCTGTCGCGTCAATTACTAGGGGGCAAATATTCCAAATGGATAGCCATTTTGCAAGAGTTTGATCTGGAATTCACCAAATCCAAATCAAAGAAGTCTCTCGTCTTTGTGGAGTTACTTTGTGACCTTCCCCCATCATCCAACAATTTGACATCCGAAGCATCAATCGTGGATGAGACTCTGTTTATGATATCGTCAAGCAATCCGTGGTATGGGGATATAATATTCTATCTCCAAAACCAAACTTTTAGGCCTAACACCTCTCACTCTGAACAACGACGTACTCGATACCAAGCCAAGAACTACCTGATCGTTGGTGATACACTTTACCCTCGTGGTGTCGATACAGTTCTACGAAGGTGCCTCACACATGAGGAGGCTGAAAAAGTTTTGAATTATTGTCATTCAGGTGCTTATGTGGGGCATCTATCTGGTTACGGTACTACACAAAAGATCTTACAAGTTGGTTACTTCTGGCCCACTATATTCAAATATTGCGTAATTGTAGTCAGAAGTTGCCATGCTTGTCATAGTTTTGACCACAAAACCATATTACCAACTACACCACTGCATCCAGTAGTTGCTATTGGGCCATTCACTAAATGGGGAATTGATTTCATGACATGTAATCCCACCTCGGCTGGGGGCATGGGTATATTATAGTCTCAATCGACTATTTTATTCGGTACCCCCTCCAAGTAGTCTAGTCACTTCCTTTGATTGGAATCGACTAGCAAGATCTCGCCTTCCTTATTATATACCTTTTCAAATCATAGTACAAGTTTACAAAATGATCGTGTTAAGCACTATCATAGATGAGAGTGCATCAGTGGGTATCCTTTCTTCAACTACTTGGAAAGCGCTTGGTTCGCCATCTCTTATGCCTGTTACACAGAATTTATCTGTGTTTAACAAAAGAACCAGCCGACCGTTAGGTATCCTTCCTATGTTACCGATAACTTTGGGATGGAAAACCGTTCACCTGAATGTGATGGTAGTCCCAGGACCATTAGATTACAATCTACTCCTTGGACGTGACTATGTTTACAACATGGAGGCGATTGTTTCAACACTCTTTCGAGTGATGTGTTTCCCACATGAAGGCAAAATTGTCATTATTGACCAGCTTCCATTTCTCAGTTCAAGCATAGCTCCAAGTTGATCATCATCCCAAAATGGTCCTTGTACATCAATGGTATCTCTTCAACCTTCATTCCATCCACCTGATTGCCAGGAGTTATCTAGTGAATGTAACGAAGCTTGGGGGCATGCACCCTTGTCTGTTCTGCGGATGAACCCAGCTGAAAAGATAAGTTTCCCTGTAGGTTATGTGATTGGTTTGAGACACCTTTCACCTTTTTCTATTTGGCGAACGAAGCCCAAGAAGTGTTTTGTCTATTCTGTGGACGAAACCATGCTACCTAATATGGTTTTCCTGTAGGTTACATGATTGGTCTAACACACCATTCACCTTTGTCTATTTGGCGAACGAAGCCAAGGAAGTGTTTTGTCTATTCTGCAGACGAAACCATCCTACGTAACCACAGTAGTTTCCATATGGTTACAGGAGACTCCCCTTTTCATCATGCTGGGGGCATGCAAACCTTCTTTTCAATTTTTCTATCCTTTTTTCTTTTTTTCTTTTTAGTGTTTTAGCTTTTCTAGCTTTTTTTTAGTTTTGTTTTTCTAGCTTTTTAGTGTTGTCGTTTCTAGCTTGCATAAAAAGAAAAACTAAAAAAACTGAGCATAGTTCCCCCACGGTTTAAGGTCGTTAAAAAATAAACCCACCACCGAGCATGGTTCCCCACAGTTCAAGCTCGTTAAAAAATGAACCCACCTTTGGTAAATAACCTTTGTGATTGCCATGCTATCAGCCTTTTGAGCCTTGGTTGTGTTCCTCCTATCACTTCGATTCTTTTGGCCGGTCATATGCTTCCACTTGATTTTTTACCCTTTTTGAGGAACAGCTACGACGTGTGGTATTATTAGCCAACCTCTTCACATCACCATGTTTTGAGAAGTTCCAAGCTTACCTGGAACCAGTTGCTACCCTAGATACCACTCGTTCCTCAGAAACGAGTGTCCTTTAAACTCTTTTCAGACTCGTTAAATATGAAAATATTGTCAAGAAATTGGCCTTTCCAGCTCGTTAAAGTAATTGGAAGTGCCATCCCTCCTATATATTTTAATCTTTTTCAGACCTAAGGGATTATATCATGAAAAAATTCGAGCACTTGTCTTTTTAGGCTCGTTAAAGTGATCGAAAAGTCATTCCTTTCGTATTATTTTATCCTTTTTCAGACTTAAGGGATTATCCTATGAAAAGGAACTGCTAGAGTTTCCTTTTCATCCCTTTTCAAACTCTCTAAACATCAAGAGGACCGAGTTATCCTTGTCATTAAACTCGTTAAAGCAATAGCGACAAACTCGTCCAGATGAGACAGAGTTTCCTTTTCATCCCTTTACAAACTCTTTAAACATGAAAAATACCAACTTATCCTTATCGTTAAACTCATTAAAACAATAGCAATAAACTCGTTTGCCTAGGCAAGAACGAGTTTCACTGTCGCTAGACTCATTAAAACATAGCAATAGGTTTGCCCAAAGGGAAAATTATAGAACAAGCATATGTGATCCTCCTCAAGCTTGACAAAAATAAAGAGGTACTGGTCAGTAATGACTGGGGAAAAAGGGAAGAAAACTTGAAGAATTTTATGGTAGCAGGTCGCTCTTAAACATGACACTTTCACTTCATCACCATGATTGAGTTGGGTTGGGTTATTCCATTCACTGGTCATTTCACCATTGGTCTTCCACACCATCCATCTATTGGGGTTAACACTACCAATCCATCTCAGTGTCGCTGATATGTTCAAGAGAAGTCATTTAGTTGAGAAACCACAATCCAGTTAATGCCTCATCCACTGCAATACCTTCACCCTCCATTTTTCATGACCACCATTCCCAAACCTTGCGTTGTCAGATCGTTTTCACCTCTAGAAAATCATTTGCTTCATTTCGTGTCATAGATGTGGGACACATTAAGGCCCTCCTACAAAGAGTCACTTCTTGTCGATGTCATCTCATTATCCAAGAAGTTGAATTAGAAACAACCCTTTCAGTACTTTGAAGCTTGCATGCCTCATAGGCATGTTTCTCACTTCCGCCGACAGGTTGACATCAATGGCCTTTGACCGAAAGATTTTACGTGGTGTTCGAGATCAGATCATATATTCACACCACGTGAATTGTACTATAGTACCTTGAGGGTCATTATCATTATTGGTGATTCCTCTTGTGTCTGTTAACAGCTCACATTATTGGCTGGTAATTAGGCGATGTCTTTCCATGTTCGACTTCAGAACATCTCTTCACATGGATTGAATTTACATCAGGTGAAGATTGAACGAGTTTGAAGACCCTGGATCTAGTTTCATCCATTAGGGCTGCTATATATTCAAGGATATAAAGACATCAAATGTACAAAGAAGTTGCACGTATGGTCATCAGAGCCAAGGATGATGACTCTACATATGAAGAATCACCAATGTGCAACTGCAGACGACTATCTGTTCTATGTACATGAAATGAATTTACAAAGTTGAGCATGGGAATGCCTGCCTCAGCTAGACCATGACAATTATATTATGATGATGTATTGTATTGTATCTTATATAAGTCACCTTCCAGTTTGAAACCTCGGATCGTCATGATAAAGCATTTCACCCGACATCAAAGATTTATGACTTCATGCTTTAGGGGGCAACTGTTATAGACATATTTGGGCTCTTCAACCCCAATCTTATATGTCAATAAAATAGGGCTATTTAACCCCTAAAAGAGTTGTTTCATACCCTAAAAGATCATGGTCGACTGATTACATCATTCCCCAAAAGTTCTAGCTGAAAAGCCATCTAGAATTGGCCTAAACTGGACCATACTGATTGCTCCACTGTCAAGGTGTGATGCATACTAACTTCTACACTAGCCAGGTTTGATGCATACTAATGAGGCCTTTTGTAGGGTGCGATGAGTGAGGATGGACAAATGTCCGAGACAATTTTCTAAGTGGATTCTCATAGAATCTTCTAGAAACTTCTCCTACGACACTTGCCTCTCTGAATTCGCCCAGGGATGAGTAAGAGATACAATGATCCACGTGGATATTGGTGGCCACCCACTAATTCCACTTGGATCCTCACTAGTGCTTCTTTCAGTTTTTCAGTTTCCTCAATTATAGCATAGTTTACTATCTTTTGCAGTTTTTTGTGTCCTAAACTTCCAGAGCTATTTTGAGGCCCTAAACGACGTTTTTTGGGAAATCTACCACTAGTGATCTTTTGACAAAAATCATCTTTGCCTTCGTAGTACTCGGAGAGATCTTTCCAACGGGCTATCATGTGCATCAAACGGAGATAATATGACCAATTCGCGACCCCGGGAAGTTGGCTGTCCAACTCACCCCAACGGGGCCCACAAACTCTTGGTGTTATATCTCCTCGGGTTAGGGTTTTGGTTGTTTAGGGTTTTCTCTTATTGTTCAATAATAAAAATTCCCTTGAGCCTCATTGTAAGATAGTTCAGAGGCATATAGCCACCACATCTCTTCTCAGAGATAAGCTACCATCACCCTAGCTGGTTTATTTCCATTACTGTTTGTAAGCATATTTCAGTATTTTACATTAATGAAATGAAGTATTATTTCTGCTGCATATCTATTTTTATGGTTATCTCTATAATTTGTTGTGTTCCTGTTTATGTTTGGATCAGTGGTATCAGAGCAGTCTGCTTTTTCTCTATTTTTCTTTGCATGCTCCCAATGCGGTCGGGATATAAGGAATTAGGGCTTGAACTCGTCGAACCTTTGCAAGACCAGCCTCGCAAATCCTGACAGCCTCCCATGGTGGATGAGAAGAAAGATGAGGGAGCAGGAGATCCTATCAAAATCTTGCTCGAAGAAGCCCTCGAGCGACAACGAAATGCGATGATGGACAGCTTTTCCCAGATCCTTCAACGGCTACCCAGAAGTGAAGCATCGACTTCCAGTAGCTACTCTGGAAATGCCATGTCCTTTAAGATACAAGTTAATTTTGAAATCCCCATATTCGAGGGTCAGATAGATGCAGATTCTATAGATAAATGGTTAAATCTGCTAGAGGGTTATTTTTCTGTTCATGAATTTTCGAGTCGGGAAAAGATTGTTTTCACTCTTCTCAAAGTAGCCCCCCACGTCAAGGACTGGTGGGAAACCTACTACGAGCAGAAGGATGAAAATATCGGGTCACTATTTTAGCTGCACCCACCTGGAATTCATTCCAGGATGCCATTAAGGACCATTACTACCCTATTGGAAGCTATGAGGATGAATACATAATGTGGACCACACTGCAGCAGGGAAGGGACGAAGATGTGCTGGAGTTCACCAATCTTTTCCATACCCTTTGCACGAAGTTTGGTATCAAGGATTTAGAGCAGCATTTAATACTCAAATATCGCGGCTGCATTCACAAGTACATCCAGGAAGAAATAGAATTCCTGAACATCTCCTCGCTCGGCACATCATAAGGGTATGCCATCAAGGTCGAGCAGAAGTTTAAACAAAAGAAGCGAGACTTTGGATCTGCGAATCCGAAGTAAGGGAAAGGTGCCCCTAAACCATAGAACGAAGGAAAAAGCCAAGGCGGGGCAACCCAAGACAACTCGCTAAAGCTAGAAGCAAAGAACAGTGCCACAAAGCCAAAAAAGGACACTGGAAAATGGTGTAAGTTCCATAAGAGCTCCACTCACAACATAAGTGAGTGTTGGGCCAAGTAGTCACTGGTGGCTGAGCTAAAGGTTTCAGAATCAGATGCATGTTCCGAATCTCTGAGTCAGAACTCGACAAGGGGAATGACAAAGGGAAGTAGATCATTGATGCGGATCCCATCGCCACTGTTGCTATTGCCAAGATCTAGAAAAATGAACCCGAAGATCTAGAGGAGGAGGAGCGTCTCTTCCACTCCCAGATGTGGGTAAAGGGCTCCCCGCTACAGTTCATTGTCGATAGCGAGAGCCAAAAGAACCTCATTTTGGCAGAGGTTAAGCGGTTGGGCTTACCGACCACAGCACATCCACAACCGTACACCATTGGGTGGCTTCACCAAGGACAGGATCTTCGTGTGAGCCAGTAGTGTCGCCTTCCATACAACATCAAGCCCTTCACGGATGAGGTATTGTGTGACATTGCTCCGCTTGAATTTTGTGATGTATTATTAGGACAACTATACTTGTGGAAGCGACATGCTATGTATGAATCAAGGCCCCGTGCTATTATTATTACATTAGGAAATAAGTTGTACAGGATGCCAGAGGTAGCACTGCCTACTGCCATCTCTTTGATTACTGCAAAACAATGCAGTAAGATCATTTCCAAAACTAGGAAATTTGTTTTCCTAATGATATGCCATCAAGGAAAGAAGAAGACGGTGGCCACAGCCTCTCGACAGGGCCCCTCTGCACGACAATTACAGATGGACAAGGTCGTGGACGAGTACGAGGACATCTTCACCTCCCCCACAGGGGTTCCTCTACACTGTTAGGTCAAGCACTCCATCAATATTACCCCAGGTGCACCGCTACCCAATGGACCAATTTATCGGTGCTCTGTTCTGGAGAACGATGAAATCAAGAGGCAGATTTAGGAGCTGCTGCAGAAAGGTCACATCCATCCGAGTTCATCACCTTGTGGGAGCCCAATTGTGTTGGTATAGAAGAAGAATGGGACTTGGAGACTTTGTATTGACTATCGGGCATTGAACAAGATCATTGTCCGTAATAGGTACCCGATCCCATGGATTGATGACCTCCTGGACCAACTAAAGGGGGAAAAATATTTCAGCAAGATTGATCTGAAGCCAAGATATCACCAAGTACCAATCGAACCCTCTAATGTGTGGAAGACTACCTTTAAAGCCAAGGAGGGCCTTTTCAAATGATTGGTTATGCCTTTCAGATTGACAAATGCTCCTGCAACCTTCATGAGGCTAATGGATGACATCTTGCGGCCTTTCACCAACTTATTTGTAGTGGTATACTTGGATGACATTTTGATCTTGAACCAGAGTTGGGAAGAGAACCTCCACCACATCCAACAGGTTCTCCAAACACTGCAGCAACACAAGCTATGTGCCAATTTGGAGAAATGTACTTTTGGAATGACCTAGGTTCAGTATCTGGGATACATTATTGATGAAAAGGGGGTGCATGTGGATCCAGCCAAGATCCAAGTCATTCGGGATTCGCCATCTCCAACCACTTTGACAGAGCTCCGCAACTTTCTAGGTCTTGCCAACTTCTACCATAGGTACGTGTTGGGGTTTTCTCATATCACTTGGCCTTTGAGTCAAATCACTAAGGGAGGAGTGAAAGAAAAATTATTTTGGTCTGCATCTCAACAGAAAGCATTCGTAGAGTTGAAAGATTTCCTCTGCACGACACCAGTGCTCGCATTACCAGATTTACAACAACCATTTTAGGTTGAGACAGATGCCTCTGACTATGCTATTGGGGCAGTCCTTACTCAACATGGGCATCTAGTGGCATATCATAGTGAAAAACTTTCAGACACAGTCTGGAAGTATCCCACTTACGATAAAGAGATGTATTCCATTGTGTAGGCCTGCCGACAATGGAAGCATTACATTTTGGGGAAGGAAACGGTCATCCACACAGACCACTGACCCCTGCAGTTCATACAGATCCAAGGGAAATTGCAGAATGATCACCATCAGAAGTGGTCCACATACCTGCAACAGTTCCATTTGAGTATCAAGTATAAGAAGGGCAGCACCAATAATGTTGCAGATTGCCTCAGTTGACCACCAATCATGGCGCTAACAACTGTGCTCAACTCTTGTGGGCACGAGACTTCTGATTGGCCACTACTCTACAAAAGTGACCCGGAATTCGGCCACACATACCAGACCCTCTTGGAGGGTTAGCATGTTCTAGATTTTCACCTCCAGGATGGCCTATTATGCCACCTGGGTCACCTTTGTGTTCCTTTAAGCAAGTGTGCCAAGATGATTTGGGAAGCACACTACAGTCAGGATATTGGGCATTTTGGGGTAGAAAAAATGGTGGCAGTGCTACAGAAGTATTTTTATTGGCTGAATCTTTGACAGGATGTCGGGAAGTACAATAGATCATGCACTTCCTATGCCATTGCCAAACCAACCATCAAGAAGCAAGGCCTCTATACCCTGCTGCCTACCCCTAGTCCACCTTGGGAATCCATCTCCATGGATTACATGTTAGGCCTTCCTTCCACTAAGCATGGAAATGACTGTGTTTTTGTGGTCATCAATAGGTTCTCAAAGATGGCCATTATGGCGGCCTGCAAGAAGAATATCATAGCAGAAGCCACTGCTAAACTCTTCTTTGAACTAGTGTGGGTACACTTTGGGATCCCACAATCTATCATGTCAGATCGGGACAATAGGTTCCTTAGTACATTTTGGTCCAGTCTCTGGTCGATGCTGGACACCAAAATCACTAAGTCCACAGCCTTCCATCCTCAAACTGATGGCCAGACAGAGGTTGTCAACAGGATGATCGTACACATTCTACGCATGTAAAACTCAAAGCATCCACGCACATGGGACGAGAGCCTCTCATATTTTTAGCACAGCTACAACTGGCCTCTCCAAAGCTCAACTGGCCACAACCCTTTTCAAGTGGGCTTGGGATTCCAGTCACTATGTCCCATTGATGTGGCCATTCCATTTGTAGCTCCTCACGCAGATTCTGCTCATGTCCAGTCCGAAACAGATAAGGCAAACAGCTTCATTGAGCACATCCAACATATTTGCTAGCAGGTCCATGACATTCTGGAGAAATCAAATGCTAAGTACAAGCAGCGACATGATCAACATCGGGTGCCACACAAGTTTTAGGTGGGTGACAAAGTCTGGTTGCATTTGCAAAAGGAACGCCTTACCTCAAACCACTCCGATGTAGTCCTTACACCATTACCAAGGCAATGGGAGACAATGCATTTGAGCTCAGCATTCCCCCATTCCTTGGCCTACACCCAATGTTCAATGTGGATCACCTTCGGCCATACTTTCCACCATTACTAGACACGTCCGACATTGCAGAACAACTCACACCCACAGAGTTAAATCCAAATTGCATGGAACAATATGCAACTAATTAGATCATGGACACACAGATCAAGCACACTCACCAGTAGAATATCCAATTGCATCGAGTTGTCAAAGCAGGCCAACTCCTTCACCAGGGCAAGTGGCTCAACAGGGACCAAGTTCAGCAAAAGTTCCCTCATCTCATGTAGGAACTCAATGCAATGGGGACCATTGCTTCCTAAGGGGGGAGGAATGATCCAGGTGGATATTGGTGGCCACCCGCTAATTCCACTTGGATCTCCACCAGTGCTTCTTTCAGTTTTTCAATTTCCTTAATTATACCATAGTTTACTATTTTTAGTAGTTTTTCGGGTCCTAAACTTCCGGAGCCATTTTGAGGCCCTAAACAACGTTTTTTCGGAAATCTACTGCTAGTAATTTTTTGTCGAAAATCATCCTTTTTGTCATAGTCCTCGGAGATATCTTTCCAATGGGCTATGATGTGCGTCAAATGGAGATAATATGACCAATTCATGACCCCAGGAAGTTGGCTGTCCAACTCACGCCAACGGGGCCCACAAACTCTTGGTGTTACATCTCCTCGGTTTAGCGTTTTGGTTGTTTAGGGTTTTCTCTTATTGTTCAATAATAAAAAGGCCCTTGAGCCTCATTGTAAGATAGTTCAGAGGCATGTCGCCACCACATCTCTTCTCAGAGATAAGCTACCATTTCCCTAGCTGGTTTATTTCCATTACTGTTTGTAAGCATATTTAAGTATTTTACATTAATGAAATGAAGTATTATTTCCGCTGCATATCTGTGTTTATGGTTATCTCTGTAATTTGTTGCATTCCTATTTAAGTTCGGATCATCCAAGAAATCTCCAAGTGGAACCAAATGCAACAAGTGGAATGACACTAATAAAAAGCCAAGAGATGACTCACACCCTTGCACACATCTATAAATGGATCCCTTACCTAAGAGATCTAAAGGTTGGAATATTGTAATTTGCAAGGAAGTGTTGATAGTTTTTATTTGAGAAAGGGTATTGTATTGTTGGTGTGATCTTGCTATTTCATGAGGTGAAGAGGGCTTCGTGCTGGGAGGATGATGTTGGATCAGACAACTGGGTTGTAATTCTCCCTTCTATTTAATAAAGTTCTTCGATTTTTCTTCCATATAACAGTGCAATTGTGAATGTTATCATTTGTGAATGCCATTGTATGTTCATTGTATTTCTGATTCTGTAATGATTATGATATAATAGATCAAGATGCTTTGACAGTTCTTTGTTACTATGTTTCTACAGGTACTCTCTAAGCGGGATAAGTACGGAGAGGAGTTGCAAGCACTGTCAAGGGGGAGAGAGATCAAGCAAGGAGTTAAGCGAAAGATCCAGCTTGGTTCCTTTTTCTTTTTCTTATCTATTATACATAGAAGAAATCATGAATTGCTTTAAACTATTGTTTCTAGGGTAGCTGCCAAACCTAGAGGGCTAGTTGATCGAAAATACACTTGTTTTCCCAGAAATAGTCAAGCATATCTCATGGAGAAAAATCATGGATAAAGGAATATGTGTCTCAGATTGGTTGTAACCATATGAGGGATTAGTGGATCCCCATTAATGAGTTAGTTTCTTAAATTTTTGTATAAATAGGAGCACCTCCTCCATTCCAAAAGGATAACTCTTGGAGCATGTATCCAACTTATGATGGAATAGAATAAAGCTTCATTTTAGATGTAAATTGTATTAATGTAGTATATGGAATAATTTTTAACTTTTTTCTTAAGAAGAATTGAGTTCACACTGAAAAGATCAAAGAAAAATTCTATTTGATAATAGATCTTATTTCATTTAATTGCTTAGATGTTTGAGGATTTGTTTGTGATTTATGAATGGGTTTTAAATTAAAATCTTATTAGCATATGAGGGGACAACAAAGGGTCTAAGTTAGGCTCTCTCTCTTTATTTGATTTGCATGATAATTGAAATTCATTCTTTTGCTTTTAAGTTTCAAGTTATTTCATTTCTTATGCTTATGAATGAATCTTAGTTTAGTTTCGATCAGTATATGAGGGGACAATCAAGCGACTAAGTTAGTCTCTCTCTCTATTTGAATCTAAACAACAATTAAAATTCATTCTCTTGTCTTTATTTAAAGTTTCTAGTTTTATGTAATCAATGATTTCTTTTCAATCTATAATATTGTAGGGAAGGACAACTAGGACCTCCTCAATTAGGAGCCTCTTCCCTTGCATATTATATTGAATCAGAAATCATTTAGTTAGACATAGAGTTAGTTTCCTACTCCTGCATATATTTTGTTGGCATCATCACAAGCTTATGAGTATCTCTAGTTGATAATTTAATGAAAGAAATTGAAGCAATTAAATTTCCCAACAGAGGTGATGAAGCTTTGCAATGCGCATTGGAATGATTGGGATGTACACTTACCAGTTATATTGTGGGCATACAGGACTACTTGCAAAATGCTCACAGGTTAGACACTTTTTAGGTTGGTCTGTGGTATAGAAGTTGTGATGCCCATGGAATATATCGTACCGATTCTACACATAGTGGCTTTCACAGGAGTGGTGAACCGCGGAGCCTTAGAGAAACAACTCACGTAGCTAATGGAGTTGGAGGAAGATAGGTTTTTGGCTGGATTCCATTAGCAGGTTCAGAAGGATCATGAAATATCTTGGCATGATCGACATTAAACTATGCACCTTCAAGGTAAATGATTTAGTTTTACTATATGACAGTAAGTTTGTAAAGTTTCTAGGGAAGTCTCAGATGCACTGGCTGGGGCCATATGTTGTCAAGGAAATTATAGATGGTGGTGCGGTTCAGATTGCAAATTTGAATGCAGAACCATTCACAGGAAAGGTAAATAGAAGCTGGTTGAAGCCATACATAGGGGATCCAACCCAATGACTACATGACGACAGGACAATCTTAGCACTCCAGGCACCTATAAGGAAGCCCAAGACTATAAACTACACTACCCGGTGGGTGGAACTACGCAACGATGGTGTTGTGCGATGGAGGGTGATGTCATAGTGTCAGCAAAGGCATGAAGGAAGTTTTGCTATAGAGGGAGGTACCATGCAACATAGCCAGAAAATGACTGTTGTAGTCACTGTTCATGATTTGACAGCAAGGAGATGATTAAGAGGAGGGGGGCCAACATTTAAGAATGAAATATTTGAAGATCTGCCACCAAATCAACATTTATGGATGGAATTTTGGGGGAATGATAGAATTTGATTTCAAATTTCCCAATAAATTACTCGTGTCCATCTAGAAAACAACACTTTGCATCCTTATAATTTTTGTGCTCTATTGTCCATTGTTTATGAATCCTCAGGTTTTTGCAAATTTAGTCGCGGGCTCTGTGTTTGACAGGTTACCTAAGGATCCCCATAAGTTCATTCTTAGCACCATGTCTAGACCAGGTGAGAATGCAAGCATTGGAGGAACTGTCACCTCTAAGGGAGTTGCATAGGAGGTTGTGAGCATGGAGGCTCTAGCTGTTGTGCCTATGGCACCAAGGTCACCTAGGTTGAAGCCCACTCAAGTGAGAGAAGCCCCCAAGCCCAAGAAAGACAAACAAAAGAGGCTGATTCCAGTGCGCAAGTCACTGAGGAGGAATTTTGCTACCTAGGCCCAGAAGAAAGAAGCTAAACCAGAGAAGGATAAGAGGAAAGTGGTTAATTTGGAGGCTAAAGAGGGCGCAGAGGATATAGATGATGATAGGGTGGAGCCTATCTCTAAACTACTGGATTAAATGCCTTTGCGTAAGGGAAAAGTGAAGATCACTAAGGATCTAGATGTAGAGAAGTTCCTGATTCATACACCCCTCTTACCGAAAAGAATCACATTTGAAGGTCTGCCCTTGGCGCGGGTTCCCCATTTAAAGTTGGAAGACTAGGATTTGGCAGACCATGAGAGTTTCCCCCACCTTGTGATGAAGAATTATATGAAGAGCGTATATTACAAGGAATCTAGTGTCACCACGATGGAGCTAGTCGAGTGGATTCACAGAGTGAATTAGTAGGGGTTGTTGAACCTTTTGTGGGTGCCCCACTACCATTGCTCCAACATCAACCTCATTTCTATCAAGTAGTTACTGACCTTGGTGCATGTCGTATGCTTGTGGTTGAGCACACCGATCCTGATTATAGATATGCTTATCCATTGTATCACACTATTACCGCACTCAGGCTTGAATCTAGTTAAGGAGTTTAGCTGAAAGACGAGCATGCATGACCTAGCAGAGAAGATGAAGGAAAAGTTTAAGATCGTCAAAAAGCCATGTTGGTACTCCATCACATACATCACCGACCCCGTGATGAAATTTTCTACACAAATCTTAGCTAGAAAGGTCATGAGAAAATGTCACGCAGACGAGGTTCCGATGCCCTTAATTTTATTGGCTACATAGTGTGCAGAGGGCATGCATTTCAATTGGTCGTGCTACCTTTGTAGTGATTTCCTTGCAAATTTTCGCAAGGCTCAAGACGAGAGAAAAACCTTCTACTACACATTGTTGTTGTTCTCCATCATGCTAGTGGCTTGGGAACTACCAAAGGATAGTTAGTTTCCTCCCCTGGAGAAAGGATTACTGGAGGTTTCCCAGTATACCTACCTTTTGGCGTTAAAGGACGTCGTGTGGGTCACAAAGAGCAAAGTTTTCTGGATGTTGATGGAGATGAGCTTTCACATGGAGATCAAGAAGAAGTTGCATTCTCCGCAACGATGTTTGAGTAATCAGAATACGTGGAGTTTAAGGTAGATTTCCACCACGTCTATATCAAGGCACAGAAGGATCTACAACAAAAATGGTTCGACCTACATTAACTTACTACAGATGATGCTATTTAGGAGGTTATCAAGTGATGGGCAGTAGATTAGATTTCTCCATCTGATCTGGTCGTAGGTAGTAGGAAAGGCACGACAAGTTCCACAGAGAAGAAAAAGAAGGAGGCAATGAAAGAGGCGGTCCAGTAGTTGGCCTGGAAGCGAAGGAAAGAGGACACAGATAAGGCCTAACTAGAAAAGGAGGGCATTGTGAAACAACAGGATGAACATGAAGAGAATGAATCTGAGCGGAGCAGGTCGCCTTCACCCCAAACAGAGGAAGAGGAGTTTTTAAAGAAGGGTGGTGGCAATTAGGAGGGACATATCACTCCCTTCTAGAGAAAAAGGTATAGGGATTAGCAGAAGGAGGGGCCCCAGAAGAAGTAGAAAGCAAGAAATCCATCACTGGATCCAATCACACTAATGGAAGGTGATCTTGACGATAAGGGCTGCAATACTACAGTGAAACTATTGCAACAGTTTGAACAACAACAACAACAGGTGTTGAGTACTATCCAAAAGGATCTGCGTGATTTGTAGATTCAGACCAGCAGGATCAAGTTCATCACAGGGAAAGTAAGCGTTGCACCAACAATCTTGGCACTCGAGACTAGTTAGGTGGCAGAGATGGTCAGATCACTAGAACTCAGGTAGTTGCGCTACTAAAAGGATCTTTGAGCATGGAGGTGGTCGATGACAAGGTCATCATGAGTTCTTTAAAGAACATTAGCCTCAACCTTTCCGCGCTCCCTAATGAGTATCTTCACATGCTACACACAAGTGTGACGATCGAGTTAAGAGCACTTGAGCAGCACAACCTCAGCCTCATAAGTGAATATCAAGTGAATAATGAAGAGATGTTCACTGAGAAGACACATGCTCTGAAAGAAAAAGAAACAATCCAGGTGCAGATTGCTTAGTTAGCGGTCGTGGTGGCATAAGCATGTAGGACAGTGTCGGAGTTGTACATACCTAAGGAAGCACCATTAGAGACCAAAATCAGAAAAATTGTTGTGCACGTGCACGATGCCAAGGCAGAGGTGGACAAAGTTCAGTTTGAGCTTAACATGAAAATCACTGAACTCGAGCTAAAGTCACAGCGTTCAACCTCACTAGGGGTTGGGGAACAACGCGAAGCCACTATTAAGGATGGAGTCGCTATGGTGGATGCCACGGTTGTGGATTGCACCATGGTGTTTGAGCAGGCTATGGATGTATTTATGACCCTGCAGGAGGATTCCACCCTATAGGTATTAAATACAGAGGTCCGTGAGGTCCAGTAGCAATACGATGAAGTAAGGGTGACGACATGCACCGTTGCTACAACACATCACCTCACCAAGCTACAGGTAGCTAAGCAGCTCCTTACATAGGTGGAAGTGGAGAAAAAGAAAGAGGTCGTCCTTAAGGCCAAGTTGGGGCCTTGGTTGGATGAAGCCTACATAGTCTTGGTCAACATATAGGAAAATTTGGTGAACTTGTAGAGTACATAGCAGAAGATTAAACATGATAGTGCAAGACCAGCCATAGAGCAACTGGTAGAACAAGTCAAGTCGGCAGCCATGAGAGTGCAACTGAAGTAGCGGTTTCAAAAGTGGAGCTGGGCATCTTCACAATAAGATCTCCATGCCAGCTGAGTGACTCTAGGGTGAGTCATGATCTTTGTGTTGGGGACCTATTGGGATGGGGTACCCTGGGTCAATATTGGGGAAAAAACACAAGTTTTGGTGTAAAAGCCCAAGTTTTGATGTATAAAGATGTAAAGTCTCCGTAAATTGTGTTTGCGGAGTGTGTAGTTAATTAAAGAGTCAAAAAAGGGTTCTACCCTCTTTTAATTGGTAATTCCTTCCTCTATAACTACACAATCTGAATCTAGGTCCTCTTCTGATTACATGCATGATCTATACAACTCAGATCATTATATAATTGATAGTACATTGTCCATTCACTCTAGTCTCAACCGGGTCTTTCTTTGAACTGACATGCATGAGTTTCTCATGAGGGAGTCTTTAGTTGACTAGAGTAGCACTGAGGATGCACCAGTGCACTAACTCACTACTAATCCTCTACTAGTTCCTCCAATAGTTAAAACTAGTTTAACTTACCATAACTCAGTGAAACTAAGTTATCTAATTACAACTCAAATAAACTCATCCTCCACCCCTCAAATTTAGGGAGAACATATACATGACTACAGAAAGATTTTGAAATCGAAACTCCTAAGTAATTAAATTTAATTAAAGTTAATTAACTATTTACAAGTTTCTATGAGAATATAATTCAATTTTAATTCATAGTTCAATTCAAGGATGAATTAAATTGGAATTTCCTGTTGGCATCTCTCAACAACAACAAATCCCAGGAATTCGATGAGCTAAAGATGAGGTCGATGATATATGAGGAGTATATGACCCAGTTCCTAGATATTTTTAGCTATGTACCATATCTTAACGATGAAAAGGACAAATTTCAGAGATTTGTCCTTGGATTGCCAGTAAAATTTAGAGATCAAATTGGGTATGATGAGGCTCAGTCACTTGAGGAATTAATAAAGAAATTGAAGCATTGTGAATATAAATAAAAGAATAAGAGATAATATCAACAAGGTTGGAAAGGAAATAACAAATATAAAGTTAAATGGCAGTCGAAGCAAACAAGAACTCATAATGTATGAGGGAAAGAAAATGTTGCACCATATAAGAAGTTTGATGGGTCACATCCTAGATGGCAAAAAAATAAAGGTGATGGTAAGGGACAATTGCAGTGTTGGATATGTGGCAAGTAGCATCTAAAGAGATATTTTCTGTAGAATTAGGGTGGTAGGCCTTAGATTTATAGTACACAAGAAGTTGAAATAGTTGGGGACATTGGTCAAAGAATTCCATGATTTTATGTAGCATTGGATAATAGGAAGGAAGATCACTCCACATCTATTATTGAGATGGACAATAATATTTGTGATCAAGTTGTTTCTATTTTGGTTGACCTTGGATCTAATTATAGCTATGTTAGTCCTGACCTGGTGGATAAGTGTAGTTTTAATATATAAGTTCATGCATAATCTTAGTTAGTGTAGCTCTACAACTATAAAGAAAAAAGTTTATCATTGAGTAGGAGCTTGTGCATTTGAGTTGAATGGTATGCCTACCTCAACACATTTTAATGTATTTCTATTGGGATCATATAATATTCTTTTGGGTATGGATTGGTTGTATCTTCAGAGGACTAAGGTGGATTGTTATGACAATGCTATTGAGTGCTTAGATGACAACGGAGAACCGAGCATCTTGCATGGTAAGAAGAGGGAAACATCACTTAGAATGGTGATAGCTATGAAGGTGAAGCGTAGTTGCAAAAAAGTGTGTGTGTTATTTGGAGTGCATGTTATAGTGATAAAGTTAAGGATGTTGAGGAAGCAAAGGTTATAAAGAGGTAACCGATCTTGCAACAGTTTCAAGATGTGTTTGCAGCAGAGATTTCAGAGTTTCTGCCTCGTAGGAAAGTGGAATTTTTCATTGACTTTGTACTAGGGGAAACACCCACATCAAAGGCACCATATAAGATGAGCACAATAGAGTTAGTAGAGTTTAAGTTACAGCTGAAGGTAATGCTTGATAAGGGATACATTAGGCCAAGTGTATTGCCTTGTAGTGCACGAGTGTTGCTTGTGAAGAAGAAGGATGGTACTCTTAGGTTATACATTGATTATAGGCAGTTGAACAAGGTGACCATAAAGAATAGGTATCCATTGACAATAATTGATGACTTGTCCAACCGGTTGAAGGGAGGAAAAATGTTATCTCATATTGACTTGAGATATAGTTACCATTAGGTACACATTAGAGAAGAAGACATCTACAACACTGCTTTTAAGACTAGGTATGAACACTATGAGTTTTTTGTAGTTATGTTTGGTTTGACTAATGATCCAACTACCTTTATGTGATTGATGTATAGTGTGTTGCATCCTTATCTAGACAATTTTTTCATTGTATTCATTGATTATTTATCGATATATTCTAAAAATGAGGAAGAGAATGGCGAACACTTAGTAGAAATGTTGATATTGTCGTGAGAACATGAGTTATATGCTAAGCTTAGGAAATGCAGTTTCCTTTAGACAGAGGTACATTACTTAGGACATGTTGTTTCCAAGGAAGGTATAGTAGTAGATCCAGAGAAAATAAGACCTGTCATGGAGTGGGGAGTTCCTAGAAACATGGATGAGGTAAGATCAGTTATGGAGCTAGTAGGTTATTATAGGAGGTTCATCAAGGAATTCTCTCGGATTGCATATCCTATTAAATCATTGTAGAGGAAAGGTAAGAAATTTAAATTGACAGAGGAATGTGGAACACATTTTGAGCAATTGAAGAATTTGTTGACAAATGCTTCAGTCTTACAGATTGGATATATAAGCAAAGATTCTATTTTTTGTATAGATGCCTGCAAGAGAGGACTTGGTGGAGTCTTAATGCAGGAAGGATAGGTAGTGTTCTATGAGTCATGGAAACTGAATGAACACAACCATAATTATTCGATACATGATTTTGGGTTGGCAATGATCATCCATGCATTGAAGGTACGGAGATGCTATTTTCTGGGTGGGAGATTTGTATTGATGAGTGATCACATTGGACTGAGATACTTATTTGACCCACTGAATCTAAATTCCAGGCAAGCTATATGGTTGGTCATGATTATGGAGTTTGAATTTAAGATATGGTACATTAAGGGAAAATAAAACATGATTACAAATTCTCTTGGTAGGAGATTTTAGGCGAATCATATAGGAATTATGAGTTCTTATGGGATAGATTTACAAGATCAGATCTCAGAGAAAGGACACAAGGATTACATGTATAGTGATCTTATGCAGGTGTTAGAGCAAGATACATGTGACTAAGATGTGGACTATCATGTTACAATAGATGGTTTGGTCAGATTTAGGGACATGATATATGTGTCAAAAATCAGGAAGCTCAAGAAGACTATATTGTGAGAATTTCATGCAAAAGTGTATTCAAGTCACCTAGGATACTAGAAGACATTGACAGTGGTGAAGAAATTTTATTATTGGCCAAATATGAATAAGGAAGTGGCTTTTTTTATGGACAGTGGCTTGGATTATCAATAGGTAAGAGTGAAACGTAAGCACCAAGGTAGATTGCTACAACTGATTTTGATTCCAGAATGGAAATATGAGGTCATTTACATGGATTTTGTCACAGGTTTTCCGAGGATATCTAGACAACATGATTCCATCACGTTCATAGTGGATAGGCTGAAAATGGTAAAACACTTTATTCCAGTGAAGTATACTTATTGATCTAATGACGTAACACATGTCTTCATTAGAGATGTAGAGATATGCATCGTGTTCCAAGGAATATTGTGTCAGAGAGGAATGCTAATTTGACTTCTAGATTCTTGAGAGATTTATTTGTAGGTTTGGGTAAAGAGTTGGCCTTCAACACCACTTATCATCCACAAATATATGGATAGACAAAGAGGGTCAACATTATATGGGAGGAAATGTTGAGTATGCATGTGACGCATCAACAACATAGGTGAAAATAGTATATTCCACTGGTTGAGATTTCTTACAATAATGTGTATCATGAGTCATTGAGGATGAGTCTATTCAAGGCATTCTATGGGCAGAGTTGTAATACTCCCATCAGCTAGAGTGATCCAGTGAACATGGTGTTGATAGGAATAGACATGTTGGTAGTCATGGAACAAGAAATGTAGGTAATCAAGAAGAATTTGAAGGTAGCATAGGACAAGAATTTTTTTTTATGCATATCAGAACAAGATGTTGAAGGAGATTCAGGTTGGGGAACATGTGTGCTTTCACATCAAGCCCAATAAGAGCTCCTTGAGGATTGGATCATGTGCCAAGATAACACCTCGGTTTTGTGGACCTTTCAATATTCTTGAAAGTATTGGACCAACAACCTATCAACTTGCACTACCTCCAACAATCAAATTCCATGATGTTTTCCATGTGTCATTTCTTAAGAAGTATGTTAAATATGATGATCATGTGATTGACTGCTCTGTATTGAAGGTGGATCCAGAATGAGCAATCCAGTTGGAACCTCAGTGTATTTTGCAGAGGGATATGCTCATGCTATGGAACCAATAAATCAAGCAGGTGAAAGTGAATTAGAAGCACTTTGGGTCTGATGAAGCTACATGGGAGATGGCAGATCAAATGTGGGCTATGTATCCTTCTATATTCAGTACTTGAGTGAATGTTTTTGGAAATATGTTTCGGTGTGATGTTTTGCTATATGTATGTATTTATATGGATGTAAATACTGCCATGAGCCATGCTATAAAGCTCCAATAAGTGGTATGGATTTAACGTCATTATGGTTGTCATGTTTTTATGCTTTTCATGTTGGTTTGATTCTCAGCAGGTTGATCATTATAAATAATTCCTCGAGCTAAGTTATAAAGTTCCATGGGCAGTATGTTTTTCTTACAACGGTTTTTTTGGTTGTAGGTGTCATTGAACACTGAGGACAATGTTCCCCAAAAAGGAATGGTTTTGTATCAACCCTGGTCAAAAATCCATGTAATAAGGTTAATAAAGGATAAATAATATCCTAGGTCGTGGGACACTTATTCCAAGTTGAACGTTGAGAAAAAAAACCTAGTGCGAGTGTTTATTCAGTTTATTATGGCTAAGGCAATGGCAAAGGATTTGGAAAGGTAAGAGGAATTAATTGGCATTTTATTTATGAAAATAATGGAAATTAGGAGAGAAGGGAGGTGAAAGGTCAAAAGCTACATGTGAGGAGGAAAATGAAGAAAAAATAATGGAAATTGAAGAAAATAAAGGTTTGACTAATAAAAAGGCTTATGAGGATTAGTTCACAACCTTTTTGAAGTTAAGTTTTGGATCTCTCTCTGTTCTCTCTTCTCTCTCATACTCTTTAACACTTAGAGAGTTCTTGGAGAACTCTAGCATTAGAGGAAAGAAGGTCAATGAATGAGAAGAAAGCAAGAGGAAGAAAGGATCATGTAAGGAAGAGCAAGAATAAAAAATCTACAATGCGATTACTTGTGGGTATCGAGTTACATGTATGATATCCTTGCTAGTTTTGGCATGTATGGTACATGCATATGTATTTTTGGTTGTCTTGCTACCATTGGAATGGATTTTTTTAGGTGTGACAGTGGTTTTCAGCCTTTCCTTTCCATTTCTAGATAACCATGGTATGATGGGGTTCTCTTACCTTGGTTGACAGATGGATTGACGGATGGATTCAAAGATGAGTGGGGTGGTCTCAAGATTAATCACAAGGCCTAGGAGTCCTTTAATGTGATGTACGGTGAAGCCTAGTTGTGAACACCCTTGATTGGGCCTAGGAATCCTTTGACCAATAATGGTGGGATATATGGTAAATCCCATAGGGTGGATACCTCGTAGGCCTAGGAATACCTTGACCAGTAATGATGGGACACGCGGTAAAGCCGATAGGTGGAGATAGAAAAATTGTTCATGGTTTAGGTGGAGATATTTGAAGGCATCCATGCTTGTATACACCTAGTGACCTGGTCAGATTGCGGTAAAGCTTGCTTGTATTCTTTAGGGTTTCAGGCCTAGGAATCCCTTGGTTGATATATGTCAAAGCCTAGGGAAGCCTTGATTGATTATGTTTTGAGTCCCACATTCAGGCTTGGAATATGGTACAGGGGTGGTTGGCTAAAACAAAGACTTCATTCAATCTAATCTATGGTCGGGTGGTTCGTGAAAGTCCTTGACTTGGTTGTCTTATGAATACATTAATAAGAACTAATTTTTGTTTGGTGTTTCATGTGTAAATGTACTTTCCAATATGTGGTTTTTATGAATTATCTATCATTGTTATTCTGTTTCTTATAAGAATGATTCATGAAAGGATTTGGTTATGGCTATCATTATGATTTGATTAGTACATGAAATGTGAATGAATATATTACCTAATATATGATTAGACAAATATTTTGATAAGCGATCAATTATTCTTGATGATTCTCAGATAAGCATGAGGTCCCCATGCTCTGATATGTGATTATGACTTATAGATTACATGTTTATGATATCCTTTACAAAATGTGTTTCATGGCTAGTAAGGGTCAGATCAAGTACTTATAGCAATGTTTGCAATAGTATATTTAATTCATTTTTATTTATCATTTATGGAAGTTTCAAGAACTTATGGGAAGAGGACTGATACCTAGCCCTGAAAATGTGACACAAAATTTCAGGTTGCTGGCTTAGAACTACCTAAAAAATTCCATAGTCAAATGCATGCCTTGTTGTGGGAGTGACTAGATAGTCTTAGTCACATGCATAGCCTGTCATGGCAGTGACTGGGGGTCTAGCTCAGAAAAATGACAAGTTGTCTCAGGGGTTAGGCACCTGGAATGGTTGGCTATCTCTTGGAGGCTTTGTAGCTTCTGAGATAGGTCATAATTGTTTTGTTTTGTTGGTTCCACTTCCTTAACTGTACATGGGGAGTTTAATCACATAATAGTAACTCCTATTCTCATGTTTACCACAATGGCCTGGTTAGTTTGGGTAAATGTTGGAGGAGCATGTTACAAAGTTAGTTGCTTGGTTGAGTCAATGAGATGGATTCAAATCAAATAAAGCATATGGATAGAGTTTTGAATCCTAGTAGTTATTGCTAATTATTGATTTGAGCAACTCAGTTCATTCACATATTGGAGGAATCTCATGAAAGTATCATTGGTTCCCTTGATGTGTTGAGTGAGTGTGAGTTTGGAGGATTGTATACGAGGTATGTGAGTTATCTAATGTAAAATTTCTGAAGTAGTTTGTAGTTGTTGCAACAGTAACCCGAATATTCTTCAGTCGTCATGTTTGTGTAGAGAGCGAGGAGATGAAGTGTGGATTGGAGAAGAGATTAGTGATTGTTTTACAGTTTCTGTGGAGAGATTGTGTTGCAGTTTGTGGTGCAAATTTGGGTATTCATTTTTTCTTTGAAGAGATTGTTAGTGTGGCATTCATGTTGAGAAATTCTTGGTTGAAGTCTAAAAATGTATGAAATGAGAAAACCACATAGAGGAGAGGAGTTGGAGGAATCCGACGAAATCAATATAACTGAGCAGTTTTCCCAAACCAATGGTGGTTGGATAGTTCAAAAGAAAATGGGTGAGGCTCATTGGTCATGGTGGCTTCCAACATATAAGAGTCTTTAGAGTTGATTGTTAGTTTAGGAGTATGTGGGAATATGGCGTTCAGCAAATGGTAGTCTGTAGATCTGCATGAGAAAGAGTCTCCATTTGATAGTAGCCATATCTATATCTCTATGTAAATAATTTTCTTGACTATAAGAATATTTGAGTTGTGCAGTAGTAGAAGGTGGTTTTTTTAACTAGGGATGTTTTCCACCATAAATATATGTGTCCATTGTAATTATTTATTTCATGGTTTCTAGTTTATGTTTGGTGTTCTGATTTCTATTTATGAGTTTCAGTTTTTGCATATCTATGTCCATTGTAATGATTTATTTCATGGTTTGTAGTTTATGTTTGGTGTTCTGATTTCTATTTATGGGTTTCAGTTTTTGCATGGTTAAATATTAATAATTTAGAGAAAAATTTATATGTGCCTCCATTATTGATTCACCCCCCCTCTTAGTAGTGATCTAGTTTACAACAGTTGCCAACGACCAATTGATTGGTAAGAGGGTAGTCCACTTTTTATCATCTTCCAGAAAAAGAGAGTCACACAAAGCTAATCTAGTGATATGTAAGAAACAAACAGGTGTGAGATAGAGAGAAAAACTTGGAGACTCGGTGCTCAGGGGAACACATTGAGAATAGTATCAAAGTTTGGGTGGAACTGGTTAGCTTTAGTGTTACTTCCTAGACCTATATAATCAAGTGAGTACCTTGAACCTATTTCATTTGAACAAATTTTCTTAATGATGTGAAATATATGATTTTGGTATTTACGGATATGGTCAATTAAGCATGCACTTATGTATTACTTATATACTTAACGAAAAATATTTAATGAGATTAATGTTATAGCTCCAAATCTCACTCTTATGGTTTGTGATGCTGTACTCATGGCCTAGGGCAACCCCTCCTTCCAGACCTGGTCCTAAAATTGAAAAAACTGTGTTTTATCCCTTATACATGACATTGCCCTGAGTTAAACGCATGTATACATGGGTCGGTGTATACCCAACCCGCGTGTATGTATTAAAACACTTAAAAAAATATAAAATTCCTTATTTTCGGGCGGAGATCGCGGGTTTTACCTGCTGATCACCTGTTAGTGCCCATGGCCCAACTGTTCCCAACCAACTCCCAAGTAAAAGACTACTTTGGGAGAGGTATAAAAAGACCTCAAAGGGAAGGCCAAAAGGAGGAGAGAAGAGAGAGAAAGGTTATTATGCTGAGATTTTTCCCTTGATCAGGTCTGAAGTTCCTTGTGCCTTCTGCACTTCCCCCATTTTGTACAGGAAACCTTTGTTTCCTTGTGTGTTGATGTTCATCCACCATTTATGACATCATGGAGGGAGTCATGGAAGGAGTTTGTTAGAGGCTTGAGGCTGGAATGGATCCGAAAGGAAGCTTTTCTTGGAGCCTGCTAAAGGTGACTCAGGTGAAAATATTCCTTTTTTATGTACTTTATTTGTCTATAATAAAAGAAACACATGTCTTGGTTCCCGAAATGAATCTTCTTTATGTTAATGATATTCATGTTTAGAATTCATATGTAAATGGTTGTTTGG
Source organism: Pinus tabuliformis (assembly GCA_031772625.1). Classification (NCBI taxonomy): domain Eukaryota; kingdom Viridiplantae; phylum Streptophyta; class Pinopsida; order Pinales; family Pinaceae; genus Pinus; species Pinus tabuliformis. Next base: position 541,759,874 of record CM062810.1, on the reverse strand, counting down.
ATTTCATAACTAACTACCTTTCTTTATAACATGAAGATGGTTTCTTTATAAGTTTTTGTCCATATACTGCAGTGTTCTTTGAATTGGTTGTTTTGCAGGACAAAAGAGAAGAAGGGAACTCTAAGAAGGGTTTGGACCCTAAGGGCCTTCTCAAACATAGGACCAAAGGTACGTACCCTTATCATAGAATTTGCTTATAATAGCATAATGGCTGTGTGAATGTATGTTTCTTTGAATAGACAACTTTCAGTCTGCTAGGGTTTCAACCCAAAAAGCCCTAGGGGAGCAATTCCCTCCAACAGAATTGGCGACTCCACTGGGGACAACACTCTTGTTGTTCCTAGTTTGGGTGTTTTTCAAGCCAATCAGGGCTCAGCTGCCTTGTCTACTTGCTGTTACTGTCTGGTCTGTTCTTGAACTTTAAGCTTTGCCAGTTTCTTCAGTTTGTTTTTTATTTTTCTTGAAGCTTTTCATATACGTTGTTTTTCTTAGTTACAGAGGCATATGTACGCATGTTTCTTTAAGTGAACCCGCATATACGCATGTTTCCTTAGTTACAGTAGTGTATACATGCATTCTGTACATAAGTACAGTTGCGTATATCTTTCAATTTTCAAGATTTGTAAATCTTTTTGTCTCTGAAGTTTTGTCTGGTAGTTTGAGTCAATCTGAAACAATCATTTTCCAGTATCAGTTTTCTTTTTTACAGCGAGCATCTTGTTCCAAATTCTCTCTGATTATAAGGAGCATTGGTCTTGTTTTTTTGTTGATTGCAAGCGTCATGGTTTTTTGCTAAAGCACGCAAGATTTCTTGCTAGGAATCTTGGCTGCTCTGATTCGTCAGGGTAGGAAGATTGATCATAATCTTTGTGTTAATCTTACTTTTGGTGACTTTTTGTTTGCTTGACAAAACCGCTTTTTGTGACCATCACTTCTTTGTTTCATGAAAGTTGTTGATTAACACTTTCTTGGAATTTGTCTTTTTGATCTTTTTGGTTTTCATTGCTAAAGCTTTCATTGCTGCTTTTGATTGTTAAGAGTGATTTTAAACACATTTATTTTTGTTGAGTTTTCATCCATTGAGTGGTGTCAATTCGCAGAAGTGTTTGATTGCCTGTTCTTCAATCACAAGTTTCAGTGTTGTTGAGAGCATTTTTTGAAAAGACTCTTTTTGTTGTTGCTTTTGAAGAAAATCTTTGTGAAAATCTTAGTTTTGCTTTCTTGAACTTGGTTTTCATTTGGTTTCCTTTTAGTGAGTGAAAGTGCTTTATGTTTGTCTTAGAACTTGTTTTTAGTGTTTAGACGAAATGAATTGTAGCATCTCATATTCCATATAGACATTTTAAGTGGCAAGAGAGAGATTGATAAACAAGCAACTTTCATTTTTTGTTTTTAGAGTTGTTTTAAAATCTTGCATCCGCATATATTTGTTGCATTAGGATAGATTTGCATATCCTTTTAGGCATACATAGCTTTGTTAGCTTTTGTGAGTGTGAAGTGTGAATTAACAAAAAGAAAAGAAAATTTTGTTTTATTAGAAGTTCCTCTGAACCCTATAGAAATTGCTCTTCATCGAAAAATGAAAAAGTGCATGTGCATGTAGTTAAGTTTTTATTAATTTCTTTTGCGTCAAAAAACACCACTAGTTTCACTTCCGTTACCTTGTGACTTAAAGAATAGCCTAATTTAAAATCAAGCGCTAACTAAAATTCACTAGAACTTTTTTGTTTTAGTTAGTTACACCAACAAGTTTAGGATTTTAGGGCCTTGGATTAGGCGAGTGGAGAGTTAACTCTCCAAGGCCATATAAACATCAAACGTAGGAGTTTGAATAACGAGAAAAAACCCAATAGCATTAGGAAGACCAGGAAAGCTCTCGATCTGGGAGTTAAGCACGAGGGTCTGCGAAAACAGGGAAGAGAGATACCCCCTCTCCTACTTGTCCGAACTTACCTCACGACTGTTCCACCTGGCTTTCGTGACGAGTTGGTATCCATAGTTGCTACTCCTAGGGATCTACACAGGTGGCTGCGGAGGGGAATCCCGTGGCACCTGAGGTTGACGTTGCATCACTCTCGATAGTACTACTGGAGGTCACCCTTGTGAAGCTTGGCGGCTTGCACTGGCGCAGGTTGTTGTTAGGAGGTCAGCGTAACTTCCTTTGATACCTTCGCTGATAGGACTGGGCCCTAATCATCCCAGACTATCTTCAGAAGGCCCCTTAATTCACTTTCTCCTATTTTGGTGTCTAGTCTTAATCACCCGGAGCAGAAATACTTGGAAGTTGTTTGACTGGCTGTATCTTTAGGGACTTTATAGTGTGTACTCTGTGCTCTTAGTTGGCCTAGCTTTCAATTTTTTGAGTCTTTAGCTAGATCATAACAAAAAATTCAAAGTGGCTGGCCGATCTCCTAGATGGTCTCGAAGACTTCGTGGTCTTTCACCACCAAGTTTAGAGCCTTCTCCTAGAAGGCGCAGAGGTAATACTACTGGTGGGTTTCGTCCCACAGCTGTTGACGCATCAGGGATTGATCCTCCTCTCGGGGGAATTAGTGGCCAAGCAAGGCCTGTCACTTCTGAACAAGAGAGGGACATTCTAGTCCTTTCTCGAGTTCTCTTTCAAGCAGAGAATAACATAGAGGTAGAAGAACTCTCAGAGTCGTTAGTGGCTTCGAATTCGCCCCTACCATCTAGTCATCCGAACGTATTGCAATACGTTGGGACTCCGACGCATAGACCGTCAAGTCCAGGTTACGCTACGCGCTTACCATCGATTACCACTACTAGAAGCATGGCTTCTACAAGTGCTATGACTATGCAAACCCCAACATCAGTGCAAGGGGGAGGAATGATTTCCATCTCCTCTGCTTCATTGTTTGGATCTTTTGCTAGCACATCTTTAGATGGGTCTACCTCCATTCCGTCCACAAGTGGAAATGCCAAAACCAATGCTTTTGGTACTGGATTCTTCCCTTTTGGCACCCACTCACAGGGTATTCCATCGGTTCCATTTAGTGCCGCTACATCCATGATGGGCGGATCAGCTTCATTCGAGGGTTTTGCTTTCAGAAGTGGTCATATACCACATTCCAACCTGATGGTAGGATCCATGCCTTTTTCTTCTATAGGACAAAGCATCAATCCTTTCCAAGGTTGGACTAACCCTGGGGTTAGTAGCACGGGAACCGGGAATCCGTTTTTTGGCCAACAAGGGAATAGGCCATACTCCATGGTTAGTTCGTTTCAAAGTATTCCTACCCTAGCTTCGGCTTGGAATCCTTATCAGGGGTTATCAACTCCTTACAATCCTTTAGGCGGAAACTTTGCTAGTTATGGAGGCTATACGGCCGGAGTTGGTCAAACTCCGAATTTTGCTGGATCACAAGGCTTGCCTTTTGGTTCAGCCGGTTCTACTGGTTACTTTGGGCAGCCTGGTGCCTCCCAAATTCCAGGACAATCTTTTCAGAACTTTGGGAGTTCTGCCCAGTCTGGGTGGAATCCCCAAGGTCCTCCTAGGCTTCCGTTTCTGGCAACGTTGAACTTGCCAGATCTCACTAAGTTAACAAATGACCCAATCAAGTACAATCCGGCCTGGCCTCTGGTCCCAACCAAACTCCCTTCGGACATTCCAAAATTCGAAGGGAAGAGTGGTGAAGACCCAGGCAACCATGTAACCACATTCCATTTGTGGTGCTCATCTAACTCCCTTATCGACGACTCGATTAGGTTGAGACTATTTCAGTGCACCTTGACTGGTAATGCAGCCAAATGGTATATAGAGTTGCCAGGGGGCAGCTTTACATCTTTCGCTGACTTAGCCAATATTTTCTTAAATCATTTCCAGTTGCCTGTCCATTATGATGCTGGAACTGAACTTCTGGCCACTTTTTGTCAGGATAAGGCAACTCACATTTCTGACCATATTCAGGAATGGAGACAGAGAAAGAGGCTCATTAAAGCCAAAATCCCTCTGGAGTACCGTCTCGAGTGGTTTTTGAAATCTTTACAACCCGAGATCTCCAAGGATGTCTCCATGTCTGGGGTCTATTCTGAGGAGCAAGCCATTTTTAGGGCCCATCAATTAGAATTGATCTACTCTCAGTTTGGGATCCTACAAAAATACTTGCCAAATGCTCCTAGGTCTAAAGTTGACGTAGCTAAGTCAAAGCCATGTCCGCACACGGATGGTATTGTCGGGTCAGTAGACACAACTACCTTGAACTTGTTGAATCAATTGCAGTAGTTGTCCTTACAAACTGCTTCTAACAACCACGTCACATCGTCTAATCCCCCAGCTTCCCAAACTTCTTCAATTAATGCCGTCCAATCTGATAACCCCAAAGGAAATCAAAATTCCAATGGGAAAAAGAAAGGACGAGGTAAGAAAAAGAACTAGGATGGGAAGCCTGATGCAAATAAATCTGGTAACAACGCTGGTGGTGGTGGAAATGAGCCGAGAAAGAAAGTCAAGTTTCCATGCAAGTTGTGTAGTGGAGACCACTTAACTCATCTCTTCCCTAATATTGAAGATGCTCAGTGCTTGTTAGGACAGCAAGGGACTTCTAGTTCTCAAGCTGTGTTAACTGACCTGTTTCCCCAAGGGTAGCAACTTCTTGCTAGCACGAGTTCAAACCCTGGAACATCCACAGGGGGCAACCAGGAAGGGGAAAAATCATCGAATGTTTTCATGATGGGTTCTAACGTCCATGTGGCTACTCAGTCATGTGATTATGGTGAAGCCGAAACTTCCAAGGACAAGACTGTTCCCGGAAGTACTGACCTTCATATTGAGCGACCCCCTGTCGAGACTATACCACGGATACCGAAAGGTTCCGCTAAACGCGCGACGATTAATCCTAATGCTAGAGCCGCCCAGAATTACTCCATTATGGAGGATCTGGCTTAGAGTCCGTGCGCCATGTCCGCTTTAGAGGTTCTCCAGTCGTGTTCAGCTCAGAGAAGTGCTTTACTTTCCGCGATTGGAGCAGTCGATCCAGCTAATTCTTTAGTGCTCACTTTTGACATGTTAAATGTCAAAAAGCAACTCCCTCATCATATGGCTTTCCAAATAAAGTCTACATATCGGAAACTCAATATTTTTCGTACCGTTATAGATGAAGGAGCTTCCACATGCATCATGTCGACGTCATGTTGGAAGGCTATTGGATCGCCTTCGGCTGTTCCTTCACCCACTGTCTTGACTGCATTTGATGGTCATTCTCATAAGACACATGGGATTATCTCGGGCTTTCATATATGCGTTGGGGGGAAGGTCGTCAATATTGAAGTAGAGGTCATAGACGCTAACCTAGACTATAATCTCCTCTTAGGAAGGAACTGGGTATACGAAATGGACACCATTGTTTCGACTCTGTTTCGTGTCATTTGCTTTCCTCATGAGGGGAAAATCGTTAATGTTGATCAATTGGACTATTGTTCAGTCGATCCTCAAGCAAGATCTGACTCTACTATTCCTTTAGTGGATAACCCTCTCCCGCCTACTGAGAATTTAGGAGTAGGGATGTATTCCTCCTTGATGGGTACCTTTGATCTTCCCTCTCCTTTTGCTAAAATCAATGCTATTTCATCATCTAAGGAGTCTTCTCGAGAAGAGTTTTTCCGAACTCGCTATTTTTCAGACCCTTGAACCTTGCCTTCACCTACGACCACATTAGTTGAAGGACAAGTAAATGGAATGGCATTCCCTATATCTGCAGCTGAGCTTAGATATCAGTTTATCGTAGACTCTGCAGACAACCACTTTGCTCCTTTTTCCGAAGAGGAGTTAGATGGTCATGTGGCCCCGGCTTGGAGCCTTGATGCTACCTCTGCTTTGGACTACTTAGATATATTTTTACCTTCTGAAGAAGCAATCCTCGAAGCGATGATGGGTATAGATCGACCTTGGGAAGACTTACACCATCGTTCGTACTTTCTTCCTCCATTGCAGGAAGTAGAATCTAGAATCTCTGAGCTCTTTACTAGTGATGTTTGTACGGTGTCAAACCCTTTGGCTCCAGCACACATTTGTGCCGAAGGAAATATGTCGGTGATTTCAAAAATGATACCTATAAACATCTCTAGGGACCCTACCGTCATCGAGAATCTCTTCATCGGAATTGAGTGTTCCCCTAAAGAAATTCCAATTTATACTGACCTATTCAAGGAATTTCGAGATGTATTTGCTTGGTCTTATGAGGAAATTCCTGGCATTGATCCTTCTATAGTTCAGCATGAGATCAAGACATATGAGAACGCCAAACCAATTCATAAAAGGCTTCGGCCGATTAATCCTAGGAAAGCAGCAGCTATCAAAGCTGAAGTTGAGAAGCTGCTAAAGGCGGGTTTTATATACCCTATTCCTCTCACTGCTTGGGTTTCTAATCCAGTCCCTGTGGATAAAAAGAAAGGAACAATCCGAGTATGCATCGATTTTAGGGACCTAAACAAGGCTTGTCCGAAAGATAATTACCCCACGCCATTCATTGATCAAATTATCGACGAGTGTGGGGTAATGAGATTTTTTCCTTCATGAATGGTTTTTCGGGTTATAATCAAATTTCTACCTGTCCTGAATATCAACATAAGCCTTTATATGTCCCTGGGTACCTTTGCATATAGAAAGATTCCTTTTGGTCTTAAAAATGCTGGAGCCACTTTTCAGCGGGCCGTGTCATATGCTTTCCATGACATCAAACATGTCATCGAGGCATACTTGGATGATCTCGCTGCTCATTCTCGAAAGAGAATTGATCACCCTAGTCATCTTCGATTGGTTTTCGAGCGATGTCGTTTTTATAAAATCCAGTTGAATCCCAACAAGTGCATTTTCGCGGTTATGTCTGGTCGGTTGTTAGGGTTCATCATGTCCAATGAAGGGATTCGGGTAGATCCCTTCAAGGTTGAGGCAATAGCTCAGTTGCCTCCCCCATCGTCGATTCGACAACTTCAAAGTCTTCAAAGGAAGGATAATTTCTTAAGACGGTTTATAGCAAACTATGTCGAGATCACTAAAGGGTTCATGCGTTTGCTACGAAAAGGAGGTCCATTTGTATGGGATGACTTTGCGCAGAAATCGTTTGATGCTTCGAAAAAGGAATTAGTCTCTGCCCTGATTTTGAGTCCACCGGATTATGGTAGAGACTTCCTTTTATATTTCGCTGCAGCAGAATCAACCATTAGTATGGTTCTCATTCAGGAGGACGATGCTCTCATGGAGCATGTGATTTATTATTTGAGCCGAGGCTTAATAGGTCCTGAACTTCGCTATTCTCCGGTTGAGAAGTTGGCCTTGGTAGTTGTCGATGTTGTGCAGCGGCTCCATCATTATATCTTGCTACGAAAATTTTTTGTCTTAGCGACAGTCAATCCATTTCAATTTTTCCTTAGTATGCGAGTGATTGGGGGCAAATATAATCGATGGATAGTCATTTTACAAGAATTCGACCTCGAGTTCTTGTCTACAAAGTCTAAGAAATCCATGGTTTTCGCGGAGCTAATTTCTGAGCTACCTTGTGGAGAGGATACTGTTTATGAGGAAAGTTTTCTTGACAAACATTTATTCCTCATCTCTTCACTTGACCCTTGGTATGGAGATATCATTGTCTATCTCCAGACTTCGAAGTTTCCCTCTACTTTCTCCAAGGATGAATGTCGAAAATTACGTCACCTTGCTAAAAACTATGTTATCATTGGTGACACATTATACCGTCAAGGGGTTGATTCAATCCTTCGGCGCTGTTTAACCTTAGAGGAGGCAGAGTCAATGCTAAATGACTGCCACAGTGGGGCTTTTGGTGATCATCTATCAGGGCTTGCTATAGCCCAGCGCAACTTATGTGCTGGCTATTTCTAGCCTTCACTCTTTAAAGACTGTGTGGAAGCGGTCAAATGCTGTCACCCGTATCAAATTTTTACTCGGAAGATGCGCGTGCATCCAGCTCCTCTTTTTCTTGTTGTCACTGTCGGTCCCTTTACTAAGTGGGGTATTGATTTTACGACTTGTAATTCACCTTCAACGGTGAATCACAGGTACATTATCGTGGCTGTAGACTACTTTACAAAGTGGGCTGAGGCCATGCCTACTTATAAGAACGATAGTGACACAGCAGCATTGTTTCCTTTCAATCAAGTTATCTCAAGATTCGGTATCCCGAGAGAGATTGTCACTGACCGTGGCAGTCATTTCCAGAATCAACTGATGTCCGAATTGGCTCTTAAATTAGGTTTCCGCCAAGAGCATTCGTCCCCTTATTATCCTCGGGCCAATGGATAGGTCGAGGCAGTCAATAAAACTCTTAAGGTGATACTTCAATGGACAATCGAATAAAAATCGGTCCAATTGGCACATTATGTTGTATTCGGCTCTTTGGGCATACCGAACCTCTGTCAAAACGGCTATTGGTTTTACACCTTTTTAGTTGGTTTATGGGATTGAATCTATCTTTCCGGTTGAATGTGAAATTCCATCTCTTAAGTTAGCTATTGAGATCCTCCCTGAGACTTCAAGTCTCGAAGAGCGCCTAGTTCACTTGGAACATCTCGATGAGTACTGTCTGCCGCCACGATGAATGAGGCTCATAAGAAAAGGGTTAAAACGCACTATGATAAGTCTGTCCATCCTCGAGTCTTTTCTGAAGGTGACCTTGTCTTGGTCTATGACCAAGATAAAGACACCTTAGGGGCAGGAAAATTTAAGCCTATGTGGTACGGTCCTTTCATTATTAAACGAGTTTTAGAAAAAGGATCGTATGAGTTAATTGATTTCGAAGGAAACAAGCTGGCGAAGCCCCGAAACGAGCTCTACCTAAAGAAGTACTTTGCTTAGTTTTGGCCAGGCAATGGCTTCTTTGTACTTTATGTATATTTGTACATATATCGTCGAGAGTTTTCTGATATCAGCACTTTTTGGTCTGCTGTAGCAAGTGTTGATGGATGACTTGGTCTATTTTGGGTTCGCCGATGGTGCTAGTCGGCACACTCGGAATCTTGCTTCCGCAGCTTGGGTACTTTATTATCCAACTAGTCAATTGATGACATCAAGAGGCGTATGTATTGGTCCTACTTCAAACAATATGGCCGAATATACTGCCGTTATTAATTTTTTATCCGAGGAAATCTCTCATGGGATCGACTCATTGGTAGTGTACCTTGATTCTCAATTGATAGTGTCTCAGTTAAATAACATTTATCGGGTAAGACATCCATCTTTATATCGCCAATATTTAAGGGTGAGGTTGTTTCAAAGATCATTTACTTATATTAATTATTTGCACATTCCAAGATCTCATAATTGGTTAGCTAATTCTATCGCTAATCAGGAATTTGACTGGCATATCAATCATTCATCATAATAAAATCAAGCATCAAAAAGTCAAACTGTATATATATATATATATATATATATATATATATATATATATATATATATATATATATATATATATATATATATATATATATATATATATATATATATATATATATATATATATATATATATATATATATATATATATATATATCGTAAAGCGTCTCAAGTGTACATATGTGTGTCCAAAAATATACAAAATTTGGGACTCAAATGCCCATAATCATGTCCGGCATATCTAATGCCTCGGCTCAGGATGAGCATCTAAGTATGTAACTATAGCATCAGCCACATGCCGAAAAGTGTGAACCCAGTCACGCGGCATGCCAACCACATGACGTTGCATATCCTTAGGAAGGTCCTCTATGGCGGCCATCGGTAATCGGCAGCTCAGTCTCGCCAAGCGTCGCTGGACATTGTTTAGAGTCCGTTCTGTATCAGCATCAGCCTCTTCGGCTCCTTGGCCGCACCGTCCATGCCGCGGGAACCCATCTAGGCGTACTGGCCCAATGTCTGGAACATGATCATCATATCAGTCATTTGAATCTCATCAAAAAATATGTTTCAAAATTCATAATTATATTTGAAAAATGAAAAAAAAATCATAAAATCATAAAATCTTACCAATCTCTCCCCATGCTGCATTCGGTGGTAACGCTAGATCAAGATCTCCTCGGAAATCCAGCCCAGCATAGGGGTAGTCATCCACGGCGATGATCTGTTGATCCCACCAGGTGAAGAAGTCATCGTCGAAGGCAGTCCTTGGGACCTCCCCACCCCCCAGACGTTTCATCAGATCAGCCCACCGACCCATGTGTGGATCGCATGGGGTGCTGATGGAAACTGCTACCCTGGGGCGAAGTGCGGGAACCATCTCGAAAAGGAAAGTACACAAGATAGTCCCATATCCAAAGTTTTTAGTCTCACCCCTCTTGACAGAAGTGAGCTGGCTCTTCATTTTGGCAAAAAGAGGAGTACACCAGTCGAACATAGTAGTGAGACAGTCAACTGCCACGCTCATGTTTAGCCGTGACGCCTGATGCAGAGAGGATGATCCATTCACTCGAGCCATGGTGAACAGGATAATCCTAAGTGATAAACTCGCTACACGTGAAATGGGAATCTGGCTCCCAACCTTCTTGGGATGTCTTGGACAGTAGATCTGTACATAGTCCTCTATCATGAGGCTACTTCGTGTCCTACCCCGGGAATGTACTACCTCTCCCCTTCAGGAAAGGCCCGTGATAAAATAGATATCCTCCACTTCTACCCTGAGCGGCATCTGATCGATCATAAAGGCTTCCTCCTCAACATCCCAATAATTGATGAGCATCTCAAGCGGACGCGTGTTCACTTTCATATTTGGCAATTTGAAAAATTTAAGCAAACCGCATCCTCGTAGTGCATCTAAAGCTTCTAGATTGTTCATAACTTCATTGTCAACTACTGCATGCTCTCTTTCACACCACGTGATAGGCATCCTGAGAAAAATTGATTTAAAACCATTAGTTTTTGTTTAAAAATGGTTCGCGGCATATACGCGGGTCCCTGTGCACACAGTTGCGTATAGGGCCCGCGTGTACGCGGGTTCAATATTACCAACCCTCATATATGCTACGAGGAAATTTTTGACAAAAGTTCAATGGTGAAACATCAATCAAAAATCTTAAAACCAGTCACAATCAATTGCAAGCTAAGTATAAGAGTTACCTGGAGGTTTTTGACGAATTTGAATGGTTGAATCTGGCTGTGGGAAGTTTGCTCCTTTTGCTCCAAATCCTTTGCTCTCAAACTCAAATTGTAAAAATGGTGAGTCCAAAATTCTTTTTATAAGTTTTGAAAATGTAAATTTTTTTCAAAATTTTATTTTGTTTGGCCTCATGTGACTTTTAACTTGGGAGCTTGGAATGTCCAGAATGGTTTGCTTTTTAGGACATTTTGGACGTTTTTCAGTTTCGAGACGGTTCCATGACTGCTAACCCGTCATGGCAGGCATCGTTTTCTTATTGGCATTACGCATACTAGCCTCCATTTGCCGATACATCTGCCATAGGGTCGATCCCATTATGTTATAGTTCATAAGCCATCTTCACTCGCCGATCCTTTGAATCATGACACGATGGTAGAGCCATCCTTTACATGGGCATCGTAGTTAGCACCTCACTGACATTTGTTGCCCATGCTGCTCCGATTTGAGTAGGCTCGGGAGTCCTCTGTAGTCCCGCCATGACTTATGCGTTGAAGACTCATTCCTCTTAGCTTCTCCGCTTTGTTCTGGCCTTATACCCTAGAGGCTCCTTTGTGTTGAGTTGTACTACTGCATTGCATGTTGACCACTTGCACCTTTTGGCCTAGAGCCAGCTTCACTTGGACTCGTGTTTAGGCCAACTTTTGACCATGACGTCTGAAAAATTAGCCTTGCATACCTTTGACTTCTGCAGCTTGACACACCTTGACCCGTGGAAGGAACATACCTTTGAGTGTCACTGACCAGTTTTCACCTCCCTGCATTGAGCATAGGAACATTACTTTCCCAGGAACTGGATCATCTGTTTCACCGACACTCATTCTTTCCACTGTACCATAGCATTCTTTTATTCTTTTTCCATCTTAACAGAAAAAGACAAAAAAATTAAATATACCAAAAAGAGTGGGAACGAGACAGTATTTCCATTTATTGTTGGCAGCTAGAGTCAGTCGTGTCGCCCTTGAACAAAGCACTCAAAACAAAGTCTCCTCCATATGGGTTGATTTACTTTGACTTAGGTACGCCATAACCTTGTTATTGAGTCAGTTCTCCCCCGATTGGTTATCTCTTCCAATCATATGGAGGGTTCATTCGTGCCTCCTGCATGGCAAACTTATACAGAGTCATCATATGCTACCACATAGTCACATTGAGTCGTGCTTTTGTTCAAGGGAAGTTAGCCTGAGTCGGCCTCTCTGCAGTGTCTCTTGACTCATTTTTCAGTCGGCCATCCCTGGTTGTCACTGTCATGTCTATCATCACATCAGCTATATTGGTCCTATTCTCATGCCGGTTTGAGAAGGTCCCCATTGACTTCTTGCTGGCGGGTCTTGTCCTTATCGATGACGACACCTTGCTCTGAGGACAGGCCTAGAGCTGCACCCTGGCCCTATTTTCATTATTGATAGGTCACCTTGTGATCAGCATCGATCAGTATCATGGGTCTTTGACTGAGTGGTTTCCCTTGTGTTTGACATTAGCTTACATTATCACACATTGGGATTCGTGCAGTACCTTGGTTTCCATTTGACCCTATTGGTGGATACCTCGCCTCTGTGTCAGCTTTCATTATTGGTTGGTTCAGAGGGTTTCTGTCGTGCGCTAGCCACATCTTGTGTACGCCAGAAACGTACTTCGGTTCGGTTACTACATCTTTTTTGTCCGATTCCTTCCACATTATTGGCCTACGGGTTACACTCGCAGTAGATTGATGAAGGATGCCTTAATGCCTTCCTTCTAGCGGATATTTCCCTATCGACTCCGACTCATTGCTCTAGGGCAAAGAGCTAGAGTCCATTTGGCAGTACCTTGGGGTTTGCAGTCATTAGTGGCAGATCCTTCACTATCGACAGTGGGAAACCACCATTGTCTCCTGATTGATAGATTCTTACAGGTGTTAGATTGTACTGGGTACCTTGATGCTCATTATCATTATCGGTGAGTAGTCTCGCATTTGTTAACGGTATACATCAATGACCGGTAATCAAACGATTTCTCACATGGTCGACTTCAGATCATTTATTCCCATGGTGTAGAAATGTACCATGGCGGTCGGTGAAGATCTCAGGTTGTATCAGCATTCATTAGTTCACTTGATAATTGCTCCTGTTGCTGGTAGTTGATACCACTCCACTTTATATGTTGCAGTCAGTCGTGGCGACATTCTATATGTTGGCACCTGAGTTTGTAGTTTAGTACCATCCTATTCCATCATGTTCAGTTGGTACCTTTTGGGATCAGTATTTGATATCAGTGATCTGTTGCATCTTTCAGCATCATTGACAGTCTTATATGTGATATTCAGACATGTACTTTTTCATCATGATCAGATGATCCATTATGTATCTTTCAGTAATTTATACTTGTATACTCAGTGGATCCGCTTGTACTTGATATGCAGACATGCTTTACTTTTTCTGAGCACGGGTATGCCCGCCTCAGATAGTGTTTCTTTATGATCTCCTTTGGTGGCTTGGCAGGCTGAATTCTGGTGAAGTCCTCCTCGGTTTTTGACAGACTTCCTTTCCATGTACTTGCATAATATATTTCGGCCATCATGTACCCGTTCTGACCTCATATATTAGGGGGCATCTGTTATAGCTCCAAATCTCACTCTTATGGTTTGTGATGCTGTACTCATGGCCTAGGGCAACCCCTCCTTCCAGACCTGGTCCTAAAATTTAAAAAATAGTGTTTTAACCCTTATACGCGACATTGCCCTGAGTTAAACGCGTGTATACACAGGTCGGTGTATACCAAACCCACGTGTATGTATTAAAACACTTAAAAAAATATAAAATTCCTTATTTTCGGGCGGAGATCGCGGGTTTTACCTGCTAATCACCTGTTAGTGCCCGTGGCCCAACTGTTCCCAACCAACTCCCAACTAAAAAACTACTTTTGGAGAGGTATAAAAAGACCTCAAAGGGAAGGCCAAAAGGAGGAGAGAAGAGAGAGAAATGTTATTATGTTGAGATTCTTCCCTTGACCAGGTCTGAAGTCCCTTCTGTCTTCTGCACTTCCCCCATTTTGTACAGGAAACCCTTGTTTCCTTGTGTGTTGATGTTCATCCACCATTTATGACATCATGGAGAGAGTCATGGAAGGAGTTTGTTAGAGGCTTGAGGCTGGAACGGATCCAGAAGGAAGCTTTGCTTGGAGCCTGCTGAAGGTGACTCAGGTGAAAATATTCCTTTTTTATGTACTTTATTTGTCTATAATAAAAGAAACACATGTCTTGGTTCCCGAAATGAATCTTCTTTATGTTAATGATATTCATGTTTAGAATTCATATGTAAATGGTTGTTTGGATTTCATAACTAACTACCTTTCTTTATAACATGAAGATGGTTTCTTTATAAGTTTTTGTCCATATACTGCTGTGTTCTTTAAATTGGTTATTTTGCAGGACAAAAGAGAAGAAGGGAACTCTAAGAAGGGTTTGGACCCTAAGGGCCTTCACAAACGTAGGACCAAAGGTACATACCCTTATCATAGAATTTGCTTATAATAGCATAATGGCTGTGTGAATGTATGTTTCTTTGAATAGACAACTTTCAGTCTCCTAGGGTTTCAACCCAAAAAGCCCTAGGGGAGCAATTCCCTCCAACAACTAAAAGAAGATTACCTTTTGTAATGTATATTTAGTGAATGCAATTACAATAATATTTACGTGTACAAAAAGAGTAGACATGTAATTGAATAGAATTGGATCGGTTTAGTATTTAAATTGTATTGATATTTTCCAATACAGATATGTGCAATTATGTTGGTTTAATTATTTTTACAAAAAAAAATTGATGGATAAAAAGTTCTTACTATGGTAGTGTAAGAGTAAGTAATATTGTAAGTACAATAGTATTTAAATACAAAACTTAATTTTTTTGAGAAAGATAACAAGAGGACGATGGAACGTACACACAAAGATATATATATATATATATATATATATATATATATATATATATATATATATATATATCTGTGTGTGTATGTATGTATGTATGTTTGTATGTATGCATATTGTAAGTAATAGTCATATAAAAACCTATTATAGATAGGAGGCATAAATATACAAATTTCCTATAAATAAAATGTTAGAATAAATTAAAGAGTTTTTGTGTGTACACATAAAAACTATCCGTAGTAAGTATAAATGTAAAAATACATTAAACACAAGTATTTGAGCGTGAACACAAAATTATTTCAAAGGTATATTTATAATATAAAAGATAAAAAATTGTATAAAAAGAAATCCATGTACATATCTTGGTAACATATCAAAGTTCAATGACTTGGAAGTCATTGTTAAGGAAATATAGTAATGGTCGAAAATGACCATCAGAGAAATCAACATAACCATAAATATTTCTAAAATATGGGATATAGTTTTCCCATAATTCTAGTCAAACACAACCATAAACCCTTTAAATAACAAACTTCTTGACATGAAGTAATTTTGGGAAATTTTTTTTAACTAATATATATCTAGGACAGAAAAACCTTGTTTTCTTGCTCCTGAAGAAAACAATCATGCTCAAGTAGAAGAGGAAGCCAAGGTTTTGGACCATCTTAACTCATAAATGGTAGCCAAAATTTCCATAAGTGAGTAGAAGACTTTAACTTTCTATAATGAACCAAAGATTTCAAAATTGTTCAAGAGATGTAAATACCTATGAGCGAATACTAGGAATATAAAATGTATTAGAATATATGTGTGTGTGTGTGTGGGTGGGTGGGTGTGTGTGTGTGTATGTGTGTAGGAAATTTTTAAACAAGTTACAGGAAAACTATACAAATTGTGGAAATATTTTTAAAGATTTATCCCTGAATAAGAATCCACGATACAAAACACTCAGCCACACACCTTAATTAAAATATAATCCTAATCTTTTAGTTTTATTGTAATGCAGGTGTGCGGCTGAGTGTTTTTTTTTTATCTTGGATTCTTATTCATGTATAAATCATTAAAAATATTTCCACAATTTTTATCATTTTCCTCTAACTCTTTTAACAATTTCCTGCACACACACATTTATATACCACTCATACACAACATGTGTGTGTAGGAAATTGTTAAAAGAGTTACATGAAAACTACACAAATTGTGGAAATATTTTTAAGGATTTATACCTAAATAAAAATCCAAGATACAAAACACTCACCCACACACTTGCATTATAATATAACTAAAATATTAGGATTAAATAGAAATAAATCTGTAACTTTGATATAATAAACAAAAAACATGTGCACAATGAAAACTACAAATTGGATGCAAATATAAATCTTGTGGAGAAATCTTATCTTGTAAATGAGAAAAGAATGAATGAAATGATACATAAATATTTATGTATGCAAGATTTCATATAGTTAAAACCCTCATTGGAAAATTAAAAGTCCTGTGTAAACCAAGAAAAAATAGAGATAAATTCCATGACTGTCCTCATATGTTTGTATAAGTGTTTGACACCTATGTTTACGTCTGGATTAGTCAAACAAAAAATAATATCAAGACATACCCTAAGATTTGTGTTTATAACTATAAAACCCTAAATTTTAGTAATGTGAGAACAAGGAAAAACTACAAATGTATGTCATGGAATGTCCAAGGTTACGACATAACTCTAGTCATGAAGAAAGGATTATTATGAAAAAGAATGGAAGAAAAATAATTTTTTTTATTCTAACTATATTTGAAATAATGGATTTATTCTAAAAATAAATAAGAATGCAAACTCCTAGAGATTAAAAGGTCAAGCCGACAAATATGATAGCCAAATCATCCTGAAAATACCTAACAAGAAATGCTAGATTTAAAAATCCTGATAATTTTAGCCTAGTAACAATATATACAATATCAGAAATGAAGAAATGTCATCATAAGAGTTACCATTAAATAGAATAAATGGTTGGAACAATTTCATTTCACCAACGACAAATAAATTCTTAAAATGAGAGTGAAACCATGTAATTTATCCCATCGACAATGACCTAGGTTAGAAATGGAACCTGTACAAATTAAAAACGCTCGAATGTACCTAGAAAACTAGGGACAAAGATAATGAATGCATTTGGAAGCAAATCCTTGGTAAAATATTGAAATGAAAATACGAACCTAACTATTGAAAATGAGAAAACAATTATCTTCAACGAAAAAATCCATAAGAGACAAGGGTTCACAATTTTTGCTTGAAAGTTTGATGAAAGGAGGATTGCAAAGTCAGGATTCTCACTTTGTAGTTATAGACAAAGTGTATTAAGGAGTTAAGAAGTTTAGTTAGAGCATTGGAGTCTTGTTAGAAGACCATTGAATGAATAAACATAGAAAAATTTACCGGGATAGTCATTAACATGGAGAAAACCCCTAATTTAATAAACACCATTTATCTAAAGAGATTCCATCTCGATCATTGAAAGGTTAGGTTCATATGAACGATCATGTCAACACCACAAAGGGACATGTATGCATATCAATATGAAACTCATCATTAGAACAATTTGGAAAACCTTTGCATTATAATATACCACATGGAAGTTAGGTGTAAATGTTTTACAATATATGTCATGAATTGGTAAAACCACCCTTGTGAAAATAGTGTCTAAAAGTGATCGCTTAGTCATTTTACACTAGGATGATTGAAATGCGCCATGTAGTATTGGTTTTACACCTAAAAAGCCATTGTCGCCTTAGGAAATAATTTAGAGAACCACTTTTCTTAAATTATTTATATTTTTTTACTTGAAAATAACCAACAATTCATTTAATTAATTTCATGTTATTTTCATATTTACCTATTTAGCAAAAATAATTAAAAATATTTTCACTCATCGATAGGAATAATTAAATAAATCATTATTTGTTTATTATTCATTAACCATTTAAGTCCTCTCCCATGAAATAATGATTAAATCATTATTTAGAAATTATTTCAAACTCACTTTGACCATATCTCCTTAAAGTAATTAATAAATCATTTTTATTTATTAATTACATTAACCATTTTTCTTAGTTAACTCAACAAGTCATTATTTTTGGACTTAGTTCACTAAATAAATGTTGTTTATCATTTTAATTATTTTTCCTCTCTCAGATATAATAAAATACTCCTAATTGTTATATCTTGATTTGGTGTAATAATATTTTATTAATTTACTAGATCTAGATCTATCCTAGCATTTTATTATAAATAGAGAAGTTTTTCTTCACTCTCTACACATGGCCATTTCATTATCGTCATTATCATCTTATGCCTTTTGGAATCCCACTTTCGAGTATAGATCTACATTCCTTATTTTCTCATTACAACCATAGAGAGAGAGAGAGATCAATTGTTGGAAGGGTAGGGACTAAAAGAACTCATCCCAAAGAGGAGGATGCTATCAACCCACATATGTAATTGTCTCCAACAGGTGCTTTTTTCATTATAAGAAAAATAATTTGTTTCCATTGGGTTTTGTTGTCTTCATTGATGTCATATTTTTTTCACATTGTTTTCGTAGGGTTTTCTAACAATATTTTTGCAGATATGAAGAATACTTGCAACTTTTTTTTGTTTGATTTCCTTGTTGTTAGGTGGACCATCACCAACTGAATAAGAATAATATCTTTGTCACCTACTGAAAAATATTCTCCTAACAAATGAAAAATCCACTAGTTTATGTAGCCATATCCTTGATGACTATGTTTCTGCATTTTTTCTCTCCATTTTTCTTTCTATTTTTAGATTTACAATGGTTTTTAGAAAAATCTTTGTGTTTTAGTGCTTTCGTTTCTTTTTTGTAGGTTACAGGTATCAACTAAGTAGGATACATAAATTTTTGTTACATATCTATGAAGTAGGAATCTCGAGATCCCAATGCACTTTTCTAGATATATTTTTTCTTGTCCAATGCAAGTTTTAGGCCAGAACCTACATTATAATGCAAGAGCCAAGTTAGTAACTACGTTATAAAAATTTTCAGCCTTCTATAATTTTTTCAGGGTTTTCCTAAGTGTGGGTTCCATTTGTCTCTCATAGGGATCTTCCTCTATTCCTATCTAGTTCATTTGGCCCCTATACTCTTACTTTTCTTCTCTTTAGGACGAAAGGAAAAAATCACCTTGGTGTTTTAAGTACACCTCCTCCAATTGATAGAGGGTTTGTTGAGTTAGGTAGTCTAGTGTTTAGAACTTGTAGCCATTTTTTTTCCAATATAATAGACATTTTTTTTCTTTCCTACTAAGCCTTAGTAGTGTCACTTTCGGTTTTGTTTGAACCTTGTGTTGAACCATTTCTCTAGGGTCTTTTTAGGTGTCCTCTTTTCAAGGTATTTGTTGTTCTTTTGTAGCATTTAGTCAATCTTACTACACAAATTCAATAGCATTGACCTTTTATCCTATCCCCACTTGGTTTTAGATCTCTTCGTATCGTTTTTCTTTGGGTTGCTTGTCTTTTAATAGTCTTTTTGGTGTTGTCTTCACAATCTATTTGGTGGCGATCGAAGGTAAAATTTTTGGAAAGAATGTGACTACGTTAATTGATCCTAGTTCTAATTTAACTTATATTTCTCCTACATAATTGGAAGATTTGGACCTAGAAAGGATAAGGGGAATAAAACCTTGTTAGTGGAGTTGACCATAGGAACTAAACGAAAGGTTATTGAAATAAGTAAATGTTGTTCAATAGATTTGAATGGAATGTATAGGTCTTATGATATCCTTTTTAGCATGGATTGTTAGAACCACACAAGGTAATCTTAAACCCTTTAGAAAAGTATTCCACACATGTCAATGAAGAAGTTTAGTATTGTACAATAAAAGGGGTTCCAAGAGTCATTTCTCTAAGGAAAATTTATGCCTTACAATTAAGAAATGTTCTCGAAAGGGATACCATATGTTTTCAGTTGAGATTGAATACCTTCCTAGCATAAATCAGAAACAATTTGTAGAGGATTATCATATATTAAAAAAATATAATGATGGATTTCCTAAAGAGAAACCCCACAACTCCCTCCAAGAAAGGATATATACTTTACCATTGATATTATTCCTAGAGTAGTTCCAGTATCAAAATCCCTATACAAAATGAGTATTCTGGATCTAATGGAATTAAATGTTCAGCTACAAGGACTACTAGAAGAGACATATAGAAGTGCTAGTGTGTTAACTTGGGGTGAAAAAGTAATATTATTTGTTAAAAATAATGACTGGACCCTTAGAATTTGTAAAGATTATAGGAAGCTCAACAAAATGAACATCAAGAACAAGTATCCCTTGCCACAAATTCATGTCCTATTTTATCAGTCCAAGGGAGTTTAAATTTTCTCAAAAATTGACGTAATATCTAGGTATCATCATATTATAATCAAATATGAGGACATTCACAAAACATCCTTCATGAAACAGTATGGAAATTATGAGTTTGTAGTGCTTGCATTTGGACTTCACAATGCACCAACCACTTTTATGTTCCTAATAAATAATTTACTTAGCCATTTTTAGAAATTTGTTTCATTCTATTCATAGATGACATTTTAGTCTTTTCAAAGAATAAAGAAGGACATGAGAAGAATTTATAATTGGTTATTCAAACACTTAGAGAAGATTAGTTGTATAATAAATTTAGAAAATGTTCATTTTATCATAAACAAATTCACGTCTTAGGCCATGTGGTATCCAAAGAAGGGATTGTTGTGGATGTTGAAAATATGAATGTTATTATGGAGTGGATAATGCCTAACGATGTGGATAATATAATAAATTTCATGAGAATTATAGGTTATTATAGAAGGTTTGTAGAGGGATTTTCCAAAGTAGCATAACCAATCACTTCTTTAAAGAAGAAGGGAACTAAGTTTGAATGTAATTAGAAATTTTATTATATATTTGAGAAATTAAATAAATTTTTAACTAATTTTTCGAATTTGATGCCGGTTGATCACAACAAGAACTTTTTAGTATGTATTGATGCCTGTAAAGGAGGCTTGGAGGGTTTTTCAATGTAAGAAGTCCATGTAATATGTTACGAGTCTTGAAAACTTAAATATCATGAGAATAGCTATGCTACACATGTTCTAGAGCTAGAAACCATCATTCATGCCTTAAAAATGTGGAGGCACTCTCTTATAAGTAAGAAATTCTAGTAAAAAACATATAACATGAGTCTCAAATATTTATTTAACTAGCCAAATTTGAATTCTAGGAAAGCATGATGGATGTCATTCCTTAGCCAATATGACTTTGAAATAATACATATGAAAGGAGAAGGGAAGAATATAGTAGATGCTGTTAGCAGAAAATTAAATTTGATTTGTGCCATTTCTACAAGTAGTTGGAAAACAAAACTAGCTAAGAAGGTAAAATTAGTTGGAGATTTTGATAAATAATATGTAAAAACTAAGGAAAAAATTTAGAAATATAATTTACAAGATGAATAAGAGACTTATTTTTTAGTGAATGATAAATACCTATTGACATAAAGGGACAAAAATTATTTACCTAGTGATTCAAATCTAAAACCATTTGTTTTAGATAGACTACATAAGAAGCCTACAATTGGACATCCTGGTTATGAGAATATAATAACTATGTTAGAAAAATATTTTTATTGGCCTAATATGAAAACATCACCAACATAATATATAGCCAAATTTTTAGAGTGAAAACATGTTAAAGTTTCCCATCAACATCCAGGTGGGTTACTATATCCTTTACCCATTTCAGAATGGAAATGGGAGGTAATATCCATGGATTTGGTCATCGGTCTGCCAAAAACAAGTAAATGTCATGATTCTATAATATTGGTGGTAAAAAAACTTTAGTAAGGAAACACATTTCATCCTTGTAGTGTCTACATTTAAAGCTATTAACATACGTAAAATATTCATGAAGGAAGTATTTAGACTGCATGGTATGCCTAGGACTATGATATTAGATCATGATGCAAAGTTTACTTCTAAAAATTGAAAACGTTTATTTGAGGGCATGGGAACAAAAATATTTTTTTCATAGCTTATCATCCTCATAATGATGTTCAAATAGAAAGGACCAATGCTACCATTTAATATATGTTGAGAATGTATGCCATGGATAAGCCCAACAAGTGGGATGATAATCTCCGTTGAGCTGAATTTTGCTACAGTAATGGGTATCAAAATTCACTAAAATTAGGTCTTTTTTAGGTGATGTATGGGGGATGATTTAGAGTACTTCTAATTTGGGACCATCCTAAATATAGGCTAGCGTTGGATCTAGATATGTTAAAGGAGATGGAAGATATAGTTAAATAGGTGCATAATTGTTTTTAAATAACTCAGGATCAACAAAATAGTTATACATATTTGAAGAGAGTTCAAAAATAATTCAGTGTTGGTGACTATGTCTATTTGAAATTGAAACCAAATAAGAGCACACATAGA
Organism: Pinus tabuliformis; assembly: GCA_031772625.1. Taxonomy (NCBI): domain Eukaryota; kingdom Viridiplantae; phylum Streptophyta; class Pinopsida; order Pinales; family Pinaceae; genus Pinus; species Pinus tabuliformis. Next base: position 541,737,357 of record CM062810.1, on the reverse strand, counting down.
ATTGGAAATTGTTCCAAGTTATCACCTATATGTTGTGGATCCTCTGAAGTGTTAGAAAAGATTAGACCAATGCCGTATCAACTTTCTCTTCCATCAAACATAAAATTTATAACATGTATCTTTGTTAAAGATATATGTACATTACCCAACTCATATAATTGATTTCAATTTTGTGTAAGTTGAACCAAATGGTGGGTTCCTAACAAAACCTCTATGTATTCTCTACCGAAGGGAAGTCACACTCTAGAATAGAATTATAACCCATGTTACAATTCAATGGAAACATTTCATCTTGGAAGAGGAAACTTCAGAATTAGAAAATTGTTTTAAAGAGGCACATCCATCCATATTTTGAAAAACATTTTGAATTATATAATTTCAAAGCAGAAACTAGTATAGTGTCAAACTTAAACGGGGGAGGATGTGATATCCCCTGACATGGATTTTATACTGTAAATTTTATTTGATTAGCATTCTTATTGTATTTATTTTGAAATACGTGTTTGAAAAATAATTTATCCATGTTGCATCACTGATAAATATTTTATGTAAATTTATGTTATTATGTTGTTAAACAAATAAAAGAATCTGTAAATCAATGTTGAAGCTACACTTGGTTGGAAGAGATAGGGATGCAAGTTAATGTTGGGAATTGATTACCCTTATTTATTAAGACTTAGGTATCTAATGTAAATGATTAGATTAGTTATGATAATGGGAATTATTGATAAATAACTTCCCTTAAAGGTATGACATTGTCTTCAAGAGTGGGGAAGTGGAGCTCATAAATGAGATAGTAACTAGCTACCACCTAGTGGATGAGGTGGAGGTAGTTACCAATTACCAACCATTTTTATAGTGCGGCATGGTTTTTTCCTTTTCTTGGATGAGAATTCACGTAGTGGAAGAACCGGGTGAGAGGAATGTGACAAAAACAAGTACAATGAAAAAGGACTTGCAAACTTGAGTGGTTAAGGAGAACCATTTGGCAAAAGGAGTCAAGGTTTTACAAAACTAGTTAGATATAATATTATTTTCTAGAATATTAATTTTAAGTTTAGTATCTGAAACTATGAATTTTTTGAAGATAAATTTGTTATAATGTATTTTTTTGTTTGTTTCACAAGTATATGGTCACTTTGGAATAAAATCCTAGGAACATAAAAAGAGGGTTGAAAGCTTATAATTGTGAAATACTAAATTTACATAGGATACCTCATGCATTTAGTATAATGAAAGAATACAGTGGATGATGATGTGAAAGAAGTTTGAGATTTAAAAACATGCTCGAATCTCACAAACAAGTATGTGGTAGCATATAAAAGAAAAGTATGAAAAATAGAGTTAGCGTCTAAGGGAAGGGATGCTAGTTAGTTCCTTTATTACTTTTTCTTTTATTAGTATGTTGGTTTCTATTAGAACATATACAATGTACAAAATCTGAAGTGAGACATCTCTTGCCGAGATAATATTTGTTCAAAAAAAAGAAAATAAAGAATACAAAGAACTATTTTGTGCTTGAAAATACCTGTAGTACTAGAAATAAACATAGACAAAACTCTAATCATTGAAGATGTAATCTTTGGTAAAATATATAATAACAAATTCATTGTCCAAGTTAATCTATATGAAGATTAACTAAGAAATTTTTTTTTTCTAAGTAAAATTGATCTATTTATAAAGACATAATGTATAGAAAGGCACCGGCCTCAGCGGCATTAGGTTAGTTGTATGACCAAACTGAGCATCAAACCTTGAATTCATGACTGCCCCAGATGGGGAAACCAGTCGGAGTACAAAAATTAGGACAGTTCAAGTTAACCTCGCAGGGCCTATAGTTCCATAATTCAAAAATTCTAACCCAAAAAATGTAAATTCCAAAACATAGCTCAGAAATTTCCACTGTAAATCAACAATTGGGAACAAGATTCAAAATTTTCATTGCCCTAGTTTGGGACAAAACCGGACAAAGACCCGACATGAAACAAGATTTAAAATGACAAGTAACAAAACTAATCAGGAACAAATTCAAGGCTTGCCACATAACCTTCCCAACAGCTACAAGGTGTCTTCTATTGGATCTTACTCTACGACCGGACACCATCCATAATCCTCAAAACCAGCATGATCAACCGCAATGCTACTTGTGCCCACCGGCATTGCAGACGCGTCGCCTTGTCGGCTTCCTGAGGCCCTTGTGTTGCCATGTTTTTTATCTGCAGCTGGTTGACTGGCAGCTACTGATTTGCCATGTAGGGATGCTTTACCATTGTCATGTTGCTGATTACCAGGGATGCTAATATCGCAGTTTCTTGGAGCCGCTCTGTTCTACTCGTCCTTGTGTTCAGGCGAAGGTGCTTGTGGTTCTATTTCTTCCGAGAAAGAAATGGTCACTGTGGCACTAATTACATGCCAGGTTAAAGTGCTGCAAAACCAAAATTGAGTGACATGGGGAGCAGAATGCGGAAGAAGGGGGAAATCCACTGAGTGAACTGCAACGTCCCTCCTTCCCGTGCCTTGGAGCCTGGCACATCCCCTTCCACTTCGAGTGTCTGGGTAACAACCATAAAGAGAGTTGAGAGGATTGGGATTATCAGGGAGGAGTCACGGGAGGCAGTGGTAGAGCTAGATGATTCCTATGGGTGAATGATACCTCCGTGAGTGCCTCCACGTCTACTTCGCATTCGATGTCTGATGCGAGCCATGGCAGGGTTGAGAGCAAGGTTGGCAGCAGAGGGGTTGGTGGATTTTCGATGTAGAGAATGAACAGGGGAGATTTGAGCCTGGTTTAAGTTGCAGAGACTAGAATGAGAGTAGTGAAATCCATTGTCTAGATCAAGACAACTTAGCAACCAGCAACGACTTCCTGTCACGGTGCGAGAGCAGGGAATTGTGGCCTGCGAAGGGCAAGCGTAATGGAGCAAGGGGGGAAGAATTGCATGATGCTCTGCAGGTTCCATGACAAAGAAGATGGTGGAGGTGCCTTGGCCTTCGGACACAATTAATGACTCCTGAAAGTTGGTATGAATGTGTCGGAGGTTGGCGTGGAGGACGACGTAGGTGGCCATGTGGTCATCCTGTCCTCTGACCATCTGTCTTATCATTTTAATTTCCATAGTAATCACTCGCATCCAGGTGCATTTCTTCTTCATTTTCCATTTAATTTTGCACCATATCATTGTAGTCCTGTAATTGAGGAGTAGTGGCAATAGAATTAAGTGTTCCTACATGAAGAGTATTTCCACTATCAACTCCAATGTTAGCTAAAAGATCTGCTACTTTGTTTCCATCCCTACAAATGTGCTTAAGGGTGACTACTCTATGAGTTGATAGCCATTGTTCAATCTGCTCCACTCATTCAGCCAATCTCCAATTGCTACTGACTTTGTATGATGGAGTCCCCTGTAGAATCTGATTCACCATGTTAATAAGAATCTAAGAATCCCCTTCAATTATAAGTGGGAAGAAGCCATTGAGTTGAGCAAGGAGAAGCCCCTGCCATAGCCCTTCTAATTTAGTAGAGTTGTTTGTATCACAACCAATTGAACCCATAAAAGTTAGGAGAGGAGTGCCTTTGTGATTCCTGAAGATTCCTCCATACCCTGCTTTGCCTGGATTACCTTTAGATGCTCCGTCAAAGTTAAGTTGTATCATATGTAGGGGTGGAGGAATCCATCTGTCCAATGTCATTCTTGGTGATGAAATTTTACCCTGATTTGCCTGCATCTGGTTTCACTGGAGATTCCAATTTACCCATATATTTTGTTCCTGTGGAGTGGAGGGAAAGTCTTCTTCGTGCCAAGTTTGGAGTAGTAAGGTTTCTCGAAGGTTTTGACACATAGTATTCCATAGGGCTTCTAAAGGGGTGGAATGGTCCTGGAAGATGTGACTATTTCTTTCTTTCGAGATGGTCCACATGTGGAATTCTGGTATAAGTTGTCCATAAAGCATTTAATAGTTTGATTTTGTATGAATTTGTTGCCCAAGTGCATATAGTGCTGGTGATATTCTCCTTAATTCGTCCATCTTTTTGGCATCTAAAGCTAACTTTTTCCCAAAGTCGGTTTGCCAGTGAATAGTAGTTTATGAGATGCTCAGTATTTTCTTCCATCTGTTTATAGTTTGGGGACATAGAACGTCCATGAAAGCTTCTTTTCTGAAGGTTGTCCCAAGCTAAGATTTTATTTTGGCAAAGCAACTAGAGGAAGGTGGATATTTTTAGGCCAGATGGGGGGGTCCCATACTTTGTAACAGAGATGGTCCTTGACTTTATGGTTTTTTATAATTATATGATAAGCCTCTTGTGACGTGAAGGTTCCTCTCGCTTCATAACCCCATCTGATTATATCCTTCTTGTCAGAGTAGCGTATTTGCCTGTTTGAGAGCTATGTTTCCAGCTTATTCTTGATCAGCTGCGTGTCTTTCTTGATGATGTGGTCTGTGCTTATCCATTTCTTATATCCCTGGGTATGAGTAGGCCTCCAGTGTTGATTTACCTTGATCATCGGTTGCTCTACCCAATCCTGAAGCTGGTGGGGTGTCATCAGGTCCTTCAATTTTGGTCTTTGCTGCCATGAATCTTCCCAAAACCTCTCATTGTTTCCATTCCTAATTTCCCAGAAGCTATGTTGTTGAATTAGATCCTTATGCTATTTAGCTGCATTCCAGATTAGGGAGCCTAGGCCAACTTCTGTGAGCCTAATTAAGTCATCTACTAGTCTATTATTGGCATATTTTGCTATCTAGAGAATAGCCTAGGGAGTATGCGGATCCGAGATCCAGTTCCACCAAATGAGTGCTCCCATGACTGTCTTGCTGTGTTGAGGATCTCGAAGTCTAGTACCCCCATATTTTTTTGGGAGGAAAACTGTATCCCATTTTACCAATGCCCATTTTCTCTTTTGTGTCATGTTTCCCCACAGAAAGGCTCTTTGAAGATGTTTGATGGCCTTGAGAACCCACTTGGGTGTTGCCAGAACTGTAAAAAGATAAAGTGGCATGGATTGCAACACTACTTTGATTAAGATGAGACAACTCGCCATGTTGAGAGCTTTGAAAGTCCAAGAAGAGAGACGAGCTTCGAATTTTTCCAAGAGCATATGCCAAGATGAGTGCTTTAAAGCAGTGTCGGTCATAGGAGCACCCAAGTATTTGGAGAGGAGAGCCACTATCGAGAAACCTAGGATCCTAGCAATTGAGGATTAGGTTATAGTAGGGGTATGAAAGAAAAAGATTTGGGATTTAGCTTTGTTAATGCATGTTCCAGAGGCATCCGAGAAATTAGTTAAAATGGATTTTAATTTGAGGGATTCCTGGGCCGAGGGGTGGCCAAACAACATGTTGTCATCTACAAATTGTTGGTGGGTGAAGGTAGGGGAGCTGGGAAAGGAGAGGCCCCTCAAATGCTGGGAATGAAGGGCTTCTTTGATGTATCATCTGAGACCCTCCACCATAATGACAAACAGAAAGGGGACAGGGGATACCCTTGTTGGATGCCTCTAGAGGGGTGAAAGGGGGTGGAAGGGATCTCATTGATCAGAATTGAGAAGAACGTAGAAGTTATAAGACTCATTACCCATCTGACCTAAGGGGGGATGAAGCTAAAGGCTATCAGCATTTTTTGAATGTACTTCCAGCTTAAACTATCAAAAGCTTTAGAGAGATCGATTTTTAGGAGCATACCTACTTTTATGAGCTTCTTTAAAGAGTGAATGATCTCATGAGTGAGTATAATGCCATCTGTGATTTGCCTTCCTTCCACATATGTTGATTTCTCTGGCGATATATGTAATGGATGCAGGGGTTTTAGTCATGAAGCAATAACTTTGGAGATGATTTTATACATGACATTACATAGAGTGATAGGTCAGAATTTGTCCAGAGTCAGACAGTGTTCTTCCTTGGGAATAAGGGCAATGAAGGTTGTGTTCAAAGAGGGAAGCATCCATATATTAGTCGTGGATTCATCAATGACTTTCCATACCTCCTCCTTGATTAGATCCCAGAAGTTGTGGAAGAAATCGGATGTGAAGCCATCTGGGGTAGGCGCTTTTCCTACTTTAGGTTGTCGCATGGCTGTCTCCACTTCCAGTAAGGATATCGGCATGAGAAGGATTTGATTGCATTCCTCTGTTATGATCTTAGGGATATTCTTGGTAATTTTCTCTATAGCTGGTAGCCGATCTATCTAAGGTTCTTATTGGACCTGCTGAAAATGAGTGAGAAGTTCCTATTCTATATCCTCATGTTTTTCTAGTCGTTCCTCTTGTTGATTCTGGATGTGAGTAATGTTGTTGTGCATTCTTCTCTGGATAGTAGTGCGATGAAAGAACTTTATGTTTCGTTCACCCTCTTTGAGCCATTTGACTCTTGACTTTTGCTTCCAAAGTATTTCCTCTTGCTTTGCTCTTACTGAGATTTGCATTTGTAGGTGGTTTTCCTATTCTGCTAGAGCTTCAGATCTTCCTTCTGCAATGATTCTCTACTGTAATTTTTTCATTTCTTGATCAAGAGCACTTTGTGCTTGGAAAATGTTGCCAAAGGTAACTTGATTCCATTGTTTGATGTTGTTCTTGAGATTTTTGAGTTTTTGTTGGAGCTGATACATTTTTGTGCCTTCCAGGGGTTTGAAGTTTTTCCAAACTGCATTAATCAGGTTGTGAAAGTCTGGATGTGTCAACCAGAAAGCTTCGAATTGAAAGGGCCTGCATGTATTGTTTCCTGGCCTTTGCCATTGAAGCATAATAGGCCAGTGATCTAAGCCTGAGAGTGGTAAGATTGAAGCTGAGAAGTCCCCTCCAAGATGGATTGCATTGTCGGAAAGCAGGAATCGATCCAATTGAGAGGCAATTTGATGTGCACCTACTCGTTTGTTATTCCATGTGAAGATTCCATTGTTGAATGACATATCTATGAGCCAGTTGTCATGGATGTAGTTTTTGAAGTGAGTACTTTCATTGTCCAGCTTGGCCCTTCCCCCTCTTTTTTCCTCCAATTTTGTTATCATATTAAAATCTCCTCCTGTAATCCAAAGTGGATGAGTTCTTTTAGAGTTGATCAAAGCTAAAGTATTCAGTATGTCTACTTTGTTTATTGCTTCCTGGGGGAAGTAGACATTGGTAATGTGTCCATGAACATTTGTCCCTATAATATGGAAGGTGGCTTGAATAAAATGTTTACTAGCATGAATGTTAGAAAGTGTGATAGCTCTTTCATCCCATACTATTTCTAGTCCTCCTGATGCTCCTGTGGCATCTACTGCAACTGCTTTGTTGCCTGGCCATGCTTTGGCAAGGGTCTGATCTAGCATTGTAGAGTTACATTTGGTTTCCTGCAAGAAGAAGACTTGAGGTTTCTCCTATTGATACATGTTTTTTATTAGTCTATATTTCCCAGGGCTGTTGAGCCCTCTGATGTTCCATGAGATGAGCTTCATGATGCACGGTTGGGTAGGGGATTGTAATACTTTGTAAGCTTGGAATATCTTCCAGATTCCACCAGCATCTCCCCAATGCAGATGGTTCTTTGAAGATATGTTTTCCTTCCTCTTTTTTTATTATCTTTAAAGATGCTTTTTCCATCCCATTGACTCCCACTTTGGATGCCTAGAGATCTTTGTTGCTGTGCCCTAGAGAGAATGACTTCTAAACTTTCTAGCTACCTTTCTGGGATCTTGTCATATTCCTTTTTCTTGTAAGCTTGTTCTAGTCCCATTATGTCTAGATCTCCAATGTTGAAGCTCCTCTTCCATGTGCTTGACTTCTTCTTGCTCCACCTCTGTGTCCTCTAATATCGTGGTTTCCTGTTGCATGCTATCCACATCCATTCCTTGAGCATTCCATTTTGGGGACTTGTTGGAAGGGGCAGATTTGAGATCTGTGGATTGCACGGATTTTTGGGCCTTCTTTGAGCTTGAGGGAGTGGCCTAGGGGGTCATCTTAGGGATTTCTTCAGAATGGTTTGGGTTTTCGAAGTTGTTAAGCTCCAGCTAAATCAGGGTTTCAAAGCTATTGCTAGTTGATGGCATGGAGGCATTGTCGACAGGTTTTTTAAGGAATGTAAAGGGTTTTTTGTGGTTCTTTTTATGGTTGGATATTTTGGTAAACCCATCTGAGTCAGGTTTGTCCACTGTGGGAGGGATCGAGGTTTTTATATTTAAAGGAAAAACTCGAAATAAATGGCTAAAGGCGTGGCATTTTCTACAATGGAATGGGACATGCTCATAATCTATTGACTATATCCATTCGAAATCATCATGAAATAGGCTTACCACATCCAGGAGAGCTTTGCTGAGGTGCATATAGACACATATTCGGGCATAGGAGGTGCATCACTTGAGTTTCACCTCCTCTGCAATTTTGATGAATTCCCCTAAACCATTACCAATATCTTGCAGCGAGTTTTCATCCCAGTCTTCCAAAGTGGGGGAGTAAAGGTGGATCCATACCAGTGCCCAGCTCAAATCTTCTTTGTCTGAATTGAAATGCTCAATCCAATCTCTCAGGTATAGTCCTACTGCATTGAAAAAGTATGGTCCGCCATCAAGAACCCTGTTTTGGTCCTCTAGACAGTTGAAGATTGTAGTAAAGAAACCCTTAGGCCCTAACTGCAGAGTAATGTGACCTTTTGGTTTCCATTTGGTGGCTATCTAGCCATGCAAAGCTTTCTCTGTGGGCCAAAAGCCTATGAAATTTCCAATCAATGCGTGATCCTTCATGTACTGGATTTGAGAGTTAATCCAGTGACTTGGGAGCTCAATCTTAGGTCTATCAGTTGCTACAGGCTTGTAGGTTGCCAACGTCACTTTGGGTGCTTCATTCCTATTGGTATTCTCTGGCAAGATTTCGGGCTCTGTTTCTATATCGTCCTAGTGTTCCTTCCTGACCTCTTTTATGTGCCGCAAAATACTTTCCGCGTCAGTGGGGGGAGGCGTCGTAGCCTCCCCTTGAGGGGGTTCCATTGCTGGCTAACTATTCTTGTCATGTAGTGGTTATCTTTTTGCTGGAGAGTAATGGCAGAATATCTATGTCTATGTAGGTCTGTCGTTTGCAAGTCTGAAACAAACCCTAATCGCTCATGATTTGTCTCCTCCGGTCATCGATCATGAACCGCGATGATCAAGATTAACTAAGTTTTATGGAATATATTGAAAAAAAATTATGATAGTGTGCAAGAAGAAATAAAGAACAAGTTTAAATAACTTTCAAATACATATCACAAGGTAAAGGGTAATTATGGTGGATTATTTCTACCACTAATGTTCCAAAAATACTGCCTAAGGAATATAAAGAAAAATGTGTACATATTTCATATACAAGTAAAATAGTTTCTCTATAAACATATACTACAAACACTGAGATATACAAATGAATGGACTAAAATTATATTAAATAAAATTAAAAAAGAAAAATATCGAATGATTTTGAAAAATAAAAATATAGACTACTAAAACTATAGTAAGTTGTCAAAGTCTACCTTTGTATTCATTTAAAAAAAATTACAATACTAATTTTCCTTAGTTATAGTAACCCTTTTATAAACAATTGCATCTTAGGCATGGAATCCTATGTCATACAAACTTTCATTTACGAAGTATCTCCTGAGAATTAACTTAATAATTAAATTTAAAAAATAATGAAACCCTCGTTTTCCAACTTCGACAAAAAAGTCATCCACATGCAGAGAAGTAACTAGTGGTTTTAGGATGATTTGAGCTCGAGAGAGGAAGCGGAAACATTAGAGAAATTTTTGGGTCTAAACTGGGCCTCCTAAGGAATATTATAAAATAATGGTATAAAAAATAAAATATTAGATTACATCATCAAATTTTAGAGGAAAAAAAGAAAAAACTAATTTTACAACTCATATTTTCAACTTATCTCCCTACACTTATGCTCAAATTTCAAGTGGGAGCACTTTTTGGATGCAAAATTTAATTTCTCATCCAAGGAGTACCCATGTTGCACATTTTTTATGGACCCTGCTACATGAAAAATGAGATACACATGAAAAAACATGATTACAATCATGTTTTTCATATATTTCTTATTTTTTGTGTAGCAAGCTCCATCAAAAGTATACAACATGGGTACTCCTTGGACGAGGAGTTAATTTCAGCATCCAATGAGTCCTCCTACTTGAGATTTGAGTAAAACAATATAGCGATAAGTTGAAAATATGAGTCAAAAAAGTAGTTTTTTAAATTTTATTTTTATTTTTTAATATTTTTATTGTTTTACTCCAAAAATGGTGAATCATCCCCCATGGTTGACACCATCACCTTGAATCCTATTAGTTCTTATAAAGCAGATTTTAGTAGTACTTTTTTTGTTTTGAGACCCACTTTTTACCTCAAAATTTCTCTAATCTGCAGATCCAGGTGGCTCCTGAGACACACACACGACAAAGAGGGCTTATGGAAGCTCACAAATCAAAATGATCAGAATGCTTTCAAACTAGGACTAGAGCATAGATCTTGTCATCTAGATCCTAGCAGTGTGAATGGTTCTTTAATCTAAGCTCGTATGAGGGAGAACGAGTCAATCAAAGTTTTGGTCAAAGTTGGCTTGTGGGCCAGGTTTAAGTGTCCTACAATTTGACTGACCCCGAGCCATGAAACCTAGCTCCTAAAAGTGAGTGAATTTGTTGGATCGTTAATTTGTCTAATATCCCCTATATTAGACAAATTCGAAAAAAGTGTTTATAAAAATAAAATAAAAATTATAAATGAGGTGGCAGGCCACCACCCCCACTACCCCAAACTACGTTACAAAAAAGAACAAAATTTATTAAAGGGCTGATGGGCCATGACCCCCACTAGCCCCACCGCAGCAACCAAAAATATGTTTAAATATGGGTCAGTAGCCATGACCCTACCAGACCCTCCAACCAGCACCTTCTATGCAATATTTATGGGCAGTGGGCAGGCAACCTCCGGTGGACCCGACCCACACCCCACCACACATGTCATAAATTCATTTGGGCCAGTGGGAATCGAACCCACTTGGCCACATGGTTGGCCCACTCCACGGTCGACCCAACCAATAAACCAACAAACAACAAACATTAAATACGCCCAACAATTACTACAAAACAACGCACCAAATTGCAAAGGTTATGGGGCGGGCTGCCCAATGCAAACCCGACCCCCAACAAAAAATATATTCTACTATTTTTTTAAAAATGAAGGTTGTGCTAATATGGAGGGGTCGAGATTTGACCACCTGGCCTCCTCGTTATAATTCAGGATCCCTACTGATCCACCCAACTAACCTCCTTGTAATATTTTCCCACAAAAATTTATATAAACCTGTCTTTTTGTCAGTGTGCTAGCAACATGGAGGAGTCAAGAGCTCACATAGAAATCGAGACAATTTTTTAATCAATTTATTGCAGGTGGAACCATGAGCCTAGAGAAAAGGCAAGTGGAATCATGATTGGGTGAAATTCTCAAGAGGGTAAAATTTTTGCAGTGTCCAAATTGAACAAATTTTATGTCGATATTACACCTCTCAATCACATGAACCTGATGGTGCAGTCAAAATTTCGATCTGTTTGCAGAGGATCCGAAGGGGGGAATCTTTTAGGAATCTAGGGGGAATCTAAAAGATTCATTAAGCCATAGATTTCCATTTTCTCAGGCTTCAGATATTTGACAGTCGATTTTTCACTATTGGATGCCACAAATCTGATGGTGCATTCAGATTTTCCATTTACTCATTTCATTTTTCAGCCACTTTTCAAAGTGGAGTGCAGGTGTCAGCATTCATTTGCGAGTATTCATTTCCATGCGATTCGATGCCGTGAGATTTATGGTACAAACAACTTCAACATCTTGACATCCTTTTCTTCAGATGGCCCCCAAGATGTGAGGTATATGTCGTATGTTAATGTACTTCTTTTCAATATGCAATGCATTGTGATGCACAAATCCCTATTTGATGTTTGATGTGGGATCTTGTTTTCTTACTTTTTTCATGATTGCTGCTTGATGTGACATGGAATCATTTGTGGGATGTACTTATTGTCATGATTCATCATGTTTTATTTGAGATCCCTTTGTTGTTATGTTGATGGGATACTCGTGTCGCCATGTATGTTTGCATTGAAATCATTTTTATGCAATGTTGGTAGGATGCTCATTATCATCATGCATGAGTTTACGTCATACTAATAGGAATCCTTTTTGAATGAGAGTTCGTGCAGCGGAACATCTCTTGGAGCCACTCCTTCGTGAGGGCATTTTCCTTGCATGATAGTGACGTCACCACCTATGTACATCATCACTATGAAAACACTTAATGTAGTGGCCTACACCATCTTGACACTGGGGCCCAAAGACGTAGTCCCTCCTGGACAAACTTCAATATCAATGTTTTGTTATTTCATGTTGTTGATTCTTGTCATGTTCCTTGTTCTTTACAGCGCGCATCTATGTTAATTTATGATATTTTAAATGCAATTCTAATCACACCATGAAAGTAAAAGATCTTGGTTAAATCAGGGAGTTGAGTCAGCTCCGATCAAGTTTGGTATCAGTGTAGTCTTTGCATGCATGTGAATTTCAAGTGTGAACAATGGAACGTGCAGGGACAAAGGATGAAAAAGAAATGTACGAGACCATAATCAAAATTTCCAAAAGGGTCGAAATAATGTATGAAACTCTACAAAAAGAGACTGAGGAAAAGGAACAATTGCAGCTTCAGTTGCAAGCCACGGAGGAGGCCTTGGAAGAACTAAAGCACATAATATATAATCTTCAAACAGAGAACTCTAAATTGAAGATGCTTCTACATGAAGAGAAAGAGGAAAAATAAAGTTTGCTACAACAACTGCAAGCTAAGGACGAGGCCTTGGAAAAGCTGTAGCATGACCCATGTGAGGTAAAAAGTAATTATATGAATTCATGCATGTGTCCTAATGATGATTTCATTGTTTTTGAAAATCATACCATAAGAATTGGCTCCAAACTGTTGAAGAGAATGGGCTATGAAGTAAAAGGCTTGGGAATTAATGGCCAAGGAATTGTCAACCCCATCAAAGTAGAAGAATTACCCCGTCATCAAAGAGTTGGGTATGTCAGGAAAGAAGTTGGGGAATGAACAAAGATAGCTAGCAAACCACCAACAGCAGATGATGAGAAGCCCTCATCAGTTCTTTCCAAATCGACAAAGGAGGTAAAAGATGTTGATTTCCTTTCGGTTGCATCTTCGCATGGTATGATTTCTGTTGGATATTTGGATATCCCAATTACAGGGACAAACATGAGGCTCCTTAGAAGGACGAGGCATGAGGAGGAAGAAAAACTTGGTGTTAATAACCAAGGCATAACTCAATCATTGGAAGTTGTGCAAAGACCTCAATTTGCAGGCTTGAAATACACTGAGGGAGTGTGCTCGAAGGTGTCAGATTCTTTGGAGACATTGTTGAAATCGTTGAGGAAGGAGAATGATGGGAACACATCCCCATCATCCCATGGTAGTTTCCATTGCAGGGAAAGAGATAAGGCAATCTCTCATCTCCATACTTACACCAGAGAGCAAGGAAAGGTATAACCACTATCAATATTTGAATGTTCATTTTGGTTATAATCATGTCGTTAATGATGAACGTAAAACATGGCATCGAAAAATATGTACCTTTTGTGGATTACATAACCATACATTTTCTAAGTGTTGGAAAAGAATAACAACACCCAAAAGGAGGAGGCATGAAAGACCCCCTCAACAGAAGGTAAAGAAAATGTTAAGCACATCTGGAGGAAGAAGATGTATTACATTCATTGCGACCAAAGTGGCCATCAAAGAGCCACATGTTGGAGGCTCCATCCAAAGCAGCGCCTTAAAGAAAAAGTGTCGGTGCATGAACCAGGTGAAACACTTGTTCGACAGGAAAAACCACCACAGGGGATTACCCATTCACAATGATAAGTGAAAAATGGTTTCTAGATATGTTAACTTGTCATGGTCATGCTTTTGTAAATCATTTGTTTCATTTTATGGGTAATCCCCCATGACAAGTGATGGAAAATGATAACACATTTGATGGAAAGTGATGTCGTGTTTCCATCACTTGTCAAAGAAAAAATAGAATTTTTCCTTATCGTTTTAAATCATGTGTTGCAGTGACGATGTGTTTTCCATCACTTGTTGGAGCAACAATGATATGTTGGCCTTGTTTTCATAGTGGGGTATTGTTTCCATTTCGATGTAAACTTGACCACCGAGTGTGTGTTATAAATTCGTGGCAAGTATCAGATACTTGGGTCATTAGTTGGTCATGTAAGTCAAGCATGTAATTTGCAAAACAATGTACTACAACGTGCAGAGGTTGCAAGTGTCGGCTCATCGCTTAAGGCTCTGAAGAACAAATGTGAAGGAGATGGAAGTGGGACCTTTTTCAAGATGCTTGTGATGCAGACAAGGTACAAATAAGTTGTAGATTATTTTTCATGCTTTTGGAGGACCAAAAGTTCCTCAATGGGGAGGATTCATCCAAGTGGCTCCAGAGACACACATAAGACAAAGAGGGCTTATGGAACCTCAAAAATAAAAATGATCAGAATGCTTTTGAACTATGACTAGAGCGTAGATCTTGTCATCCTGATCGCAGTGGTGTGAACAGTTTGTCAATCTGAGGTCATATGAGGGAAAATGAGCTAGTCAAAATTTTGGTCAAAGTTGGGCTATGGGCCAGGTTTAAGTGTCCTACAATTTGACTGACCCCGAGGCATGAAACCTAGCTCCCGAAAGTGGGTGAATTTGTTGGATCGTTAATTTGTCTAATATCCCCTATATTAGACAAATTCGAAAAATGTGTTTATAACAATATAAATATAAATATAAATATAAATCAGGTGGCGTGGCACCACCCCCGCCACCCCAAACTACATTACAAAAAACAAAAAAAAATATTAAAGGGTTGATAGGCCATGACCTTCGCCAGCCCAACCATGGCAACCAAAACTATGTCTAAATATGGGTCAGTGGCCATGACCCCGCCAGACCCTCCAACCACCACCTCGTACGCAATATTTATGGGCGGTGGGAGGGCCACCTCTGGTAGACCCAGCCCATGCCCCACCACACATGCCTTAAATACATTTGAGCCAACGGGAATTGAACCCACCCGGCCACGTGGCCGGCCCGCTCCACGGTCGTTGCAAGAAATAAACCAACAAATAACAAACATTAAATATGCCCAACGACCATTCCAAAACAACGCACCAAATTGTGAAGATTATGGGGCGAGCTGCCCAATACGAACCCGACCCCCAGTAGAAAAATATATTTTACAGTTTTTTTAAAACGAAGGTTGTGTTAATATGGAGGGGTCAGGGTTTGACCACCCAACCTCCTCCTTAAAATCCAGGATCCTTACCAATCATCCGCCAAACTAACCTCCTTGTAATATTCACCCACAAAAATTTATATAAACCCGTCTTTTTGTCAGTGCGCCATCAACATGGAGGAGCCAAGGGCGCACATGAAAATCGAGATAATTTTTGAATTAATTTATTGCAGGTGGAACCATGAGCCCAGAGAAAAGGCAAGCAGAACCACGATTGGGTGAAATTCTCAGGAGGGTGAAATTTTTGCAGTGTCCAAATTGGACAAATTTTATGTTGATCTTACAGCTCTCGGTGACACGAACCTAATGGTGTAGTCAAAATTTCGATCTGAGCAGCAGATTTGCAGAGGACCTGGAGGGGTGAATATTTTAGGAATCTAGGGAGAATCTAAAAGATTACTTAAGCCCCAGATTTCCATTTTCTCGAAATTTAGAAATTTGACAACCAATTTTGCAATATTCGAGGCCAAAAATCTAATGGTGCGTTCAAATTTTCTGTTTACTCATTTCATTTTTCGGCCACTTTTCAAAGTGGAGTGCAGGTGTCAGCATTCATGTGTGAGTAGTCATTTCCGTGCGATTCGACGCCATGAGATCGATGGTACGAACAGCTTCAGCAGCGTGACATCCTTTTCTTTAGATGGCCCTAGGATGTGAGGTATATGCATTATGTTCATGTACTTCTTTTCGCTATGCGATACATTGTGCTGCACAGATCCCTATTTGATGTTTGATGTGGGATCTTGTTTTCTTACTTATTTCATGATTCCTACTTGATGTGACATGGAATAATTTGTGGGGAGTACTTGTTTTCATGATTCGTCATGTTTTATTTGAGATCCATTTGTTGTTATCTTGATGGGATACTCATGTGTCGCCATGTAAGTTTGAATTGAGATCCATTTTATGCCATTTTGCGGGATGCTCATTATCATTATGCATGAGTTTAGGTCATACTAATAGGAGTCCTTTTTCAATGAGAGTTCCTGCAGTGGAACATCTCTTGGAGCCACTTTTTCATGAGAGAATTTTCCTTGTATGATAGAAACGTGACCACATATGTACATCATCACTATTGACAGCACTTAATGCGACGGCCTACACCATCTTGACACCAGGGCCCAAACATAGCCCCTCCTGGACGAACTCGGTTATCAATGTCTTCTTATTTCATGTTGTTGATTCCTGTTCTATTCCTTCTTCTTTATAGCATGCATCTATGTTCATTTATGCTATTTTAAATGCAATTCTACTCACGCCACGAAAGTAAAATATCTTGGTTAAATATGAGAGTTGAGTCAACTTGGATCATTCCACGAGTGGTAGGTACGTTCCAAATTATATCCTTGAAGAGAAAGCTTTCAAAATTATCCTAAGGATTTATTTACCTGTGAACTCACAAAAAAATTATTTTACTAATATTTATTAAAGGAATGATAAATAAAATGACTAGGAAAAACAAAGAAAGAGAATTGAAGGGCAATCAACTGAAAATATCCTTGTAAACATGAAACTCTATCATACCATTCAAGACAAATATTTATATATGAGTACCTAATTCAATTTTATAATTTTGATTAAATTTAGAAACAATGGTAAACATTTGAGCAACGAAAGAAGAAAATGAATGAACATAATTGGTATGAGTATACATATGAATATATGAATAGTTATGTAGTGTTGAAACCCTATGGACATTTAACATTACTCTATACAATATAATTACCAAACAAAATGTCTTATAGTCAAGGTTATGTAATTTATTTAATGGCCATGGTGGTAGTCTAGAGCAAACCTATTATCAATTTTACTAACAACCTATGTAGGGCTAGGCTTTTATGTTATGAAAACATAACAATGAAATTAATAAAGAGAATCAATGAAATAACATTCAAGAAGAAGGATAGGAGGAAAAAATGTACAGTTGTGCAAGAAAATATATTTTTCAGACATGGTAACATTGTGATATCAATTCACAATAAGAGAAAAATAAAAAAATAGATAACAAAATATCCAAAAAAGCCTTATGGCCCTAGAGTGAATGGTCAGGTTTTTTCTTTCAGTAAATTGAACATATGAGAGAAAAGACATTAAAAATAAAATTAAGTGCAGGATTTGAGTCAATATCTGAGTGAGTTCAAACATAAAACAAATAAAGTGTTGGTTTCTACCAAACATCCAAAACATTTAATTACTGGTAAGATATTCTAAATATAACCATTGGTAAATAGGATCTACAAGCTAAAACAAGGAGCTAGACATGAAATATGTAAGTGAGAAGAAACAAAAGTTGTTATTTTGGTAAAAGAAAAGGGAGATGCTATGAAATAGAATAGGTAATTTTTGTTGGGTTAAAAAAAATCCTTGTAAAAATATATATATACCATTGGTTTCAGCACTAGAGTGTCAACGGTCGATCATGAAAGGACAAATCATAGCTACCGAGATTAGGGTACATGTCTATCAATATGAGTTCATGTGAAGAGAATGTGGTATTCATCATTGTGGACTTTGGTTGAAGCTCCACTTTTGCAAGAAGAGCCACAAGCATTTGAAACACATGTCCTCGCATTAATAGTAATGTTCATTAACAAACACATATGAAAGTACACAAACATAGACACAAACATAAATAGAATTTGCAATGGGCCAAATTTTATTCCTAGCAATCAATATATTAACCAACCTTCAAAAGTATATCAATCATATGCATGGACCCTTGGATATTTAAATGTATATTTCGTAGGTTGATAACATGTGCAATTAGTAGGTATAGCTTGAGGAATAGGAAATTGCTTGGTACATGTGAACCTTTCAAATATAAATTCATAGGGCATACGTTGTATAAATATAAACACCAAATGGAATAATGATAATGTACATTAAAGTTATCAGGTTGGTCCTATGAGGATTCACACTCATAGTAATTGTATGTATATATTCTTAGCTTTGTAATAATCATAATGAAGGGATGTTAAGAAAAATTAGGGCTAGGTAACAATAATTACTTTGATAGTAAAGTGGTAAAATTAAAGGGGATATTAGATATTTCAATGAGTATATTGATAGATGCAACCTTTTCATTTCATAAAATGAATACATTAGAAATGAATAGAGAAGAATTAAGTTTAAGTAAAATAAAATGAAGATAATTATGTGTATGACATCTGAGGTTAATATATAATGGTGCCTTATGGCCAAAAAATATTGCTAGTGAAGTAGAAGTTGAAAGCAATGAATATATATATAAATGGTTACTGTATGAGTATTTCATTTTTTGTTAGGGTGTTCTATGAGGTGTATTATAGATATAAACCACGTAACCATTTCAAGAAAAAATCCAATAGGAATGTAAGGTCACCATACTCTCCTTCTATTAATATAAAGTGGGCAGGAGTAGAAAAATTTATGGTTAACACTAAAAATTCTCTTTGTGTGATCTATATCATATCCCCTTCTATTTTCTTTCCTCATATATGAAGAAAATGCACTTGAAAATAATGGGTCCCCTTTTCCTCCTAGTGGCCCAGTTATAACACAAACCCATAACCTACTAGTCGTAAGTTTTGGCTACCTCCAACCTCAACTAGAGTTACAATATGGACCCTTCTAAAGTCTTATTCACCATAATTCATGTGACTAGCCCATTTTACATGAATAATAGGCGTTTTTCATGGCATCCTCTCAAATTATGGTAGTAAAAATATGAAATCCAAGTTTTGAGTGACATAAATTTTGCATATAGACACTAATTGAGGCAATTATTTCACCATTGGAAAGGTTTCTATGTGTAGAATATGAAAATGAGAGGTCGAAGTTAAGTGGAAAATTTTTACCCCCGATAAATGAGATTTTATGCTTAAAAAATTATCTTAGAATGTTTTAGACCCCAATTTTTCAAACTAGGTCTTGTTAGCAAAAATGGACTTGTGAGATGATTCCTCCATGTTTTCAACTCTAAGAGCATCAATATCGATAAAAAATATATATTGATATAATTTATATCATACATCCCAATTTCTGGAGGATTTTGGTCCCCCATAGCTTCTACTAAATGAGGCGAGGAAACGTTTCCTCCACCTTCTCTCGAGTGTACTGTTGGCTTTTTGGGGCTCAACCCAGGTTCAAAAGTGATTTAGCCAAACAAATCCTGCACTATCAACCCTTTTGGCAATAGTCCACGGAGCACGAACTAAACTCTCACCTGAGGTAGTAGGGGAGGGTGCTGGAACCAAGTTTTCGCACCCTTTGGATGTCGTGATGTGGTCTGGATGGGTTGCAAAATGATCTACGGCCTTGCACCACTCTGCACTATTGTCAGGCTTCCGCGTAGATCCGCGCTGTTGCGCCTTATTATTAATGATTTTATTACAGATATAATCTCCTTCCTACAGTCTTTAAGAAAGAATTTACCAATACTAACCAGTGGGCGCAATCATGAATAAGCATAAATTCAGAACATAAGTAAATAAATATGCTCGCGATAAAACACACAACTAATTTAGAAACTCTTATCTTTATTTATCTTCTGTCAATACAACTAGATCCACCCTATGCACTCAGCTGCAAGGGTCTACGCACTTAGCTGTAGGGGTCTACACACACAGCTATGAACTCTACCAGACCTCTACGCACACAACTGCAGGGCCACTATCTATCTACTAACACCCTCGACTCGGACTTACAGACGCAAAGAGAATATTGCCTTCATAAACCCATAACATTCAAGATCAAAACCCAAAAACTAACTTCTAACCTTAGAGCCTTGCTCTATTTATACATTCCCATAGACCGTGGACCATGGGCAGGCCGACTCACTTTCTATTTTCTTACATTATTTTCAGGTGGACAACCCTTTGACTTGACTCATTACAGTTCACGCACCACACACCTCGCGGAGCCTTTACCATACTATTACCCAAAATTTTGGGCTTTGAGCCCCAAAACCATTATGCAGGGCCTCCGCTACCCAACAAGCCCCCAACAAAATCATTGTGACTCGTCCCGAGTCACTCGGATGGTGCAGTAATCTTTGCGCAGAGGTCATTCAGCAACTTCTATACTTCGCTTACACTCACAACAAATTCTTCCGCCGTCTGTTGTACCCATTGTGCGTGAGCCACCGATGCATTTGTGTCAGCTTCAGTTGCTTGTCCAGGTTCATATACTACCTGCATGTGTGCTAACTTTCCCTCGATGTTGCTGGAGACCGCAGATGCCTCATCAAGCCAAGGTTGGATGCATTCTTTAAGCACTGCTTCCTTCTACCGAGTGGTGTCCACTTATGCCTTGAGAACTTGGGCATCCCTCATTTTGGCCAATCGTTGCATGATGGTGATCGTTTGAGTAGTCCCCTGGACATTGTCATAGGCTTGCTATAACTCCCACACTTCTGTCTCTACCTGCTGTAGTGTTCGGTATTCCTGGAGGGATGTGAGTGTAAGGAGGGACTAATCCAGCAATCCTGAGAAATCTTGGACAGTGTGCTTTAACACTTCCAATCCTGCCTGAATTTCGCCGCAATGCTACTCTCAAACTTCCTGGGGTGTGGGTGGCTATGCCTTTAGTCTTAGCTCTGCAATTTGTAAATTTAATTCCAACTGAGCTTTCATGGTCTCCTCTTGGACAGTACAGAATCCTCCGACCATGTGATGAATCTTGTTAGCTATTGGAAGTTCTACTGGCACAACCAACTCTAGTATGTTGTTGCAGGCTTCTGCCACAACCTGTTCCAATTCTTGGTTATGTGTGACCAAGTCATCATGCTTTAGACTGACCTGCTCCAGATTTTCCTTGTGATCCATTTGGATTTGGAGGGCGCGGCCTTCCTTGGCACGGAGCTCAGCAGTTACCCCATCTTGCAGTTGGTATAGGGTTTCTCTAGGAAGGGTGGTCAAATTCAAACCCCAACTGTGCAAGTCACCTTCAGCTAGTGCTAAGACATCACCTGCTGGTAACATTAAAGTGTTCATTGTGTGGGTGCGCACCATCTGCTTGACTGCGGATGTATCATCTACTAGGTTTAGTGTCATCCCTCCTAGGGGTTGCACCTATAATTCTTGCAGCTGTTCTCTGAGCTCCCCCAACATAGCTGTCTGCTCTGTCATCATCTCCTCCAATGCACCTTTAGTGATATTACACATCAGTTTGCTGCTGTGACAACTCCTTAGTGTGTGGCCTCTTGACTTAGGTCGATTTTGTGGTAAGGTCTGTGCACTTCTATGTCTCTATTTCCCTCTACATGTCCTGCTTCGAGGACATTTCTTAATCTTCCCTAATCTCTTCGGCGATTACTTCCTTGGTCGCCTCGTGCTGCGAAGCTGCCTTCTATCCTTGACACGTCCTTTCGGCCATTTTAGTGAGTCGCAGCTGGATTTCCTACTTTTGCTACTATGCTGCCATCCTTTCTAACATGGCCACGTCTAAGGCACACCACTCCAGAGGCCATGCTTCCATTACCTCGTAAATTGCATCATCCGTTACAATGAACGGAATCTTTACCCATGTTTGATTGGGATCCTTATGCACCTAGATATATAGGTTATGCATGTCCAATTTGAACTCAGTCATGCTTTACAAATTGTTGTATACTGTCGGGGATAACCACGGTCTTCGAGTGATCCATGTATGGATACTCGCCTCCATGAATGTCCAAAACACCTTAATCTCACGAACCCTCGCGGCGTCCTTTGTAGCCCAGAGCGAGTTATACCACACTGCTTCAAGTAGGTTCTTCTCAACATTGGGAAACTGGCTACCCTGTGGCAGTTCTCCTACAACCAGAAGGATTGATAGTAGCAACCATGCATAATGGAAAGTCTTACCTTTCTCCTAGGCTTCCTTACAATTCGTCAAAAATTCAACGTAGAGAAACTGTGCCTAGTTGAAGTGAACCCCTTCTGCACACTGCTCCGCAAGCGCAATGACAGGGGCTGGCACCTCATCTGTGTGGCATTTCCTCATGATTTTACTAGCCAGTAGCTGGGTGGTGACTCGCACCCCTCGGTCTTTGATGCTTGCTATTACATACCCATGCTTATGCTTTTCCAGCTTATATGTAGCCTTCATTACTTCTATGAGACCCACATCGCTACTTGTCCCGGCTATGTCTGCGGGGTCATTCCCTTTAGTAGGAAGGTGGGTAATTTGGTGTACTGAATCGGCCATGATGGGAATCGGTTCCTCAAACCAGAGATGCCCATCATGTACCAGACATAGTAGCTGTCAGATAACAAAAATGGTGATGGACATGTGGTGATAGTGGTGTATCCACCTCAAATTGAGTAATCTTGCCTTCTACATGCCCCATAACCACTACTGTTGTAGTAATTTCTCTTCAGCCAATTGAGGGAACTTCTCGCTATCCATAAGATCCCAATCTTCGAACTTGATACTCGGTACTCAGCCCAGCGGTAGACCACCAAACCTTATCTAAACTAGGAGAAGTGGGGTCTAGAGCATACTCTTCATGGTGTCCAGGTCCTTTGGCATCTCGGCCATCCCATTCCATGGAGAGATATATGGTGGTAGTGAAGGTATTTTGACAACATCCTCCTCTTTCTCATCTTGGGCTTCAACCTGAGCGATCAGGGCCTACAAATATTCCTCATTCTCATCGATTTCAGTGGTGATTGCTTTTTCCTTTTCTGCCACTGACAATTTACTGAATCTCGGTGATACCCAGATTGGCCCCATAGTCTTCTTGTCTTTCTGGGGTCACGGTGTGCATGGGGACTTTGGAACCTCAAGGTAGCAGCGACTATGTCTGGCTCCTCCTGGGTTGGATACAGCTCTTCTGTGAACCATGCTTGGTTTATAGCCATGGTACTCATGGGAGGCCTGATAGCTGGGTGTTTGTTGTTCTGTACTGGCTCAAACCTCAAATATCCCAATGTTGTCAAAGGGTTTTTGTAGGAATGCGTGAGACTAAATGTAACCCTTCCCTCCATTTCCAATTCATTAATGTCTTCTTGGCGGCAGATCTTTTCATATCTATCTCGGAACTTCTACCTTAATGGCCTGCCACCCTCTCCTCTCTACCATAACTCAAACTTCTTATCATGAATAGTGACATTAATGGTCACCTTCCAACCTTCTCATGTGGTAGCGCAACCCCTTTGGCGCGGCTACGATCTTGCTAACCGACTGGCCTTGCACAGACCCTTCTTTCCATGCAGGCCTCCCGTAGACTTGTTTATAGTCCCATGCCTTCTTTCAACTGCTTGGGGGGCTAAGAATGTGCTTTCCACAACTAGTTAGGTGGTCGCACCCCAGGTGTGAGAGTTTAGCTTCCCTACTAGCCCGAGTTGTGGGCACCTTTTGAGTGCCTCCGTATCTGTTATTCTCTCGTGTGCTGCTGGATATGGTACACTCCACCATTTGTGTGGTCACAACCATGATAGTAGGGTCGTAGCTTGTTCCAGTACCGAGGTAGACCTAGCTAGGCCTGGCTCCCTTCTTTGCAGATTCCTGCAGCCCACTTGTGCTACGTCGATTTTCATTTTGTTGATTGCTTCATCCAACATCAGGCTTTTCCTCCTTAGTCATGCCCATTCTGTCCTCTTGGTTCCATCTTGTATTGCCATTGATAAGATCACCTTTGCCCCCCTCCTTTTTCTGATGGTCCATCGACCCCTTGGTAGCTACAGATTCCCATTGGGTCGTCTTACCAAGAAGACACCTTTCATGCTCCCCCCTATTTTCCTATTGGCTTTGTCATGAACAGCTAGTGGAATGCATTTCTATGGCGAATTCTCATTTTTTATTCTTAGTCAGTTAAGAATTTACACAACATACAACTGCATCCTATGCCACCGATGGACACTCACCCTACACCGTATGAGGGTCTGTCTTCTACATTCACACCACTTTCTCCTAGTCTTTTGGTGAGTAATCCACCCTTGTGCAGTTGTTGCGCACAGTGCCCCTGTTTGCGCACCCTGTTACTTTTGTTCTAGAATTGTCGATTCGTAGCGGTTTATAGGTTCCTCCACATTCATTGTACCCACATCTGTTGGTAGCTCCCTTGCTTCTAACGTTACGTGATATAGTGATATAACCATCATATTACAATTTAGCATTGTTGCCTCATGCAATCGGTTCTACCATCACTCAATCTCTTCATCTGAGTCCAACATGTAGGAACTGTCACATTCCCATGATATTCTCTCGTCTGCTGTTAGATTCACCCAATCCTGATCTTGTGCTGTGATCTGGTAGATATAGTCCAGTTCATCATCACTATCCTCATCACGCACAGGCTCAGTGTAGTGTGTCCCTTCGGTAGGGTCCAGTGGAAGCACTATGCGGAGGGATTTTTTCTCGAACATAATTTTTTGTCTCTTTAGGTTGATGACTCCATTCATATCTATGGACCAGTCTGTCCCTAACAATGCAGGATACAGGTTATTGTCATCCATAATTTCTATTACCTCAAAGTCTGTCTGCGTACTTACGCCCTCAATGTCCACTTTCACCCCTTGTAATCTTCCCATCAGTAAGATCTTTTGTTAGTTGGGCATCCGTAGTTGAATAGGAGACCACTCTAGTGTGGGCCTGCCCATGCATTCCCACGTTTGCTTTGGAAATACATTCGCATTCAACCCTAAGTCCATGTTGACCTGGTTCATCTCATACTCACCAATTTGCGCCATCATTCGCATTTCTGGCCCAGTGTGAAAAGCATGTTTTCCAAGTTTTTGGACTATGCGTAGCTCCCCTAGTCCTGCACACCTATGTTCAGCTCTTGTTGTTCCTTAACTACCTTATTGTCGAGTAGTAGCTTCATACATGTCTCTAAGAAGGTAGTAAGCATAGAGGGATCCATTCCTAGCTCAATTGGATTCCTACTACCTAGAGTAGAGGCTTCCATGAAGCTCTTCTTAGCTTCCTTAGAGGTTCCCTTCACATGTTTCATCTCAAAGTCAGGTTCCTGTGTAGTAACATCGCGACCCTTCACATCTTCTTTGGGTTGTTTCCTCGCATCTCCCCCTATAGTAGCACCACTCCTTAGTACAATGTTTACGTTGGGGTCCTCCTTGCATGGTTCAGACCTCATCATTTGGATATTTTCAGTTGGACTAGGCTATAGTACCCACTTTTCATGCATTTGGGCAATCGGCGTCAGACAATCTACCATTTCATGGTCAAACTGCTCATAGTACAGCCAAGATATTCTCGTTGGGTTAGTACAGTCATGAGAGTAGTGCCCCGACCCTCTGTAATTATAACAGATCAGCTATCCGCGCCCTCATCTAGGTCCCATTCCTCCTCTTCTTATAAGCATCCTTGGAATCCGCCACACGCTATTGCTGCAGCTGGATCTTGACCTCGTGCCTCAGTCTGCATCCTATAAGCAGATGTCTGATCCATCAATAACTCATAACTTTGGCAATTTCTTTCATCATGGCCCATCAATCTACAAAAATTGCAAAATAGCTGCTAGGGGGCTGTATAAATTTCTACAGTAGATGATAGTTTTCCATTGTGTGCTTTCCTCCCACCTGATAGATCACACCCTAGAGTGCGGGCACTACTCTTGGACCCACTTGTGCCTTTGGTCACAATGGCATTGGTATCCTCCCTACCAAATAGTTCACAAATATTGGACAATGATCCTTATCGTGGCCCTGGCCTTTACATTTTATGCACCACACCTCTTCGTGCACCTCTAACCGAGGTGCCTTATCTTGTTTTAAACTTTCCATTTCTAAACATAGATTTTGTAATTGCGTGTGGATTTTCTAACCTCCCAACCCTGGATCCTATATTGGAGTTTCATGCAACCTCATCACTATCTCTAATGCTTCAACTTGGGTTGAAATCTTTTGCTGTGACAGCACCATCCTCAGATGTGGTGTCAAAGATACCACAAACCACACGTGGTGCTGCACATCTGTCAACGTCATGTTAGCCTCATGAATCATACTCTTCAATCTCTGATCCAAATCCCATGGAGTATCACCTAGTAGCATCACGATCTCCTTAAACCTGATAATCGACTGCATCACTGATTTTGGCCGGTTAAATTCTTTGTTCAATGCATCTTGGATCTCCGTTATTCTCACATTCGGATGATCGCTAGAGTGCTTTATATACCACATCAACGCGCAATCCTGTAGTGTGCTTACCAGAGTAGCCTTTTCGATGTTATCATCTGTTATGCCTTGGGCTTCCCATACACCCTTTACCATGAACCAGAGCTGATCTAGTTCCTCATTTCCTACACCTCTAAATACCGGCAACTTGATCGTACTCGCCATTCCAATCCTCAGTGGTAGTGAAGGTGGGGTAGGTGAAGATGTGTTTGATGTAGGTGAAGTAAGTCATGGCGTGGATGGTGGTGGTATTAGTGGAATGCGCTACTTTATCAATCGGACTGCACTTCTCGAAGAGAACCCTGCGAGTTCCTCCTGGCTTTCTCGCGAAAGTGAAATTAGAGGATTCTATAATCCTTCAGTCCCTCGATAGCCTCTTCTGCTCCGCGTTACCCCAGACATCAATGGATGCGCATAACCTGTTTATCACAGAACAACATTTTAATCCAAGTATTCAACAATTTGATGTACTTACCCTGCGGTCCTTGGAGAAAGCGCTTTTCTACTTCGTTGTAACTCATAGTTGTGTCTATTGCAAACCCGGTGATAAACCCTCCTATTATTCGATCCAACCAGTGATCTACTACCCATGTGATTTTATCTTCAAATTCTTCTAGCTTGCGCACCAACTTTGGCATCCACGCGATGGGCTGATCCAGTTTGCACCTTCCCTAACTGTTAGTTAGCCTCACGATCCACTCATACAGCTCTGTCGAGAATGACGCGAAGAATATCTCATGGATTTTTGTGCATATGTATCAATCTAGCAACCTCTCCTCAAATATCTGTGGATTTCTGTTTTCCTGTATCACGAACTCGTGAAGTTTCTGATCCAACCAATCTTCAAGTTCTTTCTTCATAGGGTTCCAGTGTTCTGACACTAGACATCCCTTAGGTAGATCCCAATCCTGACAATGGAACCATTTGTTGGCTTGTTGGGGCCTGACCCAGGTTCATTTGTGATTTAGCCAAACAAATCCCACATTAACGGCCCTTTTGGCAATAGTCCATGGAGCGCAGACTGAAGTATCACCTGAGGTAGTAGGGGAGGGTGCTGGAACTAGGTTTCCGCACCCTTGGGATGTCTTGATGTGGTCTGGATGGGTCGCGAACCAATCTATAGCCTCGCGCCACTCTGCACTATTGTCAGCCTTCTGCATAGATCTGCGCTGTTGCACTTTATTATTAATGAGTCTATTACAGATCTGATAATCTTTAAGCTAGCATTTACCAATACTAACCAGTGCATGCAATCATGAATAAGCATAAATTTAGAACATAACTAAACAGATATGTTCGCAATAAAACACACAACTAATTCATAAACTCTTATCTTTATTTATCTTCTATCAATACAACCAGATCCACCCTACGCACTCAGTTGCAGGGGTCCGTGCACACAACTGTCGACTCTACCAGACCTCTGTGCACATAGCTATAGGGCCACTATCTATCTACTAACACCCTCAACTCAGACTTACAAACTCATAGAAAATATTGCCTTCATAAA
Source organism: Pinus tabuliformis (assembly GCA_031772625.1). Taxonomy (NCBI): domain Eukaryota; kingdom Viridiplantae; phylum Streptophyta; class Pinopsida; order Pinales; family Pinaceae; genus Pinus; species Pinus tabuliformis. Next base: position 541,709,403 of record CM062810.1, on the reverse strand, counting down.
CCTATAACATTCGAAATCAAAACCCTGACTCACTTTCTATTTTCTTACAATATTCTTGGGCGAACAACCCTTTGACTTGACTCATTACAATTCATGCTTCGTGCACCTTGTGGAGCCTTTACCATACTATTACCCAAAAATGTGGGCTTTGAGCCCCAAAACCATTACGTAGGGCCTCCGCTACCCAACATGTACCATTCAACTTTGCCTGGAAGTTGTCCTTTGAACCGAATTTACCAAAGTTCATAATACCCCTATATTGTAGCCGTAAACCACTTTTGTGAAACTATAATTTTTTTTAACTCTTCCTAAGAGTTTCTCACCAAATTCTCAATACAATGTAGAACATGTTCCTATTCCTGATCTAGCATGGAAGGCCCATAGAGCTTCAAATTCTCCACATTGACAACTGCGTAAATACACATTTGTGGTGGTAGATAAATTCAATATGCATTATCTAAAAAAAACTATAATATCTCAAAGGTACCATATTGCAAAGCCTTGATTTTCTTATCAAGACCTTATAGCCTCTCCTTGTTTAGATATAATGATACTCTATCACCCAACTTGAACAACTTCTCTATTATGTGTTAATCATGCCTAGCCTTGTATTTTTCTTGTGGCTTCTGTAGCATCTTCTATTATTGTATAAAATCTGCCTGATCTTCTCATCAAATTTTTTATCCCTCAATGGATCCCTTGTAAAATCCTTCCCCACTACTTCTTCCTGCCCATAAGTAATATCTAAAGGTGAAGGAAATTAGTCTCTAAAACAATTTTCAAATGGGGACTTACAAGTAGAAATGTGGACTACTATTTTATTATAGTGTTTTATATATACAATATTGTCATCCCAAGTCTTGGGATGCTTTTGACTATAATCCCTCAAAAGGCACACCAAATTCCTATTCACTACTTTTACTTTCCTATTTTTCTTAGGATGAAATGTTCTAGACCTCTTCAACTTCATTTCCATCTTCTCCTACAATGTTGTCAAAAATGCAATAAGAAATATCATGTCCCTATTTGAAAGGATGCCGCTTGTTATCCAAACGTGCACCCATACTTATCCAAAGAACAACTTTTCTACATCTGACTAATTTATTGACTTCTTATAGGTCATTGAAGTACACATCTTGCTAAACCTATCAACTACCATGAATAGGTAGTCATGTCCCTTCTAGGTTGTTGGTAAATGTCCAACAAAGTCCATGGAAATGAATTCCTAGGGATGAGTGGCTATTATAAAGGGATGATATAGACACTCTTTCACGTTACTAGGCTTGATGGTACAATAAAGCAATGCATCTTCTTATGAGCTACATGTTCTTGCATTTTGGGCCAATACAAATACCTATAAAAGTTGGTGGCTTTCTTCCCTATACCAAAGTTACCTGCAACCTTGGAGGCATGAGGTTCTCTAATTTGTTGCAAAGGCTCACCTTTAGGAACAAATAACTTATCCATTGTATAGAGTAACCCATCTTGGAGATGGTAGTTAAAAGTTTTGTTACCATCATTCATATGATTCTGGTTCTACCACTGCTAAAACACATCATTGAATTCTTCATCCTCCAAATATTCCTCTTTATATGCATTATAGATGAATGGCTTGATGTGCATCAAAGTTCATAAAGCTATGACATTTGATGTTGGTGGCCTTGAAATAATCTTAGCCAACTATTTTGTGCTGGTATTCATGTGCTTGAACACTAAATGAATATTTTGTAGAAAGCTCCATCCACTTATAATGCTTAGTTTTCTGTATCTTACTATGGGCCTGCAGGTACTATATTAGTTGGTGATCTCTGTGGATTACCATCTTTTTTTTGAATATATAGTTCTTCCACTTCTTCATATCTTGCACTAGGTCATAGATACCCTTGTCGTAGGTTGGGTGGTTAAGATATTCCTTATGAAATACTTCAAACTGGTAGCATACATGACTTTATCCTTGCATTTAGACTGCTCCTATAACATACTCACTCACATATGTCTCTCCTTAGAATGGTTTCTACAAGTTTGGTAATGCCATAATTGGTGCTTAACGTATCTTTTTTTTTTCTCCTCAAATGCCCTCTGCTAGCCATTTGTGCAATGGAAACACTTTCCACTTGTTGTTATGGCATGGAGTGGCACTACTATGTCTGAAAATGAGGCTATGAATTTCCTTAGGTATTGTGCTAGCCCAACGAAACTCCTTACCTTAAAAATATTAGTAGGCACCATTCATTTCATGATGGCCTCCATCTTGGCAATATCTATCTTAAACTCTCCTCCGCCTGTCACATATGCCATATACACCAAATATTGTCATGAAAAATCACACTTCTTTACATTTGCTAGTAGCTGGAAGTTCTTTAATGTCTCTAACACCTACATTAAATGTGCGATTTTCTCCTCTTAGGTATCACAGTATACTATGATATCATCCAAATAGACAATAACAAAGAAATTGATAAAAGGGCGAAGTATATAATTCATTAATCTCATAAATGTAGCAATGCATTTAATAGGCCAAATGGAATTATTAACGACTCATACAAACCTTTCCTAGTTTTCAAGGTAGTTTTCTATGTGTCTTCTTCTTTGACTCAAACATGGTGATATTTAGACTTTAATTCTAAGTTGGTGAAGTATTTCTCTTTTTGTAAATGATCTAGCAAATTATCTATCCTAGGTAAGTGGTATTTATTCTTGAGTCTGATTTTGTGCAATTCCCTGTAATCAATACACATATGTCAAGTCCCATCATTATTTTACACAATGATGATGGGTTACCCGCATGGTGATGTACTTGATTGAATGATGTCATTTTCAAGTAATTGTTGCAACTATTTATTTCCCTTTCTTATATAACATCTACTTGTACAACCTAATTTTAGGCAATGGGAAGTCCTGCAATAGCTCAATCTCACACACCACTTCCATTAAAGGAAATTTTACCCTAAAAGTGGCCTTCTAAGGAAAAATAATAAAATAATAGCTAACATAATAAAATAAGAAATGAAATTTTGAGGGAAAAGAAGAAAACTACTTTTTTTTAATAATATTGTTTGGTTTATTTCCTTATAGGTATATTAAAATTTCAAGGGTAGATACTCATTGGATGTGAAATTAAATTCCACAACAAAGAGTACCCATTATGAATACTTTTGAGAAGACCCACATTGATAAAAGTTGAATATACATTAAAAATATATGTTAAACACTTTTTTTCTAATGTATATTCAATTTTTATGAATGTGGGTTTTCTAAAAAGTGTTGGGTGTGGAGCCTAATTATCTTCTATATTCAAAGGTATTGCCGCATTGGACCCTAGTTCGTAATGGGGTAGCAACGCCGCCCATAAAATATTCGTTGCAGGGGGGTCCAAGGGGGGTGGCTGCGACCTTTTCAGAGCCCCCCCTGGCGGGGGGATCGGGGGCAGCACCCCCGAAGCTAAGAATAGATGTAAAATTGCCTTCTAAAATGTTGTAATTTCATAGTCAATCTGGGCCGTTCATTAGGCAAAGATCTGACAGTAGAAGTTATGTTTAATTTAGGGCTTTTTTCCCTAGAAGGAAACCCCTCACTATATATGAGGGAATTGTATTCTGTCTATATATATTTGTATTCTGAGTGAGGAAGAGAGAGGAGATTGAGAGCGAAGAGGGGATTATAGCAGATCTATTGTAGGTTGTATCTCTTCATTTTGCTAGATAATATAAAAAGAAGGACTGTCTATTTCTTCGTGGACGTAACCCAAACTAGGTGAACCACATATATCTAAGTCTCTCTTATTTTATGTGTTTTCTATGTTTATATTTCTACAATATTTTATGTGTTCCCTTGCTCTATAGTATATAATTTTCTAACAAAAAGTACGCATAACTAGTAATCGTTGGATGTGGAATTTAATTCGACATTTAACGAGTTTCTACACTTGAAATTTGAGTAATCCTATAAGGAGATAAGTCAAAAATACAAATAAAAAAAAATATTTTTTCTTCTTTTCCCTCCAAAATATTTACATGTACCTTTTTTAAATTTAAATTATTTTGATTGGTTTACATATTATGATATGAAAATTATATGAAAATTTCATGAAAATTTCATGGGCACTTTTAGGCTGAAATTTCCTCTAATAAATCTTTCATGGTAACCCTTTAGACTCCTGGAACACATCTCTATGTTCCTGTAGAAACTCTTCCATTTGTCATTTCTATTTCTTAGTACAACCCTCTAAGGATGCGTTTCCCCTTACAAACTCTTCTATAGAATGATTTTCTCTTAAAAATAATAAAACATACTTCTTTCTATAACTGATTAATTTCTTGTTTGGTTGGCCCTTACTACTGAATTTTTTTACTTGCCTTTGTGTGCATTGATGGTAAATGATTTTCCATCCTTGATGAGCTGATACTAGTTGGGTCTTTGCATGAATATTGAATTTCTAATATAAATGTAGGGACTTCAAAACATGTTTCCACACACATCAAAGGGAATTACATTTATTTCTACTTTAGCATTAAAATCAACACTAATGGAAAATCTAATTTTGCACTATGTTGCTACCTTGTACTTTGCATTCTTATTTACACATCACAAAGGATATGGGCTTACATGATCACAAATATTTAATCCAAATTTGTTTACAATCTATGTTGTAATGATACTTTACTATTATTTGTAGTCAAACAAAGCATCAATATTTTTCTTCTAGACATGTATATTTATGTGGAAGTGTGTGATCATTTATTTCTCTTCCTATTGCTAAAGGCCACTCAAATCTGTCTCCTTTTTCACTGATGTACATATGATCTACTAATCCAAATCCAAGATAATTTTAATTTTGTTGTTGGAATTGGTGGCCATGAGATTCTTAATGTTATTTTCTTTCTTTTTGTTATTTGGGTTAATATCTAGATGGAACTTCCAACACTTCTCCTCTCTATGGCCATCAATGTTGCAGTGGTTGTTGGAATTATATTCATTGGTGTGCTTTTTCTGCCATATTTTTATCCTTTTCCCCTCTCCACTTCTTCTTCCCCTCCTTAGAAGCATCTTGTTGCTCCTTCTACTTTGATCCACATGATCAACCTTTCTTTAGGCCTATGTTCTTCAAGTACCATTCTTTTACACATAGTTCCTCCATTGATCTAGGCTTAAATAACATCAATTGGTTCCATAGATGGTTGTGTATACCCAAAATATAATTTAGGAGTGCATATAGATTTTTTTGGGAGATGCCCAACATTATGGCCATATTTCTAATCTTTGTGTTGTACTCTTGTATGCTTTTCCAATACTTTTACCTAATGTAATGGCATTGAATCCATTGGTTCTCTACATACCCACTAGGGTAAAAATGTGACTTTATCAGGGTTTTGAAGTCCTGCTACTTATTCACTAGAGGATATCCCTCTAAAATCAAGGTATATGTGTGTATTTCCTACCAAGTTAGGGCATGGCACTCAAATTTTAGGCACATAAATGAAATATTTTGTTCTTCCTCAATATGATAGACACTAAAGTATAGATCTAATTGTTACAACTAATGATTTAAATTTAGAGTGTCGATCTCACCTTGGTACGAATTAATATCTAACTTTTCTTCCATTTTGAATAGGAACTTTAAATTATTCATGACACTTGAACTAGGTTGATCTTTTGCGGGTCATTCCTTCAGTTGCTTCTATATTTCTTCCCAATATCCTTTTCTCCCCACTACATTAGAACCCATGTATTCTTCCAATAGCCCAAGATTATTTATTAAGGCTAACATGAGGAAATTTACATTATGGTTTCATATAAAACTTGATATTTCATCCATGAAAACCTCTCCTTTGCTAGATCAGGATGGATATTCATAGATTCATTAGCCATGACTAGGGTTTTACAATTTTTCCTTAGCTAATTTAGAACCATGTAAAATATCCAAATATACCTAAAAAATCCCACTCAAATAATAATATGATCCATAAATTTTCATGGATATTCCACTAAATATTCATCCCAATAGATCTGGAAAATAACTATATTTAAGAATTTGAAATCTACACTAGCAGGGTTTTATTTTTCTTTTGATTTCTACATTTTTAGATTACTCTTAATTGCATAGCATGCAAATTAAGATTATACAAAAAATCAAGAAAATTGAAATAAAACTTCACAAACCATTATTTGACACAAGATATAGCCTCGGAAACCTTTTCGAGAGAACACACAGCTGGATGGTGAGGTTTCCCTACTCTCTTTCCCTAAATATAATATGTCTATGAGTACATAGAAATATGGCTTGTGGCATGTGTGATACTATAGTGCACAAATTCTCTCTATGTGCTCTATCTCCATGTTGATCATTTGTTATCATCTATGGAACAAATGAATTGGAAAAGAAGGAAACCCATTTTCCTCCTAGTGGTCTAGTTATGAGATTGCTCGATGGCCTACTAGTGATTATGTTTGACTACTTAAAATTTTAGCTAGAGTTACAATATCAAATCTTCTAGAGTATTCTTCATCATAATTGTATAGATAACCCATTTTATATGATTAAAGGGGGCTAACATGGAATTCTAATGAATTACGGTCGTTAATACATGATGATCAACTTCTAAGTGATATTACTTTTGTGTACATACTCCGAATGAGGTGATTATTGCACTATTGGAAATGTATATGTGTGTTTAATATGAGAAAAAGGTGAAATTCTAAATTAGAAAATTTTTAACTGAAAAATTGTCATTTGATGTGTCAAAATGATTTGGGAAGGTTTCAAACCCGAATTTTCCAAACTAGGTCCCATCTATATAAATTAGTCTTGTGAGTTCATTCCTCCAATTTTTGCACCTTGAAAGCATGAAGATGGATGAAAAGCAATATAGTGATCCAATATGCATCATTGATAAACCACCAAGGACTCTAGTTGGTTGAGAAACTACTAATTAGGTTGAAACACTCAAGTACTAGTTAGAAAAACTAAATGACAAAGTATATCCTTGGTGTTGATAGCACAAGTGCTTGGTCCCTGATGATAAAATAACAAGACGAGTAGACTCTGAGTCCTGCGATAGCTAATATAGATGATAAAACTTCCTAATGAATTCTCATAAGAGCCTTCTCCTACAATTGAACTAAAACTCTATGTCTTGGAAGAACCTTTATGGTTTTTGTTTTATGAATTTGAGAGTCATTATGATGTTGTAGCTAGGGGATGTTGTGGAGCCACCTAAGAAATGGACTCTACTTCTCACCATTTGTAGACTAGTTATTGATGAGAGAAATCCTAATTTATTACCTCCTTAGACTATGAATGTGACTCAGGGGTGGATGATTGCAAGACTTGGATTCCCTCCCTTAGTTGTCAGTCATATAACTTAAATATAAATTTCTTACCTATACCATTTTACATTTTAATGCAATGTAAATGTTAATAGTTGTTGTTACATGGTGTGGATTGTTATTGAGGAACATGCACATTCATGTGTATTGCTAATGAGCTATTTATATGTTTATTCTTTTGATGAGAGGTATTTGGAAATCCTGGTACTACTAGTATATTTGTGGGAACTGCGTGACCACAATGATTATTACATGGTATGATCCAAACTTAACTAGGAACTCTACAACTTATAGATATAAACGTAAACACATAGATGCAACAGAAAAACACTTCATTTCATTAATAGAAAAATATTGAACTATGCTTACAAACGAAATGGAAATAATATAGCTCGAGCGATGGTAGCTTATCCCAGAGAAGAGTTGTGGTGGCTACATGCCTATGAACTGAGTTACAATGAGGCTCAAGCTCCTTTTGATTATTGAACAATAAGAGAAAACCCTAAACAACCAAAACCCTAACCCGAAGAGATGTAACACCAAGAATTTATGGGCCTCGTTGGGGTTAGTTGGGCATCCAACTTATCGGGGTCGTAAATTGGTCATATTATCTCCATTTGATGTGTATGATACCTTGTTGGAAATATCTCTATGAGGAATACAACTTATAATAAGAATTTTGCCAAAAAAAAAATTGTTTAGGGCCTCAAAACAACTCTGGAAGTTCAAGACCCGAAAAACTGCCAAGAATAGTAAATTGTGCTACAGTAAAGGAAACTGAAAAACTAAGAGAAACAATGGTGACGGCCCAAGTGGAATAGGCATATGGCCACCAAAATCCACCTATATTGGTCCTCCCCACTTAGGAAGAAATGGTCCCCATTGCATTGAGTTCCTCTGTGAGATGAGGAAACTTCTGCTAAAGATGATCCCTTATGAACCATTTGTCTTGGTGAAGAAGTTGGCCTCCTTTGACAACTCGATATAGCTATCTCTTCTATTTCCAAGTGTTCTTGATCTGTGTATCCATGATTTGATATGTTTTGGCCTATTCCATGTAGTCTGGGTTAAGCTATGTTGTTGTGAGTTGTTCTACAATGTCAAATGTGTCTAACAATGGTGGAAAGTATGGCTGAAGGCGATCTACATTGAAAACTAGGTGTAGACCAAGGAATGGTGGGATCCTGAGCTTGAAGGCATTGTCACAGATGGCCTTGGTGATGGTGTGTGGCCCATATTAGAGTGGTAAAAGCTTACAATGCGATCCAGTAAGGTGCTCCTTATGCAAATATAGCCAAACTTTGTCGCCCAAGTGGAACTTGTGCGGCACACGATGTTGATCATGGCATTTCTTGTACATAGCATTAGCTCTGTCTAATATATCATGGACTTGTTGGTGGATGTGTTGAATGTGCTCAAGGAAGTTGTTAGCCCTTTGAGCTTTAGACTGCACGTGAGTTGAATCTACTTGAGTGGCTAGAAATGGTATGGCCACATCAATGGGGCATAATGGCTGAAATCCCAACCCTACCTAAAAGGGGCTGTGGTCTGTTGAGCCGTGGAGAGCTCTGTTGTAGCTATGTTGGACATAGGGGATACTTTCATCCCATCTACATGGATGCTTTGAGTTGTACATGTGCAGAATGTGTACGATGATCATGTTCACAACCTCTGTTTGGCCATCAGTTTGGGGATGGAAATCCGTGGACTTAGTAAGTTTTGTATCCAGCATTGACCAAAGACTGAACCAAAAGGCACTCACAAATTTTCTCTCTCAACCTGAGATAATGGACTATGGGATCTCAAATTGTACCCAAAATAACTCAAAGAAGAGCTTAGTAGTGGCCTCTACTATGATACTTTTCTTATGGGCCATCATGATGGCCATCCTAGAGAACCTCTCGACGACCATGAGAACACCATCGTTGCCATGCTTAGTAGAAGGAAGGACCGAAATATACTCCATGGAGACAGATTCCTAAGGATGACTAGGAGTAGGTAGAGGAGCATATAGGCCTTGCCTCTTCATGGTTGGTTTAGCAATGGCAAAGGCGGTGCAGGATCTAATGTAGTTCCCAACATTCTGATGAAGTTTCATACAATAAAAATACTTATGCAATACTTCCATTGTTTTCTCTACTCTGAAATGTCTAGTGACACAACTGTAGTGTGCCTCCCAAATCATATTGGCACACTCACTTGAAGGAACCCAAATGTGTCCCAAGTGGTATAGTAGGGCATCCTAAAGGTAAAAATTTTAAACTTTCTTCCCTTTCAAGAGTGTCTGGTATATGATGCTAAATTCTGAATCAGTCTTGTAAATATGTGGCCACCCAATGTCTTGTGCCCACAAGAGTCGAGCACATTGATTAGCGCCATGATTAGTGGTCGGCTGAGGCAACCAATGAAATTATTGGTGTTGTCCTTCTTATACTTAATGTTCAAATGGAACTATTCCAGATAGATGGACCATTTATGATGGTGATTGTTTTGCAACTTCCCTTGTGTCTTTATGAACTATAGAGGTCGGTGGTCTGTGTGGATGACCGTTTCCTTCCCCATAATGTAATGCGTCCATTGATGGCAGGCCTGCACAATGGAATACATTCTTTGTCCTAAGTCGGGTACTTTTGAAATGTGTCTGAAAGTATCTCACTGTGGGAAGCCATTGGATGCCCATGCTGAGTAGGAATCACAACAATATCATACTCGGAGGCATCTGTCTCAATCTCAAATGTTTGTTGGAGATCTGGTAATATGAGCACTGGTGCAGAACAAAGGTGATTCTTCAACTCGAAGAACGCTTGCTATTGGGTTTCCAACCAAAAGAACAGTTATTTTTCTCCACCCTTGGCGACTTGACTTAATGGCCAAGTGATATGAGAGAACCCCAACATGAATCTATGATATAATTTGGGAAGACCCAAAATGTTGCAGAGCTCTGTTAGAGTGGTTGGGGCTGGCCAATCCCGAATGACCTATATCTTGGATGGGTCCACATTTACATCTTGTTCATCAATGATGTACCCCAGATATTGAACCTGGGTCAGGGCAAAGGTGCATTTCTCCAAGTTAGTACACATCTTGTTTTATCGAAGGTTTTGAAGGACCTGTCGAATATGGTGGAGGTTCTCTTCCCAACTCTAGTTGAAGATCAAGACATCATATAAATACACCACCATGAATGCATTGGTGAAGGGTCGCAAGATGTTGTCCATCAGTCTCATGAAATTTGAAGGGGCAGTCATCAATCTAAACGACGTGACCAACCATTCGAAAAGGCCCTCCTTGGATTTGAGGGCACTCTTCCACAAATTGGAGGGTTCGATAGGCACCTGATGATAACTTGACTTCAAGTCAATCTTGCTAAAATATTTTCCCCCCTTTAGCTGGTCTAGAAGGTCATCAATTCACGGGGTTCGGTACCTATTCTAGATAGTGATCTTGTTCAATGTCCGATAGTCAATATAGAGCCTCCAAGTACCAAGCTTCTTCTGTACCAATACAATCAGGCTCGCACAAGGTGATTGTTATATAGGAAAATGACCTCCTCATTAGTTCATAGGGAAAATACATGATGACTGAAGCAATGACCAAGTTCACAAGTCTTGTTTCCAAGCTAACACTATCTATACACTAGAAATATGCTTTATAGAGCTTCTCAGCAAGCCTAAGGGAGTGACCCAAGTAACTGTAGTTGTTACCTTGGGAATAGTGTTAGTAAACCCTAATGAGGATTTAAGGGTCAAAGGAGAGATGTTGGGCATGGAATCCCCCCCAAGGCATGTTTTGGGTCTTAAAGCCCAAGTTTTGACTAACTCCATTGTAAAGTCTCTGTAAATTGTGGGCGCGAAGCACGAAGTAATAATAAATTCATAGGGTTGTCCTCCCTTGTTTTCGTAATGTAATGTCGGTTTGAAAGATCTACCCATTGTCCGCAGACCATGGGATTATATAAATAGAGTGAGGCTCTAAGTGTAGAAAGGAGGAGAAAGGAAGCAAGAGGAGTTTAAGGAATTGATTGAGTCGAAGTGTAAGTTATGTCTTTGGGTCGTAGAGTAGGAGAAGGCTCTGCAACTGAGCGCGCAGGGCAGGTCAAGTCTATAACCATTGCAAGCATTAATAAAGAGAAGTTTTACCATATTTCTATGTATATTTTCCTGCTTTATGTATTATTGGGTATGAATTGCAAGTTTATTGTTTATTTATTTTGCAAACTCATATGAATGTGCTAAATAAGTTAATATAACATAAAGCATCCATTTACGTGAAGACAACTAACTATTGTAAGAAGATAAGTAAGATCTCGGGTGTGACTTAGGGAATTAGTACAGATCAGTGGTCCAACAGTGTGGAAGCCCCACAACCCCTGCTTAGTGTTACAGGGAAAAGTGTCTACACATAATTGCTTATCCCACTAAGGTGTGATAGCTACCTTAGAAACAAACAAAGTAAAGCTACTTTCGTTTTTCCTTTATGAAGTATAGATGAGAGAAGAACAAAGAAGACCAACCTCTGTCTTACGCTAATCTCCTAGTTCGATTCCTCTCTCTCTTGATAGTCTTTCGCTACTTGTTCCCTTGCACGCCCAGCTTCACCAACTACCTGTAAGATCACAGTAGCATAGCACTATACAAGAACATGGATCTATATTCATAAAAAATCTAGGATCAAATGTAAATTGACCATACAAATGTAGCAAACATGAATGACACAAGAGTATGGAGGAAAACTCGAATAGATTTTATTGATAAACAAGAAAGAGCCAAGGGGAGTTACAACTAGTTGTTCTGACCCAGCATCATCCTCTCAGCAAGGAAGCCCCTCTTCACCTCATACAAAGCTTAGATCACCTAACAATCTAATGTTGTCTCAAGAAACCAACAACAATTCCTTACAATATGCAAAATTCCAGCCTCTAGATCTCTGGGATGAGGGATCCATATATAGATATCTGTAAGGGAGATGAGTAAACTTGTGATTTGATTAGTGTCTTCCCTCTGATAGTTCTTGCTTCCACTTGGAGATTGATGATCTCTTACTCATCCTTGGTCGAATTCAGAGAGGCAAGTGTCACAGGAGAAGTTTCTGGAAGTTTCCATGCCTCTCCACCTCGCGGAATGACACTGCCATTTGTCACTTCTTGCCCATCGCACCCCATAGAAGGGATTTTTGAAATGCAATGCACCCACACAGTGTGTTTAGGTGAGATGAAACGCACTTTGCTTATGGAGTAGCTGAAATGATCCTGTTTTGACCAGTTCTGAGCAGTTTTTCATGGAGAACTTCTGGGAGAAGCTGTAATCAGTTGACCTTGTTCCTTTAGGGGTTAGAACAACACTTTTAGGGACTTAGGAGCCCTTGGTTTATGGACATTTCATGCTTGGGGTTGTAGTGCCCAAAAATGTCTATAACAGTTGCCCCCTAAAGCATGAGGTCGTTAATCTTTTGATGTCAGGTGAAATGCTTTATTATGAGGATCCGAAGTTCTTTCAAGCTAGGAGGAGACCTGTAATAAGGTACAATACAATACATTATCTTCATAATATTTTCATGATCTAGCTGAGGCGGGCATTCCCATGCTCAGCTTTATAAATTCATTTTCATGTACATAGGACAGACAATCATCTGAGTGTAGACTGATGATTCTTGTAGAGCCATCATCCCTTTGATTGGATGATTATCTATGTACATTTGATGTTTTTATTTCCCTGAATATATATCGCAACCCAGATGGATGAAACTAGATCCGGGGTCTTCAATCTCGTCCGATCTTCACTCGAAGTACAAGTTTATCCATGTGAGATATGTTCTGGAGTGGAACATGGAAAGACATCGCCTGATTACCAGCCAATGATGTAAGCTGTTAACAGGCACGAGAGGAACCACCGATAATGATAATGACCCTCAAGGTACTGCAGTACAATTCACGTGGTGTGAATAAAGGACTTGGCATCGAACACCACGCAAAATCTTTCGGTCGAAGGCCATTGATGTAAACCTGTTGACGGAAGTGAGAAACTTGCCATTGAGGCATGCAAGCTTCAAAGTACTGAATGGGGTGTTCCTAGATCGACTTCTTGGATAATGAGCTGATGTCAACAAGAAGTGATTCGTCATAGGAGGGCCTTAATGAATCCCACATCAATGACACGGAATGGAGCAAATGATTTTAATGGAGGTTAAAACGATCTGATGACATATGGTTCAGGGTGGTGGTCATGAAAGAATGGAGTATGAATGTATTGTAGCGGGTGAGACACAGGTGAATTCTCTGAATGACTTCTCTTGAACATATCGGCAACACTGACATGATGGGTTGGTAGCATTACCCCAAATTTGGATGGTGTGATGGGGCCATGGTGATGTGACCAGTGAATGAAACAACCCAACCTGACTTGGATGCGGAGTGAAAGTGTCATGTTCAAGAGCAACTTGCTACCAACAAAGTTTCTTCAAGTTTTCTTCCCAATTTTTCCCTAGTCATTGCTGACCAGTACCTCTTTATTTTTGTCAATCTTGAGGAGGATAACATATGCTTGTTCTATAATTTTCCCTTTGGGCAAACCCATCGCTATGTTTTAACGAGCCTAGCGATAGTGAAACTCATTCTTGTCTGCCATGGACAAGTTTGTCGCTATTAAGTTTTAACGAGTTTAACGACAAAGATAACTCGGTCCTTTTCAATTTTAGAGAGTCTGAAAAAGGAATGTAAAGGAAACTCGAAAATTCCTTTTTCGTCATCTAATCCCTTAAGTCCGAAAAAGTATAAAACAATACAGAAGGGATTAATTTTCGATACTTTTAACGAGCTGAACAAAACAAGCGCTCGATCTTTTTTTGTAATAATCCCTCAGGTCCAAAAAGATTAAAATTTAGAGGAGGGATAGCACTTCCGGTCCCTTTAACGAGCTGGAGAGGCCAATGGCTCGGCAATCGTTTCATATTTTACGAGTCAGTTTAAAAGAGCTTAAAGGAGACTTGTCTTTTGAGGAACGAGTGATAAAATTGGGTAGCAGCTGATTCCAGGTAAGGTTTGGAATGTTCTAATCATGGCAGTGTTACAGGGATGGCTAGTGAGATCACTCTTCGCAGCTGTTCCTCAAAAGGGGTAAACAATCAAATGGAGGTGAATGATCGGCCAATGTAGAGTGGAGGTGATGATAAGAACACGACCAAGGCTTTTAAAGGCTGAAGTACTACATTCACGATGGTTATTTACCAGGAAATAGTTCATTTTTTAATGAGCTTAAACGCGGGGGGAAACATTTGCTCATGGCTTATGTTTATTTTTTAACGAGCTTGAACTATGCGCTAAAACTGCTCGATTAATCCAGTCGTATAATAAGAATGTCCCATTTAAAAATGGAAATTTTTAGAGTTTTGCCCCACATCCTTTCTTTATGCAAGTTAGGAAACGACCAATCCTACGAGTTTAAAGGGTTAGAGGACCTACAAATTTAAAAAAATAAATAGTCGCTCTTCGCTTGCATGCCAAAAGGTTTGCATGCCCCCAGGTATAAAATAAAGTTTCAAGGCCACCTTTTGTTCTACTTACAAAACATTTGTTTTATCAAGAAAGGTAATCCTCTTTCAGGTTACTAAAGATTGTTCTATTCACAGTGCAAACAAAAAATTTCTTCGGCGATGTCTACCGAAATAGACAAAGGTGAAACAATCCACTCACATAACTTTGATGAGAGAATCTTGTTCCAGTCTAACCCCCTCTTCCAATCACGGACGGGAGTACAGTCTAGTCATATAACTCTCACGGAAACCTACCCTATACCCGAAGTTTTCCTACCGAAGCAGACCAAGGTGCATGCCCCCTGGGTTTCAGTCATGTCCCTCGAATCACTCGCGCTCATCAGGTGGACGGACTGGGGATTGATGAGACATTCCTTGTGTGAAAAGACCATTTAGGGATGGTATATGACTATTTGCTATGCGTGATCCGGGAAATGAAAGCTGGTCTACGAGCTTGACCACTCTTCCTTCGTGCAGAAAGCACATTACTCTAAAGAGTGATGAGACAATGGCTCCCATGCAATAAATATAGTCTCGTCCAAGGAGTAGATTATAATCCAGGGGTCCTTGAACTACCATTACGTTCATGTGAACGGTTTTCCCTCTCAGTGTTATGGGCACATTGGGAAGGATCCCTAACGGTCAACTGGTTCCTTTGTCAAAGCCTATTAGATTTCTCATCTCAGGCAAAAGCGATGGCGAACCAAGCGCTTTCCAAGCAGTCGAGGAAAGGATACTCACAGAAGCCCCTTCATCTATGATGGTACCAGCCATAACCATTCTATATACTTGAGCAATAATTCGGAATGGTACACTAGCTGGTAAACGGGGTCTGCCTAGTTGATTCCAGTCGAAAGAGACAACTAGGTTGCTTGGAGGTGGGACCGAATAGACGGCCGGGTACGACTCTGACGAACTTCCTGCGATAAAGGAATGGGTAAATTGCCCCCATGTTCATCGGAGTCTGTGCTTACGAAAAGAATTTTGACGGTGTCATCCTTATTCTCTTCTGTGACTGTATCATCTAAAGATGGAACCTCTGAAGGCAAGACCTGGTCAACTGCCACCTTGACCTTTTGACTTTCGTCTGGTATGGGTTCAGATGGTTTGTCTTCAATGATAGACGCTTCAGCCGACCACCTGGGCGGGTCAGCCGGCTTTTCAACTAGTGACGGACTCTGCTCTTACGCATGACCGCACAGGCTGTGACTTGCTATCACGAGCATCATTAGACTAGGGTGCCCCCTAGCGTTTTGAGTTTTTGGTCATTTGACCAATTTTTTCTTGGTTATAGAACATTATGTGTAAACCATAAACAGTTATATATATATTTTTGATTTTCGGAGTTTTATTTTGGTTAAGTTACATGATCCAAATGCAAATATTGATGGTATGCTTCTTTTTATAAATGTTGCAAATGTCTATCTAACACATAATTTGCCAATGAGTCAGTTAATGTGTTTAAGGTTCTGGAAATATGCTGATATTGAATAAAATCAAATTGTCTTTCCAAAACCTTAACCCTTAGGAACATGTGATAAATAGCTAGATTTCGGACAGAGTAGATACCAGTGAGTTGTAGTATGATGAGTTGTGAGTCTAGCCTGAAAATCAGTCGGCGTATACCATGTGTGATGGCATCAGAGAGAAGTTCTATCAACGCGCTATATTCAGCGATGTTATTCGTTGATCGACCAGTACATACCCCTCTGAAACTTACTAACTCACCGCTTGGATCAAAAATGGCCCAGGTCGTGGAAGATAGGTTCCGCGAACTACGACTCGCTCCGTCGGCATATCCAACACATGACTCCAATAGGTTTGACATCTGCAATAAATGTAAAAAGTGGATTACTTGACCAAAACAAACACTTTAGCAAAAACAATAACATAACAAAAGCATCCAGGTTACTATGCTGAATCATGCATAATAATGCTTGAGGTACAACCCATTACGAGGTTGTGCCAGTGGAATTCCATCATAATCCATTAACTCGTAGGCTCCTTTTGCTAACACTCGCTTAACAATATAGGGGCCCATCCATAAAGACTTGAATTTACCTGCTCCCAATTTATCGGATTCTTGGTCATAAAGCAAGACCAAGTCACCTTCTGAGAAGACACGGGGTTTGACATTCTTGTCGAACTGCGCTTTGACTCGTTTCTTATGGGCTTTGTTAGCCAAAGCGGAATTATGACGGTTTCATCCAATTGGATTAGTTCCAAGAAATGAGCGTCCTCTTCTGAAGTTCTGGGGAGAAGGTCAATTGCGAGTTTGAGGGAGGATATTTCACACTGGATTAGTAAGACTGCTTCTAGGCCATATACCAGTTGGAAAGGTGTAAACCCACCCTATCCCTTTATCACAAATTTATTTTAAACAGAATAATCATCACCCTTTCCTACGTTGATCTTAGGTTGAGAAAATGGAACCCACCAACCAAGGAATTCCCCTTGGAGGAAATCCTAGTCCCTTCTCCTCTTGGGGAGATGTTGGTCCACCCCATATGGCCACATTGTTGCTTCGAGGATTGACAATCGGCTTGCCTGTATGGCTCTTCTCAACCTATGTCGTTCACAACACCGCAATTCCTGAACAGTCGAGTCAACAACTAGACGAATCCAGAGTTACCCACCAACCTTCTACTTCCTCCAATTCTTCCTCTCCTCCTTCTTCTTCGCTTGATGGGGTTGGTAAAGCCAAAAATCAAGTACCTGAGAAGAAGAAGGAAAAGAAGAAGAAAGAGAAGAAGAAGAAGGAGCCCAAAGTGAAAGGGGGCAACCAAGCGTCGTCTAGCGAAAATCGACACACTGCACCGACCAGGCCTAAATTGCCATGTGTCAGTTGCAAAGGAGACCACTATCACAGAGATTGTCCTTGCATCCCTTGGATCTTAAGGGACTGGTGTCCTCATTTGTACAACCCGGTGTCATCAACCTCTGATGACCATGTTGAAAACACACCGTCGACTAGTGAAGGTGTAAACCCGGTCGCATTCCCTACCGATGTTCGGTAAGCCCACAAGGCTGAGTACAGGATTAGGTGCCAACTTCTTTTGTGAACTCCAATCATCCTTTGCAGTGTGCTCTTCAGGACCTTGTTGATTGCTTCAAATTGTCTGTTGGCTTGCGGGTAATATGGAGTAGAGCTGTCGTGAGACAACCCTAGTTTGGTAGCTAATTCGACCATCATGTGATTGTGAAAATGTGATCCATGATCTGTGACTATAGCTTGTGGGATGCCGAATTTGGTGACTACATGATTGAGAAAGAAGAGGGCAGTTGTTTCACCAGTATTATCTAATGTAGGCATCGCCTCAGCCCATTTGGTAAAATAGTCGACTGCGACTATGATATACCCATGCCCCCCAGTCGAGGTGGGGTTACATGTCATGAAATCGATGCCCCATTTGGCGAATGGCCCGACAACAACTATTGGCTGCAGAGCTGTGGGTGGTCTTCTGGTTTTGCTATCGAAAATTTGACAAGCATGGCAACTTCTGACTGCGTTATGCAATCTTTGAACATTGTTGGCCAGAAGTATCCTACTCGCAAAATTTTCTGTGCTGTAGCATAACCGGATTGATGCCCCCCACACGCACCTGAATGGCAATCCTTCAGGACTTTTTCAGCCTCCTCATGGGTGAGGCACCTTCTCAGAACCGTATCGATACCACGACGGTAAAGTGTATTACCAACGATCATGTAGTCTTTTTCTTGGTATCGAATACGTTTTTGTTCGAAGCGAGAGGTATTTTGCCTATAATTTTGGGTTTGGAGATAAATAATTATATCCCCATACCACAGATTGCTTGAAGATATCAGAAACAAATTTTCGTCCACGATTGTTTCTTCGGATGTTTCATCGTTGGACGACGATGGGAGATCGCATAATAATTCCGCGAAAACCAGGGCTTTCTTTGACTTGGATTTTACAAATTCCAGATCAAACTCTTGTAGAATTGCTATCCATTTTGAATATTTGCCCCCCTAGCAACTGTCGCGACAATATATAAGTCATGGGGTTGCAATCGGTCAGAATGGTAGTTTTTCAAAAGAGAACGTAGTGTCAAAATCTCTGTATCGCTTGAACAGCTGTGAGCGCTAGCTTTTCAACATAATAATATTTTCTTTCTGTATCATTTAAGTTATTACTTAAATAGTATATAGGATGTTCAATTCCGTTGTCTTCTTGAACTAAAACCATTGCGATGGTTGTATCTGCTGCAGCCAGATACAGGTTAAAGTCTTTTTGATAATCAGGAGCGTACATTAATGATGCTTTCATTAGGGATTCTTTTAAAGCATCAAAGGAAGCTTGCGCAACCTGGTCCCAGACAAAGGGTACTTCTTTTTTCAAAAGACGTGTATAACCTTTAGCAAGTTTGACATAATTTGGAATGAATCTACTCAGAAAGTTTGCTTTCCCTTGGAGTTTCTGAATCTAAAGCAAATTTGAAGGTGGAGGCAAATTTATGATTGCCTGAACCTTACATGGGTCGAGACGAATCCCGTCTTTCGAGACTACAAAGCCAAGTATATGACCAGAACTGACACAAAATACACATTTGTGTGGATTGAGTAATATTTTGTAGTGTCGGCAATGTAGAAATATCGCTCTTAAATGCTGCAGATGATCAGTCCGGTTTCGCGAATGAGTCGGAAGGTCGTCGAG
Source organism: Pinus tabuliformis (assembly GCA_031772625.1). Classification (NCBI taxonomy): domain Eukaryota; kingdom Viridiplantae; phylum Streptophyta; class Pinopsida; order Pinales; family Pinaceae; genus Pinus; species Pinus tabuliformis. Next base: position 541,689,875 of record CM062810.1, on the reverse strand, counting down.
GTATGGTTGAACGATGTTTTTGATGTCATGGAAGGCATAATTCATTGCCCTCTGAAAAGTCACCCCTGCGTTATTTAAACCAAAGGGTAATTTTCGATATGCGAATGTGCCCCACAGACAGATAAATGTAGTCTTTCACTAGTCCTGTGGGCGGATATTTATTTGATTATACCCAGAGAATCCATCCATGAATGAAAAGATTTCACATCTGGTGCATTCATCAATTATCTGGTCGATGAAGGGTGTAGGGTAGTTGTCTTTTGGACAAGCTTGATTTACATCCCTATAATCGACGCACACTCTAATTGTTCCTTGTTTTTTCATAACAGGGACAATATTCGATACCCAATCGGTTAGAGGAACTGGGTAAATGAAACCAGCATGGAGAAGTTTTTCAACTTCTGCCTTAATGGCAGTGGCTTTCTTGGGGTGCACCTGCCGTAGCCGTTGTCGTACTAGTTTGACATCTGGATACATCTTGATTTCGTGTTCAACGATACTCGAGTCAATGCCTGGCATTTCACTATATGACCAAGCAAAGACATCTCTGAATTCGTGAAAAAGAGCGTTATATATTTCCAGTTCTGAAGGAGAACAACATTTTCCAACATAAATATTCTCTACAACATCTGTTTTGGTTGAGATATTTATGGCGATAGTCTCTTCAATGTTGGACAAGTTTCGCTCGGAATCCACCATGTTTACAGTGTTTGGTAGGAAATCAAAAACTGAAGGATGATAAAGGTCATCAGAAGTATTTTCCTCACAATCCGGAAGAAGGGAACGATGGTGGTAATCATCCCATGGTACCCCTTCAATTACCCTTTATTGAACAATCCCTTCGTCGGTGACATGCACTCGCGACCAAGGATCTGAAGGGGTACCATATTCCTTAGACCTATCTATCCAAACACTTGATGAGCGTTGATTTGGGTTTGCCTCCCATGCTAGGAACATTGATTGCTACAATATTTATGTTGGGCTTGGAGGCAAAACCTGCGTATGATCCTTGTCGATATCGTTTTCTGAGATCTTGTTAGAAGATATCATATTGCATGTTCCTACCGATGCTACTTCCGCCAAATTGATTGGAGGTGGAAGGGTGAAAGTTCCCATTAATATAGGATCTTTTAGTAGTCCTACTCCGATATTTTGAAGTGAATGGGGGCTTCCATGGATCATTGGAATGCTTCCCGTAACTTGAGAACCATTGGGCAGGAAGTTTTGTTGATCGACGATTGTAATCCCTCCTTGAAAGGGAAATGCAATCTTTCTAAAATAGGTCGACACAATAGTAGCCATGGCATATATCCATGGTCTTCCCAGTAGGATGTTGTAATCGAGATTTCCATCGATTACCTCAACATCTATTTCTACTGTTTTCCCTCCTAGTTCAACCTTCAAGTTACTTAGAATACCGTATGGGGTATATGTTCATCCGTCAAATGCTTTTAATTTCGTCGAAGATCGTGACAAGGTTGGAGATCCTAAAGTTTTCCAGAAACTCATCGACATAATACATGTAGATGCCCCCTCATCAATAATTGTTTGATGAACAGTTTTGTTGAGGGCTTTCACTTGAACGAGGAAAGCTAGTTGAGCTGGTAACTGAGGATCGTATCCTTTATGATCAAAGGATACAAGATTGGAATCCTTTGGGTCTATCCCACCAATGGCTGATAATAAAGCCTGCTTTTGGGATGGGCAATTTTGTAGTACCTCAAGAGTCGACATAGCGGATGGCAATTGGGCCAAATCTTCCACTATATTATAATGTTGTGCCGCTCTAGCGCGGGGATTAAACGTCGACTTGTGTACTACTCCCTTTGGCAGTTTTATTGTCAACTCGGGAATGATGGGTGGCGCAACTTCTATCGAAGTTGTTGTCGAACTACTAGGTTGATCTTTATCCTTGTTGTTCGAGAGTTGTGGATTCCCATAATCTTTGTTTCTTGTCGATATCAAAGCATCATTTTACTGTTTGGAAACTAGCAACATTAGCACTTGAGACGGGGAAGCATTTCCACTGTCAACCAGATTTGTCCCTGGATTTGGAAATGGATCAGTTAATACTACCGAGGTTTTTGAATTCTTGAAGAATTTTTTAAGCTCAGCTCTGTGTGGACAATCTGTGGTCCAATGATCCTTATCGCATATAAAGCATGGATTTTTTGGTTTCCTATTTCCAAGAGGGTTTGCAAAAGACTTTTCAGGTGATGATTCTTCCTGTTTCTTTTTCTTCCCTTTGCCTTTCTTCTTGCCCCCTGGTTGCTTGGTTTCTTTGCCTTTATCTGTCGATACGACATTTACTTCTGAGGCAAGAAGTTCCTCATTTGCATTTTGACCGGAAATCTTACGGGCCTTTTTAGATGTAGCCTTTGTCGATTTCATGTCTGTTGCGGCAATCACGCCATCACCGGCATGAGAGTCATTGTTTGATTTAGGAGGGGGAGGAACTGAGAATTCCAGTCTAGGAGCGTCAGGTATTTTATCGTAGAGCGTGCCGGACTGAGTGTAAATCAAGTCCAAGTATTGCGCATGAGCGATAACCTGCTCTTCGGTGACGACTCCCCCTTTTGCCACATCTTCTGTGATGGAAGGCAGTAATGACTTGATAAACCATTCAGCTAAGAGCTGATCGGGAACATACGTTTTCACCATTCTACGATAACGTCGCCACTCATGTATATGATCAGATATGTGAGTGGTCGTTGTTTGTTTGAAGTTGGTAAGAAGTTTCGTTCCCGTTTCGTACCTTATCGGTAACTGAAAATGGGTTAAAAAGGTTGTGGCTAGGGTACTGAAGTTGTCGAATGAAGCTCTAGGCAATTCGATATGCCATTTTGCTGCCCGACCAGTTAACGTCCTCTAAAAAAGGTGAAGCCTAATCGAATCATCATTTAGGGTGTTTGATGAACACCACAGATGAAAGGTCATCACATGATTCGATGGATCTTCACCCAGATTTCCATTAAATTTAGGAATATCTGATGGAAGTTTATGTGGAATCGCTGGCCACCAAGGGGTGTAAGCGATTGGATCGTTTGTTAACCGATTTAAATCAGGTAACTCTAAAGTTGCCACGAAGGGTAACTGTTGATTCAGGTTAGGTGAAGCATACCCAGGATAAGATGGGATTGCCTGAGCAGTTGGTCTTTGCATACCAGCATAATGCATTTGATGCTGGTAACTTTGGTAAGGTTGGTGGGCATGACCATTGTAAAATGGTTGATTTTGACCATTTTGAATATACGGTTGCCCACTATTCGCAAAGATTTGTTGCTCAGAACCTTGGTATACTTGTTGGAACTGCGGTTGTTGGTATTGCACTAGCCATGGTTGTGAAGCCATGTGTTGTTGCCCAATACTAACTGTTTGACCAAGATGAGGGGTGATTGTACCCATTTGAACCTGTGTCATTCCACTAGTCGGCGATTGTGGTTGAGTCGCAGGGTCGAGGGGTTGTTGCATTACAACCTGAGAAAATTGAGGTTGGCATACAACAGGTAGCGCTTGAACTTGCGACACCATCGGTACCCAACTGCTTGAAGTAGTTCCAGCATAACCTGAATTTTGTTGTGAACTCCCGTATGGCTGTCCTCTCAGAGGGGATAATGGAAGGGCATACTGCCCCCCATATGGTGGTAATCTGGTACTTAAGGGAATGGTTTGCCCTTGAAGGCCGGACTGCCCAAATTGACCTCCAAATGGATCAATTTGTTGAGACTCAACATAAGAGTTTCCAAATATTATTCCGGATGAACAAACAGGAACAAACCATACCATCGAAATGGCCCCTGAGTGGGCTCCTTCTAGCGATTGAGAGCTAGTTGGGATAGATGGTATACCGGCGAACATTGTTGGAGTGATAGCAGGGAGTTCTATTGTCGCTGTGTCAGACGACACAATCCTAGATGTTGACAGTTGTTCAGACATTTCTAGTCTATCCAAAAGATTACTTAGCGATTCTACAGAAGCTTCCGCTAGCGGTAGACTAACTTCTGATGAAGAAGGATACAGAGTGATCCCGACTCCAAATTGCGATGGAGTACTAGATGGAGGATCTTCCAAAATCTCTTCTATAGTAATCAGACCAGGTGGAAGGGGTAGACCATCAGGTCCGTAGAATATTTATGGTGCCAAAGAAGGTATGGAATCGGCAGCGACAGATATTTGAGGAGCAACACTCTCCGAACCGGTTGTAGATGGAACTGGTTCAGTGATACAAGTGCTTACCCTCAGACTAGGATCAGTACCACTATCCTTCTGTGGCTGCTGAACTTCTTCTGTAAAGGCTGGGATACCAGAAATGTTTGGAGTAACCGGAGTCTCTGATGTTGTTGGAACACTTGTTCTAACTTTAACAGGAGATTTGGAACCGGTTAAACGAGTTCACTTTTTCCGTATTAGCTTCGATTCCGTAGACAAAGACGGTTGACTTTTAAGCCTCCATGAACGATGGGGTTTCAATTGACTTTCTTCCACGATTGTGGATTACTCGATCAACTAAAAATAAAGGGGAAGTATGTTTTCGAATTAGATGAATTTTAGATGCTTTGACACAACTTGTTTTTTCAATTTTTAAGAGTTGAGAAAAAACAAAAGATGACTCTAGTCGCCTTCGATTTTTAATGAGCCTGAAGTGACAAGTGCTCAAATGGACCTTTTCTATTAAGGAGTCTGAAAAGGAACGAAAGGGACTGCTCTGGAAATCTAGGTAGAGGGATTACCAAACCAATCGCAAAACTGCAGAATACTTTTTACGGTACGACAGTCAATCTTCCCGAATGTTGTGTTCAGTGCATTGCGATCGATAGGGTGGCAAACACAGCTTCCTATGGATAAAGGATTACGCCTATTGGGGTCTCCCAAAATATACACGACGGTACGTGGGAGCACAAGTTCGTACTGGCACTTATCGTCTCAAAGAGGAGGAATCACTCAACCATCAGTGAGAACAACAGTTACTAGGCTTTACGACGCCGGAATAGGTCTCTAGCCTAGACTTCTAAATGTTGTGTGTTAGGTTCCAAAGTGTTGTTAGATTCATTGAATTTATTTTATAGTTGATCTTGTTTATGAAGTTTGCCTTTCAGGTTCACCGCGAGATGTAGATGTGTAATTCCTAAAATGAAATCTAAGATGATAAACAATCTTTTATCTTCTTTGTGCAATGAAAATCCTAGCTACTAAGGAAAGATAGACAATATTCTTTCACAAAGAGCAAAGAGCAGACTCTAAATGCACTTTCATAAATCAAACCAATCAAATAGTCTAAATGCAAATGCACATGCATGTATTTTTTTCAACTTTCTTAGTATGTAAATGGTAAAAAGAAAGTTGATGCACAAATCTGAATTACTTTTCAAGCGACAGTTATCAACAAGTGTCTTTTCGAAATCAAAAATGGAGGCAATCACAACACCTTACGATTTGGAAATGAATACTTGTTTTTGACACTAGAGAAATTACAAATTCAGACCAAATACAATAGTAACGGGATAATCGACTATCTACAGCAATCAAACTCTTTCCTATGCCTAAAAATGACACTTGCGACACTTTCAAATCAAAGGACGACAGTACGATTATGTTACTTTTACAAATGAGAACTGAAAATGACCCAACAAACACACAAAAACAATTACAGTTGTTTTGTACAAAGGAGGCAGAATAACAGCAAAGAAAAGGGGTCTCAAACAGAGATATACTGATCACAGGCAACAAAATTCATGAATAGAACTGGAAAGAATGAACTATAGAAACCAAAACTGAACAATGCCTAGTCTGATCAGCGCACCTATAACGCAGGGAATTTGAAATGCAGCGCACCTACTACACTCGGGAAGTGCGCTGAATTTTAGATTCACAGAACAGTACCTGCGCTGGGCCAGAGACGAGACTTTGCTTGGGTTCCAGGTCACAGTTTGCAGTTCAGTTCATGGGTTTTGGCCGAGCAAACGGTAATCAGTAATGCAACAATTAGGGGTAGATCTAAGGAGGATCTAAGAGCCATCACAAAGGGCAATCAGAGAGATTGTAGATCAGTTGTTTAATTTATAAACAAATCCCAGAGATTGACTGAAGCCGCATTTATCTACTTTGCATTTGCATAGCAAATGCAGTTCGAAAGCTACCTGGCTCGACTTCAGGCTCCGTCTGTAAGTTTATAAAATAGACAACAAAGAAGACAAACAAACAAACTAATTCTTCCCCAGCGGAGTCGCCATTTTGTTACAGGGAAAAGTGTCCACACAGAACTGCTTATCCCACTAAGGTGTGATAGCTACTTTAGAAACAAACAAAGTAAAGCTACTTTCATTTTTCCTTTATTAAGTATAGATGAGAGAAGAACAAAGAAGACCAAACTCTGCCTTACGCTAATCTCCTAGTTCGATTCCTCTTGCAAATGCAGTTCTAAAGCTACCCGGCTCGACTTCAGGCTCCATCTGTAAGTTTATAAAATAGACAACAAAGAAGACAAACAAACAAGCTAATTCGTCCCCAGCGGAGTCGCCATTTTGTTACAGGGAAAAGTGTCTACACAGAACTGCTTATCCCACTAAGGTGTGATAGCTACTTTAGAAACAGACAAAGTAAAGCTACTTTCATTTTTCCTTTATGAAGTATAGATGAGAGAAGAACAAAGAAGACCAACCTCTGCCTTACGCTAATCTCCTAGTTCGATTCCTCTCTCTCTTGATAGTCTTTCGCTACTTGTTCCCTTGCACGCCCAGCTTCACCAAGTACCTGTAAGATCATAGTAGCATAGCACTATACAAGAACATGGATCTATAATCATAAACAATCTAGGATCAGATGTAAATTGACCATACAAATGCAGCAAACATGAATGACACAAGAGTATGGAGGAAAACTTGAATAGCTTTTATTGATAAACAAGAAAGAGCCAATGGGAGTTACAACCAGTTGTTCTGACCCAGCATCATCCTCTCAGCAAGGAAGCCCCTCTTCACCTCATACAAAGCTTAGATCACCTAACAATCTGATGTTGTCTCAAGAAACCAACAGCAATTCCTTACAATATGCAAAATTCCAGCCTCTGGATCTCTTGGATGAGGGATCCATATTAGATATCTGTAAGGGAGATGAGTCAGCTTGTGATTTGATTAGTGTCTTCCCTCTGGTAGTTCTTGCTTCCACTTGGAGATTTATGATCTCTTACTCATCCTTGGTCGAATTCAGAGAGGCAAGTGTCACAAGAGAAGTTTTTGGAAGTTTCCATGCCTCTCCACCTCGCGGAATGACACTTCCATTTGTCACTTCTAACCCATCGCACCCCATAGAAGGGCTTTTTGAAATGCAACACACCCACACAGTGTGTTTAGGTGAGATGCAACGCACTTTGCCTATGGAGCAGCTGAAATGATCCTGTTTTGACCAGTTCTGAGCAGTTTTTCATGGAGAACTTCTAGGAGAAGCTGTAATCAGTTGACCTTGTTCCTTTAGGGGTTAGAAAAACACTTTTAGGGACTTAGGAGCCCTTGGTTTATGGACATTTCATGCTTGGGATTGTAGTGCCCAAAAATGTCTATAACACTTAGGGCTTCACGAAGGCGAATATATCAGGGTGAGAAGGCCAGGGAAGTGCGTGAAGTAACCTACATGAAGTGACTAACAGTTGGACTGAATCAACCCCTTAGACATCTCAAGGGTGTAGAAACCTAGTTCTAGCACCCCCCCATACTACTTCGGGTGAGACCACAGTCCATGCTCTGTGGAATATTGCTGAAAGGGTCAATATTAAAGGGATTTGTTTGGCTTTTTAGCTCTGAACCTGGGTCAGGCCCCAATAAGCCAACAAATGGTTTTGTTTCTGGGACCGGGATCTGCATAGAGATGTATGATGTCGTATCACTGGAATCCAACTAAGAAAGGAATTGAATATTGGTTGGATAGGAATATTCATGAGTTGTGGCATAGGAGAAAAGAAATCTGTGACTATCGAAAGAAGATTGGTTAGATTGCTAGCTATACACAGAGATCCATGAAATTTTCTTCGCATCTTTCCCTACCGAGCTAAATGAGTGGATCGCGAAGCTAGCAGATAGCCAAGGAAGGTGAAATCTTGACAGACCCATTGTGCAGACTCAAGAATTGGTGTACAGATTGGAAGCATCAGAGGATAACATCGGGCGCGTTGTTCATCAATGGTTCGATCAAATTAAAGGAGGATTCATTACTGAATTTGCGGTACATACTTCAGTCAGCTATAGTGAGGTAGAGTGATGCTTCCTTAAAGGTCCGCGAGGTAAGTACGTTAAGTATTTGAACACTTGGATTAAAATGCTACTGTGTGAAAAGCAGGTTATGTGAATAAATTGATTTTTGGGGCTATGCGAAGTGGGAGAATTTATAGAAATGAAGGTAGTGCAGAACTAGAATCTAGCCCCTTGATTTCACCTCTGTGAGGGGACGAGGAGGAGCTCGCGAACATCTCACAAAGAAGTGTGATCAATTTGATAAGGCAAAGGATTCTATGCATACCGCTCCCACCCACACCACTACCAGTTTCACCATCTTCACCCCAATATTTTCCCATACCACCTCCGCCACCATCACAAGTTAATATGGCAAGCGTGATAAAGTTGCCGGTGTTCAAGGGAGTAGCAAAAGAAGATATGAACCAGTTTTGGTTCATGATATAAGCTACATGGGAAGCACAGGGAGTCACAGAAGACAATATAAAGAAAGCAATATTTTTTAGTGCTCTACAGGATCACGTGATGACCTAGTAAATTAAGCATTCTAATGACAATCTGAATGCAGGGATCACAGACATCCAAATTATGCTAAATAGAGAATTTAGCAGGCTGAAGTCAGAAGCGCAGTCGATCATTGGGTTCAAGGAGATCATGATGCTACCAAGAGAGACTCCTTGGGAGTTGGATCAGAGACTAAAGTGCACAATTCGTGCAGCTAATATGACTTTGACAGATGGACAACACCATGAATGGTTTGTAGCATCGCTAATGCTGCATTTAAGGAACACATTTTCACAACAAAGGCTAACAACTCAGGCTGATGCCTTGGATATCGGGATGAGACTACATGAAATATCGATACAAGATCCTAACCTAGGAGTTCAGTAGATCGATGCACAGTTGAAAAACTTGTGCCTTAAGATGCAGAGTCTGAAACAAGATAGGACAACTCGCCTAGAAGTGTGCAACGAGGTATGGTGCGTAAAGTGCAAGGGTCAGGGAAACGACAAGGAACACTATCCAGTGTTCGCGAATTACCTCGCAGGAGGAGCACCAATGTCATTGAGACTAGAGGCACAAGCAAGACCTAGCGTGATGCCTACATTATGGTGCACGATTTGTCAAATAGGGGGAAATCATGCTACGGACAACTGCCATCTATTGCAGAAGTACACACAGAATTTCTCAACAATTGTTCTGTAACTTTTGTAGGTCAGTGGGACATGATGAGAGAACCTGTAGAAGCTATGAACTGATGATGGTTAGGACTCCCACCTATAGAGTCCAAGCCGAAATGAGGCCCCTTGACTAGAATGCAGGGATGGTGCGAACCAGATTTTAGGGGCATGGACAAGGCGGAGGTGTAGGAGGGCCTGGAAGAAGTTGTGGATAGCTAATATGTTACAATTTGCAAGGACTGTGACATTATGCCGATGATTGTATGAATTCGATGCATCCATCATGCCTGTATTATAGATTGTTTCATCATGAGATGGAGGATTGTCCCACACTGATAGCAAGGTTACGAGACAAAGGATCGCTCCAACCTCCCCCGACTTAGAACATGAAAATGATGAGGTCTAAGCTGCGCAATGAAGACCCTACCATAAAAATTATGCTCCGAAGTGGAATCACGATAGGGGATGATAAAAGCAAGCAGTATGAAGATAGTACTTGGGTTTGTAAGGCTCCGATGAAAGAACTAGAGTTTTATTTGGAGCACACTACAGAAACCTTCATGGAAGCTAGGGAGAGCTCCAGTGATGCCTCCACTTTAGGAAGTAAAGACAAACCAGAGTTGGAAATGGACCCATCACTAAACCTAACGTTCCTGGAAACATGCATGAATTTGCTGCGTGACAACAAGGCTGTAAAGGGATTGCAGGAACTGATAAATAGATATGCTAGGACTGTGCCAAGAGAACCGCACGTAGTCCAGAAGATCGGAAAACACGCAATGAGGATGGGAAGGGAGATGAGATTGACCACACAAATTGGAGAATATGAGATGGACAAAGTGATTCTAGACCTAAGATTGGACGCGAATGTTATGCTAAAGTAGACATGGGAGCGCATGGGGAGGCCTACGCTGCAATGATCTCCTATCCAACTGCGAATGGTGAACCAACAAAAGATCCTACCTATGGGAAGATTACAAGGGATCATAGTCGATATTGAAGGAGCAAGTGCACTGGAATATTTTGAGGTGATAGAGATTATTGATGACAACAATCGCTACCCCTCACTATTAGGAATCGATTAGGCCACTGACATGAATGGGGTGATAAATCTAAAGAAGCGCAAGATGGTTTTTGAGAAAACGTCTCTACGCATAGTTGTACCTTTGGACCCTGTAAAAGGATCGCACTACACAGAGCCAGTGCATGACTATGACCGCGAAGACGACTTGGACTGCATCTACAAGGTAAACGCGCAAGAGAAAGACTAGGTGAATCCCATTGCTAATGGACAAATCTCATGGGAGCGCGAAAGCTCCTGTAGATCAGATTCTAACGAAGAGATAAAGCGATGGCAAAACCGGTTACATGAGGTAGCCACGCTGAACTGTAACATGATGATGAGATCGTTGTGCTGCATATCAACAAAGGTAAGGGACCTTTCTATGTAGGATGGGTTAATAGAGGTAGATGCCTTCCTGAACAAATTCAAAAGGGAGGTACTAGAACAGAAACGTTTTGAGGCTTTGAAATGTGTATTGTGCGCTATGCCGTGAGGCGGTGGGGCATGAAAAAAAGAAGCTTTAGGGACTGGTGTGAATGCAGAAGGCTGATGTGCATATGGTTTGGGAAGCCTGAGATGCAATTAGAAAACAAGGTTGTTGGACGGAATGATCTGTGTGTGCACCTGTCCAGATGGATATAGGCATATCTTAAAAAACTTGCGCGGATGCACATAGACTTCGCGTTGGGAGACACGGTCAGTAAGCATGTGTGGGCAAGGCAATTGCACAAGTGACCCCTCTGGTTGGAACAATGGAGTATGGAAAGAACAAGTGTGCAAAAGCTTATCGACGCAAAAGCCTTTAACAAAGTACGTGAAGCACTGAACACGGTATATGATACGCAGCGGACTGATTGAGACCTACGCATACCAATGGTTTTGTGGGCTTATAAAACCATGTGCAAGAAACTGATGGGGCAGATGTCTCCTAGGCTAGAGTACAGAGTGAATGCTATAATCCCCACAAAGTATAAAATGCCTAGTGCACGCATAGTAGCGTCGGTAGATACGATGGCTTGTAGAACCTTGGAAGTAGGGGTTGTGCAGCTAAATGGAGTAGAACGCCTGGGACCTGAGGAAGAAATCCGATGCGGTGACCATAGGTTCCAAGAAATTATGAAAGAAAGGGTGTGATTAAGGAAGAAGAGTGCTCTGGTGCAAGCAGAAGTTAAGAAGCTTGCGGACAAAATAAAGAAATATTTTCTCGATGAGAAGACCAGGGTGATAAAACAGGGTGTGCACAATCACGTTGACGAATTTGGGGACTACTGTCAAGAATTGATCAACCCAATGCCTTTGATTGGACTGCATATTACTAAATGAAGCACCCATGGTGGCACATTGCAGATGATAAAATGCGCGATACAGCTAGTAACAATAAAAGGTGGATGTTTTCCAGGAAAAGTGATGGATGACCGATCAAAACCCTAAACAGGTGGCATGACCACCTGACTAATCATGGGAAGTACAGTCTTAGCACTCTAAGCAGATGAAAGGAGGTGCGGGACTATAAACTACTATGCCCTAGAGTTGCGCAATGTTAGAGCTGCACATAGGAGCAAAGTGTCACAAGGTCCGCGATTGTGCAAGCGGGGCTACGATGCTGCGCGGGTTGGCTGGAAAGTGACCGTTGGAGTCACTATTCACAATGTGATGCTCGACTTGAGACCAAATGGAGCGGGCAGCAGGCATTTAAGATACGCTTTATGGGAAATATTTGGGAAAATCTACGACCAAAGGAGCATTAATGAACCAAATTTGGGGGGAATGTTCAAATTCAAATTCAAAAGGGACTATAAATTACAAAGGGCTACCCAGCAAACAACACTTGGTCATTTGTGAATTGAGCTATTGTATGCCCTGCATATTCTAAGCCGAGATTTTCTTGCCCTATGCCGGGCATTTATTGAGCCCCTGATTAAGCAATTGAGATATTTTGGGATGAGCAAGATGGTAGCATCTGAGGAAGCTAGAGAAATTACAGAGATGACCACCCAAGAGGCCGCACAGGTTCTAACCATGGAAGATGCCCCTAAAGGTGCAGGGATTGTTGTGGAAATCACTAAATCACCATGCACACCAAGACCAAAGGAGGATAAACAACCAATGATTCTGGTGCGTGAGTCCCCGTGAAACTCATTATTGGATTAACGATGGAGGAGAAAGGGAAAGTAGTTAACTTTGAAATTGACGAGGAGGAAGAAGACCTGAAGGACCTCATAACTGAAGAAGATGAGGACGAGGGCATGGAAGTAGAAGTTGAGGCTACGCACCCTCCAACGAAGCTGCCCACGTATGCCCCCCCACAGAAGGGGAAGGCGAAAGTACCCAAGGACCTCAACGAGAGAAAGAGCTCTCTCTAGACTCTGCTCCTCCTGGATGACATCATCTTTGATGACACGCACCTAGGATGGGTGCTGTTATCACAAAATCATGCCCCTAATAGGTTGCTGATTAGGAAGACTTTGAGTAACTATTTCAAACCAAACTTTTGGCTGAGGCTTAGCCTCCTCAGCCTGAGAGGGCTCTCTCAAAGGGTTAAAGATTTTGATTAAAGAATAAGATAGATGGCTAACTCTATGGTTTGTGATTGTATATGTTTATAGGTTGAAAGATGAAGGTTGGCTACCATTGGGCTATGGAGTCAAAGTATGTTCAGTACCACAGCAAGATCAGCTTAACATGAAGTCAGGGCATAGAGAGTTTTTATACATCAACAAAACAAAGATACAATGCAAGGAAACACAGTTTATAAATACATGAAGGAAGTTAGAGCATCATTGATGAATTCTAAGTAACATGTATTCATACCACTGCAAGTAAGTGAAAGAGGAAATCCATGAGACAATAGGACATTAAAAACCCTCTTTGAATCCTGAGTAGTGAAGCCAAAACATTCTACCTAGCATGGAAGTCAAGGCATTATAGAGTTCAAGTGCAGAAATGCAAATATAAAACAGTGAAACACAGTTAGTTTATCTATGAAGGAAGTCAGAGCATCATTGATGAATTCTGAGTATCATAAGTAAACCTCACTGCAATGTAAGTATTGGAAGATGCCATCAAAACAAGAACATACAAGAACTCTTCATGAATCTTGAGTTGTCTAAGTAGAAATTCTGCATTAGGTTAAAAATATACACAGTCTGCACATAGAGCAGCAATTGAGCCAAAAAGTCTCCAACCCTTTGCTAATTCGACCTCTTGCTCTATATAAAGCATTTAAAATTAGGATTCCATCATCCTTCCTCAAGAGAATTCGAATTTTCCATCAGTGACACCTATTCTAACCATAAAACAAACCATTAAATGTATTTGACACCTAACTAGTAGTCCTAGAGACCTAATACAACTAGGAGTGTAACTCCTTATTATGATTACAACAAACTTATCTAAACATTTAAAGCATTATTTGACACCTAACACTCCATGAGGTCTAATTTGATGAAGCCTCCCACGTGGTCACCCAACTGCTGATGAGAAACCCTAGAAATTAGGGAACATGTTTCCCTGTTTTTAGGGTTAGTTCCTTGAAAATTGCAGAGCCTTTATCTCTTCATCCATGACACATTTTACGAAACTGAAGGAGGTTTTTGTAGCCCATGTTGGCCATAACAAAAACCTCTCCTGGTTTTTGAAAATATTTCTCCAGCTGTCCAGAAACTGTCCTTGAAAAACACGTGGCAAACAGGGAAAAATCCGTTTTCTGAAATTAGGGTCTCAATGAAAGCTTCTTATCGCCCAACTGAAAACACATAAGAATAAAGTGAGATAGGTTATTGTAGCTGGACATGTTATGAAGAGAAACCTCCTTCCGAATTCCAAGATAGCCTTTCATGTGACCAGAAACTGATTTTGCAAAACACTACTAAAACCAGTAGACAAAGCTTGACTTTCTGCAGTTTCATAGCGCAAGTTTAACTATAAATTCCTCCCACCTCAGAACGAATTTGAAGAAACGGAAAGAGGTTTTTGTAGTGCAGCATGTTAGGAAGAAAATCCTCTTTCAGTTTGCAAAATTAAGTTCTCAGAGGCTCAGGAAAGCTTTTAGAAATTGACTAGTAAAAGCAGAAAACAGAGTTTCTTCAGCTGAAACAGACTGCTACAGGGGTTTCGCAGCGCGCTGCGAAATCACCTAAAAGATGTTGCGATGCGAAACTGCTAAAAATGATTTATGTGTTTTACCATCAAACAAATTTAAGACATTTGGCATTGAAATTTTGTCAGTGATAACAGGTGACAAACTTGAAGTTTGAAGATTGGGATCTCACTAATCACACGAAATTCCCTCATCTAGAGACCATGTAGCTCATGAAGACAAAGCAGAACACCACGGCGAGAGTTATCGAATTGGAGCCATGAAAGTGGTTACGAATAGTGGAAAAGGTAGGGTTATCAAACCTGCTCTGGGTGCCGCATTTACACCACACCCTAGTAATGATATTCGTCATTAGGCAGCTGCTCTACCTGGTGCATGGTGGGTGTTTGTGGCTAGAGGAGCCCATCCCCATCACAGACCACTTAATCCATTGCATTACTCGGCTTTCATGCAAATTAGAGGACCTCACAGACATCTCGGAGGGGAAGAGCATCGATTTGGCCATTGTGGAGGCCATGAAGAAGAAATACAAGATGGAGAAAAAGGAAAGGGGCTACGCCATATCCAAAATCAACAACAAAGTAGTTAAAGTGGTGACCCAGATACTGGCAAGCAAGCTCATGCATAAGTGTCACACGAACGAGGTGCACACGCTGGTGGTTGCACTTACTAAGTAGTGCCGTGGAGGGGGTCTAGTTTAACTAGTCTGAGTTCTTATGCAAAGAGTTCCTAGAAAATTTCCGTGAGGCCCAAGAATAAGGAAAAACATTCCACTATGCATGGCTTCTATTGTCCATAGTGTTGGTGGCAGGGGAATTACCAGAGGATAACCAGTTCCCCATAATTGACAGGGATCTACCGGAGGCCGCGAAGTACACTTTGCTATGGGCTACAAAAGACACGAATCGGATCTGTGACAACAAGATATTCTGGGTGTTCATGGAGATGAACATCAGAATGGGGATTAACTACAAGCCACAGTTATCACCCACTGTCTACAACAACTTGCAAAGTTTTGTAGAATTTAAAGTGGAATTCCACAACATATATATCAGAGAACGCAAGGACTCACCAAGAAATGGAGCAAGCTACACTTCATAGCAACAAATGATGTAATTTTTGATGTACTAGAGACATGGCTGCCAGAGTGGCGCACCCCAGACATCATTACGATGGAGAAGTCTGCTATGCAAAAGAAGGAATAGGAGTCCAAATTGCGCATGGCGTAGTTGGCACAAGAGAGAAAGAAACAAGTAGTGGCAACAAGAGTGCAAGAGGCATGGGATGCTGCATAGGCAGCAGCAAAACATAAAAAGGCCATAGTAGCAACAACACATGAGGCATTCAAGAAGGCACACTAGGGCCAGAAGTCCTCTTCACATGGGCAGGAGAAAGAAATGGAAACAGAGGAAGAGGAGGGCAGCATGGACCCACAAATAGTGTCAACACTATTGAAGCACTAGCGCCCAGGCGAGTGGACAGGGCCATGCAAAAAGGTGAAAAAATCCAAGTTGTCGATCAACCCAATCATCCTTACAGAGGGTGGTCTATGTTAGGTTCCTATACCAATAGGTTTCATTTTTCATGATTGACTATGGAAGTGGCAAATATGTTCATCTTTTCATGTTGCAAAGGTTCCATATTTTGTATATAGACAAAGAAAATTAAAAAATGTAAAGAGGGTATGCCCTAAAAGAAAAATCAAAGGGCAAGAAAAATCAATTGGTCAGAAAAAATAATAGAAATGAACCCGAAACAAAGACCAGGAAAGTGGCTAGTCAAAATGCCACTGCTATTTTATTTGCAAGTTCACAATATGCAGATACTGTTGCTTATCACACTTGATGGGTGGCCCAACAGTTCAATCTCGACCATTCCATGTTTAAATTGCTTGTTGTAGGATAGAGAATGAATATCTGTCCAAACAATTTAAGCTTGGAAGATGAGTAGATAGGTAGAGAAATTAAGGAGCCCAACTACTTAATCTGGGCCCTTGGAAGAGATAAGGGTAGATTTAGATAGGAGGGCAGTCAAAAGAAAAGAGGAACTTCAGGGTTTGCTAGTTCAAGCGAACCCAATCAAAAGGAAGAAAATATGTTAGGTGTATTAGGCTAGGCAGGTAGTTTGAGGTTGCAGAAGCAAGTTTGTGTTCATTTTTGCCTTGTCAAGAAATATTTATCTCATCAATGATACAAGGACTATGACAATTGTTTAATTCCATAGCAATGGGAGCATGACTAATCTCCCCTTCATTCCCCATAAACCATTTGCTAACATCCCCCATAAGGACCTTGGGATCAGCCCAATAAGTCATGTTTTCACTTCATTTTATGAGAAATGGTTGATTAAACTCTGAGTTTACTTGGTTGTAAGAAGCTACATTTCTTGTGTAAAAATCATTGCCCCATACTCCTTTCATCTTCCTATGTCTAATTTTCACTCTATAAACTTAGAATCTGTCCTTACAGTTTCATTCCACAAAGTCATACTAACCTCTAATTCAACTATTTAGCTCCCCAAGTCATTTTCCCACCCCTATAGTACAAAAAACTATATTAAAAACCCCAAAAAAGTGTAAATATCCCCACCCCTTAGCACTATAGCTATATAACCCAAAGTTCGGGGAATATTAAAGTCCATTTGGGATTTATATTACCCCTTCCATGTCCAAACCACACTTGGGAGTAATTTAACATTTGGTTAAACTACTAACCGCACCTAAACCCTCCACATAAACCATATTTTAATACCCTCCGTGCTTGTATGTTTTGGGATCGGTTTAATATTTGATCAAACCGATAACCGTGCCCGCACCATATAAACCATATGAACCCATTTATCCAAAGTTCTAAACCCCCGCATTACTTTTATAATATTAAATATATGGGCGGGTCCCCGTGCCATATCACACCCGCACATTCGCATCCTGTCAACCCTCCGATCCGCCCTTGCAGATCCGATGGCCCATGCCAATATTGGAGCGAACCCGTTGTATGAGGGTTAGCTCCCGATAGAAGGCAATTTTGCCGCCGTACGCAGGGACGCGTGGCCCATTTTGATTGCATCGGGCCCACGCTGACACATACTGCCCTCGTACCAAAGGCAGTCCGATAGCAAACCGCTTACCGCCTATCCTCCTCGCCGCCCACGTCAGCTGCTCTGTCGGTGCCCTCGCTACTGTATAGTCCACCATGGCCGCCCTGTCACCCACCCACGTCAGGCACCATGTTACCCACCGTACCTTACTACAGTTCCATGTAACATCATGCTGACGTCAGCACAAAAAAGCGCCAAAGGCCCGAAAAAACATAAATTTTCATTTAAAACCGACGAAAGAGATGTTTTTATTTGTTTTACGTGACCAATGGTAAACGTTTATGCATGAGTTTTACGTTTAGTCTGCCATTTACATCCCAGTCTATCGCCCAGGCATGTTCAACCTGCCAACCTGACCTCCTCGGCTCTACTTGCAACTCCATTTCATTGCAAAGTCACGAATAAACAGGTATTTATTTGACTGTCGCCCGTAAACCCTGTTTTGTCAAGTTTCTCTATTAAAACGAACTCCGAAAGGACTGAATGTGATTGAAATGAGCTTTAATCTCTAAACCTCCCCTTTCAACTCATTACTCACCACTACTTCCAAAGAAAACGTATCTAATTTATAGCCCTCTACAAAATTGCCCCTGAAACTCGGAATTGAGCTCATTTCCGCCTGTAAAACCGGCAGGAGAACACATACAGCCGAAGCCATCTACTCACCATTTTTCTCAGCTACCTAACTAAGCTCTGAAGACTTGCTCTTTCCTTCTTTGAATCCTGCCCTGAGAGACCATTTCCATGTAAATTCAAACTGTAAATTCCCTACCCAAAAATCCACTGTTTGGACTCTGTTCCTAATTAAAACATAAGATCAAATCCCACTATAATCACAGTCAATTATGGAGGGTCCAGTGGCCCTGAATATTACACCATTAAATGCTCCTCATAGAGAGTTAGAATGGATACCTCTTGCAGACAGAGATTATCAGATTGATGATATGGAGGGAGACAAGCCTCACCTTCAGGCTTTCTGTGAAATAAGGAATAAATTCAGAAACAAAGCTGACCTGTTAGGAATATGGGAATCCAATATGCCTATATACTACCTGCCCTCAGTGAATGTCTTTCCTGACCTCATCCATCAATGTTGTTCCAATTATGAGCCTTCTCAAAGGGCAGTGATGGACCTACTGGAAATGTCCTCTTTTACATTACCTCTCAGTCTATAAATGAGATGTTGCAATTCAAGCCAACTCAGCCTTTGGTCCCCATTTCCATGAAAAATCTGCTGGATCAAGCCTCAAAGTTACCCTCTGCAGAAATTAACTGAGTTGCTAAGTTGTTTATGCCACCAGACTGTTACTCTAGATTCACAATCCCCTATCTCCATGCTACGTTTACTGAGGAGGAAAAAATGCTCATAGACATGATTTCCTACATCTTGGGGTTCAGAACAAGTGAAATTGTGGGCGAAACTGTCTTCTCTTTGATGTCTGTCTTTGCTCCAGGACATCCCCTTGCTGTCAAGTATGACTCTGCTACCTTCATAGCCAACAAGATTCATGAGCAGTTCATGAACTTAGAGAAGGAAAGGGTATTCAAATACACCTCATATATCTATCATTTGCTACTATATTATCAGTCTGAAAGTTTCTCGGTCTTCCTTAAAAAGATGGATGCTAGGGGGAGCGAAGGTCTGTCATATTTTGGTCATCAGTGTTCCACCATGTTAATTACTCCCCATACACATATTGTGAGTTCATTGACCTTTTTGTCTATCCAGCTACTTGCCTTTTATCAGCAGATCCTCCTCCTAGGCTCACTGCCAAAATGCAGAGAATTTTACATTTCTCGAAGGGATACAACATTGGTGACTGGTACTATTACCAAAACCACACTGTAATAAGGATCTATGGCTGTGAATTAGCCCCATGCAGACTACCAAAATATGTCCCCATGAGACTCTTTGCCTTGGAGTACTACCGGTAGTTCAACAGTGCAGACTTAAAGCATTTCTATGGTGCTAGGAAAAAGGCACAGCTGAAAATAAGACATCAATTGGGCCCCTTTATCTTTAATAAAAGGGAAAAAGCATGGAAGGATGCTGACCAGATTCTGAGAGAGAAACTAAAGCTCAAACTAAGTTTCAATTGGTCACCATATGACCCTGAACACTTTATAAGCTCTAGAAGGGTAAAAAACAATCTCATAGGGTATCCCCACCTCAGAATACCTGAAATTGAACAATATGCCAATCAGTAGGAATGGGTAGAGGGCACACTAGTGGAAGAGCTTACTGAAGAAGAGATAACAAAAAAAGCAATCAAAAACCTTGAAAAACCTTTTGACTTGGAATCTTTTGGACAGGTATTTTTTACAGCTCCTTGGCACCTTGGAGAAGGCACCTCATTTGCCACGGCCTCCCAGCAACCTACCCAAGTAAGTACTCCACCAGCAGCAACAGATAAAGGTAAAGAGGTGCAGCACTCAGAACAACAGGTGCACAATTTAGAGTAGCAAGAAACAATGGCAGACCAGCCAGTTTCAACAGATGAACAAAGTCAAGGGTAAGACCCTTCAACACAAGCAAAAGTGACTGAAATTCCTATGTTGAAAACTCCTGCTAATGAGGAAAGGGCCAAGAAAAGAGATAGACAAGAAGAGACACCTCCAGGGACATCTACCGACCAGCAAGGAGAAAAGAGACAGAGATTAAATCTTTATTCAGAAGAAGAAATACCAGAGGGGCCAACTAAAGAGCAAGTTCCCCCAAGCATAGAAACATCAGCCAACTCCTTCTAGCCATAGCAAGAAAGACAACAAGGTGTGGAGCTTACACCCACCATGCAGCAAAGCAGGCAGGGCTCTGATATCAAAAAAGCATTCACTGATATCAAAGCTATGAATGAGCCAGTGAGGTTCCAGCTTTACAACCAACTGCTAAGAATGGCTCCCACTAATTAGCAAAGGCTAATGGCAGCCTATGACATCCAACAAGGGAAAATGACCCTCAATCATTTTAGACCTACAACGCAACAACCACAATCAGCTGCTGACTACATTAGAACCAATCTGGAAGTTCTCGCCAGGGATATCCATCCGATGGACCAAATTGAATTACACAAGAAGACCGGTGAAATGGTATATTCTACCTTCGAAGATAAAACATTGTTGGCACATAGATTGCAAAAATCTTTGCACAATACTGTTGCCCAGCTAGAATTGGAGAAAGCTTCATCATAAGCCAAGGACAATAGAATCAAGTCCTTGGAGGAGATTATTATAGAGTTGGGACATGATCCCCAGGATCCGAAGGGCATTTAGGCCTTGATCAAAAAGAAAGAGGAAGACATAGCAGCCCTCAAAAGACAACTCAAGTTTCCAGCAACACTACATCCTCAAACCACAGAGGTAGCACAACAAAAATAAGAGCAGGATGTGGTAACTTTGCTTATTCGCTTGCAGAAAAGATTGATAGAAACAGAGAGTGTCTTGGAGGCATCACTACAAGGAAGATAGGGAGAGTTGGCCTCTCAGCCAGTTCAAACAGCTCACATTCTTATAGCTGCTCCTCCTACAGTCACCACAACAGTCCCTCCTATTGATCCTGGATCAACAGCAGGTACCTCAACTCTAGCCTCAACTTCAGTAGCAGTTTCAGCAACAACTACAGCACCAGCAGAGCAAGAGGCCAGCCTGAGTATGGATAATATGATGAAAGAAATAAAGGCCCTGGAAGTGCAGATGGCAGAAATGAAAGAGGCCAAAGAAAAGCTGGCTAAAATCGAGGAAAGATACGACAAATCAAAGATGGATGTAGCTGAGAAGACAAGGGAAGTGAAAGACCTGGAAAAAAGAATAAAAGAGCTGGAAAAAGAGCTTACACTTGATAAGACTCTAGCTAAGGTCAAGAAAATTTTGTGGGCCAAGATTGGCCAATCCATTACTGACCAATGGCAATCCATTGAAACTATACATGAGCAGATGGAATTGATAGGCTTGGCTCAGTTTGAAAATCAAAAGGCTAGATCATAATTAGGGTATATGCCTGAGCAAGCCAATAGGATGATTCAATTTCTAAATACTCATACTAAAGAGCAGCTGGCAGCAATAGGTATCAGGAACATGAGTGATACCATCTTACTAGTAAAAAGGGTGCTGACCCTAAGGAATTTTGTGCAAACTCTAGAAAGGAAATGCCAATAAATGCAAGCGGAGGTAAATGAGTTCAGAATAAAGTTTGCAGCATTACATTGCAGAGGGCTACCCAGTTTAGTAACCAGCGCTGGAAGACTGTTGTCACATTAGCATTATTCCAACAGGGTAAACAACTATGCCTCCAATCAAATCACAGTGTCCTCGAGCACATAAGAAGAAACAGGGCCTCCATCTGGACAGAGTCTCTATGACAAACTAGAAAATCTGTTTTATGTTGAACATGAGATCAACCACCTATTTGAAGTCCAGCCTAACTTTTATAGATACACTGAAGCTGATGAAACACTGATAAAGATACAAAGACATCAGCTGCCTACTGAGGATTGGTGGAAAGGAATGATGGAGACATTGCTCAGGTAATTTTGTGTATTATTATTTTTGATCAGCTATAGGTCAACAATACAGAAGCACGGTCCACCTGTCAAAGGGTGAAGAACAACAAAAAAGCAGAAAATAAATGGTAACTACAGCTCATTAATGCAAAGAAATCAAGCACCAGTGATAAAGACCAAGACAGTGACAAACAGCATAGCAGCATCAAGGTAGCAAATGTAGAATGAATGCGTAGCAACCAACCGACTCATTCGGCCCAGAAAGTCAAAATACCTCTAACAAATTGGACAGCTAGCACATTCATATTTATTGCAGCGTTTATTCCCTCATTTACTGCTTCTTGAGAGTTGGTAAAGGAAGTTATGAGTTGCAAACTTATCTTCATGATATTTTGTATCTCCATTTTGTATAAATACCTCCCCATAATATGTATTTGGGGTTGGTGATTTTCTTTCTAGACTGCGCTATAATATTTTGAGACTCTCTAATACAAATGGTTGTTGAAGTTCATGGTTTCTGCACCACCTGAATGTGCAAATGATGTTCTGGGACCTGCTCCAGAATTCCTGTGTCATTCAGTGGAACAATAAGTTATTCTAAACTGTGTTTTATGTTTTCTGTGTTTACAAATTCCATATATGTCCATAATCTTGATAACAGAGAAGAAGAATAGCCCAGGATTTGTTTAAATGCACCCTGAGCTCAATCTCTGCTATCAATTGTGTTTTCTTCAGAATTAGTGATAACTATTAATTCTTAATTGCTCATGTTTGCACTAATTCCTTCATTTTGAATACTGTTTAGGAATTCTTAAATTGCTCCTAGATAATATTCATACACTTTCCCTCTGCCAGCATAATGAAAGATCCTTGATTGCATTTCATTCTCTGACTTCATTCCATCGACTTCCAGATTTGAGAATTGTTCCTAGACTACCTACCTTGCTCTGTAGCATTACCATTACTCAAGGAACACTTTCAACAGTACACCATCATTGACTCCATTGCCCAATATTATAGACTCTCTTATACTTTCACCCTAGCTCTGCTTGAAATTACCATCCAACAAACTTAAAACAAAACCTTGCACATCATAACTAGCCTAAAATACTCTTAAACAAAGCTAAATTACAATGAGAGAGCCCTCTCTGGTTGCAGGTAGGCTAGGACCTGCAGCTAAAAGATTGTTTAGTGGTTACCTCAGTCGTATTCTGTTCGGGAGGCAGGGAACAACCTGAGTGATAACATCATTGGCGACTCTGCTGGGGAACTGAATGGCTATTTGCCACTGCTGTCCATTTTCTAGTTTTAGGATTTAGACAGTTGTTCCAAATATTCAATTAGTTTTCTTACTTCAACATATTCAAAGAAAATCCCAAAGCCTCCCCTATTTCAAAGGAACTCTTGTAGAATATTGTGAAAATTGTAATTTTAAAACATTCCCAAAAAATAGCAAAAACAAGTTTAGAAGCTAGCTCCAAAGAAGAAAACTCGTTACACCAGGTCAAACCTTGACCCAGATCCTCCAGTTGTTTTTGAAAATCCCAACTTAATCCCTAAGACCCTTAGGAAACAAGAAGAACAAGATTCTACTGGTTTAGACCTTGAAATAGTTCAGCAGAGCTATATCCCAACTCCTTCTAAAGCCTCAGTCCGTCCTCACATTATTCCTACCTCTCCTAGTTCTTCATCCATCTCTCAAAGCACTTTCTCCACTCCTCCATCCACTGCACATATCTCGACCACTGTCCCTGTTGTTCCAGCTGTCCCATTTCTTCCATTTGCCCCATTTATCCCTGTAAATATGGAAAATCGTTATGCACCTTTACAATTACCTAGAAATCCAGGGGCTATGCCTCAGGATTATCAAAGTAAAATCACATACTTTGATGGTACTGGCTCCTATAAAGCCCAGCAACACACTAAGAAAATGCAAGATTATTTTGAGAATTATGAAATAGATGATGATGATGTGAGAATGAAAATTTTTGTCCAAAGTCTAACCGGTGATGTAAGGATTTGGTTTAGAGCACTTGCTGCAAATTCCATAGCCAATCCGGATGCCCTTTACCAAACCTTCCTCAACAGATGGGAAAAAAAGAAGGATCCATTGCATATCCTATCAGAGTATGACAGTATAAAAAGAGATCCACAAGAAACTGTCCTAGACTATTGTGCTAGATTCAACAATGTTTATAATGCTATCCCTCAAAACCTTAGACCTCCACCTGATTTAGCTTTGATCAAATTCCCTGATGGATTTGATTCTGACATGGCATATCAACTGAGGGAAAGAGCCCTTCCAAGTTTAGCAGACATGCAGAATATCGCTGTTAGTGTGGAGGCAAACCTAATTTCTAAAAGAAATCGGACAAAAGCTGAAAGAAGGAGAACTTTCAAAGAAGAACCTTCAGCATTCAAACAAAAACTAGATGCAATCATCAAAGGTATGGACAGACTTGGGTATAGAGTGGAAACCATTGAAAGAAAATCAGCATGGGAAGGTCAGCCAAGTAACACTGCAAGAAGCCCAAAATTTAGAAAAAATCAAAATCCAAATGTTGGGAGGGCTGGCCCTAACCAGAACATCAGACCTCCATTTCAAGAGAACTATGCCGAGGCCTCAACATCTAGCGAACCAACAGAGGACACCCAAATCAACCTAATGGGGTTAAACAGTGAGAAAGAAATTTTTCTAACACAAGATGACCAAGAAGCTCACAATTCCAATCAATTCCAAACCAAATCCGGAGAGTCATTTGATTTTAGGGAAGGCTATGATGCAACGGTCTATGAGGTTCATAAAAAGTACAAATTAATAAGTATAACCATAGATGTGCCTAAACCTATCAAGCAGAAGGATACCAAATAGCCAAAGAAAGCAAATGATAAAGTCATCCTGATAGAATCCTCTGATAGAACACACCTAGACCCAAAGGAAGTCACTGTGGAAGATATATCATAGCTACAACCTTCAAAGAATCAACCATATACATCTCATTATTCAAAACAAAATGTTAATCACCCTCCTAAAAACAATTTCAAATCTGATGTACCTCAAAACAACCCTCATAATCAAGAAGAGATCACTGAAAATCCAACTGAAAAGGAAAGGATTGCTATCCATAATACAAAAATGCAAATAGAAAAACCTTTTAACTTAGAAATAGAGATAGGCAAGCTGAAAATAGCTATTCCTCTGTCTGAATTGGCCAAACATGAAGTGTACAGACAGCAAATCAATAGGTCACTGCAAATACCAGAGAATAGGGATGCAGTCAATTTTCTTGATGATCAACTAGAATTAATTTTTGGTCCTGAAGTCAATGGTAAGACAATAGATGGAGGAGTTCCTCCATTCTATGTGAGTTTAAACATTCATGACAAAGTGCTCCATAATGCTATGTTTGATTCAGGAGTTTCCCACAATCGAATGCCTAAATATGTGATGGAGAGACTGGATCTAGACATCACAAGGCCCTACAAAGACTTGTTCTCATTTGATTCCAGTCAGGTCAGGTGTCTAGGCCTAATCAAAGACCTTTGTGCATCCCTAGTTCAGTATCCAGCCAAGACAATCTTGATGGATGTGGTGGTAGCTGATATTCCACCTAAGTATGGTATGCTTTTTTCCACATCTTGGGGTGCAAAACTCCAAGGATCTTTGCAACTAGACATGTCCTATGCCACTATTTCAGTCTTTGGACAGCCAAAGAGATTATACCATGAAACACTAATGAAATATGTGGTTAGCAGTCAGGAAAAACCCCAAAACTTTCCGATATATTCTATGCATTCCGACATGGATTCATTCATTTTATATAATGCTGACATGTGTCCCAAAACTGATGTCAAACTCCTGATAACATCACAAACAGAATGCATGAATGAACAGTCTAGTGACCAAGATCAAAAAATTGTTGATATAATTGATGTAACAAACGAAAATGACATATCAGAGGACTTACAAGAGCCAAATCTACCCACTGAACAAGCTTCTAAAATTCTTAAGACAAATCATAACCAAGAAATCTTATGGTACTTGGATTTTGATGGCTCTGTGAACAAATTAGGAGCAAGGGTGGGCATTTGGATTCATAACATGCAAAATAACCATGCTCAAGGTCATGCATACAGGTTAAATTTCAGATGCACAAACAATATGGCCGAGTATGAAGCCCTGTTGTTAGGACTCAAACTGATTAGAGGTCTAGGGGCAACCAAGGTTTCAATTCTAGGGGATTCGGATCTGATTATACAGTAGATGAAGTGAACTTTTGTCACAAATGATCCTAGGTTGAGAGCTTACAGAGGGGCAGCCATTGAAATACTTAACACCTTCTTAGAATCTCAACTCAACGAAATCCCTAGAAAGCACAATTTACATGCACATAGCTTGGCAACTTTTGCCAGCACATGCAAGCTTCCATTTGAGCCCAATCACCGCTTCACTGCTGAAATCAAACATAGGCCTGCTATCCCAGATAATGTCAAAAATTGGCAGGTCTTTGAAAATGATACACAGATAAATAACTTTCTGACTTTTAAAGAGGAATTCTCGAGCATAAACATTGATACTAGCACCATGGATAACCAACAACAGATAGACAAAAGTGAACAACATATATCAGCTGAAACAACAAATCTGATTTTGCACCCAACAACTTTTAATGACAAGAATTTACAAGAGCTGAAGCAAACAGACCTTGATGAATTGGCTGAGGCAGAATCTAAATTAATTGAACTAAAAGACAATTTTCTGCCCACGGGCTTAACTTCTTTGGACGACATATTTGATTCAAATGACATTCCTAGAAAGCCAAAGATGCAACCTCTCAATGCAGAAATTGAGGACTGCAACATTGGAACCACAAAAAATCCAAAAATGGTAAAACTATCCAAGACATTACCTGCTGATCAGAAGTTGAAATACATAGATTTGTTTAAAGAATTCCAAGATGTCTTTGCCTGGAGTTATGAGGACCTCAAATCCTATGATACTTCCATCATCCAACATACTATACCCTTGAAAGAGAATCAAAAACCTTTTAAACAAAAGCTTAGAAGGGTGAAACCCATCCTTCTTCCCTTGATTGAAAAAGAAGTTAAACGAATGTATGAAGCTAGAATCATTGCTCCAATCAGGTTCTCAAAGTGGATTTCAAATCTAGTACCCACTAGGAAGAAAACGGGAGAGATATGACTATGTGTTGACTTAAGGAATTTAAACAAAGTATCTCTCAAAGACCACTACCCTTTACCAAAAATGGATCATATCCTACAAAGGGTAGTGGGGGCCTCTAGGATCTCACTGCTAGATGGATTTTCTGAATTCAATCAGATTTTAGTCCACCCAGATGATCAAGACAAAACTGCCTTTACAACACCTTGGGGAACCTTCAAATATGTCAAAATGCCTTTTGGACTCAAAAATGCAGGGGCCACTTTTTAAAGAGCAATGGATATAGCCGTTGCCAAGTAAATCCATGATTTCTTAGTCATATACCTTGATGATCTCACTACTTTTTCAAAATCAGACCAAGAACATTTAAAACATCTCAGACAAGTGTTGCTAATTTGCAGAAAATATGGCATATCATTGAATCCAAAGAAATCACTGTTTGGCCTAGAAGAAGGCAAGCTACTAGGTCACATAATTTAAAAGGATGGCATTAGGATTGACCCAGATAGAATTCAAGCTATTCTCCAAGTCCCTCATCCAAGAAACATTAAAGAACTGCAAGCTTTTTTAGGAAAAATCAATTTCCTAAGTGTTATAGACATTTTTGTGCCTTACAGCATGAAGCATGAAATGTCAATAATCTAAGGGATCCAAAGTCCCTAAACATGTTGTTCCTACCCCTAGAGGAACAAGGTCAGCAAACCACAACACTAAATATCAGTTCTCCACTTGAAAACACTCAAAAACAAGCTAATTCTGGATCATGTCAACTCCTCCACTGAGCATCTGCGCTGAATGTCAACTGCTCCACTCTGTACCTGCGCTGAATGTCAACTGTAATGAAGGCTACCTGCACTGGGCGAGTTTGGCCAAGTGGCACAGTCATTGCTCAAGGTGTCAATGCCCAGGAAGCTTCCAAAATGACACTTGGATCAGGGAATTCGCCTTGTGATGAGTAAGAGGATCTAGATCTCCAAGTGGAAGCAAGAAACTCTAAGTGGACTCAAGAACTGAAGAATAACTGAAGTGGGAGAGGACACTAGTCAGCTCCATGCCAAGCTCAAGCTGACTCATCCTTTCTCCAAAACTCCTATATATAGAGCTCTCTCATGAGGTCTAAGGAGGCTGGAATCTTGTGAATGTAAGGAAGTGCTGTTGGTTTGAGTATAGAACTATTGGGTGATTTTCTTGAAGGAGGTGAAGAGGAGATTTCTTTCTGCTGGGAGGTGATGCTGGATTGGGCCTTTTATGGTTGTATCACTTCCTGAACTTTACTTCTTCTATTAATAAAGCATTTGAGGTTCTTCTATATGCATGTGTCTCAATGGCGTATTGATACTTGTATATTTGATTTATTCTAATCCTTGAATCAATTATGAATGTATGCTTCTTGTAGTTTCCCTCTCTTGTTATTTTGCAGGATCTTGGTGTTGCTGGGCCAGTGAAAGAGCAAGGAGCTGGGAGCAAACAACAAAGAGATAAGATTGGATCAATCATTAGCGGAAGACAACGGTTAGTGGATCTTTTTCTCCCCTCTCTTACATCTCATAAAGAAGTAATCTCGAATAGCTTTGCTTTGATTGTTGCTGAGGTACTATCACCCTTAGAGTGGGATAGGGTCATTCCGTATTGGATACTTTTCCCAACAACACTAAGAAGGTTCATTCCCAATTTGGCCGAGCTAATAAGACTATTGAATAATATGGTAAAGAAAGATTCTAAAGTCAAATGGACCATGGAAGCTAAACAAGCCTTTGAGGATATCAAAACAGTTTTGACAAAAACACCAGTCCGCACGAGTCCCAAGTTTGATAGAGATTTCATCATTTTTTCCTTTGCATCTGAGCATACTATTGCTATTGTCCTATTACAAAAGGATGACCAAGGATGTGAGAATCCCATTGATTTCTTTAGTAAAGCACTAAGAGATGCACCCTTAAAATATCAGATCATGGAAAAGCAAGGTTATGCCCTTGTAAAAGCCATCAAAGATTTCAGAGTTTATGTTTTGTATTCTCATGTGATAGCTTATGTTCCAAATGTTGTGGTTAAGGAAATTTTAACTCAAGAAGGAATTGAAGGTAAAAGGGGCAAATGGATAGCCAATATCTTAGAGTATGACATTGAAATCAAGCCTACGAAACTGATGAAAGGACAAGGGCTAGCCAAATTAATGACTGAAACCAACTTGCAAGCCCTAGATATCAATCAACTGGACAATGAACAGGAGATGGCGACTCCACAGATCAATCAAGCCTTCTTACAATCACCTTGGTATGTTGACATATGTTTTGTATTGCTAAACCTGCAAGCTCATCCAGGGTTGTCCAGGACTAAAAAAGGATTCTTTAAAATCAAGGCATGGAAGTTTTGCATCATAGACAATACTTTATTTTGGAAAAATCATGAAGTTATCTTGCTTAATTGTCTAATTCACGATGAAACTAACAAAGTCCTCAAGGAATTTCATGCAGGAGACTATGGTGGACACTTATATTGGAAGTCAACAGCTGATAAGATCCTAAGGGCTGGATTTTATTGGCCCTCCCTATTTGCTGATGTGAAAAACTTTGTAATGTCTTGCCATAAATGCCAGATCTTTGAAGGCAAGAGAAAGTTGTTACCTTTACCCCTCAAACCTATTTCAACTGAAAGACCATTTCAACAATGGGGTTTAGACTTCATTGGTGAAATTCATCCTTCCTCTTCTGGCCAACATAGGTGGATTTTGACTGCCACAGACTATTTCACGAAATGGATAGAAGTTATCCCTTGTAGGCAAGCCAATGACTCTGTCATCATGCAATTCTTAGAAACCAACATCTTGTCTAGATTTGGCTGTCTTGAAAAAGTTATTACAGACAATGCTGCTACTTTCAAATCCAAAAGAATGATCAGATTTTGCCACAAATACCACATTACCTTAGGCCACTCCACAGCCTATTACCCTCAAGGTAATGGCCTAGCCGAGTCATCCAACAAAAGCCTCATCAACATCATCAAAAAGGTCTTGGATGAGAACAAAAAGAATTGGTATAAAAAACTTGTGAATGCACTATGGGCAGACAGATTGACCACTAAAAGATCCATTGGTACAAGTCCATATGAGTTGGTATATGGTCTAGAGGCTACTTTCCCCTCCTCCTTAGGAATCCCTGTGATCAAATTACTGCAAGAAATACAAGAAAAGCCTAATGATATTCAAAGAAGGATCAATCAAACTATTCACTTGTAGCAGACAAGAGAAGAAGTATATCACAGAACCCAGGTACTACAAGATAAACTCAAGAAGATCTTCGATGAAAGAACAAAAGCTGAAGATTTCTTCATAGGAAACAAAGTGCTGAGATGGGACTCTAGGAGGGAAGATAAAGGGAAACATGGGAAATTTGATTTTCTTTGGAAAGGACCATATGTTATTCATGTTGTACAAGGTAACAACACCTATTTTCTGAAGAGTTTGGATGGTAAAGATAATGAGGAAGGTCCAGTCAATGGGCGAATGCTCAAGCACTGTTTTGACTCCCTTTGATCAACACAACACAGCTGTATATTGTACATAAATATTTGTATTTTCATCTATTTTTATTTACAGAAATTAGATAAGGAACAAAATGTAGCAGATTTTGAGGAAAGAGTCAATGAATTACACCACTTTTGGTATATATTTTGACTTTACCACAAGAGATCAAGAAGAAGACTTGCGAGGTATGAAGATGATGATAAGCATTCAGAAAAACCAGCAAAGACAAAGCTGTAATTTTGCACAGATCAGCTCATAAGGACTGCCAATAGGCTACCAAGGTTCAGACCACTAGTTTCCAAGAGAAAGAAGTTTTGAAATACAACAGCCAATTGACAATAAGGCCATATGACCTGCTGTTCTTGGCTTTTCACTAGGAAAAGCCATCCCCAAGTGGAGCCATTGTTAGGTTCCTATACCAATAGGCTTCATTTTTCGTGATTGACTATGGAAGTGCCAAGTATGTTCATCTTTTCATGCTGCAAAGGTTCCATATTTTTTATACAGACAAAGAAAATTAAAAAATGTAAAGAGGGTATGCCCTAAAAGAAAAATCAAAGGGCAAGAAAAATCAATTGGTCAGAAAAAATAATAGAAATGAACCCCAAACAAAGACCAGGAAAGTGGCCAGTCAAAATGCCACTGCTATTTTATTTGCAAGTTCACAATATGCAGATACTGCTGCTTATCACACTTGATGGGTGGCCCAACAGTTCAATCTAGACCATTCCATGTTTAAATTTCTTGTTGTAGGATAGAGAATGAATATCTGTCCAAACAGTTTAAGCTTGGCATATGAGTAGATAGGTAGAGAAATTAAGGAGCCCAACTGCTTAATCTGGGCCTTTGGAAGAGATAAGGGTAGATTTAGATAGGAGGGAAGTCAAAAGAAAAGAGGAACTTCAGGGTTTGCTAGTTCAAGTGCGCCCAATCAAAAGGAAGAAAATATGTTAGGTGTATTAGGCTGGCCAGGTAGTCTGAGGTTGCAGAAGCAAGTTTGTGTTCATTTTTGCCTTGTCAAGAAAGATTTATCTCATCAATGATACAAGCACTATGGAAATTGTTTAATTCCATAGCAATGGAATCATGACTAATCTCCCCTTCATTCCCCATAAACCATTTGCTAACATCCCCCATAAGGACCTTGGGATCTGCCAAATAAGTCATGTTTTCACTTCATTTTATGAGAAATGGTTGATTAAACTCTGAGTTTACTTGGTTGTAAGAAGCTACATTTCTTGTGTAAAAATCATTGCCCCATACTCCTTTCATCTTCCTATGTCTAAGTTTCACTCTATAAACTTAGCATCTGTCCTTACAGTTTCATTCGACAAAGTCATACTAACCTCTAATTCTACTACTTAGCTCCCCAAGTCATTTTCCCACCCCTATAGTACAAAAAACTATATTAAAAACCCCAAAAAAGTGTAAATATCCCCACCCCTTAGCACTATAGCTATATAACCCAAAGTTCGGGGAATATTAAAGTCCATTTGGGATTTATATTACCCCTTCCATGTCCAAACCAAACTTGGGAGTAATTTAACATTTGGTTAAATTACTAACCACACCTAAACCCTCCACATAAACCATATTTTAATACCCTCCGTGCTTGTATGTTTTGGGATCAGTTTAATATTTGATCAAACCCATAACCATGCCCGCACTGTATAAACCATATGAACCCATTTATCCAAAGTTCTAAAACCCCACATTACTTTTATAATATTAAATATACGGGCGGGTCCCCGCGTCGTATCGCACCCGCACCTTCGCATCTCGTTAACCCTCCGATCTGCCCTTGCAGATCCGACAGCCCATGCCGATATCGGAGAGACCCCGCTGTACGAGGGTTAGCTCCCGATAAAAGGTGGTTTTGCCACTATACGCGAGGACGCGTGGCCCATTTTGATTGCATCAGGCCTGCACTAACACATACCACCCCCATACCAAAGGCGGTCCGATAGCAAACCGCTTACCGCTTACCGCCTGTCCTCCCCACTGCCTACGTCAGTTGCTACGTCGGCGACCTTGCTACTGTATAGTCCACTATGGCTACCCTATCACCCACCCACATCAGGCGCCACGTTACCCGCCGTACCTTGCTACAGTGCCATGTGACGTCATGCTGACATCACCACAAAAAAGCGCCAAAGGCCCGAAAAAACACATATTTTCGTTTAAAACCGACGAAAGAGATGTTTTTATTTGTTTTACACGACCAATGGTAAAATTTTATGCATGATTTTTACATTCAATCCGCCATTTATGTCCCATCCTATCGCCCAGGTGTGTTCAGCCTACCAACCTGACCTCCTCGGCTCTACCTACAACTCCATTTCACCGCAAAGTCACGAATAAATAGGTAGTTATTCGACTGTCAAGTTTCTATGTTAAAACGACCTCCGAAAGGACTGAATGTGATTGAAATGAGCTTTAATCTCCAAACCTCCCCTTTCAACTCACTACTCACCACTGCTTCCAAAGAAAACCTATCTAATTTATATCCCTCTGCAAAATTGCCCCTGAAACTCAGAATTGAGCTCATTTCCACCTGTAAAACCGGCAGGAGAACACATACAGCCGAAGCCATCTATTCACCATTTTTCTTAGCTACCTAACTAAGCTCTGAAGACTTGCTCTTTCCTTCTTTCAATCCTGCCTTGAGAGGCCATTTCCATGTAAATTCAAACTGTAAATTCCCTGCCCAAAAATCCACTGTCTAGACTCTGTTCGCAATTAAAACATAAGATTCAAATCCCACTATAATCACAGTCAATTATGGAGGGTCCAGTGGCCTTGAATATTGCACCATTAAATGCTCCTCATAGAGAGTTAGAATGGATACCTCTTGCAGATAGAGACTATCAGATTGATGATATGGAGGGAGACAAACCTCACCTTTAGGCTTTCTGTGAAAGTAGGAATAAATTCAGAAACAAAGCTGACCTATTAGGAATATGGGAATCCAATATGCCTATATACTACCCGCCCTCAGTGAATGTATTTCCTGACCTCATCCATCAATGTTGTTCCAATTATGAGCCTTCTCAAAGGGCAGTGATGGACCCTACTGGAAATGTCCTCTTTTACATTACCTCTCAGTCTGTAAATGAGATGTTGCAATTCAAGCCAACTCAGCCTTTGGTCCCCCTTTCCATGAAAAATCTGCTGGATCAAGCCTCAAAGTTACCCTCTGCAGAAATTGACCGAGTTGCTAAGTTGTTTATGCCACCAGACTGTTATTCCAGATTCACAATCCCCTATCTCCATGCTGCGTTTACCGAGGAGGGAAAAATGCTCATAGACATGATTTCCTACATCCTGTGGTTCAGAACAAGTGAAATTGTGGACGAAACTGTCTTCTCTTTGATGTCTATCTTTGCTCCAGGACAACCCCTTGTTGTCAAGTATGACTATGCTACCTTCGTAGCGAACAAGATTCACGAGTAGTTCATGAACTTAGAGAGGGAAAGTGTATTCAAATACACCTCATATATCCATCATTTGCTTCTATATTATCAGTTTGAAAGTTTCTTGGTCTTCCTTAAAAAAACGGATGCTATGGGGGAGCGAAGGTCTGTCATATTTTGGTCATCAGTGTTCCATCATGTCAATTACTCCCCATACACATATTGTGAGTTC
Source organism: Pinus tabuliformis (assembly GCA_031772625.1). Taxonomy (NCBI): domain Eukaryota; kingdom Viridiplantae; phylum Streptophyta; class Pinopsida; order Pinales; family Pinaceae; genus Pinus; species Pinus tabuliformis. The sequence continues at coordinate 541,655,368 of CM062810.1, read as the reverse complement.
ATTGACCTTTTTGTCTATCCAGCTACTTGCCTATTATTAGTAGATCCTCCTCCTAGGCTCAGTACCGAAATGCATAGAATTTTACATCTCTCAAAGGGATACATCATTGGTGACTGGTACTATTGCCAAAACCACACTGTAATAAGGATATATGGCTGTGAATTAGCCCCATGCAGACTACCAAAATATGTTCCCATGAGACTCTTTGCCTTGGAGTACTACCGGCAGTTCAACAGTGTAGACTTAAAGCACTTCTATGGTGTTAGGAAAAAGGCACAGCTGAAAATAAGACATCAATTGGGCCCCTTTATCTTTAATAAAAGGGAAGAAGCATGGAAGGATGCTTAACAGATTCTGAGAGAGAAACTAAAGCTCAAACTAAGTTTCAATTGGTCACCATATGACCCTGAACACTTTATAAGCTTTAGAAGGGTAAAAAACAAGCTCACAGGGTATCGCCACCTCAGAATACCTGAAATTGAACAATATGCCAAGCAGCAGGAATGGGTAGAGGGCACACTAGTGGAAGAGCTTACTGAAGAAGAGATAACAAAAAAAGCATTCAAAAACCTTGAAAAATCTGTTGACTTGAAATCTTTTGGACAGGTATTTTTTATAGCTCCTCGGCACCTTGGAGAAGGCACCTCATCTGTCACGGCCTCCCAGCAACCTTCCAAAGTAAGTGCTCCACCAGCAGCAACAGATAAAGGTAAAGAGGTGCGGCACTTAGAACAGCAGGTGCACAATTTAGAGTAGCAAGAAAAAATGGCTGACCGGCCAGTTTCAATAGATGAAAAAAGTCAAGGGCAAGACCCTTCAACACAAGCAAAAGTGACTGAAATTCCTGTGTTGCAAACTCTTGCTAATGAGGAAAGGGCCAAGAAAAGAGATAGACAAGAAGAGACACCTCCAAGGACATCTACCGACTAGCAAGGATAAAAGAGACAGAGATTAAATCCTTATTTAGAAGAAGAAATACCAGAGGGGCCAACTGAACAGCAAGTTCCCCCAAGCATGGAAACATCACCCAGCTCCTTCCAGCCAGAGCAAGAATGACAACAAGGTGTGGAGGTTACATCCACCAGGTAGCAAAGCAGGCAGGGCTCTGATATCAAAAAAGCATTCACTGATATCAAAGCTAGGAATGGGCCAGTGAGGTTCTAGCTTTACAACCAACTGCTAAGAATGGCTCCCACTAATCAGCAAAGGCTAATGGCAGCCTATGACATCCAAGAAGGGAAAATGACCCTCAGTCATTTTAGACCTACAACGCAGCAACCACAATCAGCTGCTGACTACATTAGAACCAATCTGGAAGTTCTCGCCAGGGATATCCATCTGATGGACCAAATTGAATTACACAAGCAGATCGGTGAAATGGTATATTCTACCTTCGCGGATAAAACATTGTTGGCACATAGATTGCAAAACTCTTTGCACAATACTGCTGCCTAGCTAGAATTGGAGAAAGCTACATCACAAGCCAAGGACAATAGAATCAAGTCCTTGGAGGAGATTATTATAGAGTTGGGACATGATCTCCAGGATCCAAAGGGCATTCAGGCCTTGATCAAAAAGAAAGAGGAAGACATAGCAGCCATCAAAAGACAACTCAGGTTGCCAGCAACACTACATCCTCAAACCACAAAGGTAGCACAACAAAAAGAAGAGCAGGATGTGGTAACTTTGCTTATTCGCTTGCAGAAAAGATTGATAGAAACAGAGAGTGCCTTGGAGGCATCACTACAAGGAAGACAGTGAGAGTTGGCCTCTCAGCCAATTCAAACAGCTCACATTCTTACAACTGCTCCTCCTACAGCCACCATAGCAGTCCCTCCTATTGATCCTGGATCAACAACAGGTACCTCAACTACAGCCTCAACTTCAGCAATAGTTTCAGCAACAACTACAACACCAACAGAGCAAGAGGCCAGCCTGAGTATGGAGAATATGATGAAAGAAATAAAGGCCCTGGAAGTGTAGATGGCAGAAATGAAAGAGGCCAAAGAAAAGCTAGCTAAAATCGAGGAAATATACAACAAATCAAAGATGGATGTAGCTGAGAAGACAAGGGAAGTGAAAGCCTTGGAAAAAAGAATAAAAGAGCTGGAAAAAGAGCTTACACTTGATAAGACTCTAGCTAAGGTCAAGAAAATTTTGTGGGCCAAGATTGGCCAATCCATTATTGAGCAATGGCAATCCATTGACACTATACATGAGCAGATGGAATTGATATGCTTGGCTCAGTTTGAAAATCAAAAGGCTAGAGCATCATTAGGGAATATGCCTGAGCAAGCCAATAGGATGATTCAATTTCTAAATACTCATACTAAAGAGCAGCTGGCAGCAATAGGTATCAGGAACGGGACTAATACCATCTTACTACTAAAAAGGGTGCTGATCCTAAGGAATTTTGTGCAAACTCTAGAAAGGAAATGCCAAGAAATGAAAGCGGAGGTAAATGAGTACAGAATAAAGTTTGCAGCATTATAGAGCAAAGAGCTACTGAGTTTAGTAACCAGCGCTGGAAGAATACTATCACATGAGCATTATGCCAACAGGGTAAACAACTATGCCTCCAATCAAATCACAGCGTCCTCGAGCACATCAGAAGAAACAGGGCCTCCATCTGGACAGAGTCTCTATGACAAACTAGAAAATCTGTTCTACATTGAACATGAGATCAACCACCTATTTGAAGTCCAGCCTAACTTTTATAGATACACTGAAGCTGATGAAACACTGATAAAGATACAAAGACATCAGCTGCCTACAGAGGATTGGTGGAAAGGAATGATGGAGACATTGCTCAGGTAATTTTGTGTATTATTATTTTTGATCAGCTACAGGTCAACAATACAGAGGCACAGTCCACCTATCAAAGGGTGAAGAACAACAAAAAAGCAGAAAATAAATGGTAACTACAACTCATTAATGCAAAGAAATCAAGCACCAATGATAAAGACCAAGACAGCGACAAACAGCATAGCAGCATCAAGGTAGCAAACGTAGAATGAATGCGCAGCAACCAGCCGACTCATTCAGCCCAGAAAGTCAAAATACCTCTGACAAATTGGACAGCTAGCACATTCATATTTATTGAAGCATTTATTCCCTCATTTACTGCTTCTTGAGAGTTTGTAAAGGAAGTTATGAGTTTCAGACTTATCTTCATGATATTTTGTATCTCCATTTTGTATAAATACCTCCCCATAATATGTATTTGGGGTTGGTGATTTTCTTTCTAGACTGCGCTGTAATTTTTTGAGACTCTCTAATACAAATGGCTGTTGAAGTTCATGGTTTCTGCACTGCCTGAATGTGCAAATGATGTTCTGGGACCTGCTCCATAATTCCTATGTCATTCAATGGAACAATAAGTTATTCTAAACTGTGTTTTATGTTTTATGTGCTTACAAATTCCATATATGTCCATAATCTTGATAACAAAGAAGAAGAATAGCCCAGGATTTGTTTAAATGCAGCCTGAGCTCAATCTCTGTTATCAATTGTGTTTTCTTCAGAATTAGTCATAAATATGAATTCTTAATTGCTCATGTTTGCACTAATTCCTTCATTTTGAATACTATTTAGGAATTCTTAAATTGCTCCTAGATAATATTCATACACTTTCCCTTTGCTAGCATAATGAAAGATCCTTGATTGCCTTTCATTCCTTGACTTCATTCCATCGACTTCCAAATTTGAGAATTGTTCCTAGACTGCCTACCTTGCTCTGTAGCATTACCATTACTCAAGGAACACTTTCAGTAGTACACCATCATTGACTCCATTTCCCAATATTATAAACTCTCTTAGACTTTCACCCCAGCTCTTCTTGAAATCACCACCCAACAAATTTAAAACAAAACCTTGCACATCATAAGTAGACTAAAATACTCTTAAACAAAGCTAAATTACAAAGAGAGAGCCCTCTCTAGTTGCAGGTAGGCTAGGACCTGCAGCTAAAAGATTGGTTAGTGGTTACCTCGGCCGTATTCCCTTCGGGAGGCAGGGAACAACGTGAGTGATAATAGTCTGCATGACATATGAAAAACAATGCGCGACATCACCACCGAGGCCCTCCATAACTTCACAGAGGAGAACTAGATTGTGTTGGGGGCCCTCCGAGCATAGATTCAAGAGTTGCAGGTGTGCATTCCTCAGGCTCGTACTCTTTCGACCAGCCTTGCAATAGGGAGAGTTGCAGTTGAACAAATGCTACGTGCTCAGAAAACCAACACAATAGTGTTGCCAGAAGTGGCACTGGTTACAACAAATGAGGCCCACAAACCTATGGTTAGTGCACTAACAGGCATTGAGATCAACATGGTTGCACTCCCGTGGGAGATGCTCTATGTTCTGCAAGATGGGATTACTGCAGAAATATGAGCTAGCGAGAGCCATGCGTTGCAAGTGCTAAGCGAGTAGAAGATCAACATGGACTAGTTTAGCTTGCAGCATGATGAGGTTGTGTCCCAGATCAAGCAGATGGTATAGGTACTGGAAGAATCCTGTCAGATGGTCCCTGAGCTGGCCATCCTAGCAGACGCACCAGCAGAGGTGCACATCCATAGATTAGTAGTAGGGGTGCGTGAAGCATGATAAGAAATGACCAAGGTTCAACTGGAGCTGAACCTTTAGGTAGCAGAGCTACGGTTGAAGGTGCTACTATCTACCCCTCCATAGGTAAGAGAATAGCATGCCAGCGCTAATCAGGGATGGAAGAGATCAGTAGTGTAGTAAGGGACTGCACCAGAATGTTGGAAGAGTCCTTTGAGGTCCTCACCAATTTGCACGAGGACCCTAATATCTAGTGCTTAGAGACAGAGGCGCGTGAGCTCCAGCAGGAGTATGACAATGTCAAAGGGATTGCATAGATGGTGGCCCTCACTCAGAGGCTCACGCGGATGCAGCAGGCCAAAGTATTGCAAGAGAAAGCGGATGCTTCACGAAACAAAGAAGTAGTCCTGAAGGCACGTGTTCATCCTTGGATTGATGAGGCCTTCGTCATTACAACAATAATTGAAGGTAAGCTCGCGCAAATACGGGGGGTGCAGGAATAGATTGAGGGAGGCAATTCTGACACCGTGGTCTCGGTACAACGTGTACAGGAGATTCAGCAAGCAGCTGCTCAGTGCGCTGCCGACCTTGTAGCTGTTCAAGTAGAGTTGGAAGGACTCTGGGTGAAGATCTCCGCACTGATAGAGTGACTCTCAGGCGAATCACGATGTTTGTGTTGGGAGCGTGTTGGGTGTGGAAACCCCCCAAGGCATGTTTTGGGGCTTAAAGCCCAAGTTTTGACTAAGTCCATTGTAAATACTCCGTGAATTGTCGGCTTGGAGCGCGAAGTAATAATAAAGTCATAGGGTTGTCCACCCTTGTTTTTGTAATGTAATGTCTGTTTGAAATATCTATCCATGGTCCATGGACCATGGGATTGTATAAATAGAGCGAGGCTCTAAGTGTAGAAAGGAGGAGAAAGGAAGCAAGAGGAGTCTAAGGAATTGATTGAGTCGAAGTGTAAGTTCTGTCTTTAGGTCGTAAAATAGGAGGAGGCTCTGTAGCTAAGTGTGCAGAGGACTAGTAGTTCGCAGCTGAATGCGCGAACCCCTGCAGCTGAGTGCAGAAGCTAGGTCGAGTCTGAAACCATTGGAAGCATTAATAGAAAGAATTTTTACCATATTTCTGTGTATCTTTTCCTATTTTATGTATTATTGGGTATGAATTGCAAGTTTATTTTTTATTTACTGCACGAACTCATATGAATGTGATGAGTAAGTAAATATAACAAAAAGCATCCATTTACGCGAAGATAAATCACTGGTGTAAGAAGATAAGTAAGATCGTGGATGTGACTTAGGGAATTAGTACAGATTGTTGCTCCAGCAGTGTGTAAGCCCAATAGCCCCTGGTTAGCGTTGCACGAAGGTGAACATATCAGGGTGTGAAGGCCAGGGAAGTGCGCGAAGTAACCTACACGAAGGGACTAATAGTCGGAATGAATGAACCCCTCAGACATCTCAAGGGTACGGAAACCTGGTTCCAACACCCCCCCATACTACTTCAGGTGAGACCTCAGTCCATGCTCCATGGACTATTTCCGAAAGGGCCAGCAGTACATGGATTTGCTTGGTTATTTAACTCCGAACCTGGGTCAGGCACAAAAAAGCCAAGAAGAGGATTTCCTAAGAAATATCCCTATATTCTCTCCTAAATCAACTCAAAAAAGAAAGGAAACATCCAAGTTCGACCTATTTGGGGGACTACTAATCCTAATGGAGTATGAAAATGGGAAAGAGATCAAAAGAATGGAAACATCATTGCTTTTACCTAAAGAAACTCAGGGAGAAACTTGGCAACCATAACCTCACATGCTACATAAGCAGATCTAGGGCTATTGTGAAAGGGGTTAGATCATTTGAAAGGATAGCTTACTTTATTGTTGAGCACAGTCTCACAGTAAGAAGGGAGAAAGAGAGAGAGGAGCTAGAGGGGTAAGGGAAGGCTAATCCAATCAATGGTTGTAATCGCTCTTTTGACATTAATATAGAATTGCAGTTTCATTGTCTACTCCATGGTCTTGGTACTGTTATCACTCCAAAATTTCTCCTAAGTTGTCAGAAAAGGAAATGATAGAGGTAGCCACAAACCACTTTTCGAGATCAGGACCTAGCCTTCCTAATCTCAGAAAGGGCTCTCTCTTTATGATTTAACTTTGTTTTAGTTAACTAATTTTAGGCTAGTTATGGTTGCACTTGGGTTTTTGATTTGAAATTGGGTTGTGGGATCACTTACTTAGATGAAAAGGGTTTCTTTTATCATTGGGCTATGGGGTCAAATGTTAGACAAACAGGACTGGATTAAGTTCTAAAAACAGTGTCTACAGGTCAAGATAAAGGAGTTACTACAGATCTCAAAGGCTTGACGGTGAAATGGTTTCCAATCAGATATAGTGATCAATTAAGGGTTCCCTAGGCCAGATCACGAAGATAAGTGAAAGAGGTCAACCAGGATGGGAGAGCAATTAATGTTTCTCAAATCTGGGTATTAGAGGAAAACATGTAAATGATTAACTGTGCAAAACAGAGTGTACTTAAACAAATCCTGAGTTAAATTTATAGTTAATTCATTCAAATTCAGATAACAATTAAGTTTATGAAACACATAAGAAAGTAAAAAAATCAGACAAATAAGATACTTCACTGCAAATAGCTTATCACATGAACCCTGTAGTGCAATTCTTTTATTACTTGCTCCAGTCTGTTGACTTGAAAATTGGTACAATCACCCTTAGGTTTAAGGTCAAAATAACTCTACAAATGTAATGTAATACACCCTCAATAATTCGAATTATGAAGTATTTATACAAAAAGAATTTAGAAAATATCTCAAACTGCATTGAGAACTAATATAGGAAAAGGAAATATCTTCATGCAAGAAGATAGAGACAGCTATTGAACTACTGTTTGTTGCCCTTGTTATTTAGGTTCTGATGTCTTTTAGTCTCTGATATTTTTCCCTTTAAGTTGCTCGACTATTTGGTCTTCAGGTTGGATGTAATTTTTACTTATGACCTTTCATCTAATACACTTTCATCTGTTTGTCTTTCAACTACATTTCTTGATCTGTCTCCTTTGTTTAGTCTTTTATTGTATGCTATGTCACTTGGCTTCATTTTTACCTTTTACTGTAAATCTTACTCACTCTTTCATATTTCTTTGTTTTTAGTAAAAATGATTTTTACTATGTAGAATACATAATGTTGCTTGGAGAGTAATTTGCAATAATCCTTTGCTGTGCTGGTGAAAATGATTTCATCATTGTTTTTAACATTTACTATGTAAATTTTTTTATTATGCTACGTGAGAATTTTCTTTTCCTTATGGATAAAGGTTTTTGAACACATTTTCCTTGTGAATCTTGGAGTAAACATGTTTTCGAACTAGAATCAAAATTGTTTCTCCAAGCTCCTAGTCTTCTAATTTCTTGCAAAATACAACAATTATTAATAAAATCCAGGTCTGAGAGGAGGTGACCAAAGGTTGTATTTGAATTGGGAATAACTGTGGAAGGATTTCGGAATTGGGAGGTAATCCATGGTGAAATTCGGTTGTAGAGGCTTAGGGTGGCGTAAATGGCTAAGGCAGCTTTCAGTGAAAAATGAGCAAAAAGAGTGAAAATGAGGGTCTTCAACATTTTAATGGGTAACGACTAGAATTGGTGCGGAATTTCATAATATGAATAGTGAGTAGTTTCGCCTTTAGCGGGGAGGTGGTATTAACTTAGGTTCATCTCACCGCTTTCAGCCATCGAGGGGTATTTCCTTGAGATCGCGCGAGTTCACCCAGTGCTACCACATAGCCAAAAGGGGCCTGAGCAAAACCACAAATCTCACGTGCTCTCGAGCTTGTAAAAGTCATATGTCAAGAACGCATGATATGGATTCACACCGTCAGATCTGGTGGTGAAAGATCTAATCGCTATCATGCGGTGAAGCTACACAGAGGGAAATCGGGTGGAGATTTGTGGGGAAGGGGGGGTAATTACATTTAACTTGTAATTATTTAATGAATAAGTGGTGGGGGTTAAAATTACAATGCGCGGGTTTAATATAGTGGGACCAGGGTTAAATGCGGCGGGGTTTGTTAACTGCACCAAGGGTGTGGGTTAAAAGGTTTTTATATCAGGAAAATGGTGAATTGCAAGGTTACTAAAACAAAATGAGGGAAGCAAGACTTAGGATATATGGGGTTTTATGGTTTAGAAGGGTTTGTTTGGAAATGTATGAATGGCGTAGTTAATAAGGTAATGCAAGTGGGGGATTTAAACTTCGAACAAGGGTGTTTTATGTGTTTTTTGTGTGAAATAGGGAAATTAATAAGGGGAAAATGATTCATTCGAAGGGGAATGGGTTTCACACTAGGGAAAATGGGTTTTTGGGTGGGGGAATGAGTTGGGAGGGTAATTTGCTAGGGAATTGTGTGAAATAAAGGGGTAAGAGCCAAAATGAAGGGAGAAAGAGTATTTTAACAAGCAATGATGGGATAATGGGGAAATTAGTAAGTATGTAGTGGGGGGTGAAATGAAATGAGGGGAAGTTAATCAAATGATCTTGTGAACATCCTTTAACTTTCATAATTGCTCCTGCACATTGAAACATAGGATCAAGAATGATACATGTTCTTATGCTCCAATCAGCTTTGTACTTCTGCAACCTTTCTTCTACTTACCCTTTACTTACATTAACCTCTTTTTTTCACTTTATTGGGTGAATTTAAGCTAGCAGACCCTTTCTTTCCTTTTTCTTTTGAAAAGTAAACTATCTAATTCTAACCTTATATCTTCCAATGGCTTAGATCTTTATTCTCTATCTATAAACGTGAAATTTAAAACATGAATAGTCAATATTAAACAGTTTGACTATCATACATTGTGGTATTTATGGCAAGATGCACACAACCATTATTTTGTACATTAAAGTAAAAAGTAGTGGCACTTAGACTTGCATAGTTTCATGATCTGTTTTTGTTTGGGGTTCATATTTTTTGACTTTTTTCATATTTTCTTATTCCTTTTGTCCTTTGATATATCTTTTAGGACAGACCCTCTTTACATTTTTTAATTATGGAAAACATTTTTTAGAAAGCAAAAGTATGTACAATATTACAAGACTAACCATAGACAATTCAAAATTATGAATCCTATTATTATAGAACCCTAACAGTGGCTCCGCATGGGGATGACATTTCCTGGTGAAATGTCAAGATATTTAAGATCAGTAGCCTTTGAATTGTAAGTTCAGTTACCCTGTAAACTATTCTTCTGTGATTTGTGCCTTATTCATACTTATGATGGTGAAACCTTCGTAGCTCAGGGCCTTCTCTCCGGGCTTCAACTTCAATAGATCACCATCCAATCTAATCTACACTCTACAATGTTATATACAATTATCAAAGTAAAATTAACTATTGCTAATTAGTGGAAAAGTAATGCTTAAGAATTCTACCATTGAAAGGTCCTCCTGGTAGATCTGATCCATCTATCTCTCTCAAGAAAAAAGCATTGTTACCCTTGTAACCATAAATGACGTAAGGCCTTTGCCATAAGAAGTAAAAATTTTCATGTTTTCCTTTGTCTTCTATTCTTGAATCCCACTTAAGAACTTTATCACCTATGTAAAAATCATTATCTTTGGTCTTTTTATCAAATATCTTTTTGATTTTGTCTTGGATTACTTGTGATTTTACATATACTTCTTCTCTGGTCTACTGCAAGTGTATGGTTTGATTTATCCTTCTCTGCATATCATTTGGTCTTACCTGCAACTCATGGATGATCTTCATCAATGACACTCCCAAAGAAGATGGAAAAACAACATCCATCCCATACACTAACTGATAAGGAGATGTGCCAATGGACTTCTTGGTAGTTAGTCTATCTACCCATAAGGCATTGACCAACTTTTTGTTCCATGTCCTTTTGTTGTCTTCCAGTAATTTCTTAATGATATTGACTAGGATTTTTCTAGAGGATTCTTCAAGTCCATTACCTTGAGGGTAATAGGTAGTGGTGTTACCAAGGGTGATGTGGTATTTGTTACATAAATCTACCGTTTTCTTGGATTTAAAGGTAGTTGCATTATGAGTAATGAGCTTTTGGGGGCATCCAAATCTTGACAGGATATTATTTTCTAAGAATGAGATAATGACAGTGTATGTGGCTTGTCTAGAAGGGATGGCTTCTATCCATTTGGTAAAATAATTAGTGGCTGTCAAAATCCACTTACATTGGGCTAAGGAGGCTGGGTGTATTTCTCCAATGAAGTCTAACCCCCATTATTGAAATGGCATCTCAGTGGAAATTGGTTTAAGAGGCAAGGGTAAATTTTTTCTCTTTCCCTCAAATAGCTGGCACTTATGATAGGAGGTCACATATTTCTTAACATCTGCAAATAGAGTGGGCCAATAAAAACCAACTCTAATAATTTTGTCAGCAATAGTCTTCCAATACAATTGTCCTCCACAATCCCTTGCATGAAATTCTTGCATAATTTTATCAGCTTCATCTTTGAGTAAATAGTTCAAAAGAATACCACTAATGTCTTTCCAAAACAAAGCATTATCTATGATACCATAGACTTTGAAATATTTGATAGCCTTTACTAATGCTAATGCTTGTTTTTCCATAATGTTGTATTTGAGTGTGGCATCTATTAAGGATTTACTAAAAAATTCAATTGGTTGTTCATATGCGTGGTCATTCTTTTGCAGCAAGACTACTGCAACGGTGTGTCCTGAAGCAAAAGAAAAAATTATAAAATCTTTCTGAAAGTTAGGACTTATAAGGACTAGATTCTCGGTTAGGGCTTCCTTGATGGCTTCAAAGGATTCTTTGGCCTCCACTGTCCATTTAAGTGTTGAGTCCTTTCTTAACATCTTATTTAGTTCTCTAATCAATTCTGCTAAATTTGAAATGAATCTCCTAAGAAAATTAATCTTGCCTAAAAATGACTGCAATTCTTTGATGTTTCTAGGATGGGTGATGGTCAAAATGGCCTCTATTTCCATATTTATATATGATATGTCCCAACAACTTTCCTTCTTCTAGACCAAATAGTGTCTTTTCGGATTTAAAGAAACCCCAAATTTCCTACATTTGATGAAAAATCTTTTCCAATGATCTAGGGGTTCATTGTCAGATTTAGGAAAGAATGTGACGTCATATTGGTACACCACTAAGAAATCATGAATCTCCTTGGCAAAAGCTATATCCATACCTCTTTGAAATGTTGCCCCTATGTTCATTAATACAAAAGGCATCTTCAAATACATGAATGTACCCCAAAGAGTAGTAAATGTAGTTTTTGGCTTAGTCCTCTGGTTGAACTAATATCTGGTTATATCCAGAAAATCCATCAAGCAATGAAATTTTGGATGAGCCTACTACCCTCTGAAGGATATGGTCCATTTTTGGTAGAGGATGGTTGTCTTTTAATGAGACCTTGTTTAAATTTCTGAAATCAACAAAAAGTCTGATTTCTCCAGTCTTTCTCCTAGTAGTGACTAAGTTTGAAATCCAATCTAAATATCTAATGGGAGCTATGATTTGGGCATCATACATTCTTTTAATTTCTTTCTAAATAGATGGCATAAGAACTGGACTAATTCTCCTAAGTTTCTATTTGAAAGGCTTATGATCTTCTTTGAGAGGTATTTTGTGTTGAATTATGCTGGTGTCATAAGACTTCAAGTCTTCATAACTCCAGGAAAATACATCTTGAAACTCTTTAAACAGATTTATGTATTTTACCTTTTCCTCTAGAGGTAAGGCTTTTGATATTTTAACGAGTTTTGGTTTTTCGTTAGTTCCTATGTTACATTCTTCTATATATTCTCTCAAAGGCTCCATTTTTGGCTTCCTAGCTACAACGTTTGAGTCGAACAAATCTTCTAAGGGGACTAATCCCTTAGGAAAAACATTATTTTTAAGATTAAGAATTTCAGGATCATTATTCATTATTTCCTGTATTTCTACATTTTCTAAGTTATCTACTTCTAATCTAGTGAAATTAGTAGGCTTACCTATATCTCAAATATTTACATCTATGTCACTATCTATGTTATTTTGTATTGTATAGTCTGTATCTATTTTACAATTCTGAAACCTAGCTTCAGCATTCATGAAGTCATAAATTTGAGAATCCTGGGGGAAAATCCACCAATACTTCAAATTGTCTGGTATGACATGCCTATGTCTCACTTCTATAGTGTATTGATGAATGGGTTGGAAGGGAAATTTGCAGGTACTAGAAAAAGTGGCAAGACTATGGGCTTGCATATTTTGTTTTCTAGGAATGGCAGCAAAGTTTGTTTCCAGGAGCTCTTTAATCAAATCTAGGATAGTCTCTCTATATTGAATAAGTCTAGGATGGTTTATAGAGTATTCACCATTAATTTGTTTAATAATTAGTTCTATGTCTCCAAGTTTTCTAATTGTTCGTAATCCTAAGGTCAGAGCTTCGTATTCTGCCATGTTGTTTCTACACTTGAAGTTTAATCCGAATGCATGTCCCTTAGAATGATTATTCTCCATATTATGGATCCACACTCCTGCACCAACCCCTAACCTATTCACATATCCTTCAGAATCTAGATGCCATAGGGACTCATGAAAAATGTTTTCACTATCAGTTGTTTTGTATTACAGTTCTTTAGCTGTGACTTCCTTTTTTTCATGGTCTGAATTGTACAACATGAAAGAGTCCATATCAGAATGCATGGAGTATATAGGAAAGTTTTGTGGTTTTTCAGCACTACTCACCATGTATTTCATTAAGGTCTCTCTATATAGTTTCGTTTGTTGGCCAAAAATATATATGGTGGCATAAGACATATCTAACTTCAAGGATCCTTGCAATTTTTCTCCCCATGAGTGAGATAGCAAAATTCCATATTTGGGTGGGATATCTGCAACTACTATGTCCATCACAATACTCTTTGTTGGGCACTGGACTAGAGTTACACATAAATCCTTGATCAAACCAAGGCATTTAACTTGGCTGGAGTCAAAGGAAAACAAGTCCTTATATGATCTGGTAATGTCTAGGTTTAGTCTCTCCATGATTTCTTTTGCCATCATGTTATGGGATGCCCCTGAGTCTTACATAGCATTATGTAATATTTTGTCATGAATGTTCAGGCTAATGTAGAAAGGAGGGACTCCCCCTTGCTGATGAGTACCATTTGCCTCACAACCAAACAATAATTTAGGTTGATCATCGTTCAAACTGATAGCTTCTGCTCCCTCTCCTATACTTAAAGTTTCAATTATCTATGATCTATATGATTCATTATTTACTAGTTCGAGCAAAGGAACTGATACCTTTAATTTTGCTATTTCAGTTTTGATGTTGAAAGGGAGTTGAGCTTTGTTTGTTTGGATGAGATCTTCCTCAACAAATGTAGTTTGTGTGTTTTTATCTTGTTTCTCAATACTAGGCAATTCAGTCTATGTTTCAACAGTTTTGTTCTGATTACTCCTATTTGGAATGTTTTGAGTGATTGTTTCAGTTTGAGTTTTAGTGGAGGTTATATCGACAATTTTTGGAGTAGAAGTCTTCACTGTTCCCTTAGGAAGGATTTGTAAAATTTTAGTGGCAGGAGCTTATGTTATATTTTTAGTTTGGGTCTGGATTGATATTTAAATAGGAGATTCATTGTTCTTTTACTTCTTAAGCTATACTATTTGTAAACCTCATATATATCTAACTCATAACCCTATTTAAAGTCAAAGGAATCACCAGATTCTAATTGCGATTGTTGCAGCATGTACAACTCATGTTCTTCTTGAGTAAGAAAAACAACATCTTTATTGTTTATTCCTAATAAGTTTATCTGGGTGTCATCCCCTTGTTCATGGACCTGTGAACCCTCAACATAGTTCTCCTGGAAGGGAGGCCTGATTTTCTGATCTGGTATATCATTCTTTCTAGTGTTGGGATTCTTCCTAAAGTTGGGGTTTCTTATTGGGGGTGGTTGTTGATTCTCCCATTGAGTTTTCCTCTCCATGTTTTCTAATCTATCCATTATTCTCTCTACACTCTTTGATAAACTATCTATTTTTCCATCAGAAGTGGAAGTTTCCTCTTTAATTACAACTCACTTTTCATTTCTTATCCCGGCTTTCTTGGCTATTAGGTTGGCCTCTACACTAACAACATTACTTTTCATTTGTTCCAATGTTTGAGGGCTTCTTTCCCTTAACTGGTATGACATGTCAGTGTCAAAACCATCAGGGAATTTGATTAATGCTAGTTTAGGTGGAGGCTTAATATTAGCAAGGATTTCATTATAGATGTTATTGAACCTAATACAATAATCCTGAACTCACTCATAGGAGCTCTTCTAATGTTATCATATTCAGAAAGTATTTGCAGAGGGTTTTTCTTTCTCTCCCATCTATCAATGAATAATCTATAAAAAGAAGCTAACTCTACAATATGGGCAGCAGGTAAATCTTCGAACCATTTCTTAACATCCCTATTTAATGTTTGGGCAAATAACCTCATTTGGACATTTGATTCATCTACCTCATGAAACTCAAAATAGTTAGTCATTTTGTTCACATGTTGTTGGGTAGTGTACTGACCAGTAGCATCAAACAAAAAGACTTTGCTTTGATAATCTTGGGGCATGGCATGGAGTTGTGCAGGTAAAACTAAAGGTGCATATCGGTCTGCCATGGCTTAGATTCTGGCTTGACTAGGGGGTAAAGTGTTGGTAGCTAAGGAAGGGATTGAACTAGAAGGAGATGAACCAGATGATGGTGAGGATGGTTGATGAATAACCAGTTTAAGGGAATGGACTGTGGTGGATGCTATTGGTGAGGTTGTGGTAAATGAAGGTGTATTTGCAGTGATTGAAGGTTGTGAAAAAAATTTAGAAGCAGTAACAATAAGGGCAGCTAGTTGAATGGATTGTTAAAGGTAAGCATCGTCTATATGGCTTATCAATGTAGAGGTTAAAGCTTCTAACTTGTCAAAAGTCTCCAAGACAAATTTATCTAAATCTGGATGGATAACCACGCTTTTTGATTCAATGAGTTGAATAAACTCAGGGTCTAACATTGTTTCATGGATTGCATTCTCAGATTTAGTTCTAAATAATGAGAGGTCAAATGACAAATCAAAAGGGATTTCCTCTAGAGTTGACAACTCCTCAGGGAGTGAATTTTATTTAACTAACTCGCTACTATTGGCCTGAGTTTCTACCTTTTTTGGTTTTCTTAAAATTCCATTTGGGTCATCAACTATAGTAGCAGGGTTTGGATTTGGATTTGTCCTAGTATTGTTAGTCTTCTTGGGAGCTAGAATTCAAACCTTTTAATTGTTTTTTTATGAATTTTTCCAAGAAAAACTTTGTGGAAATGACATTAAGGGGATCAATATGAAATTTAAGGTTTCCTTAAAGTTTTATGAGACTGAAGATCGAGTCCCCAGTATGGTCATAAATTATGTTATCACTCCAAAATTTCTCCTAAGTTGTCAGAAAAAGAAATAAGAGAGATAATCACAAACCACTTTAGGATATCGGGACCTAGCCTTCCTAATCTCATAGAGGGCTCTCTCTTTATGATTTAACTTTGTTTTAGTTAATTAATTTTAGGCTAGTTATGGTTGCACTTGGGTTTTTCTATTTTAATTTGGGTTGTGGGATCACTTACTTAGATGAAAAGGGTTGTCTTTTACCATTGGGATATGGGATCAAATGCCAAACAAATAGGACTGGATTAAGTTCTAGAAACAGTGTCTAGAGGGAAAGATAGAGGAGTTACTACGTATCTCAAAGGCTTGATGGTGAAATGGTTTCAAATCAGATCTAGGGACAAATTAAGGGTTCCCTAGGCTGTATCATGAGGTTAAGTGAAAGAGGTCAACCAGGATGTGAGCTAAATTAAGGGTTCTCAAGTCCGGGTATCAGAGGAAAACTTATAAATGATTAACTGTGAAAAATAGAGTGTACTTAAACAAATTTTGAGTTAAATTTCTAGTTAATTCATTCAAATTCAGATAAAAATTAAGTTTATGAAACACATAAGAAGGTAACAAAATCAGAAGAAAAAAAAAAGATACTTCACTACAAATAGCTCATCACATGAATCCTATAGTGAAATGATTTTATTACTTGCTCCAGTCTGTTGACTTGAAAATTGGTACAATCACCCTTAGGTTTAAGATCAAAATAACTCTACAAATGTATAGTAATCCACCCTCAATACTTCGAATTATGAAGTATTTATACAAAAAGAATTTACAAAATATCTCAAACTGCATTGAGAACTAATCTAGGAAAAGGAAATATCTTCATGCAAGAAGATAGAGACAGTTATTGAATTGTTGTTTGTTGTCCCTGTTATTTAGGTTCTGTTGTCTTTTAGTCTCTAATCTTTTTCCCTTTAAGTTGCTTGGTTGTTTGGTCTTCACGCTGGATGTCATATTTACTTATGACCTTTCATCTGATACACTTTCATCTGTTTGTTTTTCAACTGTATTTCTTTATCTGTCTCCTCTGTTTAGTCTTTTACTATATGCTCTGTCACCTGCTTTCATTTTTACCTTTTACTGTAAATCTTACTCACTCTTTCATGTTTCTGTGTTTTTAGTAAAAATATTTTTACTATGCATAATACATAATGTTGCTTGGAGAGTAATTTGTAAGAATCCTTTGTTGTGCTGGTGAAAATGATTTCATCTCTATTTTAAACATTTACTATGTAAATTGTTTCCTTCTGCTCTGTGATAATTATCTTTTCCTTCTGGATAAAGGATTTTGAATACATTTTCCTTGCGAATCTTGGAGTAAACATGTTTTGGAACTAATATCAAAACTGTTTATCCAAGCTCCTGGTCTTCTAATTACCTACAAAATACAACAATTAGTAATAAAAGTCAGGTCTAAGAGGAGGTGACCGAAGGATGTATTTGAATTGGGAATAACTGTGGAAGGAGTTTGGAGCATGATCGAGAGGTAATCCATGGTGAAATTCAGTTGCAGAGGCTCAGGGTGGCGTAAATGACTAAGGTAGCTTTCAGTGAAAAATTGAGCAAAAAGAGTGAAAACGAGGGTCTTCAGCGTTTTAACAGGTAATGACTAGAATTGGCATGGAATTTCATAATACGAATAGTGAGTGGTTTTGGATTTAGCAGGGAGGTGGTATTAAGGTTCATCACACCACCTATGGCCATTGGGCAATATTTCCTTGAGAGAACATGAGTTCACCCAATGCTGCCATGTAGCTAAAAGGAGGCTGAGCAAAACCAAGAATCTCACATGATCTCAAGCTGGTAAAGGTCAGACGTTGGGAGGGCGTGATATGGATGCACACCATAAGATATGGGGGTGAAATATCTAATGACTATCGTACAATGAAGCTGCACTGAAGGAAATCGGGCAGAGATTTGCGAAGCTCGGGAGGCAATTAAACTTAGCTTGTAATTATTTAATGAATAAGTGGTGCGGGTTAAAAGTATAATGCTGTTATAGACATTTTTGGGCACTGCAAACCCAATCATATATGTCCATAAACCAAGGGCTCCTAAGTCCCTAAAAGTGTTGCTTAACACTCTAAAGAAACAAGGTCAGCTGATTACATCATCTCCCAGAAGTTCTCCATGAAAAACTACTCAGAAATGGTCAAAACTGGACCATACTAATTGCTCAGTGCTGAGGGTGAGATGCATCCCACCTAAATGCACATGGGAGGTGTGATGCATACTGAAAAGTCCTTCTATAGGGTGTGATGGATGAGAATAGACAAGTGGTGGAGACAGTTTGCGAGGTGGATGATCATGGAATCTTCCAGAAACTTCTCCTGTGACACTTGCCTCTCAAAATCGCCCAAGGATGAGTAAGAGATCAATGAGATCTCCAAGTGGAATCAAGAACTATCAGAGAGAAGACACTAGTAAAAAACCCAGAGCTGACTCACACCTCTACAAATATCTATATATAGATCTCTCATCCCAGAGATCCAGAGGTTAGGAGGCTGAAATTTTGTATCTTGTAAGGAAGTCCTATTGGTTTCTTGGTGTAACATCATAGTGTTGGGTGATCTAAGCTTTTCGTGAGGTGAAGAAGGGCTTTCTTGCTGAGAGGATGATGCTGGGTCAGAACAATTGGTTGTAATCCTCTTTTCTATTCTTGATATTAATAAAGCTATTCAAGTTTTCCCCCACATTCTTGTATGATTGATGATATATGCATTTGTGTGGTCAATATATATCTGGTCCTATATTGTTTATGATAGTAGATCTCTGTTTTTGGCTAGTGTTATGTTGCTTTGATTCCACAGGTGCTCTTTGAAGCTGGGTAGACGAGGAAGCGAGTGGCAAAGATCTATCAGAAGGGAGAGGAATCAATCAAGGAACCAAGCGCAAGATAGATGTTGGTCTCCTTTGTTCCCCTCTTATCTACTTCTCATAAAGGAAAATGAAAGTAGTTTTAGTTTGTTTGTTTCTAATATAGCTACCAGTCTTAGTGGGACTAGCAGCTCTGCATAGACACTGCATTTCCTGATAAAAAAATGGTGATTCCACTGGGATTTTCATTGCAAAAATAATATTAAACGATTGTTTATCATCTTAGTTTGCATTTTATGAATTGTATATCTACATCACGTGATGAACCTGAAAGGCAAATTTCTTAAGCAAGATCAACTGTAAAATAAATTTAATGAATCTAAAAATGCTTTGGAACCTAACGCACAACATTTAGAAGTCTAGGCTAGAGACGTATTCCGGGGTCGTAAAGCCTGGTAACTGTTGTTTTCATTGCTGGTTGGGTGATTCCTCCACTTTGAGACGACAAGTGCCAGTACGGACTTGTGCTCCCACGTACTGTCGAGTATATATTGGGAGACCACAATAGGCTATATCCTTTATCCATAGGAAGCCATGTCTACCGCCCTATCGATCGAAATGCACTAAACACAGCATTCGGGAAGATTGACTGTCGGACTGTAAAAAGTATTCTGCAGTTTTGCGATTGGTTTGGTAATCCCTCTGTCTATATTTCCAGAGTAGTCTCTTTCGCTCCTCTTCATACTCCTTAAAGGAAAAGGTCCATCTGAGCACTTGTCACTTCAAGCTCATTAAAAATCGAAGGCGACTAGAGTCATCTTTTGTTTTTTCTCGACTCTTAAAAATTGAAAAAACAAGTTGTGTCAAAGCGTCTAAAATTCATTTAATTCGGAAACATATTTCCCCTTGATTTTTAGTTGATCGAGTAATCCTCAATCGTGGAAGAAAGTCAATCGAAATCGCTAGAAAATCTTTTGGATAGACTAGATATGTCTGAACAACCGTCGATATCCAGGACTGTGTCATCTGATGCAGCAGTGGTAGAGCCTCCTACTACTATTCCAATGATGTTCGCCGATATACCATCTGTCCCGGCAAGTTATCAACAACAAGCTGGAGTCCAATCAGGGATGGTTTCGATGACATGGTCAGTTCCTATTTCTTCATCTGGATTATCATCTGGTATTTCTTATGTTGAAACTCAACAAATTGATCCAATGTGTCTTCAAAGGCCAATCTACCCTTTAAGTACTAGATTGCCACCATATGGGGGGCAGTATGCCTTTTCATTGTTCCCTCCCGGAGAACAACCATATGGGAGTTTACAACAAAGTTCAGGTCAAACTGGAATTACATCCAGCGGTTGGGTACCAATACTGCCTCAACAACCAAGGGTTGTATATTCAATGCAACCAGTCCACCCTGTGTCGAATATTCCCACTATACCTGCTATGGTGACTGCATTGCAAGTACAAGCGCTACCTGTTGTATGTCAACCCCAAGTTTCTCAGGTTGCAATACAACAGCCTCTTGTCTCAACGACTCAATCACAACCTCAGGTTAGTGCCTCCTTATCTGGAGCGACTCAGGCTCAAACAAGTACTATGACTCCTCATCTTGGTCAATCATTCAGTATTGGACAACAGCAAATGGTCCAACAACCATGGCTGGTTCAATCTCAATAACCGTAATTCCAGCAATCATATCAGGGACCTGAGCAACACATCTTTGTAAGTAAAGGGCAACCGCATTTCCAAAGCAGTTATCAACAACCATACTATAATGGTTATGCCCATCAACATTATCAAAGTTACCAGCACCAAATACATTATGCTGGTATACAAAGAGCCACTACTCAGGCAATTCCATCTTATCCTGGGTATGCTTCGCCTAACCTTAATCAATAGTTTCCCTTTGTAGCAACTCTAGAATTACCAGATCTAAATCGGCTGACGAATGATCTAATTTCTTACGCCCCTTGGTGGCCGGCGATTCCGCATAAACTTTTGTCAGATATTCCTAAATTTAATGGAAATCTAGGTGAAGACCTGTTGAATCATGTGATGACCTTTCATCTGTGGTGTTCATCTAACACTCTAAATGATGATTCGATTAGGCTTTGCCTTTTTCAGCTAACGTTAACTGGTCCGGCAGCAAAATGTTATATCGAATTCCCTAGAGCTTCATTCAATAACTTCAGCACCCTAGCCACAACCTTTTTAACCCATTTTCAGTTAACAATAAGGTACAAAATAGGAATAGAGCTTCTTACCAATTTCAAACAGACAATGGCCACTCACATATTTGATCATATTCATGAGTGGCGAAGTCATCGCAGAATGGTAAAAACATATGTTCCTGATCAGCTGCTAGCTGAATGTTTTATTAAGTCATTATTACCTTCTATCACAGAAGATGTGGCAAAGGGAGGAGTCGTCACTGAAGAGAAAGTTATTTCTCATGCACAATATCTAGACTTTATCTATACTCAGTCTGGCATGCTCTATGATGAAATACCTGATGCTGCTAGACCTGAATTTTTCATTCCTCCCCCTCCTAAATCAAACAAAGACTCTCATGCCGGCAATGGCGTGATAGGTACGACAAGCATGAAATCAACAAAGGCTACATCTAAGAAAGCCTGTAAGATTTCTGATCAAAATGCAAATGAAGAACTTCTCGCCTCAGAGGTAAATGTCGTGTCGACTGACAAGGGCAAACAACTGAAGCAACCAGGGGGCAAGAAGAAAAAAAAAGGGAGAAAAAAGAAGCAGGATGAGTCATCTCTTGAAAAACCTTCTACAAATCCTTCTGGGCAAAGGAAAGCCCCTGCGGGGTGTCAGATATGCGATGAGGATCATCGGACGACAGATTGTCCATATAAAGCTGAAGTTAAGAAACTCTTTAAGAGTTCAAAAACCTCAGTGGCATTGACTGATCCATTTCCAAACCGAGGAAACAAACTGGTTGCTAATCAAAATGCTTCCCGATCCCAAGTGCTTATGTTGTCCATTTCAAAATAGAAAAATGATGCTTTGATATCGACAAGGAATAAAGATTACGGGAATCCACAGCTGTCGAACAACAAGGCTACTGATCAACTGAGTAGTTCGACAACAACTTCAACCGAAGTTGTGCCACCCATCATTCCTGAGCTAACGATAAAGCCGCCAAAGGGAGTAGTACACAAATCAACATTTAATCCTCGTGCTAAAGTAGCACAGAATTATAATATAGTAGAGGACCTGGCCCAATCGCCATCCTCTATGTCGACACTTGAGGTACCACAAAATTGCCCCTCCCAAAAGCAGGCTCTATTATCAGTAATAGGTGGGATTGAGCTAACGGATTCCAATCTTGTATCCTTTAATCACAAAGGATATGACCCTCAGTTACCAGCTCAACTAGCTTTCCTTATTTAAGTGAAAGCCCTCAACAAAACTGTTCATCGAACAATTATTGATGAGGGGGCATCTACATGTATTATGTCGATGAGTTGCTGGAAAAATTTAGGCTCACCACCCTTGTTGCGATCGTCAACGATGTTAAAAGAATTTGATGGACGATCATACACTCCATACGGGATTTTAAGTAACTTGCAAGTTGAACTGGGGGGAAAAATAATAGAAATTGATGTTGAAGTAATCGACGGAAACCTCGATTACAACATCCTACTGGGAAGGCCTTGGATATATGCCATGGCCACAGTTGTGTCGACCTACTTCAGGAAGATTACATTTCCCTTCCAAGGAGGAATTACAGTCGTCGACCAACAAACATTTCTCCCCAACAGTTCACAAGTTACGGGAAGCATTCCAATGATCCATGGAAGCAATCATTCACTTCAAAATATTGGAGTAGGCTCCTAAAAGACCCTGTCTTAATGGGTACTTTTTCCCTACTGCCTCCGAGTAATCTGGCGGAAGTGGCCACAGTGGAAACCTGCAATATGAAATCTTCTATATCTAATGGATTTAGAATATTCCTAAACATTTTGTCAGCATGGATCATCGCCATTTTAGAAATATTGTAGCAATCAATTTTCTTGGCCTGGGGGGCAAACCCAAATCAACGCTCATCGAGTGTTTGGATAGATAGATCTAAGGAATATGGCACCTCTTCAGATCCTTGGTCACATGTACATTCTACAGACGAAGGAATCATTCAATCAATGATGATAGGAAGGCACCATGGGAAGATTACCACCATCACTCCCATCTTCCGGATTACCACAAAGATTATTCAACAACCTTAATCATCCTTCAGTTTTTTATTTTCTATCAAATACTGTAAATACGATGGATTTCGAGGATGGTTCTTATCTCGTGTCGACCTCGTTAAAAAATGAAACAAGGAGTCATTAGGATAGTTCTTTTACTATGTCAACCTCATTAAAAAATGAAACGACTCCCTTTCCAAATCGAGTCTTTTATTATGATCTCGTAAAATAAAAGTCGAGTCTTTCGAAGATCTCGAAGGTAAACCTTTATTCCAACCACCGAGATGAATGCAATGAATCTTGGGGGGCATGCACCTTGATTTGTGTTCTTATGCCAGGGGCATGCAAACTTATCACGAGCAGTGTTACCGCAGGGTTCAAGCTCGTTAAAAAATGAACCCGCCACGAGTAGTGTTACTGCAGGGTTCAAGCTCGTTAAAAAATAAACCCACTTCGAGCAGTTTTTATGTGGAGTTCAAGCTCGTTAAAAATTAAACATAAGCAGTGAGAAAATGTTTCCCCCAGAGATTAAGCTCGTTCATTAAGAAATGAACCAATTTCCAGTAAATAACCATCGTGAATGCATTATCATCAACCTTTGAAGCCTTGGTCGTGTTTTCATCATCACCTCCACTCTGTATTGGCCGATCATTCACCTCCATTCGATTGTTTACCCTTTTTGAGGAACAACTGCGAAGAGTGATCCTATTAACCATCCTTGTGACACTGCCGCGATTGGAAAATTCCAAACCTTACCTGGAATTAGTTGCTACCCGAATTTATCACCTGTTCCTCGAAAAACGAGTCTCCTTTAAGCTCTTTTCATCTGACTCGTAAAATATGAAAAGATTGCTGAGCAATTTGCCTCTCTAGATCGTTAAAGTGATCGGAAGTTCTATCCCTCGTCTAGATTTTAATCTTTTTGGACCTAAGGGATTATTACACAAAAAGATCGAGCGCTTGTTTTGTTCGGCTCGTTAAAATTACCAAAAATTCATCCCTTTTGTATTATTTTATACTTTTTCGGACTTAAGGGATTATATGACGAAAAAGGATTGTTGGAGATTTCTTTACGTCCCTTTTAGACTCTCTAAAATTGAAAAGGACTGAGTTATCTTTGTCGTTAAACTCATTAAAATCGAATAGCGACAAACTTGTCCATACCGACAAGAA
The DNA here is from genome assembly GCA_031772625.1 of Pinus tabuliformis. Lineage (NCBI taxonomy): Eukaryota > Viridiplantae > Streptophyta > Pinopsida > Pinales > Pinaceae > Pinus > Pinus tabuliformis. Next base: position 541,631,117 of record CM062810.1, on the reverse strand, counting down.
CGAGTTTCACTATCGCTAGGCTCGTTAAAACATAGCGATGGGTTTGCCCGAAGGGAAAATTATAGAACAAGCATATGTTATCCTCCTCAAGCTTGATAAAAATAAAGAGGTACTGGTCAGCAATGAGTGGGAAGAAAACTTGAAGAAACTTTATTGGTAGCAAGTCGCTCGTGAACATGACACTTTCACTCCACATCCGAGTTGGGTTGGGTTGTTCTGTTCACTGGTCATATCACCATTGGTCCACCACACCATCCACATTTGGGGTTAACGCTACCAATCCATCATGTCAGTGTCACCGATATGTTCAAGAGAAGTCGCTCAGAGAATTCACCTGTGTCTCATCCACTGCAATACATTTACGCTCCATTCTTTCATGACCGCTACCCTGAACCTTATATCATCATATTGTTTCCACCTCCATTGAAATCATTTTATCCGTTCCGTGTCATAGATGTGGGATTCATTAAGGTCCTCCTATGACGGATCACTTCTTATCGACATCAGCTCATTATCCAGGAAGTCGATCTAGGAACAACCCTTTCAGTACTTTGAAGCTTGCATGCCTCAATGGCAGTTTCTCACTTCCGGCGACAGGTTTACATCAATGGCCTTCAACCAAAAGATTTTGCATGGTGTTCAACACCAAGTCCCCTTTTCACACCACGTGAATTGTACTATAGTACCTTGAGGGTCATCATCATTATCGGTGATTCCTCTCACGCCTGTTAACGGCTTACATCATTGGCTAGTAATCAGGCGATGTCTTTCCATGTTTGACTCCAGAAAATCTCTCACATGGATCGACTTGTACTTCGAGTGAAGATCGAACGAGATTGAAGACCCCCGATCTAGTTTCATCCATCTGGGCTACAATATATATTCAGGAAGATAAAGACATCAAAACGTACATCATTACTGCACAGATAATCATCCAATCTAAGGGATGATGGCTTTACCAGAATCATCAGTCTGCACACAAAGGATTGTCTGTCTTATGTACATAAAAATGAATTTATAAAGCTGAGCATGGGAAATGCCCGCCTCAGCTATATCATGAAAATATTATGAAGATAATGTATTGTATTGTATCTTATTACAGGCCGCCTTCCAGCTCAAAAAAACTTCGGATCCTCATGATAAAGCATTTCATCTGACATCAAAAGATTAATGACCTCATGCTTTAGGGGGCAACTGTTATAGACATTTTTTGGCACTGCAACCCCAATCATATATGTCCATAAACCAAGGGCTCCTAAGTCCCTAAAAGTGTTTCTTAACACTCTAAAGAAGCAAGGTCAGCTGATTACATCATCTCCCAGAAGTTCTCCATGAAAAACTACTCAGAAATGGTCAAAACTGGACCATACTGATTGCTCAGTGTTGAGGGTGAGATGCATCCCACCTAAATGCACATGGGAGGTGCAATGCATACTGAAAAGTTGTTCTATAAGGTGTGATGGATGACAATAGACAAGTGGTGGAGACAGTTTGCGAGGTGGATGATCATGGAATCTTCCAGAAACTTCTCCTGTGACACTTGCCTCTCAAAATCGCCCAAGGATGAGTAAGAGAACAATGAGATCTCCAAGTGGAATCAAGAATTATCAAAGAGAAGACACTAATCATAAAACCCAGAGCTGACTCACACCTCTGCAAATATCTATATATAGATCTCTCATCTTAGAGATCCAGAGGTTAGGAGGCTGGAATTTTGTATCTTGTAAGGAAGTCCTGCTAGTTTCTTGGTGTAACATCATAGTGTTGGGTGATCTAAGCTTTTCATGAGGTGAAGAAGGGCTTTCTTGCTGAGAGGATGATGCTAGGTCAGAATAATTGGTTGTAATCCTCTTTGCTATTCTTGATATTAATAAAGCTATTCAAGTTTTCCTCCACATTCTTGTATGATTGATGATATATGCATTTGTGTGGTCAATATATATCTGGTCCTATATTGTTTATGATAGTAGATCTCTATTTTTGGATAGTGTTATGCTGCTTTGATTCCATAGGTGCTCTTTGAAGCTGGGTAGATGAGGAAGCGAGTGGCAAAGATCTATCAGAAGGGAGAGGAATCAATCAAGGAACCAAGCGCAAGATAGAGGTTGGTCTCCTTTGTTCCCCTCTTATCTACTTCTCATAAAGGAAAACGAAAGTGGTTTTAGTTTGTTTGTTTCTAAGATAGCTACTAGTCTTAGTGGGACTAGCAGCTCTGCATAGACACAAGATTTCCCGATAAAAAATGTGAAGGTTTAATATAGTGGGACTGGGGTTAAATGCGGCGGGGTTTGTTAACCGCACCAAGGGGGTGGGCTAAAAGATTTTTATAGTGGGAAAATGGTGAATTGCGGAGTTAACTGAAACAAAGCAGGGGGAAACAAAACTTAGGATATATGGGGTTCTATGGTTTAAAAGGGTTTTATCAGGAAATGTATGAATCGCTGAGTTAATAAAGTAATGTGAGGGGGGATTTAAACTTAGGACAAACGGGTGTTATGGGTTTTTATGGATTTCTTGTCTGAAATAGGGAAATTAATAAGGGGAAAATGATTTTTTCAAAAGGGAATGGATTTCAAACTAGGGAAAATGTGTTTTTGGGTAGGGGAATGAGTTTGGAGGGTAATGTGCTAGGGAAATGTGTGAAACCAAGGGGTAAGGGCCAAAATGAAGGGAAAAATGGTATTTTAACAAGAAATGATGGGATAATGGGAAAATTAGTAAGTATGTAGTGGGGGGTGAAATGAACTGAGGGGAGGTTAGTTAAATGAGCTTGTGAACATCCTTTCACATTCATAACTGCTCCTGCACACTGAAACGTCAGATCAAGCATGATAAATGTGCTTATGCTCCAATCAAATTTGTAATTCTTCAACCTTTCTTCTACTTACCCTAACATTTGTTTTTCACATTATTGGGTTCATTTAAGCTAGCAGACCCTTTCTTTCCATTTTCTTTTGAAAAGTAAACTATCTAATTCTAACCTTATATCTTCCAATCGCTCATATTAAGCTTATGAGAACATTTTATTTCTCTACCTAACTACTGATCTACCAAGTTTAAACAGTTTGTCTAAATCCTTATTCTTTATCTATAAACATGAAATTTAAAACATGAACTAGTAAAGGTTAAACAGTTTGACTATCATGGGTTGTGGCATTTATGACAAGCTACACACAACCATTATTTTGTGAAATAAAGTAAAAAGCAGTGGCACTTAGACTTGCACACTTTCATGATCTCTTTTTGTTTGGGGTTCATATATTTTGACTTTTTTGATATTTTCTTATTCTTATTGTCCTTTGATATTTCTTTTAGGACATACCCTCTTTACATTTTTTATTTTTTAATATGGAAAACATTTTTCAGAAAGAAAAAGTGTGTACAATATTACTAGACTAACCATAGACAATTCAAAATTAGGAATCCTGTTATTATAAGACCCTAATAGGTACTGTAATTCATTTATATGTTTATTCAATGTCCTATAGCATGAGTAGCTTAGTTATGTGAAACTAGATGTCTTTGTATATTCATGCATTGATTATCATGGTTTTATGTTGTGATTACGCTTGTATTTTCTATGTGCAGGGCTTGATCTGGAGCCGGCTCAGGAGACTTCCGGCTAACTACATTGTGCTCTCCAACAACTCTACATGAATACTCGAGGTAATGAATCTATCTTGCTTTGATAGTTAGTTATTGAATATTTGCATGTATCTTTGTGACAGCTGCAAATAATCTTACATTCTACCAAGGGTCTCGGGAAGACCCTTGAGGGTTCCTTCATTCTCCATACACCGTACATAAATCCCTATAGCAGAATTAGTGACTCCACTAGGGACTGCAATTTAGTTCCCAGTTTTCACATAAAGTTCCTAGATTTATCCTCCTTCCAAACCTTCCTGTACTTCTTCATTCCTTTCTGACCACTCAGGACCTTGCAACACACTACTTTTATTGCTCAACCTTGGATCTAATCTCCACAACATTTTTTCGAAGTGTTTTTCCTCACTAACGTAGGTTACTAATGTAAATAGAGCTTTATAAAGAACTATAGCTTCACAAACAGAGCATTAGTGCCACTAGTAACCCTCTGTGGCCTCTAGTATATAGCTTTAGTCACCCAGTTTTTGATAAAAAGATAATGTCCGTGACCTTAAAGGGTTGGGAAACTTGCTTTTGGACTGATAAGTGATCTATAGCTATGTTTTGTTTAACTAATTTGTGTGCTGAACACATTATTTTCTTAAGAAGATAACTTTCCTTCTTAAAGGTTTTATTTTCATAAAAGAAAAAATCATATTTTTTTATTGTTTTCTGCTTAGTTTGTTAGTTCTGCATTATTTGGTTTCAGTAGTTATTAGAGAGCATTGAAAATTTATGGCAGTTTTGCAAGGTTTTTATTGCGTAGGATGCATGGAATGAATATTGATGTATGAATGACTCTCCCTTTGTAGAAGCAACTTATTCATCGAAATTGAATATTTACAAGCATTGTTTTTTGCATGATTTGAGTCAAAGTCCCATGAAAACTCATACGTCAATACCCCTACTGAAGACTCTAAAAACATACGCTTAAAATCTACCTAATAAAATAGATTAGCAATTCTTTTTGGAGTAAATATACATTAGTTTAGGTTAGGATCTTTGGTTAGGCAGTGTCAGTAAACTACCCAAGATCATACACCAAAACTAGTGTCATTAAAGAGATAAATCCTTCTGCACTCATACTATCGGGACCACTCCAGCAAAAGAGGAGCTAAATATGAGACAACATCAAATTGTATGTGAAGGTATCCCACCTTTGCTTACATCTGCTTTGGGTATTCTATGTATCGGGGATACCTTCGGGGATATAGGAGCTAAGTTGGGGACTCAGGTATCCTGCCCGCATGGCATACTATCTGCGACTATGTCCCCCTCGGTAGTGTCTGTGATCTGAGGTATCCTTAGTGGCCATAATTTTAGGGACTAACAGAAGGTGACTAGGGTGGCTACCCTGGTACCTAACACAGGTGGAGCTACTCTGTCTTCAGTTTTTGGGAGGGTGCTCATCTTCACTAGAGTACTTGGCCCCTGAATCTTAGGTTTGAGTGAAGCTCTAGAGTAACCATAACTATACATTTGGCTAGCTCTCTCTATTATTCATTATGATACTAGGTTTCATCTCTAGTGATCGGTGCTTATCAAACAGGGTCATTTCCCTCTGCTTGTTGATTGATTTACTTAGTGTATTTTTTATTTCTTAGGTGCCAGAGTGTTATCATTGAGACTTTAATAAACATCACTGTAAAATTTACTGATAAAAATTGTCGGCCACTGTGGCTACATCTGGCCCTCATCGTCAATATAGATGATTGTTAGGACTTCCCCCACTCACTGTGCAAGATCCATCGAGCTCCAGTGAACTGGATTCCCCATCTTCGGGAAATCATTCTCTGAGATTGCACACAAAATTAGTTTGGACATCCAACGATTTCAGCTTACTGATAGATTTCTTTACTGAAGTATTTCTTCCTCCATAAAACCCTCCAATCACGAATTCGTTGGGCCCACTCTTGGTTCCCATTGCATCTGTACCTCCTTTGTCTTTAGTTGGAACACTTCCACCCATCCCATTGACAACTAATAGGTCATGGGACTTTTTGGACACTTTTGGTCCCCCACCACTTCCCCAGTCGACAATCAATACCACACCTTTTATCGCGAACCCTGCGATCCCATTTGTCCCAAGTTCAACTCCTATCATGACACCCTCCACGGGTGGAACATAGTCAATTCTGGGTTCCACCCCTTTAGTGTCAAACCATGTACCTTCAACAAGTGCTACATATGGCACTCCTTATAATGCTCAATATAGCACAGTTAGTGCGGGTCTCTTCAATGAACAACATGGTTGGAATCCATTATATAGTTCTAACCCCTAGATTTAAGTATTTGGGGGCACTCCCAATATGCATATACTAGCTAGGAACATAACAGTTCCCCCTTGGTTTTCAAGCATGCATGTTCAGTCACTGATTGACATGAAAACTCCTTATTCTAGTCAAGGACTGATGGTTAGTTCTGTGGTGCGTGGGAATCCTAAAGGAGGTCCCAATGAATCCATGGGGGCACCCTACTCATAACCTCAAATGATCAAGGGGGCACTACTTATCCTGGAGCACTTCTATCCCCCAACTTGACAATCCCTATGGAAATCCACATTACAATACCATACCCCAAGGCACCTATATGCCACACAACTTGTGTATAATATTGGTAACAACACAATAGGAGGACCACAAGGATCCTCAAGTCATTTTTCATTGCCTTGATCCGATTTGGGGTCATCACACACTCTACCTTTCTTGGCAACACTTGATATCCTTGACTTGTACAAACTTAAAAATGACCCCATCTATCATGACTTACTATGGCTGCCAATCTCGCATAAAATACCGATAGAAATCCCTATGTTCGAAGGGAAACAAGGGGAGGATCTGGGTACACACATCACCACCTATCATCTTTGGAGTGTTTCTAACTCCATGGTGGATGATAGTATTCGATTATGTCTTTCTCCCCACACCCTTACTAGCAACACAACCATGTGGTACATTGAATTACCACGCGTGTCAAACAATACCTTTGACTCTCTAGTGATGGAATTCTTAAAGCACTTCCGGCTACCCATCCGCTATGAAATTGGGATGGAACGCCTCACTTCATTACGTCAAGACACCACCACCCACATCTCTGATCATATACATGAATGGGGACATAGGCATAGGTTGGTCAAAGATCCCCTCCCAGACTATCTCTTAGTGGATTGGTTTTGCAAGTCTCTACTCCCCCAAATTGCTAAGGATGTCTCCTTAGGTGGTGCAGTCATAGAACACCAACCCATACATTGTGACCAACACTTAGATATGATAGATTCATAGTCTGGCACTATATATGACGTAATTCCCAATGCCCCTTGCAACTCCAATGCTCCCGCTACTCAGTAACCTAGAATGCACGCCGATGGAATTATCGGCGCAACCTTGGAGGCTATTGTAAACAACTCAGTGATAACATTTCCTAGATGTTAGTGGACCCCTCTACCAAATTGACTGCTCTTCTTACCACTACGATCAACTCTGTGCAGTCTACACAAAATCCCGATGGTAAGAACAAGAAGAATAAGAAAATATCGCTCCTTCTGAAGAGCAATCAAAAAAGCAGTCTAACCCAAAGTAGAAGGCAATTGCATCCTCTGATGATGGAAAGGATAAACCCACCAGATTCCCTTGTAAAATATGTGTCGAAGACCACATGACCTATCACTGCCCACGTCTTCAGGAGTGCATAGATTTCATTGCTAAAAAAGATACTAGTAGTACCTCTACTGTCCTGAATAATCCTTTCCCCACTCAACAACACCAACACCTTATTGCAAACCAACCCCAACCCCCGCAAGGGGGCAATGGTGGTTCACAATATCCTTCAGCTAGTGAAGGACCTTCTACTGTTTACACCTTTGAAACGGTATACCTACAAACCAGAGCCAAATCTTATGGATCTCCTGTCACTCATGTAGAGGAACCCTCCTCAAGTCTAAATCCACTGCTACCTAACGATCTTCATATCGAAAGGCCAGTTGTTGACCTTGTGATTTCCCCCCCTAAAGGGGCATTTCCATGCACAATGCACAATACATCTGCATGTGCTGCCCAAAACTATAGCATTGTAGAAGACTTGGCGCAAGCATTGTCGACTATGTCAGCACCTGAAGTATTACAAACATGTCTAGCACAAAGGAAATCTCTTCTTTCAGCCATTGTTGGTATCGACCCTTAGGATTCCATGCTTGCAAATTTTTTCATGAAAAAGTGTAAGCCTCCCCTTTCTCAGTATCTTGCATTTCAGGTGCAAATCTTTTCGAAGGGTAAAGGTATACATAGAACTATCATTGACGAAGGTGCTTCTACCTGCGTAATGTTGGCGTCATGTTTTCTCGCTTTGGGTTCTCCAACCCTATCCCCATCATCAAATTCCCTTAAAGCTTTCGATGGCCACACTTTCAGCCCAAAAGGTTACCTTACTAGCTACCCGATCACTTTGAGTGGGAAAACGATAATGGTGGATATTGAAGTCCTGGATCATAAACTTAACTATAATATGGTTTTGGGACACAATTGGACTTATGCCATGAATTCCATTGTTTCTTTGGTATTCCACATCATCCTATTTCCCTTGGATGGAAAGATAGTCATAGTGGACAAGCTATCCTTTTGCACCCCAGATTACTATGCGTTACCTAGCAGCTTTGTACCCATACTGGGTGGTGTACCTGAGTCTTACATAGTATCGATATAGGTCTATTGAAGGGCTCTTCCATGATGGGTTATTTCCCTCTTCTGCCACCAGTGGTTCCACGAATGGTCAATATGGTTTCATCGATTCCTCATGAACCAACCGATCCTTGGATCCTACCGACCCCTTTAGACATTGACACTTACAGAGAACAAATGCCACTGTCACCAACTGAATTGGCCTACCAGGCCATTCAATATGCATTTGAGTCTTTGGTTAGTTTGGTCACGACCAAAGGTACCACTACCCCTCCCATAACTTCTCCTTATTTTGATCTGCTCAATCAAGTCCTATCTATGGACGAAGTTATTAGAGAGATCATGAGTTTAGAAGGGCGACCTTGGGAGGACTCGCACCATCGGCTTTGATATCTGATTCGGACATGATGCCTATTCAAATCTTGTCATATGATGCACCTGAAATCATTTCCTCACCTTATATGACTATCCGAACATTGGACTCGGAAGGAAACATGGGAAATTTTTCAAAGACATTGCTCATGGATATTTCTGTAAAGACAGGCATCATGGAAAATATATAGGTTGGAGCCGATTGCAATCCTGAGGAAGTTGCAAGCTTCACCTACCCTTTTAAGAACTCACACGATGTTTTCCCTTGGTCTTATGAGGAAATGCATGGCATAGACCCTTTTATTGTCAAGCACAAGATCAAGAAAGATCGAGCATTCTTTTTATGGTATTTTTCTTGCTCATTAATCTGAAAAATCTTGAGTCTCCTTCTTTGGGCTCATTAAACTACTACAAAGAAGATATGAGCACTTTATTTTATGGGATATTTTCTCACTCGTAAATCAAAAAAATCCCCAAGTTTTCATCATTGGGCTCATCAACGATGGTCTGAGCAACTCTTTTTCGCTCTTTTTGTAGCTCATTAAACTGAAAAATATCATTTGAGCATTATTTTTAGGCACCTTTTTTCTCGCTCATAAAACTAAAAAAATCCCGAGTTTTTTCTTCAGGCTCATTAAAAAATTATAAAGATGATCTGAGCAATATTTTAGGTACTTTTTTCACCCGTTAAACTGAAAAATCCTGAGCTTTTGTCACCAGGCTCGTTAAAATTCTACGGCAACAATATGAGCACTTGCTTTTTTGGGACCATTTCTCGCACTTAAAACTGAAAAATCCCCAAGTTTCTCCCTTCTTTGGGCTCGTTAAATCTATGAAGAAGGAATGATCAGTTATTTTACCTCTTTTTCCTTACTAAACTGAGAAAGATACTTTGACTTTTCTTCATTTGACTCGTTAAAATTCGATGAAGGTATTGAGTTTTTCGTCACGTGACTCATTAAAAATTCACGACGAATATCGAGTTTAGTCCGTCTCCTCGTACTCATAACAAAATGAGGTCAACATCTATTGAGCATAGGTTTCTCTTTATCTAGACTCAGTGGATTAAATCATGGAAAAGTGACCGATCTGGGTGTACTATTAAATCTTTGTCGCACATGGTTAAAAACTATGACAAAGGGAGAACCATGGAGTTGTTCTTTATGATCTTTTCAGACTCTCTAAATATGAAAAGACCACCGAGTTATCTCATTTGGACTCACTAAATTACACAGATATGAAGTAGAGTCGCTCTTTTTAGGATCCTTTTCAGACTCTTAAAACATGAAAAGATCAACGTGTTTGCCTATCTGCACTCAATAAACTAATCAGATAGGGCATAGAGTCGCTCTTTTTGCAATCCATTTCAGACACATAAATATGAAAAGATCGATGAGTTTACTTTTCTGGACTCACTAAACTAATCAAATAGGGAAAGTGGACAATACAACTGTGTTCATTATTTGAAAGCATGGTTTGGTAGCAGTTGTTCCCTTGAACATGGCACTCCATCAGATAAACCTTCCTTGTGACGGCCTCTCGATATGAATCTTACCATCCTATGAGTATAGCCTATATACCCTGATGTTCTTGCATCTCTGTATCCTAACACTCTTTGGCATTCATGAGTCTAGTGCTGCATGGTTAAAACCATTGTCATGCCTTCTATTGTTCAAGGGAAAGCCTTTTTTCTTATGTTTCCTCCATCAACTCATCAAGCATATCCTTTCATCATGCCCTCTGTCGTTTTGACCCGATGCTCAAAGATTCCTTAAAGAACAAATCGTTCTTTTCCCATTTCATGTCGATTGATGTAGGACACATTATTGCCTACCTTTCAATAGGTCCCTTCCTATTGACTTCAACACTCTATCTGATCCAAATTGGATCCATAAAAATTCTCAAAGTGCTATGATTATATCAAAATCATGATAGACTTCAAAACTTGTGAACAAAGAGCTATCAGGAAGGACCTCTAGATAGTGGCAGTTTGTAGCCAGTAAGGAACGACGAGGACCTTAGTCAAAGCATGCTAACTGAGGCCCATGGAGACCGCACAGGATGTAAACTAGTAGTTAGGAAGTCTGGATCGGAAAACGGAGGTTGTTTCTAATGCGCGATTAGCAAAACCCCTTGAGACAGAAAAGCCCTACAGTGCTCGACCACATGGGAAGCTAGGAAATCGTAGGGAAAGCACTAAAGCAAAAGGCGGGCCCCACGCTCCAAAACTAGCATAATATCAGAGGCATGTTGGGCAATAAGTGGATTTGGTAAGGGAACGAGAAATTCCATACATTGCACGATGCATCTCCAGCGGATGAGAGAGAAAACCACCTTTCATTGTGGGCTAATGGTTGAGCAAGTCAACTGCATGATAAGTGCCAACACTTTAGGATCTGGGGGCTCTAGATCTAACAACGGAGATTGTGCTCGATGAGAAACTAGATTTGAAGGGAAAATAAGCTACAACACATAAATTTTGAAGTCTAATTTGACTGCTAAGTTGGCGGATGAATAATTACATAGCGTAACTAAAATACCGAACTGTTTGAGGAAGAGCTGGCGTAGTTTGTGAGAGGACAAGTGGCCACTTCCCTGTGAGATGCTGATGATGACGTAGAGACAGGGAACTCCAAGCAAACAATAGCAGGCGATCCGAAGGGGCAGAAGAGGAAGTGAACAATCATGAGACAAATTGGCTTTAAGCCATGAACAGATAGAGAATAGAACAGAAGAAGGAGGAGAACAGAGACAAGCGAGAAAGAGGCAGTGAAGCAAGAAGCAGAAAACAGAGAGTCGAGCTGACCTGCAGAGTTAAGGCAGCATCGAGTAGACAGAACCAAGCTTGAGAGGTTCAAGCAATCCCTGTGAGGATATCTGTCAAGAATTGAGTACCACATTCGACTCATCCCATTAAAGACTAGAGAGGTCAAGACTTGGTAAGGAAAGAGTCTGTGCACTCTAGTGGCTTGGGGAATCCAAGAACCATCCTACTAAGCATCATCTGTTTCAGGAGACTCAAATTGGGTTCCTCATTTTAAAAACTCTGCTTTAAAGACACAATAAGCAAAGGCCACTAATGAAAGCTGGACTGGAGACGTAGCCCAGGAGGATTGGGTGAACTCCTTATTAATTGGTTGTGTTCTTGTATTTGCTTACTGTGTTTCTCTTATTTTTTTCCATTTTCCAATGTCTGTATTTTGCAATTTGATCGATCTGTTGCCTAAGATAACATAGGCACACACCAACACATGAGTCTGTAATACCTTCATTCATTAATTAATTAACTGAGATCACTTACAAGTGAGTTTCAGATCAAGTGGTATCAGAGCTCAAGGCTGTTAAGGTTAGACAAGCTTGTGTTGGATTTAGTTGTTGAATGCTAACTAGATCAAAGCTCTAATTAGGATATGGAGAGTTGGTCGAAACTAATCTTGAAATTGGGAGAGTCTATCCTCGGAAGACAATGTCAGAGGAAGGTTCTATGGGGCCAGACACTCAATTCATAGATAGTTTCCTAGCCATAAAGTCCATGGTAGGGGAAATCTATACAGACTTTAGAAAACACAAAGATGAAGATTCATCAAGCTCCAAACAAGACAAAGGAGAAGATGAGTCTCACTTCCATGACCACTCAAAAGGAAAAGGGAAAGAAGAAAGCTTTCTCACACCTCCTAATAGCCCTGAACATAAAAAGAAGGCATCTTTGATTAAACTAGATGTCAAATTTGATTTACCTATATGTGATGGAGAGTTGAATGCTTAAAAGCTGGACAATTAGATTAGACAAATTGAAGTTTATTGCAGAGTGTAGAATATTGATTCAGACAAGAGCAAGATTTTGCTGGCAAGCCTAGGCCTTGGAGGCACTGCCTTGGTTTGGTGGGAAGGTAGGACCCAAGTTGACCTGAAGATACATGGTAAGACTATCTCTGTCTAGAGTGAATTTGTTTCTGCAATCAAAAGTAGTTCTATCCATTGACCTACATGCAGCAAGCAATGATGAGATGGCAAAATCTTCGACAGTTGAAAGGGCAAAGTGTACAGGGATACACTCAAGAATTTAGAAAGAGAGCATTGATTCTAGGAATCTCATTAGACTCACCTGAGACTCTGTTGAAGTACTCTACAAAACTACATGAGGCACACTATCCTCATGTTTAATCCCACTAGTATAGATGAGGTATCTGTACAAGCTACCCATCTAGAAAATAAAGGAAAGAATGGAAGTCCAGAAGTTGGGGGATCATCCCAACCCACTGGAAGCAAGAGAAAAGAGAAAAGAAAGTAGAAATGGAAAGCAAGGAAGGCTAACACTGCACAAAAAAGTAAGGCTTCATGCACTCACTGTAAAAAGGATGGGCATGATGATGAGCACTGTTGGATTCTGCATCCGGAGCTGAGACCTAAGAAGTTAGAGGGCAAGAAGAAGAAGACTGCTACAGCGATTTAGAAAGATTTGGGGTCAGACTCAGGAGATGAGACAACTATTTTAGCCATAGGTATAAGAGGTAAGAATTCTGAAGCATCTACTAGTAATTCTGCACAATCTACTATTGATGAAGAAACTGAGGGAAAAAGACATGAGCTTTTCCATATTTGAGTTATTTCCAAACATCAAAATATTGATACTTTGTTTGATAGTGGCTCACAAGTAAATTTAATTTCTGAAGAAATTGTAAAGAAGTTGGGATTAGTGACTACACCTCACAAGAAACCATACCCATTAGGATGGTTAAATGTTAAAGCACAACTACAAGTGACTAGACAACAAACTCAAGTTTTTTTTTGGGTCAGCATTTGTAGATGAGGTTAAGTTAGACATAATTCCTTTGGATATATGTTGAATTGTTTTAGAAAGTCCTTACTTGTATGACAGAAAATCTATTTTCTATAGAGCTGAGAACAAGTATCTACTTGTTAAAGATGAAATCGAATACTTTGTAGGAGCTCATAAGCTCAAGAATAATTATACTCTCATAAACTCAGGGAAGATGAAAACAATGATAAATTCATGCAAACAGTTCTTACTGATGGTTGTAAAGGAAAAGAAACCTGATAAAACCAATGTATTTGAGGGTTGTAATGCTAAATAGCAATATGATTTAGAAAAGGTTGTTTCAAAGTATGATATCTTGTTTCAAGAACCTAAATGTCTGCCACCTGAAAAGGAAATAGAGCATGATATTATTTTGTAGCAAGATGCTCCATTGCCTAACATTGGAATGTATAGGTTGTCCACTTTAGAGAATGCAGAAATGAAGAAGCAGGTGCACGAGTTGCTCGAGAAAGGGTTCATCAGACCTAGCACATCACCATGTGGGATACCGATCATTTGGTGAGAAAGAAAGATGGCTCATGGAGAATGTGCATTGATTACCGAGCACTGAATATGATAACAATAAAAAATTGTTATCCCCTTCCTCGAATTGGTGATCTTTTAGATCAATTGAAAGAATCTGTTCATTTCTCCAAGCTAGACTTTCATATTGGATACCATCAGGTCAGAGTTGCAGAACAAGATGCATGGAGGACGGCTTTCAAAACAAAGCAGGGATTGTATGAGTGGTTGGTTATGCCTTTTTGCTTAACTAATGCTCTTTCTACTTTCATGAGATTAATGAATGATGTACTTAGACCTTTTCTTGATGATTTTGTTATTGTGTATCTGGATGACATTCTGATATTTAGCAAAACGTGGGAAGAACACTTAAAGCATGTTAAGTAGACACTAGATGTTTTGAAAAGATAAAAACTTTATGTTAAACTCTCAACATGTGAATTTGGAAAAACATCTTTGAATTATTTGGGTCATAGAGTAGGGGGTGGTAAATTGAAGATAGATCCCTCTAAGGTGGCATTCATTGTGAACTGGCCTAAAGCCAAATCTGCTACAGAAGTTAGAAGCTTCTTAGGAGCAGCAGAATATTGGAGGAAGTTTATTTCTAAATTTTCCTCAATTGTAGCTCCCTTACATGCTTTAACAGGATTGAACAAGGTGTTTCAGTTGGGAGGAAAACAGCAGAAAGCCTTCGACACCTTGAAAGAAAAGATTAATACAACACCTGTACTAGCACTGCCTGATCTTCAAAGACTGTTTGAGATCCAAACTGATGCCAGTGACTATGCCATGGGAGCAGTGTTGACACAGCACGGTAAACCCATATGTTATCATTCTGATACATTTAATTTCGTAGTAGTTAACTATCCTACATATGATAAAGAATTGTATGCATTAGTATAGAGTGTGAAAAAGTGGAAACATTACTTAATGGGCAAAGAGACAATAACATACTGATCACAACCACTTCAATATCTACACTCCCAAACTAAGTTGCAGCAATCAAGGAACTATAGATGGATGGGTTTTCTACAACAGTTTCATTTAGTCATCAGATATAAAAATGACATACATAACAAAGTTGCAGATATGTTATATAGACCCATTATAAATGCATGTACTATACTTAAGCATAATTCTATATTACATGAGAGTTACATTGAACAATATGCTCAAGATATAGACTTTAAAGATGTATATGCAACTTTAAGTCAAGGCAAATGAGTAGAAGAATTGGATTATCATGTAAAGGACCGACTCTTATACCATTATGGGAAGTTATGCATTCCACAAACTGAAAGAGTAAAGATAATTCGATAAGCACACACTTCTCTAATATCAGGTCACTTCGGGGTAAGTAAAACAGTTGCACATCTGCAAAGATTTTCTTATTGGCCAAGAATGAACGAGACAGTTTCTAGATATGTAAGAGGGTGTACTATGTGTGCAGAATGCAAGCCCAGCAATAGAAAACTAGGCTTGTACACTCCATTACCAGTTCCTTCTCACCGTTGGGAAAGTGTTTCCATGGATTTTGTTGGAGGACTGCCTAAATCTAGGAAAGGTCATGATTATCTATATGTTGTTGTGGATAGGTTCAGCAAAATGTGTATTTTGATACCTTGTAATAAATAGATTACAGCTGAACAAACTGCAAAACTATTCTTTCAACATGTATGAGTTCATTTTGGATTACCCGCTTCCATTATATCTGATCGAGACACCAAATTTGTGGGAAAGTTTTGGTCAAGTCTGTGGGAACTGATGGACACCAAACTGAAGAAAAGCACAACTTTTCCTCCACAAATTGATGGCTAGACAGAAGTAGTTAATAAGACAGTGATCCAGTTACTCAGGGGATATTGTAGTAAGCATCCTAAGCTTTGGGATGAACATTTATGTTATGTGCAACATGCTTACAATAGAGCAAAACAATCTTCCACATAGAGATCTCCTTTTGAGACTTGTTTTGGTTTCACACCAAGGTCTCCTTTGGATTTTGTCTTTGGTAAAGATACTACCATTGAGGGACACAATGATGTGGATAGGGCAACTAGGTTCATTGAAAAGATCCAAGAGATCCACCAGGTAGTACAAGAAAAACTGGAAAAGAGCCAAGCCAAATACAAGGCAAGGCATAACAAGCATCGGATGGAGCATAGTTTCCAAGTTCGTGATCAAGTCTGGATGTATATCAGCAAGGATAGGATGTAAGGTGAAGGTAAAAAGCTAAAGTCTCTCAAGTATGGACCCTCCAAGATACTTGAGAAGGTTGGTGAGAATGCTTTTCACCTTGATCTACCAGCTTACATGCACATCTACTCAGTCGTAAATGCAGATTGCTTGAGATTGTTTGAACCTTCACTAATTGAAGATCCCGAAGAGCAGATTCAATTGCCTTCTATTGATGACCTATTACCTGAATATCTTAATGAATTGTAGGAAGACACAGTTCTAGATAGGAAGGTGATGACGATGCGTAGGGGATATGTTGAGTACCTTAGAGTTGGGCTCAAGGGTTCAAAGCCAAGCAGTGAAAAGTGGATAGAGATTGGACAAGTGAGACAATTGTAACCTCACTTAGTTGATGCTTGAAAACCAACTTTTGGTGGTCCAAATGCTTTTTCAGTGGGAAGGCCGTGATCTGAATTGGATCCATAAAAATTCTCAAAGTGCTATGACTGTATCAAAATCATGACAAACTTCAAAACTTGTGAACAAAGAGCTATCAGGAAGGACCTCTGGACAGTGGCAGTTTGTAGCTAGCAAGGAATGATGAGGACCTCGGTCAAAGCATGCTGACCGAGGCCCATGGAGACCACACAGGATGCAAATTAGCAGTTAGGAATTCAAGATCAGAAAACAAAGGCCATTTCTTAGCGCTAATCGCGCATCACTGGGAAAAACCCCTCAAGAAGGAAAAACCCCGAAGCGCTCAGTTGCATGGGAAGCCAGGAAACCATAGGGAAAGCGCTAAAGTAAAAGGTGGGCCTCGCACTCCAAAACCAGTGGAATATCAGAGGCATGTTGGGTGGTAAGTGGATTTGGCAGGAGAATGAGTGATTCCATACATTGCGCAATACGTGTCTAGTGGATGAGAGAGAAAATCGCCTCTCATCACAGGCTAACGATCGAGCAAGTCAGTCGTCCGGTAAGATTGAACACCATAGGATCTGGGGGCTCCAGATTTGACGACAAAGATTGTGCCCGATGAGAAACTGGATCTAAAGGGAAAATAAGCTACAACACATAAAGTTTGAAGTCCAATTTGACCACTGAGTTGGCAGATGAATCATTACACAACATAACTGAAATACCGAACTGTTTGAGGAAGAGCTGGTGCAGTTCGTGAGAGGAAAAGTGGCCACTTCCTTGTGAGATGTTAGTGATGGTCCAAAGGCAAGGAACTCCAAGCGAATAGTAGCAGGCAATCCGAAGGGGCAGAAGAGGAAGCAAATAGTCATGAGACAAATTGGCTTTAAGCCATGAATAGACAGAGAACAGAACAGGAGAAGGAGGAGAACAGAGACAAGTGAGAAAGAGTTAGGGAAGCAAGAAGCAGAAAACAAAGAGCCAAGCTGACCTGCAGAGTTAAGGTAGCATCAAGCAGATAGAACTAGGCTTGAGAGGTTCAAGCAATCCCTGTAAGGATATCTGTCAAGAATTGAGTACCACATTGGACTCATCCCATTAAAGACCAGAGAGGTCGAGACTTGGTAAGAAAAGATTCTATGCACTCTAGTGGCTTGGGGAATCCAAGAAACACCCTACTAAGCATCATCTATTTCAAGAGACTCAAATTGAGCTCCTCATTGTAAAAACTCTTCTTTAAAGACACAATAAGAAAAGGCCACCACTGAAAGCTGGATAGGAGACGTAGCCCAGGAGGATTGGGTGAACTCGTTAATTTGTTGTGTTCTTGTATTTGCTTACTATGTTTCTCTTACTTTTTTCCATTTTCCAGTGTCTGTGTATTTTGAAATCTAATCGATCCATTTCCTAAAATAACATAGACACACGCCAACACATGAGTCTATAATACCTTCATTCATTAATTAATTAACTGAGATCACTTACGAGTGAGTTTCAAATCACTATCTAGGAAAAAGACATAGAAATACTTCAGTGCCTTGGTACTTTCAGAAATCAATAGCAGGTCACCTTGTGTTTGATTAGGGGTTCTCATTATTGGCTCCAAAAACATTTTTCAAACTCGCTAGATTGTACTGTGCATCTTGGAGACCATCACCATTATTGGTGGCCTTCCTCACATCTGTTAACGGTCTCCATTATTGACTGGTAATCAGACAAATTCATGCATGTTCGACATCAATGCATATATTCACATATATCGATCTATGTTGTTCAGTGAAGCAGAAATCTAGACCTTGGGTAGAGGCTTGCATCACGCAACCTTGTTCCGTCTCTCAAGTTGCGTATATTGTTTTTTGGAGACAACTCATCAGGATGATCCTATTATGACACCAGTTCTGCATTGTGCTTATCAACAACTAGCATTGTCATATCTCTTTTATGAGAAAATCACTCTGACATAGCTACTAAGCATGGGAATGCTCGACTTAGGACATGATTTTAGTTGTTTTATGTATATGTGTTGTATCAGGGTTCTCGTACCACCCAAAGCTTTGATCCCCTCTCTCTTTTTGTCAAGAAGGAACATAACAGTTAAGTAAAGTATTTAGGCCATTGTCATAGCCTTTGATCCCACACTTTAGGGGGCATCTGTTATACAAGAAAATGACCTCCTCATTAGTTCAGAAGGCAAAGACATGATGATTGAATTAATGACCAAGTTCACAAGCCGTGTTTCCAAGCTAATGCTGTCTATACACTAGCAACTTGCTTTATAAAGCTTCTCAACAAGCCTAAGGGAGCATTACTGACCCATGTAACTCTACTTGTTACCTCAGGAAAAACGTTACTAAACTCTAATGAGGATCTAAGGGTTAATGGAGTGGATTGACTAAGAAATATCCCTATATTCTCTCCTAAATCAACTCAGAAAAGCAAGGAAACATCCAAGCTTGACTTATTTGGGGGATTACTAATCCTAATGGAGTATTCAAATTGGAAAGAGCTCAAAATAATGGAAACATCATTGCTTTTACCTAAAGAAATTCATGGAGAAACTTGGCAACCCTAACCTCACATGCTACATAAGCAGAGATAGGGCTATTGTGAAAGGGGTTATATCATTTGAAAGGATAGCTTACTTGATTGTTGAGCAGAGACTCATACTCATAAGAAGTTGGTAAGAAAGGAGAGAGAGAGAGGAGTTGGATGGGTGAGGGAGGGTAGATGTAACTGATGGTAGTAATCACTCTTTCTTACATTAATATAGAACTGCAGTTGTACTGTCTACTCCATGGTGTTGGTACTATAATTCATTTATATGTTTATTCAATGTCTTTTAGAATGAGTAGCTTAGTTATGTGCAACTAGATGTCTTTTGTAGATTCATGCATTGATTATCAAGGTTTTATGTTGTGATTACACTTGTCTTTTCTATGTGCATAACTTGATCTCGAGCTGGCTTAGGGAACTTCCACCTAGTTGTGTTGCGCTCTCCAGCAACTCTACATGAAGACTTGAGTTAATGAATCCATTTTTCTTTAATAGTTAATTATTGAATATGGACATGCATCTATAATTGTGACAGTTGCAGATAATATTACAGTCTGCCAGGAGTCTCAGAAAGACCCTTGAGGGTTCCTTCATTCTCCGTACACTGTGCATTAATCCCTATAGCAGTGATGAGCTTGGACTGATGTGCCCTTTCTATAATAGTTCATGAATATGCCTCTTGGTCTCATTGTTCTCTAGAATATAGCATCAATAGATTGGTCCATTGGGTAGTGGTGCACCCGGGGTTAGATTGATGGAGTGCTTGACCTGATAATGTAGAGGTACCCCTATGGGTGAGGCAAAATTATCCATGTACTCCTCCACAACCTTGTCTGTCTACTCCT
Source organism: Pinus tabuliformis (assembly GCA_031772625.1). NCBI lineage: Eukaryota > Viridiplantae > Streptophyta > Pinopsida > Pinales > Pinaceae > Pinus > Pinus tabuliformis. The sequence goes on along the minus strand of CM062810.1, from coordinate 541,611,096 downwards.
AATGTGAAGAGGAGCCCTGCCTAGAAGCCATGACCACAACCTTCTTCTTGCCTTGGGGGCAAATCATAAGAAGAACAAATTTCTTGGTCTAGGAAATGATCTTACTGCATTGTTTTTTACTGATCAAAGATATGACAATAGGCAGGTCTACCTCTAGTATCATGTACAACTTATTAGCCAAAGTAATAAACAAAGAACGTGGTCTACACTCATATACATCATGTCGCTTCCATAAGTATGGTTGTCTTAACAATACATCAGAAAATTCAAGAAGAGCAATGTCACATAGTACCTCATCCGTGAAGGGCTTGAAGCTATAGGTAAGGCAGGACTGCTGGCTGATGCGAAGATATCGTCCTTGGTGAAGCCACCCGATGATGTATAGTTGTGGATGTGGTGTAGTATTTATGCTGAGACGGTTGATGATCTCTACTGAAATGAGGCTCTTTTGGCTCCCGCTATCGACAATGAACTGCAGCGTAGAACCCTTCACCCACATCTGTGAGTTGAAGAGGAATTCCCCCTCGTATGGTTCTTCAAGCTCAATTTTTAGGATGTTTCTGGTGGCCAAGGTGGCACTAGGCCCCACATAAATGATATACTTCCCTTTATTAGTTCCCTTATTAGGTTTTCATTCAGACTCAGGACCTGTGTCAGATTTGGAAGCCTTTAGCTTAGCCACCAATGAGTTCTTGGCCTAACACTCACATGTATTGTGGGTGGAGCTCTTATGGAACTCACACCATTTTTCCATGTCCTTCATCTTCATATTTTTTTCTTTACTTTTGGCTTTGGCTAGATGTCCTAAGTAGCCCCACCTTGGCTTGGTACTTTTGCTTGTGGTTTGGGTGTGCCTTTTCCTTGCTTTGGATTCACATATCCAAAGTCCCACTTCTTCTGTTTAAACTTCTACTCAATATCTACAATGTACCAATATGTCATGTATAGCAAGGAGATTGTTGGGTTGTGTTATATTCTTTCCACGACTAACCCACGTATTTAATCGGGGGATTAGAAGGGGGGCGGAGCCCCCCCTTCATTGTGATGATTGCATAACAGGGGGAGTCACAAGGGGTTTGAGGGGTGTAGGTAACCCCACTCTATGGGATCTGGGGCAACGCGTAGGAAAATTTTGGTTTTAGACCCTATGTTAGGTTGGGCAGACCTACCTATGGTTTTGTGCATGATTTCTGCACATGGTTTTTGACGCGAAGGTTTTTGGTCCATGGTTTTGGATGCGATGGTTTTCGGTCCATGGTATTGGATGCTTCTGCATGTATAAATATATATTGTAACATTGAAAGGAACATAATGAAAAATCAAGTTGGTAGTCTCGATTTTGGAATCCAGGGGAAAATCTCTGTGGATATGTGTTTTATGTGTTATGCTCTCACATTGTTTATTTTTTGTGTTTTAGAATTCATATGCAGGTAATTTATGTACGGGGTTAAAACCTACAGAGATGTTGCAAAAATCCATCTCATCCTAGATGTACTTGTGTAGACAATCGTGATACTTTAGTGATGAGACTCATCATTGGGTAATTATATGGGCCTTAATTCACCTCCTAGCTTAGTCAAACCACCTTTTCTCATAACTTATTACATGTCTTTTATTATATTTTGTTTATGAGGTGAGTTAGAGTTGGATATTATTCTTAGTGGACTAATATGCATTCAATACAGGATTAAAGGAGAAAATCAAGGAATTTTGGCAAAGACTAAGGTCAAAACTCGAATGGGACAAGGGAGAGGGATTGTAAGAGGTAAATCCTCGACATTTACTACTCCATTCGAATATTCCTCCATTCATCATGTTATGCTCCTATACCAATAGGTGTCATATTTCTTGTTGCAAAGGCTTTCTATATTGTCAAAAAATCAAAAAATTTAAAAAATGTAAAGAGGGTATACCCTAAAAGAAAAATCAAAGGGTAAAAAGAATAAAATGGTCAAAAAAGTGAAAGAAATGAACCCCAAACAAAAATAGACCAGGAAAGTGTGCAAGTCTAAATGCCACTACTATTTCATTTTCTGTAAAAAATAATTGTGTGCAGCTTGTTAAACTTATGCCACAATTGATGAAGAGTCAAACTGTTTAAACTTGGCTTATTCATCTTTCAATTTCATGTTTTAGAGATAGAGAATAAATATCTGACCAAACAGTGTAATCTTGGCAGATAAGTAGATAGGTAGAGTAAATAAAAAAGGAGCTCAACAGTGTAATATGAGCCCTTGGATGTAATATGGATGTAATAAGTGCAAACTTAGGTAGGCTTGCAGTTGCCATGTAAAAGAAAAAGAAGAATGATAAGGGTTTGCTAGTCTAAGTGCACCCAAATAAAGAAGGAAAAAATGCTAGGCTAAGGTAAGTAGGGTAGGTAGATGGTGTTGCGGAATGATACTTGTGGTGAAAGATGCTTCTAAATGTGTTGATTCTTTACTTTTATCACCAGTGCAAGGCATACATTACACTTGATGTAGTTCAAGAAAGGTAAGGTGAAATAGCTAACTTCCATTCACATTTTTCCCTAAAGATTTCACTAATTTCCCCTAAAGTATTAAGGTCTTTGAAAGTCAAATGGGCTCAGAGCATTTCTCTGACTTCTGGAGGGACCGAACCCTCGGCCCAATGATCTAAAATTCCTAAGTACTAAAAAAAAATCATCTATCCATCATTCATCTCATTTCATATAGTTTTCCTATGTAAAAAAACCTAGTTTACTTAGGAAATGTATAAAATCACTTAAAAAACCCCTTTTCTCTTTTAGCCTAAGTTCGAATACATATGTGAAATGTTTTAACTTAGCACTTTTTACATTACATAGTCATCTTAACTACTAACATAGCTATTATATAATCCTGCACCATATTACCCTTTTCCCGTATTATTTAGTTATATATAAATCCCCAAAACATTATATAATCCCGCCCCTAGTTGAATACAACCATAATCCATAGTTAAATGGGATTAACGAATTTATCAGAAATTCATTAATAACCAAAGTTCCCCGCCGCACAAAGGAATTAACTAACCATCTGGGTTAATTAATAACCTACCTCGACCAATCAAAATAGCCTCGATGCGATTAAAACGTTAAAATGTGTCGGGCCCGCCATACATAACACTCTGACATCTCTTGAGCCCGTCAACTATCCGATCTCTACCTCTTCATGCGACGGTTGATGATCATATCACGACCACCCTTCCCACCTCATTTTAACTCACGATCGCCTGGCGGTTTTCTACCTGTACCAAAGCCACACATCAGCCGCTCCACATGCTCACTCGCCTTACGCCCGATACCACTTAACCCCAAAAGCGGTGCGGGGAAAACTGCTTACCACCCTCCGCTAATGACAAGATGTCCCATCACGATGACATCATCTGCCCAATTAATACCAAAATCACCCGCCAAACTGAATTTCATTAAAAAACGATGAAATGTCATTTTTGCTGTAGTTTTCTTCATTCAAGCTCCCATGCAAAATAACGACTAAAGCCACTGCACCAGCTTTTCAACTACCACCTGGCCAAAGATACCACAACAACGCGCTCTGCAATCCATCATTCAACTTGAAGTTACACAATTCGCCTCCTTAATCCAGGTATTTATCCATTTTATCGGTAACCCTGCAATTTCAGTTTTTCACTAAGAATTCTACCTGAAAAGCGGAATTCTAGTTAAAAACAGTCCATAGCTGCCATAAAGAGACGCCGAAACTACTGTTTAAATCCATTTTTTCCACAGAAAGCCCGAATTCCAATTTGAATACACAAGAACCAAATATGGAAGCTCCCATAGCCCTGAATGTCGCGCCCATGAATGCACCTCATAAGGACTTAGATTATTTACCCTTGGCTGACAAAGATTTTCAAATAAAAGACTTATCTGGTGACATGAACCATCTCCAGGCCTTCTGCCAAGTCAGGGATAGTTATCTAAACAACTCTGATATTTTTGGATTATGGGAATCTAACCTTCCCATGTATTTCCTTCCCTCAGTCCATGTTTTTGCAGATATCATTCATCAATGCTGTGCCAACTATGACCCTATCCATAGAGCAGTTATGTCCCCATCCCAAACTGTCCTTTTTCCCATAACTGCTGAATCTATCAATGAGATGTTACAGTTCCATCCCACTCAGCCCCTTCTCCCTCTTTCTATGGGTTATCTACTTGAAAAATATTCTCAATTGCCCAACTCAGAGATAAACCATATTGCTCAGATGTTCATGAAACCAGATCTCCAGCCCCAAGGCCCTCCTCCCTATTTGCATGCCTGGTTCACTGAAACTAGGAAACTCATTATTGACATGATATCCCTGACCTTGGGATTTAGGTCCAGTGAAGTTGTTGATGACATCACCCTAGTTCTATTGTCAATGTTTACTCTAGGACAACCCCCTGCTGTCAAATATGACTATGCCACTTTCATTACCAACAAAATCCATGATCAATTCCTGAATTGAGATAGAGAAGGAGTTTTCAAATACACTTCTTTCATATACCATCTTTTGTTATATCATCAGCCAGATAGTTTCCATTTTCCCATCAGGAAACTAGACACAAAGGGGAATCAAAGGTTTGTAATCTTTTGGAGCTCAGTCTTCCACAATACTTGTGGCACTCCTTATACCTATAATGAATTCATTGACTTATTTTTACATCCAGCATCCACTCTGTTGATAGGAGCTCCCCCTTCTAGGATCACTGGTGACATGAAGAAAATTTTGCAGCTCTCTAAATAGTACATGATAGGTGACTGGTACCTATACCAAAATCACACAGAAATCAGAATGTATGGGTGTGAACTTTTCCCTTTCAAGTTGCCTAAATATGTACCCATGAGATTATTTGCACTAGAGTATTTTAGACAGATCATTAATGCAGACTTAATCCAATTTTGTAATGTGAAGAAGAAGGTTCAGCTAAGAATCAAAAACCAGTTAGGCCCTTTTGTCATCAATTCTATGGATGTATGGCACGATGCTGAGAAGATTTCAGAAGAACACCTCAAATTGAAGAAAAGTTTTTGGTGGGTACCATATGACCCAAATAGTTTCATAAGTGACAAAAGGCTAAGAAACAGGCTATCAATTTATATACATCATAGGATCCCAGAAATTGAACAATTTGCAAATTAGGATGAATGGATAGAAGGGACCCTAATAGAAGAAATTAGTGAGCAAGAAAAAATGGAAAAATCTATGAAAGATCTTGAAAAAACCCTTGACCTGGACTCTTTTGGACAGGTATCTTTCAAGCTACCTCAACAATCATGAGTTGGTACATCCTCTGTTGGAACTTCTCAGCAGCCTGCACAGGAAACCAACATACCAGTCAGAGGAACTTCCAAAGGCAAAGAGGTAGAGAACACAAAGCAACCTACAATGATAGATTAGCAAGTACAAATTCCTCCAGCCCGAACTAAAGGAGCAGAAATTCCAGCATTGCAAACTCCTCTAAATGAGGAAAGAAGCAAGAAGAGAGACAGAGAAGACACCACACCTATCAGTGGACCTATAGAACAACCCAGAGCTAAGAGACAAAGATTGAATCCTTTGTCAAAAGAGGAAATTATTGAAGAAACAACAGACAGTCAGAGAATAGAAAGGGTAGTCTACAAGCAAACTTCCCCAGTGGTAGAAACATCAACTAGCTCACATAGACAAGAGCTAGAAAGACAGCACAGTGTAGAAGTATCATCCACCAGGCGACAAAGTAAACAGGCCTCAGACATTAAGAAGTATTACATAGAGATAAAGGCCAGGAATGACCCAATAAGGCTTCAAATTTACATTCAGTATCTTAAAATGGCCCCCACAAACTAGCAGAGTTTAATGTCAGCCTATGACATTAAAGAAGGCAAGATGATAATGAGTTACTTTAAGCCTAAGGTGCAACAACCACAGTCAGCAGTTGATTACATCAGGACAAATTTGGAGGTCTTAGCCAAGGATATTGATCCTATGGACCAGATTGAGCTTCACAAACAGACTGGAGAGATGGTCTATTCCACACTGGCTGATAAAGCAATGTTGGCTCATAAACTACAAAGCTCCTTGGACAATACATCTGCTCAATTACATTTGGAGAAATCCTTTTCTCTAGCCAAGGAAAACCGAATCAAATCATTAGAAGAAATCATCATTGAACTGGGACATGATCCCAAAGATTCTAAAGGCATAAAGGCACTAATGAAGAAGAGAGAAGAGGACATTGCTACCCTGAGGAAACAGTTGAAGCTACCTCCTTCAAGGCATCCACAGACTGCAGAAGTTATACAACAGCAATCAGAAGAAGATATGATGGACCTGCTCATGAAGCTCAATGAAAGATTAAATGATACAGAGCAGGCATTGGAAAAAGCACTAAAGGAAAAGCAGGGAGAGTCGACCTCCCAGCCTTCCGAGGTAATCCCCATAGTCTCAACTGCAGCCCCCTCCACAGCATTGACTCCAAATGTCCCAGTACCCACAGCAGAGATAATCAAAGGTACATCAACAGCAGGAACAGTACCAAGCAGCAGTACTAATATGAGCATAGAAGAATTGATAAAGGCCATGGAAGAATTGAGGCTCCAAGTGTCAGAATTGAAACGAGTAAAAGAACAATTGGCAAAAGTAGAAAGAAATTATGACAAATCCAAAATAAGTGTTGCAGAGAAAATAAGGGAAGTTAAAACATTAGATAATAAAGTGAGAACATTAGAAAAGGCTCTCACCCTAGATAAGCCTCTAGCAGAAATCAAAGGAATTATTTGGGCCAACATCAATCAATCCCTGAATAATGTTTGGTCCTCCATCCAAGTTATCTATGAGCAGATTGACTTAGTGAAAGCAGCCCAAGTGGAAATTCAAAAGACAAGAGTTCTATTAGGACAAATGCTTGAATAAGCCAAATGGCTTATATATTTTTTGAATACAAAGACCAGCGAACAACTGGAAGCACATGAAATCACAGACAGGACATCCACCATTCTGGAAATCAAAAGAGTTCTAACCAAGAGAACTTTGATGCAAAATTTGGAAAGAAGATGTCAGGATATGTAGGTAGATATTAATTCTTTCATAGAGAAGTTCACAGTTTTGCAGAATAAAGGTCTACCAAGTCCTTTAACAAGTAATTACCAACTAATGAAGCACATAGATTATGTACATAAATTGAATAAATATGCTATAGATCAAGCTAGTTCATCAACAAGTGCTTCAGGAGTAAAAGCACTCCCCACAGACCAAGTTCTCTATGACAACTTAGAGAACTTATTTTATATTGAGCATGAGGTAAAACATTTGTTTCAACTACAGCCTAACTTCTTCATATATACAGAGACTGATGAAACTCTAAGGAAACTTCAGAAGCAGAAATTACCAGAGCAGAAATGGTGGGAAGACATGTTGGAAATTTTGTAAATTTATCTTTGGTAAAATGTAAATTATTGGGATATTTACCATGGTAAGATAAACGGGGATGAACAATGGTAGAAAGGGGTCAAACAGGTCAAAGTGTATCAGAGCAAGTAAAGAGTATTAGTTAAAACAGGGTAGCGAGCACAAAGTTACCATAAAAGACAGCAGCGAGCCAGATTCTAGGGCCTGCCTCCGGCACACTCAGCAATAAAAGGAACAACACAACAACAATTCACTTTCCTCCTATCTTCGAGACTAATTGTCTCTATTCTTTTGTAAAATAGGATTAGTCATCACTAGAATATATCTCACTCTGTTATGAGATATTTTTTGTAAATAATTTTGCATAAATACCCCCTTAATTGGAGTATTGAGGGTGGATTCATATACATTGCTGTAATACTGGTTTTTTGGAATAAAGTGATGATTGGATCAAATTTTCACATGGCATGCTAGATGAAGAATTGAAGCTAAAGGCTTTTCACTAATTTTTTGAATCAAACACCTTTTCAATAAGTCATCTACACTTTGTGTTGTAAAGTTTTCCTTGTTTTCTTATATCATCTATGTTCATATTTGAATGATAAACAAGAATGATTAATTCGGAATATGCTTGATTGCACTCTATTTTCAAAAGTTATCATTCTCCATGTTTTCTTTTGAAGTAGAATAAATAGTGAAATCTTGATTGCTGCTGTTTTCTATTTCATTCACTTAGATTATTGCTTAAAGAATACTTAACTTCTCTTTAGTAATAATCCATTCAATTTCTCCTTTTCAAATAGGTTGAAGAATTCTTAACTACTCTTCACCTATTTTGAAACCATTCCATTTATTCCAAACCTTTGTTGGTTCTCTGTTTGACCATCTTTCTCTGTAAAACCATCTTTTTCTAAGAAACCAAGTCCAGTTAAGCCATCTTACTTGACTCCATTAGCCCAATGGCCTGAACTAATCAGTCTTATCCCCTGCTATTGAATCTCACCACCAAAATTCAAGCAAAATCCCAAACTTCACAACTAGCCTAATATCTTCAAAAAACAAAGCTAAAACATAAAGAGAGAGCCCTCTCTAGATGCAGATTGGCTAGAATCTATATCTAAAAGATTAGTTTGTGGTTACCTCGACCTCCCTTCCCCTTCTTACAACTTCTGGAAAAACCTAAGTGATAACATAGTGGCGACTCCACTCGGGACCTGAATAATTTGTTTGTAACTACTGTCTACTTTCTAAGCTACAGACAGAGCCTGAAGTTAGCAAGGTAGCCTTTGAAATTCCTTTTCTTTGCAATTGCAGAAGTAAATGAATGCTATTTTAGTCTATCTCTAGTTTAGCTTATAGATTAGACATTTAGTTTCAAATTCTTGATTAGTCCCTCTTTCAAATCAGTCTTTAAGAAAGTCTAAATCGATATTTGAAACCTCTTAAAGAAATTGTTGAAGTTGTATTGTCAAACCCATTTACAGAAAAACCCAAAAATATACCTAGAAACATGGCTTTAGAAAGGACTCGTTACACCAGATCTAATCCTGATCCAAATCCACCACCTATGTTTGAAAATCCTAATTTGATTCCTAGGACTCTTAGGAGACAAGAGAGCTAGGACAACTCTGCTAGTTCTCGTCCTCTATACAGATCCAGATCTTGTCCTGTGAAGTGGATCTACCTTGAAGAAGAACCTTTTGATGAATGGTTTGAAACCCATTTGTTTGTAACCTTTTCAGAATCTGAATTAGCCGATATAGTTCATGATCCCGTATTTCTTGAAGATTTATAGCTGGAAGTTGTAACTTCACACCTTGACAGGAATTTACATAACTCCATTCAATCAGAGTTTATCTCTGAAGGAACACCAAACCTTTCTGTGATTACTACTGCTCCTCTAAGTCCATCATCAACATCTCAGACTTCCCAACCTCAAGCCACCCCTTCTACTCCTCCATCCACAACTCATATTCCTATTGTTATCCCAGCCACACCAGTTGTTACATCTATCCCTACAACCATGGAAAATAGGTATACTCCTTTGCACTTACCTACCAACCCAGGGGCTATGCCCCAAGACTATCAGAGTAAAATCACACCTTTTGATGGTACTGGCACTTACACAGCTCAATAACATACTAAGAAAATGACGGATTATTTTGAGATATATGAAGTTGATGTTGATGATGTTCAAATGAGCGTATTTGTCCAAAGTTTGACTGGAGAAGTTAGAACATGGTTTAGGGCCCTCCCTGCAAACAGTATCAATGACTTACAAGATCTTTACCAGACATTCTTGAATAGATGGGAAAAGAAGAAAGATCCTCTCCACATTTTATCAGAATATGAAACCCTGAAGAGGGGCACCCAAGAAACTATCCAAGATTATTGTACCAGGTTCAATAATGTTTACAATGCTATTCCTCAAAATTTAAGACCTCCTCCAGATCTGGCCCTGATCAAGTTCCCTGATGGATTTGATTCAGATATGGCATATCAACTTAGGGAAAGAGCTCCTCGAACCCTAGAAGAGATGAAAAGTATAGTTGTCAGCATTGAAGCCAACCTGATATCTAAACGAGCTAGAGCCAGAGCTGAAAGGATGATACCTTTCAAAGAGGAACCTTCTGCTCTTGATCAGAAATTAGATGCTATTATTAAAGGAATGAAGAGGCTTGGTGATAGAGTAGAAACAATCGAGAGAAAATCCCCTTGGGATGGACAACCAAGCAATACTGGGAGAAATCCAAATTTCAAGAAGAACCAAAACCCTAATGCTGGAAAGACTGGGCCTGACCAAAACATTGTTAGAAAATTATATATTACGGAGCAATGGAACACATAAAATATTGCAGAAATATAATCACAAAAAACGCACAAAACAAGAGAGACACAGATATACGTGGTTCACCCAGTTTGGGCTACATCCACCCCGAACAGCCAGTTCTTCCTTTCTATTATCCAACAAAATGAAGAGACACAACCTACAACAAATCCACTGTAATATCCTCTGTTTTCTCTCACAGTCTCACCACTCTGTTTCTCGCTCACAGAATACACATCTATTTTCCAGCCTCAAATACAATACCCTCATAGAAAGAGAGGGGTTTCCTTCTAGGGCAAAAAACCATAAAATAAACATAAGTTCTACCGTCAGATCATCCGCCTAATGAACGGCCCAGATTGACTAGAAATTACTATACTTTTACAAGGCAATTTTACATTTGTTTTTAGCTTCGGGGGCGCTGCCCCCGAGTCCCGCCGGACCCCCGCGGGGGGGACAAGTCCCCCCCGCACCCCCTCGCGTGGAGGGGTGTACAAACTTCTTGGGGTATACATCCGGCTGAAACAAAGGCCTCTGAACAATCATGCTCCACACACAACAATCTCCCACTTGGAGAATGATTGTAGAAACTCCACCGCTGCTTCATTTGTTGGGCAATGACTCCTCTTTGGACCTGGTTGTTCCTCATCTTCATCATCATCCTTGAAGACTAATTGAAACTGAGCATATTCCCAGTTTCTCCCTAGTTACAACCTTTGTTAGCATATCTGCAGGGTTCTGGCTAGTGTGTATCTTTTCCAGCTTCAATTCTCCATCTTCCAACACTGATCGTATGAAATGGTACTTGAGCTGTATGTGTTTAGTCCTGGAATGAAATGTTGAGTTCTTTGCAAGATGAATGGCACTTTGGCTATCACTGTATAACATGCCCTTATCATGCTCCTTACCCAATTCACCCATAAACCTTTGTAACCAAATCATTTCTTTACTAGCCTCTGTAGCAGCAACATACTCTGCTTCTGTTGTTGAAAGTGCAACAACACTTTGGGTTTTTGAAACCCAACTGACAGCTGTTCCTCCAACAGTAAATACATATCCTGTAGTGCTCCTCCTGTTATCTCTGTCACCTGCCATATCTGCATCAACGTATCCCTGTAGAGAAATGTTTGCACCACCAAAGCATAATGCTTGATTTGTGGTACCTTTCAAATATCTGAGAATCCATTTTACTGCCATCCAATGTTCCTTTCCTGGATTGTTCATGTACCTGCTTACAACTCCCACTACATGTGCAATATCAGGCCTTGTGCAAACCATTGCATACATTAAGCTTCCAACTGCTGATGCATATGGAACTTTAGACATATAATCCATGTCTTCTTGGGTCTTTGGGCACATTTCCTTGCTAAGTTTGAAATGGCTAGCAAAAGGTGTACTAAATGGTTTTGCATTGTGCATGTTAAATATTTTCAACACCTTTTGTATGTACTCATTCTGAGACAATGTTAATTTACGATTTTTCCTGTCTCTAGTTATTCTCATACCAAGGATTTTTTTTGCAGCTCCCAAATCCTTCATTGCAAATGAATTTGCCAATTTTCTTTTGAGCACATTTATTTCCTGCATGTTAGATCCTGCAACAAGCATGTCATATACATACAATAACAATATAATATAGCTGCCATCATTTTGCTTTTTCAAATAAACACAATAATCAGAGTGACATCTAGTATAACCTTGTTCAGACATAAACTTGTCAAATTTTAGATACCACTGTCTTGGAGCCTGTTTTAAGCCATACAAGTTCTTCTTCAACCTGCACACTAGTTTCTCTTTCCCTTTCACCTCATATCCTTGTGGATGCAGCATATATATCTCTTCCTCCAAATCCCCATGGAGAAAGGTTGTCTTTACATCTAACTGCTCAAGATGCAAATCTTCAGCTTCTACAAGACTTAAAATAGTTCTGATTGAAGTCATTTTAACAACAGGAGAAAATATTTCATCAAAATCAATACCTTTCTTCTGTGCAAACCCCTTCACCACAAGTCTAGCTTTGTACCTCTGTTTTCCTCCATCTTCTTCCTTCAGCCTGTAAACCCATTTATTCTTCAATGTAGTTTTTCCTGCAGGCAACCTGACTAAATCCCAAATCTGGTTATGCATTAAGGAGTCAATCTCTTCTTCCATGGATACCTCCCACTTCTTCCTGCTTTCAACCTGCATTTCTTCTTCATAACATTCGGGTTCACTAGAATCAGTCAACAATAAATAATATAATGAAGGAGAGTATCGTTCAGGGGGTCTACTTATCCTGGTAGATCTTCTAACACCACTTTCAGGTGTTTGGGGTGCCTGTTGCTGTCGTGGTGGTTGTTGTTGTTGATTATTATTATTTTCAGGCACTTTTACTTTTTCAGTGATTTCATCAAGAGCTGCATATTCCTTGTTTTCTTTTTCCTGTTTCTTTTCCTGCAACTGATTCTTATACAAGACATTTTCATTGAATATTACATCTCTGCTCCTAATGATTTTGTGATTTTCGTAATCATATAAGCGATAACCAAAATCATTAACACCATATCCAATAAAGGTACATTTCTTTGACTTTGCCTCAAGCTTTGTTCTATTTTCTTTATCAATATGGACAAAGGCCTCACAACCAAAAGGCTTTAAAAAAGAGTAGTTTACCTTTCTACCTGTCCATTCTTCCTCTGGAACACCACCATCCAAGGAACTTGAAGGCCCTCTATTTATTAGATAAACAGCAGTATCTACAGCATCTGCCCAAAACTGTAAAGGCAATCCTGCATGCAATCTCATGCACCTTGCACGCTCCATGATTGTTCTGTTCATCCTTTCTGACACACCATTTTCATGTGGTGTTCTTGGAACTGTCTCCTCTCTGCGAATTCCATGTTCTGAACAGTACCTATCAAACTCTTTGCTGCAATATTCACCTCCATTGTTTGATCTAAGACACTTCAATTTCTTTCCTGTCTCAATCTCAACCAAAGCTTTCCATTTCTTAAAAGTATCAAATACATCAGGTTTATTCTTAACACAATAAATCCAAGTTTTTCTAGTTGCATCATCAATAAAAGTAACATAATAACGAGAGCCACCGAGAGATGATACCTGAGTAGGTCCCCATACATCTGTATGCACAAGCTCTAATTTTTCATTCTTCTTTTCTTTCCCAATTCTGAGAAATCTAACTCTCTTCTGTTTTCCATAAATGCAATTCTCACAGAGGTCCAAATCAACATTCTTTAAACCCGGCAACAAATTCCTTGAGTGAAGGATCTTCATCCCCTCTTCACTCATGTGTCCGAGCCTATGATGCCATAATGCTGCATCTGCTCCTTTGGAAGTTAAAGCATTAACAGAGTTAGAAATACCATTGCATAAATACAATGTACCAACATTTTCACCTTTTGCTATTACCAGGGCTCCTTTGGTGACCTTCCAAGCTTTATCTGTGAAAGTTGTCACACAACCTTCACCACCTAACTGCCCTGTTGAAATCAGATTTTTCTTTAGATCTGGAACATGACTTACCTCCTTTAATAGCCATTGGTTTCCATTCTGCTGTTTTACAAGAACCTTACCCATTCCAATGATTTTAAAGGGTTTATCATCACCCAGATGAACTTGTCCAAAATCTCCTTGAACATAGTCATGAAAGTATTTCTTATCAGGTGTGGCATGGAATGAAGCCCCTGAATCTACCACCCAGGAATCAGTAATATTTTCGAAAGAAAGAATCAAAGCATCTTGTAACACCTCACTTGTCACATTTGCTTCATGATTGTTTTCTTGCTGTGCATCTCCTTCTTTTCCCTTCCGAGATCTACAGTCTTTCTTTAGGTGTCCTTTCTTTCCACATTTCCAGCACACTATCCCCAATCTGGACTTGGATCTGCCTTTCCTTGATTTACTGCGATATCCTGAGCTCTTTCCTCTTTCCATTTTTCTTCCTCTAGACTCTGCACTCAAAGCATTTCCCGATGTCTCACCGGAGCTTTTTCGTCGCATTTCCTCGCTAAGGATAGCATCGACAACATCATCAAACTTTAAAGTACTAGATCTAGAAACGGAGTTACTAATGGCCATTACCAAACCATTCCAACTTTTTGGTAATGAGCACATGAATAACAGAGCTCTAACTTCATCATCAAAGTTTACCCCTACAGAACTTAACTGACTTGTAACTGTATTAAAATCATTTAAATGGTTTGCAACAGATCCATCTTCCGACATATTCATATTAAAGAACCGTTTCATAAGAAATACCTTGTTTGAGGCCAAGGGTTTTTCATATAGTTTCGACAACGTCTGCATCAAACCCTCTATCGTGGTTTCCTTAGAAATGTTGAAGGCGACTGATGCAGCAAGGCACAACCGTATTGTTCCGAGTGCCTTTCTATCGAGAAGGTTCCATTCTTCGTCTTTCATACCCGTCAGCATCTTTGTTTTTCCGCCCAATGGTAGGTATAGATCTTTTTGATACAGATAATCTTCCATCTGCATCTTCCACAGCGAGAAGTTTTGGCCGTTAAATTTCTCGACCCTAAACTTACCATCTTCTGCCATTGCTCCCACTCGAACCGGGAACCCTTCTTTCCTGCGAGTTTATCAGCCAAATAGACCTTCGGCTCTGATACCAGTTGTTAGAAAATTATATATTACGAAGCAATGGAACACATAAAATATTGCAGAAATATTGTTACACTAAAAAATGTCACCATGACTATTTGCAGTTAGTATGGCTCCATCCACTGTCATACTATCCTCCTTGGCAAGTCTCATGCCTCTGCTCTTCATGTCAAACTCCAAGAAAGAGAGAAAAGTCATTTAAAGTCAATTATGTCTGGTACGCAGTTTCTCTTAGCCTTACCTGCGTGTACGCAACCCAACTTCACAATACCTGCGTACTTGTACGCTCTGTATGTAAAGGGGTGGGTGCGTACCCCTGTAAAGGTCAAAGGGCGCGAGTTTCATCTTAAAAAAGTTACTTGTGGTCATTTCTAGAGCATTCTAGAAGATGGTTTGACATGTATTGAGCGCCTCCAGATGGTTCATGCACCCAAAGAAAGAGGAACTTATCCCATGAAGAGGGGAGCTATCCCATTGAAAGAGGGGCTTATCCCATTCATGGTGGAACTAATTAACTTCCTCTAAAGCACTATAAATACAGGCATTGGGCCAGAGGGAGGGGAGGTTGAAAGCTGAACATTCCTAAGGGTAGATGCTGCTGGAATTAGGACTTCCTTGTAGAAGCTTGTGAGGAGAGATTCCCATCCTTGCTTGTTCCATTTGGAAGTGGGTGAGTTGATCAGAGTAAAGGAGAACTCTTGTTGGACCCTGAGAGGGACTTGCACAACACCAAGGCTCAGGTTGTAATGGTTTCTTTTGTTTCCTATTAATACAAATAAGTCCATTCTTCTCAACAATTTGTTATTTATGAGTTGTTTCATATACTCCTTAGTCTATATGTTAAATATGTTTTATTTTATGAGATTTTCAGGTGCTATTTAATCGTTTGATTGTTAGTGAATGCAGGTTTCGAAGAGAAGGAGGAGCTCATCCGGAACAACGAGGTTGGACTACTACAACAGCGTTCGGCTACAGGTAGGATCAAAACACTTGATTTCTCATATTGTAAATGCATATTTAGAGGAGGATTGCTCTTAATTGTCTTGTTTGTCACTAGAAAGCCTTAAGCTTCTAGGGAGGTTGGCTTTCTCTGCAAAGTTGACTCTTTCCGCATGACAAAATGGCGACCATACTGGGGAATCCATGAATGTGTTTGAGTTCTTTTTGATTTGATATTTTGATCTGAGAAAAGTCGATTGTTTTCTGGTTTTTAGCTGTCTGACTATGTATTTGGGTGGGTTAGCTTAGGGTTAAATTAGATTTTCATTTTTCTTAGCTTTGCCAACAGTACGCAGCCTCTAAGTTAGGCACAGTGCGTACTTGTATGCACTGCGGCTTTGTGCACAGAGCGTACCCGCACCTGTGTGAACAGATCACCTGCGTACCCCTGTCAAATTTGAGAAAATTTCAATTTTTCTTTTTTTGCTCTTTAGATTTTGTTTTAATTTGTTTTTACTGCCCAGATCCATTGGTTTATTGTCAGATATCTTCACCTGAACTTGTTCCGTTAGTGTCGAGGGTTTTAGTGGAATTCATAGAAGTTTCGCCCTAGGGTTGATTTTTGCATTGATCTTGTAGTGACCTTGGCTTTAGGAGCTGTAAAAACCTTGGATCTCCCTGGTCTTTTCAGTCTTCTTAGAGGTCAGATCCTTCATAAAATCCACCTTTGTGAGAAACCTACCTTTGTGTTCTCTCTTTGCGAATTTCGAAAAAGTTTGTTGATTAAAGCTTTGAATTTCATTCTTGAGAAAAAGAACAAAAAGATTTCGATTTTGTTTTTGATTAGTTTATGATTCTGCATGAACTGATCCTTGGTTGCATTTTAACTGAGTAAAACATCCGGGAATTATCTTTTGTAGGCTTTTGTCCTCATTATTTTTGCTTTTAGGTAAATTTCCCTTTGATTTGCTTTTGGGTGATTTTGATTTGATTTTCTTAGATTTGTTAAATTTGATTTTTGATAAGTAGTTTTACATGCTTTATTAATATAGGAAAAATACAAAAATTCTTTTGGAAAAAAGTTTTCTTTGGTAGCATTTGTAGTCTTTTGAAAGAGAAAGGAAATTTCGTGAAATAATTAGTGGTCATGAGTTGTATGCTTTGAAAAGATAAAGAGATTGTTTCTTTGATTGTCTTTGCCAAGAAAGTTGTTTTCTATAAATTTGCATTTTCCAACTCTCTTAGCTAGGAGATTCATTAAAAAGGAAAAGTAGTGTAAATCATCTTAGGTGCATCTTTGTAGTGGTTGTGAGTCGAGTCTACACACCACCATTTTCATCTCCACTACCTTTTGTCTTAAAGAAAAGCCATAAAATTAACGCTTAAAGTAAAATCAACTTAGTAACTTTTTATTTACTAGGGCTCTGAAACACCAATATAGATTAGGCTAGTGTCTTGGAGTAGGAGAGTAATTAACTCTCCAAGACAACAAAACCAAACAATTAGCTTATCTTGTGATAGAATAAATCCAGCTGTTTCATTTATGCTCTGGGAAAGCTCCTCTTAAAGGAGAGGCACAAGACCGTGTCCGAACCAGTGAGGGGATCAATCCTCCTTCATTGGGAAAGATGCCAGATACGCACGTACTACAAACGGTAAACCTCGGATTATTGTCGAGGATCCTGGTCACTTGTCGGTAAACCTTGGATTATTGTCAAGGAGCCGGCAAGGGGATTGAGCATGTTACTCTGCCCTTGCGTGCTATTGGGTCGTAGACTGTTCCCCCAGGTATATTTGTTGCTGTTGGTAACCTTAGTGACCATTATCTTTAGGATTCTACCGAGGTGACGATGGAGGGAAGATCCCACTGTACCTGGAGCAGACGTCGGCTAGACTCACTTGGATTTTTTGGGGGGTTCACTTCACTCAAGACGGTTAAAGTGGAGGAACTTGTGCTAGTCTATTCATTAAGCAGGTTGCCGGGGTAACTGTTCCACCCGCCACTTCTGTACTGAATCTGGCGATGTTGGGTTTCATCTCCAACTAGTGTTTTCGGTCCGGAAGGCTACTGTTTGTGCTTGGTTTGACACCCTAGATTCTTTAGGTGTGTGATTCAAATTTGTTTGGTTCTTTAGAGACTTTAGGAAGTTTGCTATGAGATTTTACTTTGTTTGTGTGTGCAGTAGTTAAAAGTCTTTTACTGTGGCTGAATTACCGAGACAGTCCCCTGGATCTCGGGGCAAGTCTCCTGAAGTTGTAACCGTGGCCAATTTGTTGAGGAGGTCTTGTAGACTTCGAGGCCAACCTCCCGAAGAGGTTCCGAGTCATTTCGACAGTTTGAAAGTCCTTGTAACTCCTGAAGGTAGTAAAGTAGGGTCACCTGAAGAAGGAGAGTCTTCCTTGGTAGTCCATCCAGTTTACCAAAGTCTAGAAACAAGCTACAATCCTGAAGCTGTTACAGTTTCCGAGCTTGCTGGTAGTTTTTCATCTACTAGTGATATAGGTGAGGAACCTGAAATATCCGAACCTGTTACTCCGAGTTCTAGTGCTCCAGATTCACCTAGGGTAGAAAGAGTCATCACCGAAAATCTTCCTTCTGGTTTGATAGCTATTGAAGGACTTGCTCCGGAAGAAGATATAGGCATCCCTTTCCCTGAACATCAACCTACTATTGATCTATGGGAGCGTGAATCCATTTTTTACAGTCCTCCTAGAAGTACTACTTGGTATCTTTCGTTAACTAATTATTTAGACAACTCAGGGTCAAGTTTTTCTCCACCTCATACTCCTTTTCCACCTGGAGGTATTTATACTCTTGTAAATATGTCTGGTCAGTCGTCCATGTTCACTCAATCACCTGAATCATTTTTGTACGACGGTCCTTCTGTTCCTACTGGGTATCAGTCACTTGCTGGTACTTTTGCGCGAGCATCTCCTCAACCCATTGAGCATGGGTTATTAACTGGAAACAATGGTAATAAGCCGTTGAGCGTAGGAGACATCTACATGATGTCAGGTTCAAATCCTAGTTCTCAACCTCAAGGTGCGCAGTTACCGCCTGGGGGGCAACCTCAAGTAATGCCTGGGGGGCAACCTCAAGGACAGTATATACCTGTGATACAATACATTCCTCAAGGTCAACCCCATCCTCAATATGTACCCCAAGGTCAACCCCAGTATCAGTACGTGCCTCAAGGGTATCAACCCCAAGGTCAGTACTCGAGTCAAGGTCAACCCCAGTATCAGTACGTGCCTCAAGGGTATCAACCCCAAGGTCAGTACTCGACTCAAGGTTATCTACCACCTCAAGGTCAACCCTAGTATCAGTACGTGCCTCAAGCGTATCAACCCCAAGGTCAGTACTCGACTCAAGGTTATCTACCACCTCAAGGTCAAGCTTATGTTCAAAGTATAGGAAATGTACCTGTCAATTATCAATCCTACCCTCAACCTGGTTACGGATCTCAGTATCCTCAACCTGTTACGGGTCAATACCCTGGAATGATAGTGTGGGATCCATCACAAGGTCAACAGGTGTAGCAACCAAGTATTCAGTTGTTACCTCAAACTGGACAACCCGTAGTTTCTGGTTCACCCCAGCAACCACAACCTGTCCAGTCAAATATTCAAACTTTTGTAACTTTGGTAGTTACTTAGTCGCCAATTGCACCTAGTACTCCATCTCAAACGACTGCTGCAACTACCGCAACATCCGTTCAGTCTACCACACTTACTTCTGGAGTATCGACAGCTCCACTTTCTACTGTCTCTGCAACCACTCCTCAGACATCTTTACCATTGTCCGGATCCATAATTCAAACCACGGTTCAGATACCTATAGGGCAACCTGGTTTAAGCACTATTGTAACAAGTCAACCACAATTCACTTATCAACAATACCAGGGACAGTACCAATTCGGTCCTGCTGTCCAACAACCGGTTTACCAGTATCAACCGTATCCTGGGTACACTTATCAACAACCTCAACAACCCCAGTACGGTCCGGTTAATCCTAGTTTTCCAGGAGGATATAATATCCCGAACGCGATTCCTATTCCTAGTTATCTCGGATATCCTCCTCCTGGAACTGGTCTTGTGACCCAGAGTTTTAGAGATCCTAACTGGCAATTACCGTTTATCGCAACTTTGGATTTACCCGACTTGACGCGCCTAACGAACGATCCGATCAATTATCTTCTGTTTTGGCCGCCAATGACTAATAAGTTGCCCAGTGATATACCCAAGTTCGAAGGTAAGTCTGGAGAGGATCCATCAAATCATGTGATGACTTACCACCTCTCGTGTGCCTCAAATTCCATCTCGGATGATTCGATCCGCTTACGTCTTTTCCAGCGTACGCTCATTGGTCTTGTGGCCAAGTGGTACATTGAGTTACCACGGTCCTCTTTTTATAATTTCAGCCAGCTAGCTACCTCGTTCCTAACTCATTTTCAGTTGCCAGTCAGATACGATAATGGTACTGAGTTACTAACTTCATTAAAACAATCGACGTCCACTTATATTTCCGATCATATTCATGAATGGAGACGTCGAAGACGTTTAGTGAAAGTTTTTATCCCGGACCAAATCTTAGCTGAATAGTTTGTTAAATCATTATTACCCAAGATTACTGAAGACGTAGCTAAGGTCGTAGTAGTTACTGAGGAGCAAGTCATTGCTCAAGCCCAGTACCTTGACTTAGTTTACACTCAGTCGGGTACATTGCACGAGAAGATCCCAGATCTTCCTAAGTCAAATCAAATCACTGCTTCTCCTTCGGGGTCTCATGCTGCTGATGGCATGATTGGTACGGTAAATACTAAAAGTAAGAAGAAATCCTCAAAGAATTCTTCGCCAATAATAACCTTACCAGACTCCCCGACAGGAGAATCTTCTCCTGAAATTACCGCCGACGTTCACGCTGTAGAGTCATCTACGGCTAAATCAAAAAACGGTGGTAAGAAGAAAGGTAAGAAGAAGGATAAAGCAGACAAGGCTCCAAAGGAGAAAAAAGAAAAGTCGGAAACCAATGACGAAAAGCGCAAACCTCGCTATCCTTGTCTAATTTGTGAAGAAGATCATTTTACAAGAGATTTCCCTCATCGGGCAGAGGTTGTGAAAATCGTTAAAGGTTCCCCAACTCCTGTTGTTTTGAAAGATCCATTTCCAAAGCAGGAGAGTAAAATGATAGGTTCTTCCTCGAGTGCCAGTGAAGAACCCATATTGATGATGTCTCATGTACGGATTGCGACTCGATCGAAAGATTATGGTAGTAAGAGTCCTGTTGATGGCAAAGAAGCAGAATCTTCTCATTCTAATCCATCAACCTCAGCTCCCAGTTCCGATCCACTACAGATCGAGAAACCTAACCCGGACTTGGTAATCAAACCGCCCGCCAAGGGTATACTTCGAAAGTCTGCTTTCAATCCACATGTGAGAGCAGCTCAGAATTATAACATTGTTGAGGACTTAGTTGTTTCACCCTCAGCAATGTCGGCTTTGGAAGTGTTGCAATCATGTCCAGCACAGCGAAAATTACTTTTGTCGGCTATAGGAGCTGTTGATATTCAGGACCCGAACCTGATAATCTTTGATCTACAAAATAGTACACCGCGTCTCCCTCATCAGATGGCTTTCCAGATTCCAGTGATAGTCAAAAACAGGCCTATTCATCGGACTGTAATTGATGAAGGAGCTTCTACGTGTATTATGTCGATTCAGTGTTGGATCGCTTGGTTCTCCTTCACTGAACCAATCCCCGACAATTCTTAAGGCCTTTGATGGCCGTGGGTTCCATCCGTTTGGCATTCTACAGGATTTGCCTATAGGGGTTGAAGGAAAAACCGTTAGTCTGGATGTGGAGGTGGTTAATGCCCCTGTAGACTACAACCTTCTTTTGGGTCGCAGTTGGTCTTACGCTATGACAGTGGTCGTGTCATCGGTCTTCAGAGTCATAAAGTTTCCACACAATGCCAAGATCGTGACAATAGACCAGCTGGCTTACTTTTCATCCGACCCAGCCTCTTCAGAGAGTATCCAGCATGTCGGTAAAACGACTATCCCTTACAAGGATGTTGGTGTAGGATTAGTTAAAGATTCCGGTTTACTGGGAACTTTTCCTTTCCCTCCACTCAACGCAGATCCTTCATTTGCTTTCATTCATATGATTACTTCAGACACTATTATTTACGATGATCCTTGGATTGTCCCATCTGAATCTGAGATAGACTCATTCGGTGATGCTATGCCTTTGAGTCCATATGAAATTGCTTATGAAGCAGTGCAGTCTTTTATCGACTCCCGTTCAACCCAAATTGACCAAATGAATGTGGTCGGTGAAGAATCACTTTTCACGTCAACCTCAGAATGAATAGCGTTTCCTGAAGTTGTGTCATCTGATGAACAACTTCGTGAAATCCTAAGTGTAGACGATCTACCATGGGAAGATCTCCATCATAGATCTTCGTTTTTACCTGAGGGTGATGACTTTGAAAATGATTTTTCATCAATTTTTACAGCTGAATATGTCAAGGACGCTCAGAATCCCATGAAACATCCTGATTCAGAGTTGAATTTTGGAAACATTTCCCAAACTATCGCCATTGACATTTCAGTCAAAACCGGAATTATTGAGAACATTCATATAGGTGCCTCGTGTACAAATGATGAGATTCAAACATACAAGGCCCTATTTCAAGAATTTCGCGACGTGTTTGCCTGGTCCTATGAGGAAATGCCAGGAATTGATCCCTCCATTGTTGTTCATGAGATTAAGACCTACTCGGACGCTAAACCCGTTCGGCAACGTCTGCGTCAGATACACCCTAGGAAAGTGGCTACAATTAAAGCAGAAGTAGAGAAGCTGTTGAAAGCAGGTTTCATTTATCCGATCCCGTTAACAGATTGGGTATCGAATATTGTTCTGGTTAACAAGAAACAACGAACAATAAGAATATGCATCGACTATAGGGATATAAATCGTGCTTGTCCAAAAGACAACTATCCCACACCCTATATCGATCAAATAATTGATGATTGTGCCGGCAGTGAAATATTTTCCTTTATGGACGGTTTTTCCGGTTACAACCAAATCAATATTCTACCTGCCGATCAACCAAAAACAGCCTTCATTTGTCCTTGGGGGACATTTGCTTACTGCAAATTACCTTTTGGACTTAAGAATGCCGCAGCCACTTTCCAACGGGCAATGTCTTACGTGTTTCATGACATCAAACACATTGTGCAACCGTATCTCGATGATTTTCCTGCTCATTCTTTACACCGAGCTGATCACCTTGTCCACTTACGAGCTATTTTTATGAGGTGTCAACATTATCGAATTCGGTTGAACCCACAAAAATGTGTCTTCTGCATAGAAGTGGGACGATTGCTAGGATTTATCGTTTCAAAAGCCGGTATCCGCGTCGATCCCTCGAAGGTAGAAGCTATCATCAAATTGCCTCCTCCTTCGAGTCTGCGCCAACTCCAAAGTTTGCAGGGGAAAGAAATTTTTTTACGTCGATTCATTCCTAACTACGCCGAGGTTACAAAGGGTTTCACCCGGTTGTTGAAACAAAACGCTCAATTCTCTTGGGATGAGATAGCTCAGAAATCTTTTGATGCACTTAAGCATGCATTGACCCATGCACCGTTGCTGCATCCTCCCAACCACAACCAGGATTACTTTTTGTATCTCGCCGACTCCCACTCCACCATTGGAATGGTCTTAGTTCAGGAAGATGAATTCGGAACGGAACATGTGATATATTATCTTAGTCGGACATTAAATCCAACCGAGTTAAAATACTCGCATGTGGAAAAGTTGGCACTGGCAGCCATTCAAGCTGTCCAGCGTTTTCGTCACTACATTCTTCTCCGTAAAACTACAGTGATTTCGGATTGCAACCCTATGACCTATATTCTGACTAAACAATTGCTAGGGGGAAAGTACTCCAAATGGATCGTTATCCTGCAGGAGTTCGATTTGGAGTTCGAGAAATCCAAGTCTAAGAAATCCTTAGTCTTTGTCGAGTTAATGTGTGATTTCCCGCGTGCTGACAAAGAAACAGTGGCAGAGGAGCCCATTGCAGATGAATCTTTGTTTCTTATCAGCACTTTAGATCCGTGGTATGGGGATATAATCGTCTATTTCCAGACCCAATCCTTTTGGCCCGAAATCTCAAAGTCGGAGCGTCGGAAAATTCGATTCCAATCCCAACAATACAAAATTATTGGAGATACTCTTTATCGTCATGGGGCGGATTTGATTTTTTGACGTTGCTTAACTCATGAGGAAGTTGAAAGGGTTTTGAATGACTGTCACTCTGGAGCGTGTGGCGGTCATATGTCTGGGTATGCCACAGCCCAAAAGATATTGCGCGCTGGCTATTTCTGGCCATCCTTGTTTAAAGACTGTATTATTGTGGTCCGAAAATGCCACAACTGTCAAGTGTTTGATCGCAAGATGCGCGCCCCACCTGCTCCTCTCCACCCTATAATTGTCGTTGGTCCTTTCGCCAAATGGGGTATTGACTTTATTACTTGTAACCCTCACTCGGCCGGGGGGCATGCGTATATCATCCTTGCGGTTGATTATTTTACTAAGTGGGCTGAGGCGATGCCTACATTCGAGGCAGACGGCAAGACAACAACAATTTTCATATTCAATCACATTATTGCTAGGTTTGGTGTACCACAAGCGATAATCACTGACCATGGGTGCCATTTTCGAAACATTATGATGACAAAACTTACAGGCCAGCTTGGTTTACGTCATGATAGTTCTACTCCTTACTATCCCCAAGCGAACGGTCTGGTTGAGTCTATCAACAAAGTTCTAGTTATCATGATCCGAC
Organism: Pinus tabuliformis; assembly: GCA_031772625.1. Taxonomy (NCBI): domain Eukaryota; kingdom Viridiplantae; phylum Streptophyta; class Pinopsida; order Pinales; family Pinaceae; genus Pinus; species Pinus tabuliformis. The sequence continues at coordinate 541,586,460 of CM062810.1, read as the reverse complement.
GAATCATTGGTATTCATCGGTCGAATTGGCACAACATGTTATTTTCAGCACTTTGGGCATACCGAACCTCAGTGAAAACATCAACAGGGTTCACTCCTTTCCAACTAGTTTATGGTTTGGAAGCCGTGCTGCCCATTGAATGCAAAATCCCGTCACTTTAAATGGCCATCGAATTACTTCCAGCTACTTCCGAAGAGGAGAAGCGTCTGTTATACTTAGCTAAATTATATGAGACTCGACGTGAAGCTGCTTTAGCAATCGAGACTCACGCAAAACGAATGAAAGCTCAGTATGACCGAAATGTGACCCCTCGAAATTTTTCGGATGGAGACGTAGTGTTGTTATATGATCAAGCTAATGATAAGTTAGGTGCTCGAAAATTCGTTCCTATGTGGCATGGGCCCTACATTGTCAAGCGAAAGCTAGCAAAAGGGGCCTATGAGCTGGTAGACTTTGACGGGGACTCTTTGGGTAAACCCAGAAATGGACTTTACCTAAAGAGGTATTATGCTTAAATGATGGGTATGGAGATTTTAGTTAGGTTAGGTTTTTCTTTCTAGCTGGTATGTTCGTTAGTTTAGTCAGTGTGCTTAGTTTAGAAAGTGTGTTTTTCGTCGTTATTCTGACTCATCTTGGTTTTACTCTTGATATTGCAGATGTCGACGCCTCTCCAAACATACATTGGATTTGCTGATGGTGCTTGTCGTAGTACACGGAATATCTCTTCCGCAGCTTGGGTTATTTATTCGCCCTCTGACGAGTTAGTTTCTATGCATGGGGTGAGCCTCGGTCAAACAACAAACAACATTGCAGAATACAGTGCAGTGATTGAGTTATTATCTGAATCTATCTCATTTGGGATTCAGAGTTTGATAGTGAGGTTAGATTCTGAACTCATTGTATTACATCTTAATAGAGTCTATGCCATTAGAAATCCAGTGTTATTGAGATTGTTTTTGAGGGTGCGTCTCTTGGAACGTGAATTTGATTACATTGAATATCAGCATATTCCAAGGTCTTTAAATACATTAGCAGATGCAATTGCGTCTCGAATGTTAAATAGACATTTGTAACAATCATAAATGTAAATTTATAAACATTTCATCACACATGTTTAACAAAATAAGCCGATAACAATGATATATATAGATAGGAGTGTGTCAAAAAATATACATCGTCTTCGATCATAGGTTGAAAAACACCTTATGATCGGCAAAAATGATAAGTACAAAAAACCAAAATGTCACATGTGTCTACAAAGTGACCATCCAATCACTGGTGATGCTCTCTATACGACACCACTGCACGGGCTACCCTACACAGAAACCTCCTAAAAGATCCTGGGACTGCGACTACATAGCGTTGAAGTCTGATAGGAATATCATCTATAGTAGTCTCTGGTATACCCGCCGTCAGACGCTCTAGATCCTGCTCCAACTCAGCTAGTGTCTCTGCAGCCGCGTCATGTGGGGCCGGTGCCGGTGCAGCTAGATGTCTCCTCTCAAAAGCTTGGAGATTGGTTGGACGCCGTGGGCCTACATCTGCATTTTGAACATTTTTACTGTCAGTTTTGAGACGATATATAAAAAAACAAAAAAAAAATAGATAATTTAAAAACCTGTGAAAAATGAAGTACCTCTGTCGTCCCATTGTTCTCCCTGTGGAAGAACCATGTCCGGATCATTGCGAAAATCCATTCCGGCATAAGGAAAATCCTGAATCGCAAACACCTGGTTCTCCAACCAATGAAAGTAACCCACAGGAAATCAGACAACTCCCGCTCCCTCATCAGGATGCCGGGCCATCACCGCAACCCATCGCGTCAACTTAGGCTCCCGAGGAGGCCCAACTGGAACAGTAAGATGCTGGGGGATCAGCATTGGAACTCTCTCTAGGGCAAAGCTCACAACTAAAGGCCCATACCCAAAGGTCTTCAATTGCCCGTTCTTTGCCCTAGTCAGTTGGCCCTTCATATTGGCCAACACAGCATCGCACCAGTTGAAAATGGTGCCTCGGAAGCAATATATAGACATCCGCATTTGGGAACCAGTGGCTATGTGAAAAGCGGCAACACCGCAAAGTCTGGTAACTGTAAAGACAATTACCATAAGTTCAGGTCAGGATATGTATTTGATTTCTATCCCCTTCTCATGGTTTTGATTGTTGCACCACTCTAGCCGGAGACTAGCAAGGGATTGGCCACCCGGCCTAGTCCCGAATAGAGACAGTTACTCACCCCTGTTAGGCAAGCCAGTGAGAAAATATATGTCAGAGGGCTCTATCTCGAGCTGGTGCTCTCCGATGTAGAAACATTGATCCTGAATGTTCCACCTTTCAACCAGCCACTCTAAGAATGGCACCTGGGCCCTCATGCTAGGTATGGCCCAGTACTTGTAGAGACCGCATGCCTTTAAAGCATCAATGGAAGGTTGATGACCTATTGCGGCCAAATCAACATCTTCGTGTTCTCTTTCGTGCCAATCCAGCATGGTGGGCAATCTAGACACTAGCAAACATCCATTAGAATTCATTAAATAAAAAATTGATGGTTTATTTTTGAGTTTGGGATTTGAAAAACTTATTTGCGCGGAGTACGCACCCCACATTCAGAAAACAGAGCGTGGGTACATAGCTGTTCTGAAGGTGGGCTACGTACTCCGACCATTTTCCCATATACGAAAATGTCGGGGTACGCAGGTCACCCATGGGGCACCTGCGTACCCCGAAAAGCGGATCCTAAATAGATGAAATTGAAGAGGAGGATGTTGTGAAATACCTGAAAGAGACGGCGCTCGATTCCGACGGTCGGATTCTCCGCAAAGTCCACGGGAAGTTTCTTGTCAAAAGCCCTTTTCTCTCCCTCAACAGTAAAATGGTAAAAATGACATGGTAAAAAGTCTTTTTATAGGTTTTTTGGATAAATGAATGTTAAGTTTGTTTATTTTTCACTGTGAAAGGATATTTTTCAATATATTTTTGCCCATCTTAAACAGGTATGAGTAATGTGTTGTTTTTGTGCAGGACAAAAGGACTTTAGGGTAAAATCATCATTTTTCACGAACCAAGACATCAGAGTCATCTTTTAAGCCCTTTTCTGACTCCTAAAAGATGAAAATATTGCCGAGCGTTTCTTTTACACTCGTTAAAATGGAATTAAAAGACGGTCCTCTTATAGCGCTTTTCTGACCGTAAAAACATGAAAAGATTGCCGGATTTTTGTCGTTTCAAATTCGATACTGGAAATAAAACGAAATGCCTCTGATCGCTTTTTACTTTTCAGATCAAAGGCATTAATCATGAAAGTACTCCTTGGTCGCAAGATCAAGCAGTTCTCTCAGGTATTATTTTATACTTTTTCGGGCTTGGGAGACACAAATTTACGAAAAAGTTCACCCTAGAGTCTTCTTTAGTTTTTTCAGACTCTCTAAAATTGAAAAATGCCGAGTTTCTCCTATACTGGACTCGTTAAAATTTCACAGTAAAGGACCTGTTCGATTACAAACGGGAACGGACCACTCCTTCTTAGGGTCCGAATCTAAACTAAGTTGGACTCATCCGAAGGATGAGCTTATAATCAAGCATATGTTATCCTCCTCAAGCTTGTAAAAGATAAAGAGGTACTTGCCAGAAATGGTGGGGGAAAGAGAGAAGAATGAACCTATATGTTATCCTTTGTTACAGAAGAACCTTATCACCGCTCTTGAACACGACACTTTTCATTCACCTGGGTTGGGAAATCCTTTGCCTTAAAGTTGATTAAACCATTTTGAAAGTCTTCAACTGTTTCTGGGTATTAACTTTGGGTCAATCGTCGCCAAGCCATCTGTCGTGTCGTTATGTGTTCAAGAGGTCTCTGCAAATAAACCATTCATATGCAAACTACTTGTCATCCATTTTGACCATCCCTGAGTCAGTCCTTACAGAAACATTTCTTCAACTTGAACAATGATTTCGTGTTGTAGGCTTGCCTACAACGAGTCACTTTCTATCGACATCAGCACATTATCTAGAAAGATGACTTAGAAATCGTCAGTACCTTGAAGTCTGCATGCATCAATGGCAGGTTCCTCACCTTTGTCGATAGTTTACATCATTGACTTTCGATCAAAGGATTCCGTGACGTGTTCGACATCAACCCATTCATTCACATTTCATGGATTGTACTGGGTACTTTGAGAACCATTGACATCACTGGTGGTCTCTCTCACACTTGTTAACAGTTTACATCATCGACTAGTAATCAAGTGGTTTCTACCATGTTCGACATCAACTCATTTATTCGCATGGATAGAATCGTACCAATTCGAGAAGTAGAGATGAAGACCCTGGATCTAGTTTCCACCATCCAGGCTGCGAGGAGTTTTGTATTCATTATATAGTAGACTAATCATAAACAGATGGCTACGTCCATACTGTGTCTACGAAAGTCTATGATTGTGATGTACTGCAAAATCATTCTTGTATCAGAGCAGTAGTTAGATTGTTAGTTAAAAGTTTTCAATCTGAGTATGGGAATGCCTACCTCAGCGATGATATCATCCTATATATGTATTTTGTGTTGAATATTTGTAGGTTCTGACTGGGCTCTCCGCAAGATACTCCTTGAAATGATAAAGTACATCACCCTTCCTAGATGATATAAAACCCTAATCTACTACAAGCTTCGCACTTTAGGGGGCAATCCGTTACACTAAAAAATGTCACCATGACTATTTGCAGTTAGTATGGCTCCATCCATTGTCATACTATCCTCCTTGGCAGGTCTCATGCCTCTGCTCTTCATGTCAAACTCCAAGAAAGAGAGAAAAGTCATTTAAAGTCAATTATCTCTGGTACGCAGTTTCTCTTAGCCTTACCTGCGTGTACGCAACCCAAGTTCACAATACCTGCGTACTTGTACACTCTGTATGTAAAGGGGTGGGTGCGTACCCCTGTAAAGGTCAAAAGGCGTGAGTTTCATCTTAAAAAAGTTACTTGTGGTCATTTCTAGAGCATTCTAGAAGATGGTTTGACATGTATTGAGCGCCTCCAGATGGTTCATGCACCCAAAGAAAGAGGAACTTATCCCATGAAGAGGGGAGCTATCCCATTGAAAGAGGGGCTTATCCCATTCATGGTGGAACTAATTAACTTCCTCTAAAGCATTATAAATACAGGAATTGGGCCAGAGGGAGGGGAGGTTGAAAGCTAAACATTCCTAAGGGTAGATGCTGCTGGAATTAGGACTTCCTTGTAGAAGCTTGTGAGGAGAGATTCCCATCCTTGCTTGTTCCATTCGGAAGTGGGTGAGCTGATCAGAGTAAAGGAGAACTCTTGTTGGACCCTGGGAGGGACCTGCACAACACCAAGGCTCAAGTTTTAATGGTTTCTTTTGTTTCCTATTAATACAAATAAGTCCATTCTTCTCAACAATTTGTTATTTATGAGTTGTTTCATATACTCCTTGGTCTATATGTTAAATATGTTTTATTTTATGAGATTTTCAGGTGCTATTTAATCGTTTGATTGTTAGTGAATGCAGGTTTCGAAGAGAAGGAGGAGCTCATCCGGATCAATGAGGCTGGACTACTACAACAACGTTGGGTTACAGGTAGGATCTAAACACTTGATTTCTCATATTGTAAATGCATATTTAGAGAAGGATTGCTCTTAATTGTCTTGTTTGTCACTAGAAAGCCTTAAGCTTCTAGGGAGGTTGGCTTTGTCTGCAAAGTTGACTCTTTCCGCATGACAAATAGAAACAAAGAAAATGCACAAAACAAGAGAGACACGGATATACGTGGTTCACCCAGTTTGGGCTACGTCCACCATGAACAGCCGGTCCTTCCTTTCTATTATCTAGCAAAATGAAGAGACACAACCTACAACAAATCCGCTGTAATATCCTCTGGTTTCTCTCACAGTCTCACCTTTCTATTTCTCGCTCACAGAATACACATCTATTTTCCAGCCTCAAATACAATACCCTCATACAAAGAGAGGGGTTGCCTTCTAGGGCAAAAAACCCTAAACTAAACATAAGTTCTACCGTCAGATCATCCACCTAATGAACGGCCCAGATTGACTAGAAATCACTATACTTTTACAAGGCAATTTTACGTTTGTTTTTAGCTTCGGGGGCGCTGCCCCCAAACCCCCGCCGGGGGGACAAGTCCCCCCCGCACCCCCTTGCATGGAGGGGTGTACAAACTTCCTAGGGTATACATCCGGCTGAAACAAAGACCTCTGAACAATCATGCTCCACACACAACAAACATTAGGCCCCCATTCCAGGAAAATTATGCTGAAGCCTCAACTTCTGATGAACCAACAGAAGATACTCAAATTAACTTGATGGGACTCAACAATGAACAACAAGTTTTCTTGACCAAAGAGGATCAAGAAGCTCATATGCTTAAATAATTCCAAACTCAGTCAGGTGAATCATTTGACTTTAGGGAGGGATATGATACAGCAATTTATGAAGTCTACAAGCAATATAATCTGTGGAGCAGAAGAATAGATGTTCCTGAAACCAACAAATAGAAAGATACTAAATAGCCAAACAAAGGTAAGACTAATACTACTCCTGTACATATTCTTTCCAAAACAAACCCTAACCCAAATAACCTAATCATTGAAGATGTATCCAATAATCAACCACATCAAAGACAATCTTCAACTTCTATTCCTCCCAAAGGAAACATAGAAGAACCTCCAGAAATTGATTTGGAAACAACTTTAGCCCATAACCCCACTCCTAAAAAGGAGAAAAACACAGAAAATACAGCAGAAAAAGAGAATCCCACTATCCGAAATACAAGAACTCAAGTTGAAAAACCTTTTAATCTTGAGACTGAAGTAGGCAAATTAAAGATAGTTGTTCCATTATCAGAATTAGCTAAGCATGATGTCTACAGAGGTCAAATCAGTAGATCACTACAAATTTCTGTGAATGAAGATTCAGTAAATGTTTTTGATGATCAGCCTGAATTGATTTTTTTCCCTAAGGTAAATGGAAAATCAGTAGATGGAGGTGTCCCTCCTTTCTATGTAAGTCTGAACATACATGATAAAATACTTCATAATGCCATGTTTGATTCTGGTGCTTATCACAACTTAATGCCTAAATCTGTAATGGAGAAACTAGATCTAGACATTACCAAACCATACCGAGACTTATTTTCTTTTGATTCAAGCCAGGTCAGATGTCTAGGACTAATTAGCGATTTATGTGTATCACTAGTTCAATACCCTGCCAAAACCATTTTAATGGACATAGTAGTAGCTGATATTCCACCAAAGTATGGCATGTTATTGTCTAGATCTTGGGGTGCAAAGCTTCAAGGATCTTTACAATTGGACATGTCCTATGCTACTATTTCAGTATTTGGTCAACCTAAGAAATTGTATAGAGAAACTTTAATGAAGTATGTGGTAAGTAGCCAAGAGAAACCTCAGAATTTCCCTATCTACTCCATTCACTCTGATATGGATTCTTTCATTCTCTACAATGTTGAAATTGATCCTCCAACTGAAGTAAAATTTGTGGTAGTTGAACAAGAAGAGATTACAAATGAAAAGTCTAGTGTTCAAATTCAAGAAATTTTTGAAAACAATGATACATCAGATACTCAAGAGAAACTAGATGAAACTAAAGAACCAGATCTTCCTATTAAACAAATATCTGAGACTCCTGACACTAATTATGAACATGAGATCCTATGGTACTTAGAATTTGATGGTTCAGTTAATAAATTGGGAGCAAGAGTAAGAATTTGGGTGCATAATCTTGAAAATGATCATGCTGAAGGCCATGCCTATAGATTAAACTTTAAATGCACTAATAATATGGCTGAATATGAGGCTCTATTGCTGGGACTAAAAATGATCAAAAGTTTAGGGGCAATAAGGGTATCAGTCGTGCGAGATTCTGATTTAGTAATTCAACAGATAAAATGGAAATTTCTCACAAATGATCCCAGATTAAGAGCCTATAGAGGAACAATGATGGAGATTCTCAATACATTTCTAAAAACTCAGCTTGCTAAAATCCCAAGAAAACATAATTTTCATGCCCATAGCTTAGCAACATTTGCTAGCACCTGTAAATTACCATTTGAGCCCAATCATCAATTCACAGCTGAGATTAGACACAGGCCAGGCATACCTGACATTGTAAAGAACTGGCAAGTGTTTGACAATGACATTCAGATTAACAATGTCTTAACGTTAGAGGAAGAGTTTTCTAGTACTAATATAGATATAGATATTGTTAGTGAATTTAATTAAATAGATCAAGTAGAAAAAGACATTTCATCAGAAAGTGCAACTCAAATGCTTCACCCAACAACATTTACCAACAAAGAAATGCAAGATCTTAAAGAAATGGACATTGATGAAATTATTGAAGGAGAATCCGAAGTTATTAATTTGAAAGATAGTCAATTGCCTAAAGGATTGACTCCTTTAGAGGATCTATTTGATTTTAATGAAATTCCAAAGAAACCCAAGATGCAACCTCTAAAAGTAGACATTGAAGACTACAACTTGGGAACTGAAGAAAATCCTAAAATGATAAAACTATCCAAATCTTTGCCCCCTGAACAAAAACTCAAATATGTTGAATTAATGAAAGAATTTCAAGATGTTTTTGCTTGGAGCTATGAAGACTTAAAATCTTATGATACCTCCATAATTCAACATACAATCCCTTTGAAAGAAAACCAAAAACCATTCAAGCAGAACTTTAGAAGAATTAACCCTGTACTGCTCCCTTTAATTGAAAAGGAAATCAAACGAATGTATGAAGTAGGTATAATTGCTCCTATCTAGTTTTCTGAGTGGGTGTCTAATTTAGTACCTACTAGGAAGAAAACTGGGGAAATCAGATTATGTGTTGACTTAAGCAATGTAAACAAGGTTTCTTTAAAAGACAATTACCATTTACCTAAGATGGATCACATTTTACAAAGGGTAGTAGGTGCCTCTAGGATTTCACTTTTGGATGGGTTCTCAGGCTACAACCAGATTCTCGTTCATCCTGGTGACCAGGAAAAAATTGTTTTTACAACAGCATGGGGAACATTCAAATATGTTAAAATGCCATTTGGACTTAAGAATGTAGGGGCAACTTTTCAACGAGCAATGGACATAGCTTTTGCAAAAGAAATTCATGATTTCTTGGTTATATATATAGATGACCTGACTATGTTTTCCAAATCAGATCAGCAACATTTAGATCATCTAAAACAAGTATTTTTAAAATGCAGACAATATGGCATTTCCCTAAATCCTAAAAGGTCTTTTTTTGGTCTAGAAGAAGGCAAACTCTTGGGCCATATCATCTCCAACGATGGTATCAGAATTGATCATGCCAGGGTAGAAGCCATTGTGCAAATACCCCACCCCAAAAATGTCAAAGAACTTCAAGCTTTCCTAGGAAAGATTAACTTTTTAAGAAGGTTTATATCTAACTTCGCTGAATTAATTAGATTGCTTAATGATATGTTGAAAAAGGATGCAAAATTAAAATGGACAGTAGAAGCCAAACGATCATTTGAAGAAATTAAAATGGCTTTGACTAGAGCACCGGTCTTGACAAGTCCAAAGTTTGATAGAGACTTCATAATATTTTCATTTGCATCAGAACACACTATTGCTACTATTTTACTACAAAAAGATGATCAAGGATGTGAGAAACCCATAGCATTTTTTAGTAAAGCACTTAGAGATGCACCATTAAAGTACAAAATCATGGACAACCAAGCTTATTCACTTGTGAAAGCTATCAAAGACTTTAGAGTTTACATTTTATACTCCCATGTAATAGCCTATGTACCAAATGCTGTTGTCAAAGACATCTTGACCCAAGATGGGATTGAAGGCAAGAGAGGTAAATGGATTTCTACTATATTCGAGTATGACATTGAAATAAAACCTACAAAGCTTATAAAAGGACAGGGATTGGCCAAACTTATGACTGAAACAAATTACCAAGCCCTTGATATTAATGAACTGGATAACAAACAGGAGATGGTGACTCCACAAGTCCGCCAGGCCTTGTTAGATTCACAATGGTATGCTGATATAATTTATGTATTATTAAACCTAGAAGATCCTCCAGGGTTATCCAGAAGAAAGAAAAGGTTTTTAGAGATGAAAGCTTCAAAATTTTGTATTTTAGATAATGCTTTATTTTGGAAAAATCATGAAGGTATTCTATTAAATTGTTTAGTAAAAGAAGAAGCTGACAAGGTTCTCAAAGAATTTCATGCAGGGGACTGCGGTGGACACCTTTAATAGAAATAAACTACAGACAAAATCCTCAAAGCTAGATTTTACTAGCCAACCTTATTCACTGATGTAAAGAAATTTTTCACTGCTTGCCACAAATGTCAAATTTTTCAAGGCAAGAGGAAACTCTTACCCTTACCCTTGAAACCAATATCCACTGAAAAGCCCTTCCAACAATGGGGTCTGGACTTCATTGGAGAAATTCACCCTCCCTCTTCTGGCCAACATAAATGAATTTTAACTGCCACAGGTTATTTCACCAAATGGACAGAGGCCATTCCATCCAGACAAGCCAATGATACAATCATTATAGGATTCTTAGAAACCAACATACTGTCTAGATTTGGCTGTCCTGAAAAGATCATCAATGATAATGTTGTTGCCTACAAATCCAAGGAAATGATAAGTTTTTGTAAAAAATACCATATCACTTTAGGCCATTCCATATCCTATTACCCTCAAGGTAATGGTCTAGCTAAGTCTTCCAATAAAAGCCTAATTAATATCATTAAAAAATTATTGGAAGACAACAAGAAGAATTGGCACAAGAAAATTACTAATGCATTGTGGGCAGTGTTATAGACATTTTTGGGCACTGCAACCCCAATCATATATTTCCATAAACCAAGGGATTATGAGTCCTTAAAAGTGTTGTCTCATGCCCTAAAGGAACAAGGTCAGCTGATTACATCATCTCCCAAAAGTTCTCCATAGAAAAATGCTCAGAACTAGTCAAAACTAGACCATACAAGTTGCTGAGTGCTAAGGGTGCGATGCATACTAGAAAGCCCTTCTGTAGGGTGCAATGGGTGAGAATGGACAAATGGCAGAGACAGTTTGCGAAGTGGATGATCATGGAATCTTCCAGAAACTTCTCTTGTGACACTTGCCTCTCTCAATTCGCCCAGGGATGAGTAAGAGATCATCAATCTCCAAGTAGAATCAAGAACTATCAGAGAGAAGACACTAATCAAAATCCTGGAAGCTGACTCACCTCCTTGCAATCATCTATATATGGATCCCTCATCCCAGAGATCCAGAGGCTAGAATTTTGTATCTTGTAAGGAAGTGTTGTTGGTTTCCTACTGGAATATCATAGTGTTGGGTGATCTAAGCTATTCATGAGGTGAAGAAGGGCTTTCATGCTAGGAGGATGATGCTAGGTCAAATCAATGGGTTGTAATCCTCTCTTCTAATCTTCACATCAATAAAGCTATTCAAGTTTTCCTCCACATTCTTGTATGTTTGATTATATATGCATATGTGTGGTCAATATATATCTGGTCCTATATTTTTTATGATTGTAGATCTCTGCACTTTGAAGGTATTATGCTGCTTTGACTTTATAGGTACTCTTTGAAGCGGAGTGGTCAAGGATGAGTGGAAAAGACCTATCGATGAGGAGAAGGAACAAGAAAGGAATCGAGCGAAAGATCGAGGTTGGTATTCTTTGATCCTCTCCTATCTATTTCTCATAAAGGAAAACGAAAGTAACTTTAATCTGTTTGTTTCTAATATAGCTACATGTCTTAGTGGGACTAGCAGCTATGCATAGACACTAGATTTCCCGATAACAAAATGGCGACTCCACTGGGGAGCGAATAGATTGTTTGCTTGTCTATATTTGTTTGCTTTATAAAATTATGGACGGAGCCTGAAGTCAAGCCATCTAGCCTTAGAATTGCATTTGCTATGCAAGTGCAAAGTAGATCAATGCTGCTTCAGTCTATCACTGGGTTTTGTTTATAAACTGAAAAATCAATTTGCAAACATCCTAATTACCCTAGTGGTGGCTCTAGTAACCTCATTAGATTAGCCCCTGTGATTTCTATTTATTGGCTATCATTAGCTCGGCCTAAATCCCTGAAATAAGCTGCAAACTGTGACCAAGAACCAAGTTGAAGTCTCGTCTCTAGACCATCACACCTTCTCCTCTTGGGAAGCTGGATGCATCTCAACTCCTGTGTGCAGTAGGTGTGCTGCATCACACTTTCCCTATGTTATAGGTGCGCTAATCAGATAAGACCTCTTCTGCTTCCAGATTTTGGTTTCTTTGTTCACTCTCTTCAGCTTTATTCAGGAGTTTTGCTATCTGTGATTAGTATACCACTGTGGAAACTCCCTTCCTTTACATGATTCCGCCTCCATAGTATAAAGAATTGTGAATGTTTTTATGTATTGTGGGCCATTTATAGTTCTCTTTTACAAAAAGTAGCATAATCGAACTGTCATTTTTTTATTTGGAAGTGTCGCAAGTGTCGTTTTCAGTCAAAGAAAAGAATCCTATTGTGCTTGATGGTCGATTATACAGTTACTCTTGTATTTGATTTGAATTAGTGGTTTTCAAGTGTCGAAAGTAGTTTTTTCAATTCAAAATCGCAAAGTGTCATCATTATCTTCCTTACGTATTTTGAAGAAAAATTGTTAGTACTATCGCTTTGAAAAGATAATTCAGATTTGTACTTAGAATTCTTCTTGTCATTCACATATTAAGAAGGCTGAAAACAAATACATGCATGTGCATTTGCATTTAGACTACTTGTTGATTTAGGACAGTGCATCTAGTGTGTGCTTTATGCTCTATGTTGAAAGAATCTCATTTCTCTTTCCTTAGTAGCTAGGATTTTCATTGCAAAAAGAAGATCAAATGATTGTTTATCATCTTAGATTGTATTTTAGGAATTATATATCTACATCACGTGGTGAACCTAAGAGGAAAACTTCTTAAGAAAGATCAACTGTAAAATAAATTCAACGAACATAAAAATGCTTTGGAACCTAACGCACAACATCTAGAAGTCTAGGCTAGAGACGTATTCCGGCGTCGTAAAGCCTGGTAACTATCACTTTCATCATAGGTTGGGTGATTCCCCCTCTTTGAGACGATAAGTGCTAGTACAGACTTGTGCTCCCACATACCGTCGAGTATAAATTGGAAGACCACAATAGGCTATATCCTTTATCCTTAGGAAGCCATGTTTGCCACCCTATCGATCGCAATGCACTGAACACAACATTTGGGAAGATTGACTACCGTACCGTAAAAGGTATTCTACAGTTTTTCGATTGGTTTGGTAATTCATTTGTCTAGATTTCTAGAGTAGTCTCTTTCATTCCTTTTCAGACTCCTTAAAGGAAAAGGTCCATCTGAGCACTTGTCACTTTAGGCTCATTAAAAATTGAAGGCGACTAGAGTCATCTTTTGTTTTTTCTCGACTCTTAAAAATTGAAAAATCAAGTTGTGTTAAAGCGTCTAAAATTCATTTAATTCAGAATAACTTTTTCCCCTTTATTTTGAGTTGATCGAGTAATCTGCAATCGTGGAAGAAAGTCAATTGAAACCCCGTCGTTCGGGGATATTAACGAGTCAACCATCTCTGAATCCGGAAACAAAACCACTCCGGATGAAGCGAACTCATTTAACCGGGTCAAAGACCCCTGGCTTGATTGGAACTTCTGATCTAACATCCTCAGGGACTCCGGTTACTCCAAACATTTCTAGTATTCCTGCCTGTACAAAAGAAGTTCCGTAGTCACAAGAGGACATTAGAACTGATCCTAGTGCAGTGATAAACACTTCTATTCCTGAACCAGCCTCATCTATAGCTAATTCGGAAGGTGTTGTCCCCCCAACATCTGTCGCTACAGAATTTATACCTTCTTTAGCACCAGAAATATATTACGGACCTGACGGTCTACCTCTTCCACCTGGATTGATTTCTATAGAAGAGATTGTGGAGGATCCTCCATTAAGTACTCCATTGCATTTTGGAGCTGGTATCTCCCTATATCCTTCTTCAACAGAAGTTGGTCTCTCTTCATCGCAAGTTCCTGTAGAGTCACTAGGAAGTCTTTTGGATAGACTAGTTATGTCTGAACAACCGTTGACATCCAGGACTGTGTCATCAGATGCAGCAGCGGCAAAACCTCCTGCTACTACTCCAATGATGTTCACCGGAATACCATCTATCCCAACTAGCTCTCAACCACTAGATGGAGTCCATCCGGGGACTGTTTCGACAGTATGGTCTGTTCCCGTTTGTTTGTCCGGACTAATATCTGGAATCTCTTATGTTGAGTCTCAACAAATTGTTCCTTCGCAACAACATAAATTTGGGTAGTTCGGTCCCCAAAGGAAAATGATTCATTTGAGCACTGGATTGTCGCTGTATGGGGGGCAATACGCCCTTGCATTGTTTCCTCTAGGAGAACAACCATATGGGAGTTCGCAACAGAATTTGGGTTATGCTGGAATTACATCTAGTGGTTGGGTACCAATACTGCCTCAACAACCAAGAGTTGTATACTCAATGCAACAAAGTTCGCCTATGTCAAATATCCCCACTACACTAGCTATTGTGATGGTGTCACAAGTACAAGTGTTGCCTGTTGTATGCCAACCTCAAGTTTCTCAGGTCGCAATACAACAGCCTCTTGTCTCTACGACGCCACCACAATCATCGATTAGTGGCTCCTTAACTAGAGTGACCCAGGCTCAAACGGGTATCATCACCCCTCATCTTGGTCAAATGGCCAATATTGGAAAACAACAAGTGGTTTCATAACCATGGCTGGTGCAATATCAACAACCGCAATTCCAACAAGCTTACCAAGGATATGAGCACCAAGTCTTTGCAAGTAATGGGCAGCCATATATTCAAAACAGTCAACATCAACGATTTCATAGTGGTTATGCCCATCAACCTTACCAAAGTTATCAGCATCAAATGAATTATGCTGGTATGCAAAGACCCACTTCTCAGGCGATCCCATCTTATCTTGGGTATGCTTCATCAAAACTAAATCAGCAGTTGCCCTTCGTGGCAACTCTAGAGTTACTAGATCTAAATTGACAGACAAACAATCCAATTGCTTATGCCCATTGGTGGCCGGTGATTCCACATAAACTTCCATCGGATATTCCTAAATTTAATGGGAATCCGGGTGAAGACCCATCAAATCATGTGATGACCTTTCATCTGTGGTGTTCATCTAACACTCTAAATGATGATTCGATTATGCTTCACCTTTTTCAGCGAACGTTAACTGGTTCACCAACAAAATAGTATATCGAATTGCTTAGAGCCTCATTCGATAACTTTAGCACCCTAGCCACAACATTTTTAACCCATTTTTAGTTACCTATAAGGTACGAAATGGGGACAAAGCTTCTTACCAATTTCAAACAAATGACAGCCACTCACATATCCGATCATATTCATGAGTGGAGACATCGTCGTAGAATGGTAAAAACATATGTTCCTGATCAGCTGTTAGCTGAATGGTTTATTAAATCATTATTACCTTCTATCACAGAATATGTGGAAAAGGGAGGAGTCATCACTGAAGAGCAAGTCATTGCTCGTGCGCAATATCTAGACTTGATCTATACTCAATCTGGCACACTCTATGACAAAATCCCTGATGCTCCTAGACAGGAATTTTTCGTTCCTCCACCTCCTAAATCAAACAAAGACTCTCACGCCAGCAATGGTGTGATAGGTACGACTAGCACGAAAGCCGTAAAGGCTACATTGAAGAAAGCTTGTACAGTTTCTAGTCAAAATGCAAATGAAGAACTTCTCGCCTCGGAGGTAAATGCTGTGTCGACCGACAAAAGCAAAGAACCGAAGCAAGCATGGGGCAAGAAGAAGAAGCAAGGGAAGAAGAAGAAACAAGAAGATTCATCTCTTGAAAAATCTTCTGCAAACCCTTCTGGGCAAAGGAAACCCCCTTCGGGGTGTCAAATATGTGATGAGGATCATTGGACGAGAGAGTGTCCACATAAAGATGAAGTTAAGAAACTCTTTAAAAGTGAAAAAACTTCGACAGTATTGACTGATCCGTTTCCAAACCCAGGAACCAATATGGTTGCTAGTGATAATGCTTCCCCATCCCAAGTGCTTATGTTGTCTATTTCAAAGCAGCAAAATGATGCTTTGATATCGACAAGGAATAAAGATTACGGGAATCCACAGCTATCGAACAACAAGGCTACTGATCAACCTAGTAGTTCGACAACAACTTCAACCGAAGTTGTGCCACCCATCATTCCTGAGCTAATGATAAAGCCACCAAAGGGAGTAGTACACAAATCGACATTTAATCCTCATCCCAGAGCAACACAGAATTATAACATAGTAGAGGACCTGGCCCAATTACTGTCGGCTATGTCAACACTTGAGGTACTGCAAAATTCCCCCTCCCAGAAGCAGGCTTTATTATCAACAATAGGTGGGATTGACCCAGCATATTCCAATATTGTGGCCTTTAATCATAAAGGATATGACCCTCAGTTTCCAGCTCAACTCACTTTCCTTATTCATGTGAAAGCCCTCAACAAAACTGTTCATCAAACAATTATTGATGAGGGGGCATCTACATCCATTATGTGAATGAGTTGCTGGAAAACTTTAGGCTCTCCACCCTTGTCATGATCATCAACAATGTTAAAAGCATTTGATGGACGAACGTATACCCCATATGGGATACTAAGTAACTTGCAAGTAGAACTGGGGGGAAAAACGGTAGAGATTGATGTTGAAGTTATCGACAGAAACCTCGATTACAAGATCCTACTGGGAAGGCCCTGGATATATGCTATGGCTGCTGTTATGTCAACATACTTCAGAAAGATTGCATTTCCTTTCCAAGGAGGAATTATAATTGTTGACCAACAAACATTTCTCCCCAACAGTTCGCAAGTTACGGGAAGCATTCCGATGATCCACGGAAGCCCTCATTCGCTTCAAGATATTGGAGTAGGCCTACTAAAAGACCCTACAATGATGGGGACTTTCGCCCTACCACCTCCAAACGGTCTGGAGGAAGTGGCCATAGTAGGAACCTGCAATATGGTGCCTTCTATTCAGAAGATGTCGGAAAAACGATATTAGCATGGATCATCGGCAGGTTCTGCCTCCAAGCCCGATAGAAATATTGTAGCAATCAATGTTTTTGGCATGGGAGGTGAACCCAAATGAACGCTCAGCAAGCGTTTGGATAGATAGGTCTAAGGAATATGGTACCCCTTCAGATCCTTGGTCGCATGTACACCCTAAAGACGAAGGAATTGTTCAGTCAATGATGATTGACGGGGCACCATGGGAAGATTACCACCATCGTTCCCATCTTCCAGATTACAAAGAAGATTGTTCCAATGAGCTTGATCATCCTTCAGTATTTGATTTCCTATAGAATACTGTAAATATGGTGGATTCCAAGAGAAACCTGTCTAATATTGAAGAGACAATCGCCATAAATATCTCGACTAAACCAGATGTTGGAGAGAATATTCATGTCGACAAATCTTGTTCTCCTACAGAACTGGAAATATATAACACTCTCTTTTGCGAGTTCAGAGATGTCTTCACTTGGTCATATGACGAAATGCCATGCATTCACTCGAGCATAGTTGAACAAGAAATTAAGATGTATCTGGATGTCAAACTAGTACGACAATGGCTCCTGCAGGTGCACCACAAGAAAGCCCCTGCCATCAAGGTAGAAGTTGAAAAACTTCTCCATGCTGGTTTTATATACCCCATTCCTCTAACCGATTGGGTATCAAATATTGTTCCTGTAATGAAAAAGCAGGGAACGATTAGAGTGTGCATCGATTATCAGGATGTAAATCAAGCTTGTCCGAAGGACAACTATCCTACACCCTTCATTGACCAGATAATTGATGAATGCGCCGGATGTGAAATATTTTCATTTATGGATGGATTTTCTGGGTATAATCAAATAAATATCTGCCCACAGGACCAGTCAAAGACTACATTGATCTGTCCGTGGGGCACATTCACTTATCGCAAGCTACCTTTTGGTTTAAAGAACATAGGGGCAACCTTTCAGAGGGAAATGAATTATGCCTTCCTTGACATCAAGAACATCGTTCAACCATACCTCGACGATATTCCAGCTCACTCGCGAAAGCGGACCGATCATACGCAGCATTTGAGAGCGATATTTCTATGTTGTCGACACTACAAGATACGACTCAATCCACACAAATGTGTGTTTTGTGTCAGTTCTGGTCGTTTACTTGGCTTTGTAGTCTCGAAAGATAGGATTCATCTCGATCCCTGTAAGGTTCAGGCAATCATCAATTTGCCTCCACCTGCAAATTTGCTTCAGATTCAGAAACTCCAAGGGAAAGCAAACTTTCTGAGGAGATTCATTCCAAATTACGCTGAACTTGCTAAAGGTTATACTCGTCTGTTGAAAAAAGAAGTACCCTTTGTATGGGATCAGTTTGCGCAAGCTTCCTTTGATACTTTAAAGGAATCCCTAATAAAAGCGTCATTAATGTATGCTCCTGATTATCAAAAGGACTTTAACCTATTTCTGGCTGCAGTAGATACGACCATAGCAGTGGTTTTAGTTCAAGAAGACAATGGAACTGAACATCCTATCTATTATTTAAGTCGAATTTTAAATGATACAAAAACCAAGTACTCCTATGTTGAAAAGCTGGCTCTTGCAGCTATTCAAGCGATATAGACATTTCGACATTATATCCTCTTTCGAAAAACTACCATTTTGTCAGATTACAACCCCATGACATATATCTTGTCGCGACAGTTACTCGGGGGCAGATATTCCAAATGGATAGCAATTTTGCAAGAGTTTGATCTAGAATTCGTAAAATCCAAATCAAAGAAAGCCCCGGTATTTGCAGAGTTATTATGCGATCTCCCATCGTCGTCCAACGATTCAACATCCAATGCTACAATCGTGGATGAATCCTCGTTTCTGATATCTTCAAGCGATCCGTGGTATGGAGATATAATCATCTATCTCCAAACCCAAACATATAGGTCTAATACCTCCCGTTCAGAGCAGCGGCGTACTCGATACCAAGCAAAAAACTACATGATCGTCGGTGATACACTTTACTGCCATGGTATCGATACAGTTCTATGGAGGTGCCTCACCCATGGGGAGGCCGAAAAAGTCCTGAATGACTGTCATTCAGGCGCATGGAGGGCATCAATCTAGCTATGCTACAGCACAAAAGATTTTACGAGCAGGATACTTCTAGCCAACAATGTTCAAGGATTGCATAACCACAGTCAGAAGTTTCCATGCTTGTCAAATCTTCGATCACAAAACTAGGATCCCACCCGCACCTCTGTAGCCAGTAGTTGCGGTCAGGCCATTCGCTAAATGGGGCATAGATTTCATGACTTGTAATCCCACCTCAGCCGGGGGGCATGGGTATATCATAGTCACAGTAGACTATTTTACGAAATGGGCCAAGGCGATGCCTACATTAAACAACAGTGGCAAAACGGCTGCCCTTTTGTTTTTCAATCATGTAGTCTCCAGGTTCGGTGTTCCACAGGCTATAGTCACAGATCATGGATCGCATTTTCACAATAACATGATCTTTGAGTTGGCTACCAAATTAGGACTGTCCCATGATAGCTCTACTCTATATTAACTGCAAGCTAACGGACAAGTTGAAGCAATCAACAATGTCCTGAAGCATATGTTGCAAAGGATGATTAGAGTCCACAAACGGAGTTGGCACCTGATCCTGTACTTAGCCTTATGGACATACTGGGAATTGGTGAGGAATGCAACTAGGTTTACAACCTTTCAGCTGGTGTACGGCCTGGAGGCAATCTTACCAGTTCAGTGCGAAATCTCGTCCCTCAAGCTCGCAGTCGACCTTCTCCCCAGAACTTCAAAAGAAGAGGCTCATTTCTTGGAATTAATTCAACTGGATGAAACCCGTCATGATGCCACCTTGGCTAATGAAGCCCATAAGAAACGAGTCAAGGTGCAGTTTGACAGGAATGTTAAAACCCTTGTCTTCTCAGAAGGTGACCTGGTCTTACTATATGACCAGGAGTCCGACAAGTTGGGAGCAAGTAAGTTCAAGTCTTTATGGATGGGCCCTTATATTGTTAAGTGGGTATTAGCAAAAGGAGCCTACGAGCTAGTGGATTATGATGGGATTCCACTGGCGCAGCCTCGCAATGGGTTGTACCTTAAGCGTTACTATGCTTAGCTCAGTATAGTAACCCCTGTGCTTTTGTTACATTTTTGTTTTCGTTAAGAGCAATCGTTTTGGTTAGGTAATCCACTTTTGCATTTGTTACAGATGTCGAACCCATTGGAATCATTTTTTGGATATGCCGATGGGGCAAGCCATAGTTCACGGAACCTATCTTCTGCAGCCTGGGCCATCTTTGATCCAAGCGGTGAGTTAGTAAAGTTTTAGAGGGGTATGTATTGGAAAATCAACGAAAAACAACGCCGAATATAGTGCGTTGATAGAACTCCTCTCTGATGCCATCACACATGGCATAAGCCAACTTGTTGTTAGGCTAGACTCACAGCTTGTCATTCTACAGCTCACCAGTATCTATTTTGTGTGGAATCCAGCTATCTATCGAATGTTCCTAAGGGTCAAGATTTTGGAGAGACAGTTCGATTCCATCCAATATCAACATATTTCTAGAAACTTAAACACATTAACGGACTCATTGGAAAATTATGTGTTAGATAGAAATTTGCGACATTTATAAAAGAAAAGCATTTCATCAATATTTGCAACAGGATCATATAACTTAACCAAAATGAAGCTCCAAAAATCAAAAATATATATAACTGTTTATGGTTTGCACATAGTGTTCTGTATCCGAGACAAAATTGGTCAAATGACCCAAAAACTCAAAATTCTAAGGGGGACCCTAGCCTAATGGTGCTGGTGATAATAGGTCACCGCCTGTGCAATCATGCATAAAAGCCTAGTCCATCGACGTGGCACCCCAGTAGTATGTTGCTGCAATCTCAAAGGCAGCTTGTCAGTCCTCACATTCGGGATACCAAGAGGGAGGCATTTGATCTGTTCTTGCAATGCTGCAAGAGTCTCGGCCACATCCAAGTCATGAAGGACAACCCTCCCTATAGCCTCTCCTGTTGGAATGGCAGTTGGTGATCTCAAACGCATTGTTGGTCGCACAGGTCCGACATCTACATGAGCACATGAGTTTTGATTAGTCTTGGTAAAAGAAAGCATAGGAACATTGTAAAAACAATAAGCAGGATATGGTTAGAGATTTTACCTATAACACTCGACTGCACACCAGCCGGCAGCACTAAATCTGGGTCACCCCGGAAATCCATACCAACATATGGACACTTGGCATAAACCATCTCCTGACGGTTGAACCACTCAAAGAAGGCGTTAAAAAAAGAAACTTGTGGCTGACCAGCATGTCGGGCCATAAGGTTGACCCATCTCTGCATCCGTGGCTCGGTCGGCGGTGGCAAACCAAGTGAAATGTACTGCGGCTGCATTAGTGGGATCTTCTCCAAGGTGAAAGCAGTCAAAATGGAACCATAGCCAAAGTTCTTAGATCGTCCATTTTTCACCTTGGTGAGTTGTTCTTTCAACACAGGAAGTACTGCATCACACCAGTTGAATGCCTTTGGTTCAAGGTATACTACATATAGGACCTGTTAACCACGTGAAGAGCCACACTACCAGCTAGTCTAGCAAAAGTGAAAAAAATAGTCATCAGTGGCCTGTCAGTGACATCTTGGATGTTGATCTTGCTATCCCTGCTCTTCTGAGATACTTCTCTACAATATCAGTGAATATAATCCCTCACAGATTCGCCCCCACGGGTGGGACCTGATAATGAGAGAGGGGCACCACGCCTCAATAAACTGGTCAAACATTAAATGTCCATGATAGTTAATGGGATGGATTTGCCTCTGATCTGGAACACCTAGTTGGTAAGATCCCATGCATCGAGGAAATATTGCAACAAATTGATTTGTTGCCTCATGCTAGAGATGCGGAAGAACTTGAGCAAACCGCAGTTCCGCAAAGTAGTTACCGAACCCAGATCATGTAAAGTAACCATGTCCTCTTCTTCATGTTTGCGTTCTCACCATGTAATAACCATTTTGTTTCGATGAATCTCTGAAAACAAACAAGAGAAGAGTCAGGATCCTGATTTGGCAAAAAACAAGCAAAAAATCCCATGAAAAATAGTGCATAAATTTCCCTTTTTGTGCCCATCGCACCCCAGCTGTGTACTAGGAGCAATGCATACTAATTGGCTAGTGGCTAGTCCAGTATGCATCGCACCTTTCGACCTAGAAAGGGTGCGATGGAGCCAGGGCAAATTATTCAAACCCCACATGCTCAGCAAAATAGGGAAACATGCTCAGAATTCAAAAAGGAAAGAACGCAACTGAAGAGCACAGGTTTAGCTCCTACCTGGTCCAAACGACGCCAAGAATCGTCCACAGAATCTCCCAGAATCAGCTAGTGAAAATTAGGGGGGAAAATACCTCCAGAGCTCCAACAAACCCAATTTCAAATGAAATGGAAAAATGAGGGGTAAAAACCACTTTTAAATTACTTTTCACGTAATTCAACTAAAGTGCTAGTGTTTTTAACTCATTTTTCAAGCATTTATTTTCATTTCTAATCAGTTTGATGAAGCAATTAAATAGGTAGTACGACCATTGAAGGAACAAAGTGTTAACGGTGAATCAAATAATCAATGACCATTATCACGAGCAGTTTTTATGTGAAGTTCAAGCTTGTTAAAAATTAAACCTAAGCAATGAGAAAACATTCCCCCTAGAGTTTAAGCTCGTTAAAAAATGAACCAACCTCCGGTAAATAACGATTGCAAACGCATTATCATCAGCTTTTTGAGTCGTGGTCATGTTCTTACTATCACCTCCACTCTGTTTTAGTCGATCATTTGCCTCCATTTGATTGTTTACCCCTTTTTGAGGAACAACTGCAAAGAGTGATTTTGTTAGCCATCCTTGTGACACTATCGTGATTGGAAAATTCCAAACCTTACTTGGAATCAGCTGCTACCCAAAAATATGACTCGTTCCTCAAGAAATGAGTCTCCTTTAAGCTCTTTTCTAACTCATAAAATATGAAAAGATTGCCGAGTAGTTGGCCTCTCCAGCTCGTTAAAGCTACCGAGAGTGCCATCCATCCTCTAGATTTTAATCTTTTTGGACCTAAGGGATTATTACACAAAAAGATCGAGCACTTGTCTTGTTCAGCTCGTTAAAACTATCGAAAATTCATCCCTTTCATATTATTTTATACTTTTTTGGACTCAAGGGATTACATGACAAAAAAGGATCACTGGAGTTTCCTTTCTGTCCCTTTCCAGAGTCTCTAAAATTGAAAAAGGACCGAGTTGTCTTTTTCATTAAACTCATTAAAACAAATAGCGACAAACTTGTTCATGCAGACAAGAAAAAGTTTCATTGTCCCTAGGCTCATTAAAACATAGTGACGGGTTTTCCTGAAGGGAAAGTTATAGAACAAGCATATGTTATCCTCCTCAAGCTTGATAAACATAAAGAGGTACTGGTTAGCAATGACTGGGGAAAAATTGGGAAGAAAACTTGAAGAAACTTTATTGGTAGCGAGTTGCTCTTGAACATGACACTTTCACTCTGTCACCATGATTGAGTAAGGTTGGGTTATTCCGTTCACCGGTCATCTTACCATTGGTCCACCGTACCATCCATCTTTGGGGTTAACGCTACCAATCCATTTCATTATCGCTGATATGTTCAAGAGAAGTTGATCAGAGAATTCACCAACCTATTTTGTGTCTCATCCACTGCAATACCTTTACGCTTCATTCTTTCGTGACTGCCACCCTAAACCCTGTATCATCAGATCGTTTTCACCTCCAAAAGTCATTTTCTCCATTCTGTGTCGTAGATGTGGGATTCATTAAGGCGCTCCTACGACGGGTCACTTCTTGTCGACATCAACTCACTATCCAAGAAGTCGACCTAGGAACAACCCTTTTAGTACTTTGAAGCTTGCATGCCTCAATGGCAAGTTTCTCACTTTCGGCAACAGGTTTACATCAATGACCTTCGACCCAGAGATTTTGCATGGTGTTCAACACCAAGTCCCATTTTCACACCACACAAATTGTACCGTCGTACCTTGAGGGTCATCATCATTATCGGTTATTCCTCTTGTGCCTGCTAACGGCTTACATCATTGGCTGGTAATCAGGCGATATCTTTCCATGTTCAACTCTAGAACATTTTTCACATGGATCGACTTGTACTTCGAGCGAATATTGGATGAGTTTGAAGACCTCGGATCTAGTTTCATCCATCCAGGTTGTGAGATATTCAGGAAAATAAAGACATCAAATGTACATCATTGATGCACAGATGATCATCCGAATCAAAGGATGATGGCTCTATCAGAATTATCAGTCTACCGCACAGACAGTTGTCTGTCTTATGTACATGAAAATGAATTTATAACACTGAGCATGGGAATGCCCGGCTTAGCTATATCATGAAAATTTTATGAAGATAATGTATTGTATTGTATCTTATTACAGGTCGCCTTCCAGTTCGAAAAACCTCAGATCCTCATGATAAAGCATTTCACCCGACATCAAAAGATTAACGACCTCATGCTTTAGGGGGCAACTGTTATAGACATTTTTGGGCACTGTAACCCCAATCATATATGTCCATAAACCAAGGGCTTCTGAGTCCCTAAAAGTGTTGTCTCATGCCGTAAAGGAACAAGGTCAACTGATTACATCATCTCCCATAAGTTCTCCACTGAAAACTGCTCAGAACTGGTCAAAAATGGACCATACAGGTTGCTCAATGCTAAGGTTACAATGCATCTCACTTGCTCAGTGTAAACGTTTTTATGCATACTAGAAAGCCCTTTTGTAGGGTGCGATGGGCAAGAATGGACAAATGGCAGAGACAGTTTATGAGGTGGATGATCATGGAATCTTCCAGAAACTTCTCCTGTGACACTTGCCTCTCTGAATTCACCCAGGGATGAGTAAGAGATCATCAATCTCCAAGTGGAATCAATAACTATCAGAGAGAAGACACTAATCAAAATAACAGAAGCTAACTCACCTCCCTACAATCATCTATATATGGATCCCTCATCCCAGAGATCCAGAGGCTAGAATTTTGTATCTTGTAAGGAAGTGTTGTTGGTTTCCTAGTGGAATATCATAGTGTAGGGTGATCTAAGCTATTCATGAGGTGAAGAAGGGCTTTCGCACTAGGAGGATGATGCTGGGTCAGATCAATGGGTTGTAATCCTCTCTTCTAATCTTCATACCAATAAAGCTATTCAAGTTTTCTTCCACATTCTTGTATGTTTGATTATATATGCATCTGTGTGGACAATATATATCTGGTCCTATATTGTTTATGAATGTAGATATATGCACTTTGAAGGTATTATGCTTCTTTGACTTTACAGGTACTCTTTGAAGTGGAGTGGTTAAGGGAGGAGTGGCGAAGACCTGTCGGGGAGGAGAAGGAACAAGCAACGGATTGAGCGAAAGATCGAGGTTGGTATTCTTTGATCCTCTCCTATCTACTTCTCATAAAGGAAAATGAAAGTAACTTTAATCTGTTTGTTTCTAAGATAGCTACCTGTCTTAGTGGGACTATCAGCTTTGCATAGACACTAGATTTCCCGATAACAGACAGATAGACTCACTACAAAGAAATCTATTGGAACTAGTCCTTATGAACTAGTCTATGGCATGGAGGTTGTATTTCCTTCATCTCTAGGAGTTCCAGTAATGAAACTACTTCAGGAAGCTCAAGTGGAGCCCAATGATATTCAAAGGAGAATTAACCAAACCATCCATTTGTAGCAGACTAGAGAAGAAGTGTATCAAAGATCCCAAGTAGTACAAGAGAGACTTAAGAAAATTTTTTATAAGAGAACTAAGGCAGAAGATTTCTACCTTGGAGACAAAGTTTTGAGATGGGATTCCAGGAGAGAAGACAAAGGAAAACATGGGAAATTTGATTTCCTATGGAAGGGACCTTTTATTATCTAGGCCTTACAAGGGAACAATACTTACTTTTTGAAGAACTTGGATGGTACAGAAACTGAAGAAAGGCCAGTTAATGGTCGGATGGTGAAACACTAATTTGATCCAACTTTTTGATGTATTCTTACTCTAACATGTATATACTATATCCTTGGTAATGCCACAGTTTGGATTGGATAGTGACCTGATGAAGTTGAAGCCCGGAGAGAAGGCCCTAAGCTTCACTAGTGTTACTGTCGTAAATATAATAAAGCAACCAATAGAAGGAGATTTCAAAACACAATCAAAGTCATTCAGACGACCACGTGACCTGCTGTTCTTGAATTTTCACCAGGAAAATCCATCCCCAAGTGGAGCCAGTGTTATGCTCCTATACCAATAGGTGTCATATTTCATGATTGACATGATGAACTCTATAATATGCTCATTCCTTTTCTTGTTGCAAAGGTTTCCCATATTGTCAAAAAATCAAAAAAATTAAAAAATGTAAAGAGGGTATACCCTAAAAGAAAAATCAAAGGGTAAAAAGAATAAAATGGTCAAAAAAGTGAAAGAAATGAACCCCAAACAAAAATAGACCAGGAAAGTGTGCAAGTATAAATGCCACTACTATTTCATTTTCTGTAAAAAACAATTATGTGCAGCTTGTTAAAATTATGCCACAATTGATGAAGAGTCAAATTGTTTAAACTTGTCTTATTCATCTTTCAATTTCATGTTTTAGAGATAGAGAATAAATATCTAACCAAACAGTGTAATCTTGGCAGATAAGTAGATAGGTAGAGTTAATAAAAAGGAGATCAACAGTGTAATTTGAGCCCTTGGATGTAATAAGTGCAGACTTAGGTAGGCTTGCCATGTAAAAGAAAAAGAATATTAATAAGGGTTTGCCAGTCTAAGTGCACCCAAATAAAGAAGGAAAAAATGCTAAACTAAAGTAAGTAGGGTAGGTAGATGGTGTTGCGGAATGATACTTGTGGTGAAAGATGCTTCTAAATGTGTTGATTCTTTACTTTTATCACTAGTGCAAGGCGTACATTACACTTGATGCAGTTCAAGAAAGGCAAGGTGAAATAGCTAACTTCCATTCACATTTTTCCGTAAATATTTCACTAATTTCCCCTAAAGTATTCAGGTCTTTGAAAATCAAAGGGGCTCAGAGCATTTCTCTGACTTCTGGAGGGATCAGAATCTTGGCCCAATGATCTAAAAAGCATAAGTACTAAAAAAAATCATCCATCCATCATTCATCTCATTTCATATAGTTTTCCTAAGTAAAAAAACCTAGTTTACTTAGGAAATGTATAAAATCACTTAAAAACCCCCTTTTCTCTTTTAGCCTAAGTTCAAATACATATGTGAAATGTTTTAACTTAGCGCTTTTTACATTACATAGTCATATTAACTACTAACATAGCTATTATATAATCTCGCACCATATTACCCTTTTCCGGTATTATTTAGTTATATATAAATCCCCCAAACATTATATAATCCCGCCCCCAGTTGAATACAACCATAATCCATAGTTAAATGGGATTAACGAATTTCTTAGAAATTTGTTATAACCAAAGTTCCCCACTGCACAAAGGAATTAATTAACCATCTGGGTTAATTAATAACCTACCCCGACCAATCAAAATAGCCCCGATGCGATTAAAACATTAAAAAATACGTCGGGCCCGCCATACATAACACCCTGACATCTCCTGAGCCCGTCAGCCGTCCAATATCTACCTCTTCATCCGACGGCTAACGATCATATTGTGACCACGCTTCTCACCTTGTTTTAACTTGCGTTCGCCCGGTCGTTTTCCACCCGTACCAAAGCGACGCGTCAGCCGCTCCACATGCTCGCTCGCCTTACACTTGATACCACTTAACCCCAAAAGCAGTGGGGCGTAAACCATTTACCACCCTCCACTAACGACAAGATGTCCCATCATGGTGACATCATATGCCCAATTAACGCCAAAATCACCCTCCAAACTGAATATCGTTAAAAAACGACGAAATGTCATTTTCGCTGTAGTTTTCTTCATTCAAGCTCCCATGCAAAATAACGACTGAAGCCACTGTACCAGCTTTTCAACTGCCACCCGGCCAAAGAGACCATAGCAATGTGCTCTGCAGTCCGTCATTCAACCTGCAGTTACACAATTTACCTCCTTAATCCAGGTATTTATCCATTTTACCAGTAACCCTGCAATTTCAGTTTTTCACTGAGAATTCTACCTAAAAAGATGAATTCTAGTTAAAAATAGCCTGTAGCTACCATAAAGAGACACCGAAACTGCTGTTTAAATCCATTTTTTCCACAGAAAGCCCGAATTCTAGTTTGAATAAACAAGAACCAAATATGGGAGCCCCCATAGCCCTGAATGTCACTCCCATGAATGCACCTCATAAGGACTTAGATTATTTACCCCTGGCTGACAAACATTTTCAAATAAAGGACTTATCTGGTGACATAAACCATCTCCAGGCCTTTTGCCAAGTCAGGGATAGTTATCTAAACAACACTGATATTTTCTGACTTTGGGAATCAAACATTCCCATGTATTTCCTCCCCTCAATCCATGTTTCCCAGATATCATTCATCAATGTTGTGCCAACTATGACCCTATCCATAGAGTAGTTACGTCCCCATCCCAAA
Organism: Pinus tabuliformis; assembly: GCA_031772625.1. Classification (NCBI taxonomy): domain Eukaryota; kingdom Viridiplantae; phylum Streptophyta; class Pinopsida; order Pinales; family Pinaceae; genus Pinus; species Pinus tabuliformis. The sequence goes on along the minus strand of CM062810.1, from coordinate 541,557,660 downwards.
TTTTCATTTTTCCCATAACTGCTGAATCTATCAATGAGATGTTATAGTTCCATCCCACTTAGTCCCTTGTCTCTCTTTCTATGGGTTATCTGCTTGAAAAATCTTCTCAATTGCCTAACTCAGAGATAACCCGTATTTCTTAGATGTTCATGAAACGAGACCACCAACCCCAAGGCCCTCCTCCCTATTTGCATGCCTGGTTCACTGAAACTGGGAAACTCATTGTTGACATGATATCCCTGATCTTGGGATTTAGGCCTAGTGAATTTGTTGATGACATCACCTTAGTTCTATTGTCAATGTTTACTCCAGGACAGCCCCTTGCTGTCAAAAATGACTATGCCACTTTCATTGCTAACAAAATCCATGATCAACTCCTAAATTTGGATAGAGAAGGAGTTTTCAAATACACTTCTTTCATATACCATCTTTTGCTATATCATCAACCAGATAGTTTCCATTTTCCCATCAGGAAACTAGACTCAAAGGGGAATTGAAGGTCTGTAATCTTTTGGAGCTCAGTCTTCCACAATACCTGGGACACTCTTTATACCTATAATGAATTCATTGATGCATTTTACATCCAGCATCCACTATGTTGATAGGAGCTCCCCCTCCTAGGATCACTGGTGACATAAAGAAAATTCTGCGACTCTCTAAACAGTATAGGATAGGTGACTGGTACCTATACCAAAATCACACAAAAATCAGAATGTATGGGTGTGAATTTTACCCTTTCAAGTTGCCTAAATATGTACCCATGAGATTATTTGCACTAGAGTATTTTAGACAGATCATCAATGCAGACTTAATCCAATTTTGTAATGCAAAGAAGAAGGCTCAGCTAAGAATCAAAAACCAGTTAGGCCCTTTTGTCATCAATTCTAGGGATGCATGGCAAGATGCTAAGAATATTTTAGAAGAACACCTCAAATTGAAGAAAATTTTTGGTGGGTACCATATGACCCAAATAGTTTCATAAGTGACAGAAAAGGGTAAGAAAAAGGCTATCAGTTTATACACATCATAGGATCCCAGAAATTGAACAATTTGCAAATTAGGATGAATGGATAGAAGGGACCCTAATAGAATAAATTAGTGAGCAAGAAAAAATGGAAAAGGCTATGAAAGATCTTGAAAAAGCCCTTGACCTGGACTCTTTTGGACGGGTATCTTTCAAGCGGCTTCAACAATCAGGAGTTGGTACATCCTCTGCTAGAACTTCTCAGCAGCCTGCACAGGAAACCAGCATACCCGTCACAGGGAATTCCAAGGGCAAAGAAGTAGAGAACACAGAGAAACCTACAATGACAAATTAGCAAGTACAAATTCCTCTAGCCCAAACTAAAGCAGTATAAATTCCAGCATTGCAAACGCCTCTAAATGAGGAAAGAAGCAAGAAGAGAGACAGAGAAGACACCACACCTATTAGTGGACCTGCAGAACAACTAGGAGCTAAGAGACAAAGATTGAATCCTCTGTCAGAAGAGGAAATTATTGAAGAAACAATAGACAGTCAGAGAATGGAAAGGGTAGTCTGCCATCAAAATTCCCTAGTGGTAGAAACATCAACCAGCTCACATAGACAAGAGCTAGAAAGATAGCTCAGTGTAGAAGTATCATCCACCAGGCCACAAAGTAAACAGGCCTCAGACATTAAGAAGGCTTTCACAGAGATAAAGGCCAGGAATGACCCAATAAGGCTTCAAATTTACAATCAGTATCTTAAAATGGCCTCGACAAACCAGCAAAGATTAATGTCAGCCTATGACATTAAAGAAGGCAACATGATAATGAGTTACTTTAAGCCTAAGGTGCAATAACCACAGTCAGCGGCTAATTACATCAGGACAAATTTGGAGGTCTTAGCCAAGTATATTCATCCTATGGACCAGATTGAGCTTCACAAATAGATCCAAGAGATGGTATATTCCACACTGGCTGATAAAGAAATGTTGGCTCATAAACTACAAAACTCCTTGGACAATACATCTGCTCAATTACATTTGTAGAAATCCTCTTCTCTGGCCAAGGACAACCGCATCAAATCATTAGAATAAATCATCATTGAACTGGGACATGATCCCAAAGATGCTAAAGGCATAAAGGCACTAATGAAGAAGAAATAAGAGGACATCGCTGCCCTGAGGAAACAGCTGAAGCTACCTCCTTCAAGGCATCCACAAACTGCAGAAGTTATACAATAGCAATCAGAAGAAGATATGATGGACCTGCTCATGAAACTCAATGAAAGATTAAATGATACAGATCAGGCATCGGAAAAAGCACTAAAGGAAAAGTAGGGAGAGTCAACTTCCCAGCCTCCTGAGGTAATCCCCATAGTCTCAACTGCAGCCCCCTCCACACTTGGAACAACATTGGCTCCAAATGTCCCGGCAGCCACAGTAGAGATAATCACAGGTACATCAATAGCAGGAATAGTACCAGGCAGCAGTAATAATATGAGCACAGAAGAATTGATAAAGGCCATGGAAGAATTGAGACTCCAAGTGTAAAAATTGAAACGAGTAAAAGAACAATTGGCAAAATTAGAAAGAAATTATGACAAATCCAAAATAAGTGTTGCAGAGAAAATAAGGGAAGTTAAAACATTAGAGAATAAAATGAGAACATTAAAAAATTATCTCACCCTAGATAAACCTCTGGCAAAAATCAAAGGAATTCTTTGGGCCAACATCAATCAATCCCTGAATAATGTTTGGTCCTCCATCCAAGTTATCTATGAGAAGATTGACTTAGTGAAAGCAGCCCAAGTGGAAATTCAAAAGACAAGAGTTCTATTAGGACAAATGCCTGAACAAGCCAACCGGCTTATACATTTTTTGAATACCAAGACCAGCGAACAACTGGAAGCAATTGAAATCATTGGCAGGACATGCACCATTCTGGAAATCAAAAGAGTTCTAACCAAGAGAACTTTGATGCAAAATTTGGAAAGAAGATGCCAGGATATGCATGTAGAGATTAATTCTTTCATAGAGAAGTTCACAGTTTTGAAGAATAAAGGTCTACCAAGTCCTTTAACAAGTAATGACCGACTAATGAAGCACATAGATTATGTACATAAATTGAATAAATATGGTGTAGATCAAGCTAGTTCATCAACAAGTGCTTCAGGAGTAAAATCACTCCCCACAGGCCAAGTTCTCTATGAAAACTCAGAGAACTTATTTTATATTGAGCATGAGGTAAAACATCTGTTTCAACTACAACCTAACTTCTTTAGATATGCAGATACTGATGAAACTCTAAGGAAATTTCAGAAGCACAAATTGCCAGAGCAAAAATGGTGGGAGACATGTTGGAAATTTTGCAAATTTATCTTTGGTAAAATGTAAATTGTTGGGCTATTTACCATGGTAAGATAAACGGGGATGAACAATGGTAGAAAGGGGTCAAACAGGTCAAAGTGTATTAGAGCAGGTAAAGAGTATCAGTTAAAACAGGGTAGCCAACACAAAGTTACCATAAAAGATAGCAGCAAGCCAGATTCTAGGGCCTGCCTCCAGCACACTCAGCAATAAAATGAACAACACAAAAATAGTTCACTTTCCTCCTATCTTGGAGACTAGTTGTCTCTATTCTTTTGTAAAATAGGATTAGTCATCACTAGAATATATCTCACTCTGTTATGAGATATTTTTTTTAAATAATTTGGATAAATACCCCCTCAATTGGAATATTGAGGGCGGATTCATATACATTGTTGTAATACTAGTTTTTTGGAATAAAGTGCTGATTGGATCAAATTTTCGCATGGCTTGCTGGATGAAGAATTGAAGCTAAAGACTTTTCACAGATTTCTTGAATCAAACACTGAATCAATAAGTCATCTACACTTTGTGTTTTAAAGTTTTCCTTGTTTCTTATATCATCTATGTTCATATCTGAATGATAAACAAGAATGATTAATTCGGAATATGCTTGATTGCACTCTGTTTTCAAAAGTTATCATTCTCCATGTTTTCTTCTGAAGTAGAATAAACAGTGAAATCTTGACTGCTCCTGTTTTCTATTTCATTCACTTAGATTATTGCTTAAATAATACTTAACTACTCTTTAGTAATAATCCATTCAATTTTCTTTTTCAAATGGTTGAAGAATTCTTAACTGCTCTTCACCTGTTTTGAAACCATTCCATTTATTCCAAACCTTTGTTGGTTCTCTATTTGACCATCTTGCTCTGTAAGACCATATTTTTCTAAGAAACCAAGTCTAGTTAAGTCACCTTACTTGACTCCATTAGCCCAATGGCCTGAACTACTCAGTCTTATCCCTCTGCTATTGAATCTCACCACCCAAATTCAAACAAACTCCCAAACTTCACAACTATCCTAATATCTTCAAAAAACAAAGCTAAAACATAAAGAGAGAGCCCTCTCTAGATGTATATTGGCTAGAATCTGTATCTAAAATATTGGTTTGTGGTTACCTTGGCCTCCTTTCCCCTTCTTACAACTTCTGGGAAAACCTGAGTGATGACACATCACATCAGCTCGGAGTTCAAACAACCAAATCATGAGAATTAGAAGGCAATCAAGCAAGTGAGAGACAAAGCACCAATTTATCTTGAGTTTGGGAGCCGAGCCTCCCTAATTTTAAGGAATTTGTTGGGGACTTCAGTAGTATAAGTAGAGAGGCCTAGGACCTCAGTAGGATTTAGATTTTTATTGTAAAACTCTAAGCTATTTTCGAGTTGCAATACTTGTGAAAGTTTTATTGATGTAATTTGTTATTTTGGTAATAAGAATGAGTTTTGTTTTGAGCCAGCACTGAGTTAACTCAGAGGACTAAAGCTCTTGGGTTAGGGCCCAACCCTAGTATCCAAGGCTCCTCTTTCTTGTACATGTATGTTTAGTTTATTTTCATAGCTTCATTGTTAATTTTCTTTGTAGATGCATTTCCATTACAGGTAGTGTAGATTAGATTGGTTGTTTATTAGTTTGCTTCCATTTTTGCCTTACTTCCAGGAGCAGGTTAGTAGGGATAAAAAGGGTCATCACAAGGTTATCAGCAGGTGTCTTGGCCTCACTTCCTCCCTCTGATATCTTGACTTGAGGAAGGGACCCTTAAGCAACCCCAAAAACACAAATTTCTAGTTCTTTTATGAGTTTTGGAGTTTGTTGTCTTTAAAGTAGTATTTGGTTAGTTTTGCAAGGTAGATTTCCATTTTCATCTCTTTCATCTTCATTTCTATAGCATATCTCATCCATGGTTTCTTTCCTTTCAACAACTTTCTTCATGCATAGTGTAGGCAATTAATTCATTAATTCTGCTTTTCTAGTTTACGAAAATGTTTCTTGTTTGCATCGCTTTTTTGAAGAAATACATGTTTTATGTAGAGCAGGTGCTTCAGGAGGAGACTAATACTTCATAGCCAGTAACCACCTTCCACTCCATCCACCTTAGCCATCCCTTCTTTTCACCATCAACTTCACTAGTTTTTCATCATTTTTCATAGAAATCCTTCCAAGCACATTGAGCGAATCCTGCCATCTACTATCTCTGATGTTGACTCCTGAGTGATCCTAGACCTTCTCCCAATTCATTCCACCCATCACACACCTTTCCTAGGCCTTCCATCACCTCCAATATGTCACATTTTTCTCTTGTCTATATCGTGTAGGTTTACAGGGGATCCTGTAGGTTTCTAGTACATCCTGTAGGTTTTCCTGAAATGTCGTGTGTTAAGGCCGAATTTATGGAAAACCTCTAGGAAGTCACCAAAATCCCCCTAAGGGTCTTCCACACCATCCAACCATCTCATAAACCTTCCAGCCATCCTCAAACATCCTTAATTCATCTGCCACATCCACAAATGCAATTAGTTTGCATACTTGATTTTGCATAAAAAGACGAAAAAGAAAAAGCAGTTTTAGTTCAGTCTCTTTACTTGCACATTAGTGATGTTTGATTATTCTTACTTCTATAACTTAGATAGTAGCATTTGTTTCATGCTGATTTACCATTTCTTCCAAGCATATTTTCTTAGTGGTTAATTAGGAAATGGTGTGATTTAGCATTACATGTCAACCTTCTCCATTATTGTAGTAGAGTAACCCTCTCTTAGAGTAGATTTACCTTTCTTCCATCAAAGAATCAAGCTTCTTCTACCTTAATAGAAGTGTAATTTAGAACCCCAGTGGTCTCTTTCTAGCTGAGCAATGACAATATGAAGGACCATCACTCTCACTTGTGTATACAGCATTGTCACCTCCAAGTTTGTACGAACCCCGGGTTGATAAAGTAAAGTTGGTAGCCCAGGAGTTGCAACATCCTTGCTGCAATGCTGGTGCTCATCACCTTTTGGCACGATTTCCAAGGAGGTGTATGAGTAAAATGTGATTACTTCTTTCTTTTCTTCTATTTCTTGTCTTCAATTTTCTTCCATTAGTTTATTTCTGCAAAAGTAATCTAGTTGTTTCCTTTCTTCCATTTTGCAAGCAAGAGTTCAATTCAGCAAGTAGATTTTTCATTCTGTCAGTAATTTTCATTCAATTAACAATTTCAATTCTGCAAAGTACTTTCCAAGTTTGAAAAAAAAATACAAAACCAAACCAAAAATATTTCCTTTCATGCCTTGTAGGAATAGGGACAGCTTAGGGAAATTTTTTCCAAATACCCCCACTGCATCAAACAACCAACCTTCCCTCTTCTTCAGTGGTTGTGAACTAGAGGAACCCTTAGGTGAGCAACATGACATATTCGAAGAACCTACAAGGGAAGGAGAAGAAGAAGAACCCATTCCTACTAAACCAATGGTAGAAAACAAAAATGACAGAGGGAATAGAGAGAGAGTTGAGGGTGCCTTCCCCATCAGGGAAACCAATGGGGACACTAAGATGAGAAATATAAGCCCCTCTGCCCTACCTCATTTCCATGGCCTGACCACAGAGGACCCTGACACTTTCCTATTTGATTTTGTTGTTATATGTCGAACCTATGACTATACAGATGATGAGCTAAAGTTAAAACTATTTCCATCTACCCTCAAGGATGCAGCATTGCGTTGGTTCATGGGTTTACCTGTAGATAGCATCACAACTTAGGCTCCAATGTATCAGGCCTTTAACAACAAATATTGAGACTATTGTCCGTCAAAGGATACTAAAGAAAATATTTTTAGGATGACCATAGGCAATGATGAATCCCTAGTGGATTACGAAGAAAGATTCCAGCTTAGTTACAAAAGGGCCCAATGCACACTTGACCCTGAGTCACTAAAGCTAGTCTTGCTTAGGTGAGTAAGGGAAGATATGTTGGATACCCTACATTTGTTAGTAGGAGGAGATATTTACCAATTGCCCTATTAGGATATCAAGACTATCTTTAGAAAGCATTATAGGGAAGCTAGGAAAGAGGGTAGTGGTAGTCAACCTATGGTCAATAGATCATCTTCCAAATCATCCATCAAGGGTGAAATTGGAAGCATGCTAGAAGATTTCAAAAGTGAGATGCTGCAAACCCTTGCCTTGCAAATGGACACCATGCACATTAAGAAGAAGTAGGAGGAAGTAGAGAGAGCCTTGGCCATTTCTTGTCCTAGATGCACCAGGAGGCATCCTAGGAATGAATGTCCATTGAACTTTATTGAAATTTTCTTAGTCCGTGAAGAAAACCACTGCATAGACAACTGCCCTTCTTGGCCTAGACTCAAAGTTGTATATCAAGGAGCTGAAGGTGTCATTGAACAACTCTTCTACATTAGGCAAACGAGACCTCATGGGCCTACACCATACCAGCAGGGCATGTAAGGGTCATCCCATGCATATTACAACCCCAACCGAACCACAACCATACCTTCTTGGGGACCACCTGCTCATCCTTCCTCGTCTACACCCCCTCCTTGGTCCTTTTGCATATTAGTATCACTCACAGCTAGCCAGCTAGTCATTTCAACCTTATGCATCGCCCCAGGGGTGGAGGCCCCAATACAATAATGCTCCAGCTCTATTGCCTCCACCACCTGCCCAACCATAGCTGCTACACTTTTCTCCATCCAAGAAACCCCAGATGCCTGCCCAGCCAAATCCGAACCTGAACAATAGGCAGGCTCAACAAGTATACAGTGGAGAGACATCGTATCTAGCTTATGTTGTGGAAATCTAGGAGATTAACCTGTGGTCTAGGAGATTTTTCCTAGATAACCAACCTCCACCTCCACCTAGGGAGGTTGAGGACGAGAGAGAGGAAATAAATATTAAATTGAATCTAGCCTTTCCAAAGAGATTAGCCCAACCACTCCACCCTACCCCAGAAGAGATTGAACTTCTAGGAGAATTGAAAATTCTATGTGTAAATATTCCACTTCTCCAAGCAGTAAAATATGTTCCTATTTATAATAAGTTGATTAAGGAGAGGTGCTTCAAGAATCCAGGGAGGAAAAGGAGGGATTCCCCTACCATTAATGTCATTAGGGAGCTATTCGACTTAATTCTGGGGTAGGTAATCTGTCCAAAATATTTGGACCATGGAAGCCTTGTAGTAGATGTGCACATCAATGGCACTATTGTCCCACACACTCTGATTGATATTTTGGCTTCCATTAATGTGATGACCAAAGACACCATTCTCAAGCTCAACCTCCAAGGTTCATTGAGGAAGACCACAATAGTTCTACAACTTGCAGACCATTCCATAACCCCTGAGGGAGTTCTGGAGGATGTGATGGTCTTGATTAACTCTTCGGAGTACCCTGTAGATTTCCTAGTTCTCCAAAGCTAAGGCTAAGCTTACTGGTTACCCTCTCATCCTTGGGAGACCATGGTTGGATACTGCCGATGCTTACATTAGCTACAGAGATGGGAATATGACCATCAAGAATGGGCATATGTCCAAGAAATTAGTCCTATACCCTCCTGCTCAACCTTCTCTAGAGCATGATTTACCTTTATGGTTGGACGAGGAGGAAGAAGATGAAGTTTATTCCACCCAACTTTATACTTTAGAAACAACCATGGGAGGAGGACAGTAGGATGAGGATGACTTGATTGAACACCTACTCCAAATTCCAACTCCCAGTTCATTGCCCTTAGAATAATTAGTAAAGGAAACCCAGAACAATCATCCAATTGACTTATTCTTGGCCAATTCCAACCTAATCCATGTCAAAACCATAGAATTCAGCGCAGAGAGAATCTTGAAAATCAATCCATCTCTTTCTACTCTCTAAGAAGAGAAGTTATGCAACATGATAAAGGAAAATATAGAAGCCTTTGCTTGGAGTTACAAGGAAATGAAGGGAGTACACCCGTTAGTGTGTACTCACCACATATACATAAAATAAGGTTGCAAGCCAGTCTAACAACCTCAAATGAGGATGAATCCAACTCTTAAAGATATAGTCAAAGAAGAACTACAAAAACTGCTAGATATAAGAATCATTTACCCTATCTCCAACAGTGAGTGGGTCTCTCCTTTGGTGTTACTTTCAAAGAAAAATGGTAAGTGGAGAATTTGTGTCAATTACAGGGAGTTGAACAAAGCCACAAAGAAGGACCACTTCCCTCTACCCTTCATTGACCAAGTGCTAGATGGTCTGGCAGGGAAAATGTTTTTCTCTTTCCTAGATGGATTCAGAGTGTACAACCAAATCCAGATTAGCCTAGAACACCAGGATAAAACCACCTTCACTTGTTCTTGGAGTACTTTTGCCAATAGGGTGCTTCCTTTTGGCCTATGCAATGATCCTGCCACTTTACAGAGATAAGTCCTGAGTATTTTCACCGAATTAGTCCTTGATGTTATGGAAATTTATATGGATGAATTTACACCTTATGGCTATGATTTTCAAGAAGCTCTATCTAACCTAGGCAAAGTACCACACAAATGCATTGAAATGAACCTATCCCTCAGTATTGAAAAATGTGAATTCTTGATGACTGCAGGGACCGTGCTAGGTCATTCAATATCTTAGCAAGGACAACAGGTGGACCCAAACAAAATAGTTATCACCGAAAGGGTCCCACCTCATCAAAAGTAGAGAGATATCAGAAGTCTCCTAGGGTTATCTGGATGTTATATAGTAAAATGATCCCCTCATCAACTTAGAGGGGAAATACATGATGCCTGAAGCAAAGACCAAGATCACAAGCCTTGTTTCCACACCAACGTTGGCTAAACACTGACAACATGCTTTATAAAGCTTCTCTGTAAGCCTAAAGGAGCATTAGAAACCCTACTAACTCTAGTTGTTAGTTCAGGAACAACGTTAGTGGATCCTAATGAGCATCTAGAGTTCAAAGGAGCGAACTGACTCATAAATATCTATATATTCCCCCCTAAATCCACTCATAAAAGCAAGGAAACATCTCAAGTTCGACCTATTTGTGGGATTTCTAAATCCTAATGATGGAGGAAAATGGGAAAGAACTGAAAAGCATGGAAACATCATTGCTTTTACCTTAAGAGACTTATGGAGGAACTTGAAAACCCTAACTCAATTGCTACATGAGAAAAGCTAGGGCTATGGTGATAGAGGCCAGATCATTTGAAAGGATAGCTTACTTGATTGTCGAGCATAGTCTCAAATCTAAGCATAAGAAGTTGGTAAGAAGGGGGAGAGAGAGAGAGAAGCTATAGGCGTAAAGGAAGGTTGATGCAAAAGATGGTTGTAATCACTCTTCCGACATTAATATAGGGTATCTCCATTCTCCATACACAGTGTGTTTTATCCTATAGTAGAATTGGTGACTCTGCTAGGGACTATACATTTAGTTCATGGTTCACTCGAAAATTTCTTAGTTTCCTCCTCATTCTAGACCTGCCTATACTTGTGCATTCCTTTTCTGGCCCATCAAGACCTTGTTGCACTCTTCCCTCATATATTCAACCTTGGATCTAATCCCAAAATCCCTGTTTTGAACTCTTTTCCCACACTAACACAGGTTAGTAGAGTAAACAGAGCTTTATAAAGCTCTATGTCTACACAAACAGTGCGCTAGTGGAGCCAATAACTCTTTATGGCCTCTGCTAAAGAGTGTTAGTCACCCAAATCTTAACATGTAGTTGTGTCTGAAATCTGAAAGGGATGGGAAACCTGCTCATGGACTGAAAAAGGATCTGTAGCTAAACATTGTTAGCAAGATCTGTTGGGAATGGAATCGCCCCACAACATGTTTTGGGGCTCAAAGCCCAAGTTTTTGTCAAAGGTTTTGTAAGACTCCGCGAATTGTAGGCATGGAGCACGAAGTATAGGATGAGTCATATGGTTGTTTGCCCTAAAGTATTGTAATGTAATGTAAAGTCATGTCAGCCTAGCCATGGTCTGCAGACTATGGGATTGTATAAATAGAGTGAGGCTCTAAGTTGTAAAGAGAGAAAATTGGAGAGAAGAATAGGAATGGTTCAAGCATAGAGTAAGTGTCTAATTGTATTGGGTTGTAGTGGTAAGAAGAGGCTCTGTAGTTGAGTGTGCAGAGGCCTAGTAGAGACCATAGCTCAGTGTGCGGACCCCTGCAACTGAGTGCTAATGAACCTTATAAATGGGTAATTATATGGGCTCATTTCACCTCCTAACCTAGTCAAATCAACTACTCTATTAGATTATTGTATGATTTTCTGATTATATTTATGCTTATAGAGTGAGTTGAGTTAGTTATGATGCCATGTGGTCTAACATGTGTTTAATGCAGATTATTGATGAATTTTTAGGTCAAAGTCAAGGATCCAGTGAACAAATGGGAGAAATAACTCAAAGTGGAAAAAGGAGAGGACTTATAGGAGGGAATCCCCGTCATTTATTACTCCTCGCTTGGAATTCCCCTTCATTCAGCTCAGAGTAGAAGCAGCCAAGTCATGCACTAGAAGGCAGCCGAGCAAGTGGAAGATGATTGATGATTATCTCGAGTTTTGGGAGCCAAGCCTCCCTGATTTTAAGAAAGTTATTGCTAGCTTCATTTGTATATGTATAGAGGCCTAGGGTCTCACTAGGGTCAAATTTTTGTTGTATTTTTACTTATGTAAACTCTGCTCCAACATCGAGCTTATTATTTTGTGACAGTCTCATGTAATCATGTATTGTTTTGATAATAAATATGGAATCCTTTTTGAGCTAGCACTGAGTTACCTCAGAGGGATGAAGCTCTTGGGTTAAGGCCCAATCTAAGCAGCCAAGCTCCTCTTTACTTTTATTTTTATGGTCTATTTCAGTTGGTAGATTAGGTTGATGTTAGATGTATTTCTTTTATGGTTAAAAATAGGTTGCTTTTCATGATTCAATAGTTTTCTTCCATTTGTGCTTTCTATACTAGGTTAAGCAGTGATAAAGAAATGATTCAAAAGGCTAGCAATAGTGCCTTGGCCTCTCCCCCTGTCTTTGGGACCATGATTTGAGGTAAATACCCATTGCTACCCCAAAAACACAGATTTTCCTCATTCATAGGACTTCTAGTGTTTGTAGCTTTTTAGTTGGTTAATATTATAGTTTTGCTTTGCTTAAAAACTTCTTCATTATGCTCACTTATTTATTTACAATAGTATTCTTTCATGCTTTCCTTTCTTGCAACATTTCTTAGCATTTCCTTTCATAGATCATAGTTTAGACTATTTTGATGCAAAACTCTGTTTTCCTAGATGCACTTGTTTCATTGCTTGCTTAATCTCATTGGTTGATTGTCAGTTGTTTATGCAGAAGATCTTTTCTAGTAGTAGGCCAGCCTATCAACCATCCCATTCTCCATCTGACCCATTCTGTACATGTCACCCAAGTCTCCCCTCAAGTCTCCCTTAGCTTCCTGCATTTTCCATTCAATTTCTTCCACTCTCCTTGAGAAAATCCAATAATCTCTCTCTCCTAATGATTATTGGTAGACCCTAGGTGCCCTAACACCTCATTCCAACATTCATACACCTTTTCCACCCAATCTCACACCTTCAAAATAGTCAAAACTACTCTCGACCTCCTCCTGTAGGCCTCCTATAGAACGCTATTTTTCCTCTTGCAGATTTCCTGTGTCCTCCTGTAGATTTTCCTGTAGGCTTTCTTTTGAAGGCCGAGTGTGGGAAAAGCCTCCAAAAGGCCACCTGAGACCTCCTAGGACCCATCCACACCATCCTCCATCCTCTCAAATCCCAAAACCACACTCCAACGCCACCTATTCACTGCCACATTCACAAACAATCAATTACATGCATGTCAAATTCACATAAAAATACATAAAAATCCAAAAAGATGTTTTTTACTTATTTACTTCCAGAAATAGCTTAGTTAGATGTTGTTTACTTCCTTCAGTAGGTAATGGCATTATTTTCATGGTTTTCATAGTGCTCTCTGCAAAAGTAGGATTAATTGGCTAATTAGGATTTACTTGGTTTGATTTACATATCAGTGTTTCTCCTTTCTGCAGTTAGAGTAGTACCTGTAGAATAGTCTTTCTCTCCTTTCATCACATGTAGAGCTTCTTCTGGAATCCATAGAAGTTGGCTTGAGCTCCTAGTGATTTTGCACCAGCGGACCAAGTGACAACCTGCAGTAAGAACTAGTACTTATGCATACAACACCATCGCTTCCAAGTTTGTTACGAACTATCAGGTTGGTAAGAGTAAAGTAGGCAGCCCAGGAGTTGCAGCATTATTGCTGCAGTACTGGTTCTCACCACTTTTTGGCGCCGTTCCCGGGGAAGTGTCAGAGTATTCTATGATTACTGCCTTCTTCTATTTTCTATTGCAACATTCTGCTAATAGTTTATTTCAGCAAAAGTAGACTAGTCATTTCTCTTCTTTCAAGTTCTTCATTTCCTTTCTTTCCTTTCCAATTCTGCAAATTTCATTTCAGCAAAAGTAGGATAATCTTTTCTCTTCTTTCAAGTTCTGAATTTCCTTGCTTTCCTCTTCAATTCTGCAAATTTCATTTCAGCAAGTTCATTTCAGCTAGTTGCAATTTTTTTTGTTCAATCAATTTCGGTTTTGCGGGTACTATCAGTGTAGGGAAAAAGAAACAAAAATCAACCAAAAATATTTCCTTTCATGCCTCGTAGGAATAGAGATAACTCAGGAAAATTTTTGTGCAACACCCCGACTGCTTCACACAACCAACCTTATCTCTTCTTCGGTGGCTGGGATCAAGAAGAACCCTTAGGTGAATAGCCAGACATATTTGAAGAACTTATAGGGGAAGAAGAAGAAGAAAACATTCCTTTGGAGCCAATGGCTAAACACATAAATGCTAGGGGGAATGGAGAGAGAATAGAGGGTACCTTTCCCATTCGGGAGACCAATGGGGACACCAAAATGAAGAATATAAGCCCTTCTACCCTACCTCATTTCCATGGTCTGACTATAGAAGATCCTGACACCTTTTTGTTTGAGTTTGTTGTTATCTTTCAAACCTATGACTATGCAGAAGATGAGAAAAACTTGAAACTATTATCTTCTACTCTCAAGGATGCAGCATTGCGCTGGTTCATGGGATTACTTGGCAATAGCATCAAAACTTGGGCTCAGATGCAGCAAACCTTTAACAACAAGTATCGAGACTATTGTAGGTCAAAAGATACTAAAGAAGAAATTTTTCGAATGACTATAGGAAGTGATGAGTCCCTGGAAGACTATGAGGAGAGGTTCCAGCTTAGTTACAAAAGGGTCGGGTGTACACTTGACCTTGAGTCTCTGAAGTTGGTCCTACTCAGGGGAATTTGGGAAGATCTTTTAGACACCCTCCATCTACTGGCCAGGGGAGACATCTACCAACTATCCTATGAGGACATAAAGACTATTTTTAGGAACCATTCTAGAGCATCCAGAAAGAAAGGTAGGGGGAGTCAACCCATAGCCAGTACCTCTTCCTCTAACTCATCCATTAAAGGAGAAATTGGAAACATGCTGGAAGACTTCAAGAGTGAGATGTTGCAGACTCTTGCCATGCAAATGGATACCTTGCATATCAAAAGGAAACAAGAGGAAGCAGAGAGGGCTTTGGCCATTTTTTGCCCTAGATGCACCAGGAGGCATCCTAGGAATGAATGCCCATTGAACTCTATAGAGGTTTGTTCAGTCTGTGAAGAAAATCATTCTACAAATAAGTTCCCTTCCTTACCTGGACTTAAAGCTGTATATCAAGGGGTTGAGGGAGTCACTAAACAACTCTATTACATCAACCAAAGGAAGTTGTATGGACCTCGAACATACCAACAGGGGATGCAAGGGACATCTTAGGCATAATACAACCCCAACCAAGTCACTTCCATACCTTCTTGGGCCCCCCTGCTCATCCTTCTTAGTCCACACCTCCTCCTTGGTCCTTCACATCTCAATATCATGCCTAACTAGTCAACCATTCAATTCAATCCTATTCTCGGCCACCACCTCACTAGAATGCACCTCATCAAGGGTGGAAGTTGCAATACAACTCTCTTCCCACTCTTTTGCCTCCACCACCTACCCAACCAAAATCGTTACATCCTGCTCCACCAAAGCAACCCCAAATTCCTACCCATCTGAATCCGAACCCGAACAAGAAACAGGCTCAGCAAGTGTATAGTGGGGAACCATCATGCCCAACTTATGCCATGGAGATTCAGGAAATTAACTTGCTATCTGGGAAAGTCCTCCCAAATAGCTAGTCTCCACCTAGGGAGGTTGAGGAAGATAAAGAGTAAAGTGAACCTAAAGCAATTACACCCTTTCCTAAGAGACTATCCGTGACAGTCCAGCCTACCCTAGAAGAAACTGAACTCTTGGGTGAATTGAAACATTTATGCGTGAAGATACCACTTCTCCAAGCCATAAAAGATGTGCCTATATACAATAGGTTGATCAAAGAGAAGTGCTTTAAGCATCTAGGAAGGAACAAGAGAGATGCCCCAACCATCTGTTAGTGCCTAAATCCACCTCAGGCTGAAGGAAGGCAAGTCTAGGGTAACACCAAAACATGCTTAACCTAGTAGCTAGCCCTACCAAGTCAGGAGAGGGCTCTCTCCTTGTCAATCTCAATTATAAT
Organism: Pinus tabuliformis; assembly: GCA_031772625.1. Lineage (NCBI taxonomy): Eukaryota > Viridiplantae > Streptophyta > Pinopsida > Pinales > Pinaceae > Pinus > Pinus tabuliformis. Next base: position 541,541,702 of record CM062810.1, on the reverse strand, counting down.
ATGGAAACTAGGGCTTGAGATGACTAAAATGAATGCTGATTTTAGGATAGGTATAGAAAATTAGGATTTCTAGTTTGATTTTAAGTTTTGGTTGCTGGATCAACTGGAGAAGGCAGATTGGAACTGGGAAATCTACTCAGGAATACAGTCATGTCCTGTGGGGCAGGGTAGACCAGAGCTTATGTACTAGCAAAGGATTTGATATTATATAGTAAGATAGCTGAGGAGTTAAGGAGGGCATAAGAAGCTATGAATCCTATTTAAATAGTATAAAACATTGAAAACTAAATGCAATCCCAAGATAAAGCACTATAAATCTAGTGTATTTTGTATATTCGCCTTGATTCACTTAGTTTAGAATAAAGTGATAGATGTGATACATATATAACATCAAAAAAACTCATTACAAAGAAAGAAAAATACATAAAACTCACTATCACAAGAATCACACAAAAATAGCTGTGAAACCTGGTTTTGTTCATTGCCAACTACTGATACAAAATGTTCAGTGAGTCCAACACTTCTGCCAAAGTCCAACCTTTACAAATGAATCAAAAAGTACATGATATAGGCAAGGAAACTACTCAAGCTAGCTATCAAGGTCGAATCCATGAGAAAAGGGGTGGTTTTAACCATATCTAAACTAAGAACAAGAATATAGGTAGTGGAACAACTTGCCTCTAAAACCAAGGAAACCAATTCATTTAGTTTCAAAACCACCTTTGACTTGATGTATCTACCCTATTAAGTTTTTTATATCCAAAATTACATCAAATTACATCATTCACCATGATGATTTCATCAAGAGAGCAAGAAAATGTCAACTATAGAGAAAACTAGGCGAAATCTAGAAAATCAGGCAAAACTAGCACAGTTCATCCTATGCGCAGCGCCACTAATCCTATGCGCAGTGCTTTTTCTAGGCCAATTTTGGAAGGCTTCCCAGAGTCCAAATCAGGTGCAAGATTGCTCATTGGAAAGCTTGTTGAGTATAATTTCTATAACAGCTTGAATTTCTAAATTTGGAGTCCATTTTCCCCTCCAAAAATTGATTCTCCCAAGACTACTTCCTGTGTAGCAAAAAAGTAGCAGAGAGGGCACTTTTTGGGTGTTTTTTGCACTTTTGGAGACCTAGAACTTGTCCAAAATTCTCAACCATTTTTGAGCTTCCAAAATTTTCCATGCTGATTCCAGAAATATAAACTTTTTTGCAAATGGATGTCCCCAACAAAAGCCCAGTGCCGATGGCACTGCGCACCTCTTGAAAAAACCTGTTTTTTACATTAAAATTTTCAAAAATGACAAAACTTGCTCCAAATTTCTTAAACTTTGGAATGAGTGATCCTTGTTAGGTTATTTGATGGGCCAATGATTCTTTAGCCAAGATATTTGAGTTTATCATGCTCTTTTTTCTTTCTTAAGGCCCTTTTTCAACTTAGCCTTAAGCCTCTTCATTATGCTGTTAACATACTGTCCTTTGTTCCATTGTTCACCAACATTTGAAATGCTTGTTGCTTCTGAGATAGTGGTAGGTGACAAGGTGAAGGAGACACCAGCAAGGTTCACTTGGCCATTATGTAGATGAGTGACAAACAACCGGGCAAGCTCATAGCAAGAATGATGTCTAAAAAAAGATATAGCAAGAGGACAAGCAAACAACTCTGTGAGACTGATAGTTTCCTCCTGGATGATCTTCCCCCCTTTGTGTGGATTTCTTGGTACATGAGCTTCTCTGGAAGAATCACTGAGAGTTTCCTCTTCCCTCTCATAATATGAATGCTTATGAATTTGAAGTGAAAGCAGATGAGTATGAAGAGATTTTGAAATATGAGGTAAGAGTGTGTATAAGGAAGTGAATGCTAGGAGGAAGGGTTTCTTTTTGGAAATGAGGGAAGTGAATGGTGTTATGAATGTGTTATAAGGGGTTTGATAGTGAAGTGGATGTAATGAAAGAGTAAGATGTGGGAGTTAGGGTTTGGGAATAGTATGTAGAAGGGTTTATATGTGGAGGGTTAGAGTTTAGTGAAAATAGATTAAGGGAATGGGGTTTAGAGAAAATAGTTTAAGGGAATAGTGTTGTGGGGAAAAGTGCCTATGCAGGACGACCCTGTCCACCTAAGGTGTGATAGTGCCTTAGCAACAAACAGAAACAACTATTCTTGTGTTCTTCTTTATGAATTAAGAACGAATAGAGATGAGATGGACTAACCGGTGTCTTTCGCTAGTCCTTTGATCCGGTTTCTCTTCTATTTGATAGCTCCCAGCTACTTGCCTTCTCACTCGCCTAGCTTTACCAAGTTCCTGCAAGATCACAAAAGGGGAAAACTACACAAAGACATGGATTCATATTCATAACTAGCTCAGGATTAGATATAAGCTAAACATACTAATGCAATCATACATCAAAGACACATCAGCATGTAGGAGAAACTCAAATAGTTTTATTGATGTAATAACAAGGTTCAGGAAGAGATACAACCAAGTGAGTCCCAATCCAGCATCAACCTCCCAGCAAAGGAATCCCGTCTTCACCTCCTTCAAAGCATAAAGTACCCAATGCACTAATCTCAAACCAACAACAATTCTCTACAATGTACAAAATTCCAGCCCCTGGATCTCTGGGATGAGGGATCCATATATAGATGTTTGGAGAGAGGATGAGTCATCTTGTCATCTGACTAGTGTCCTCTCCCTCTATCAGTTCTTGCTTCCACTTGGAGGCTGAGAGCCTCTTACTCATCACTGGTCGAGCTCAGTGAGGCAAGTGTCATGGAGGAAGATTCTGGAAGCTTCCATTGTCTTTACACCTCGCGGAATGGCACTGCCATTTGTCATTTCCCGCTCAGTGCACCCTGGTAGTGCATTTGGGTGCGTTACAATGCACCTAGCTAGTGTATTGGGGTGCTTTGCAACGCACGTGGCTAGTGGAGCCACTGAAATGATCCTGATTTGACTGTTTTTGAGCAGTTTCTGGTGGAGAACTTCTATGAGAAGCTGTGGTTTGCTGGCCTTGTTCCTTTAGGGGCAGGAACAACACTTTTAGGGACTTTGGATCCCTTGGTTTATGGACATTTCATGCTCAGAGCTGTAAGGCACAAAAATGTCTATAACAATTGCCCCCGAAAGTATGAGGCCGTTTATCGGGTGAAATGCTTTATTAGGAGGATCTGAAGTTCTTTCAATGCTGGGAGGAGACTTGTTATAAGATACAATACAATACATTATTTTCATACTGTTTTCATGATCTAGCTGAGGCGGGCATTCCCATGCTCAACTTTATAAATTCATTTTCATGTACATAGAACAGACAATCATCTGATGGTAGACTGATGATTCTGATAGAGCCATCATCCTTTTGGTAGGATGATTATCTGTGCTGCAAGGCTGTACATTTCCATGTCTTAATTTTCCTGAATATATATCGTAGCCCAGATGGATGAAACTAGATTCGGGGTCTTCAATCTCGTCCGATCTTCACTCTAAGTACAAGTCGATCCATGTGAGAAATGTTTTGAAGTCGACCATGGAAAGACATCGCTTGATTACCAGTCAATGATGTAAACTGCTAACAAGCGCGAGAGGAATCACCGATAACGATGATGACCCTCAAGGTACTCCAGTACAATTCACATGGTGTGAAAAGAGGACTTGGTGTCGAACACCACGCAAAATCTTTTGGTCGAAGGTCATTGATGTATACCTGTCGCCGAAAGTGAGAAACTTGCCATTGAGGCATGCAAGCTTCAAAGTACTAAGGGGGGTGTTCCTAGATCAACTTCTTTGATAATGAGCTGATGTCGACAAGAAGCGATCCGTCAAAGGAGGGCCTTAATGAATCCCACATCAATGACACGGAACGGAGCAAATGATTTTGATGGAGGTGAAAACGATCTGATGATATATGGTTCAGGGTGGCGGTCATGAAAGAGTATAATGTATGGTAGTGGATGGGACACAGGTGACTTCTCTGAATGACTTCTCTTGAACATGTGGCAACACTTATGCGATGGATTGGCAGCATTTACCCCAAATGTGGATGGTATGGTGAGATCATGGTGATGTGACCGGTGAATGAAACAACCCAACCCGATTGTGGTACGGAGGAGAAGTGTCATGTTCAAGAGCGACTTGCTACCAATAAAGTTTCTTTGAGTTTTTCCCAATTTTTCCCCAGTCATTGCTGACCAGTACCTCTTTATTTTTGTCAAGCTTGAGGAGGATAACATATGCTTGTTCTATAATTCGCCCTTCGGGCAAACCCATCGCTATGTTTTAACGAGCCTAGCGATAGTGAAACTCGTTCTCGTCTACAGACAAGTTTGTCGCTATTTAATGCTTTTAACGAGTCTAACGACAAAGATAACTCGGTCCTTTTCATTTTTAGAGAGTCTGAAAAGGTATGTAAAGTTAACTCCGGAAGTCGTTTTTCGTCATCTAATCCCTTGAGTCCGAAAAATTATAAAACAATACATAAGGGATGAATCTTCGATAGTTTTAACGAGCCGAACAAAACAAGCGCTCGATCTTTTTGTGCAATAATCCCTCAGGTCCAAAAAGATTAAAATCTAGAGGAGGGATAGCTCTTCCGGTCGCTTTAACGAGCTGGAAGGCCAAAACTCGGAAATCTTTTCATATTTTACGAGTCAGATGAAAAGAGCTTAAAGAAGACTCGTCTTTTGAGCAACGAGTGATAAAATGGGTAGCAGCCGATTCCAGGTAAGGTTTGGAATTTTCCAATCACGACAATGTCACAAGGATGGCCAGTGAAATCACTCTTCGCAGCTGTTCCTCAAAATGGGTAAACAATCAAATGGAGGTGAATGATCGGCCAATGGAAAAGTGGAGGTGACGGTGCAAACACGACCAAGGCTTTAATGGCTGATAATGGTGCATTCACGGTGGTTATTTACCGGAGGATAGTTCATTTTTTAACGAGCTTAAACGCGGATTGAAACACTTGCTCGATCTTATGTTTATTTTTTAATGAGCATGAACTATGTGCTAAAACTGCTCAATTATCCAGTCATATGATAAGAAAGTCGCATATAGAATGGCAACATTTAGATTTTTGCCCCACATCCTTTCTTTATGCAAGTTATGTGACGACTAATCCTACGAGTTTAAAGGGTTAGCCTACAGGTTTAAAGGGAGGACCTAAAAATTTAAAAAATAAATAGACGCCCCTTGCTTGCACTCCAAAAGGTTCGAATGCCCCCAGGTATAAAATATGATTTCAAGGTTACCCCTCAATTTGCAGACAAAACATTTGTTCTATCGGGAAAGGCCTACCTCTTTCAGGTTACCAAAGATTGCTCTATTCGCGGCTCGAATAAAACACTTCCTCGGCGATGTTTACCGAGATAAACAAAGGTGAGTGACAACGAGCGCCAAACACATAACTTTGACAAGAGAATCTTATTCCAGAATAACCCCTCTTCCAAGACGGACGGGGTACAGACTAGTCATATTCTCCCGCGGAAACCTACCCTATACCCGAAGTTTTCCTGCCGAAGCAGACCAGGATGCATGCCCCCTGGGTTCCAGTCATATCCTTCCGAATTACTCGTGCTCATCGGGAGGACGGACCGTAGGTTGAGACACTTCTTGCGTGAAGAGACCATTTAGGGATGGTATATGACTATTTGCTATGCGTGATCCGGGAAATGAAAGCTGGTCCACGAGCTTGACCACTCTTCCTTCGTGTGGAAAACACATTACTCTAAAGAGTGAGGAGACGATGGCTCCCATGCAATAAATATAGTCTCGTCCAAGGAGTAGGTTATAATCCAAGGGTCCTTGAATGACCATTACGTTCATTTGAACAGTCTTCCCTCTCAATGTTATGGGCACATTGGGAAGGATCCCTAAAGGTCGACTGGTTCCTTTATCAAAGCCTGTCAAATTTCTCATCTCAGGCAAAAGCGATGGCAAACCAAGCGCCTTCCAAGCAGTAGAGGAAAGGATACTCACAGAAGCCCCCTCATCTATGATGGTACCAGCCATGACCATTCTATATATTTCGACGATAATTTTGAATGGTATGCTTGTTGGTAAACGGGGTCTGCCTAGTTGATTCCAGTCGAAGGAGACAACTAGGTTGCTTGGAGGTGGGACCGAGTAGACGGCCGGGTACGGCTCTGACGAACTTCCTTCCTGCGGTAAAGGAATGGGTAAATTGCCCCCTTGTTCGTTGGAGTCTGTGTTGATGAAGAAAATCTGTACGGTGTCGTCTTTATTCTCCTCTGTGACGGTATCATCTGAAGATGGAACCTCTGAAGGCAAGACCGGGTCAACTGCCACCTCGACCTTTTGACTTTTGTTTGGTATGGCTTCAGTTGGTTCATCTTCAATGACAGGCGCCTCAGCCGACCACTTGAGCGGGCCAGCTGGATTCTCAACTAATGAAGGACTCGGCAAGAGTTTTCTATATCCAGGAGGAAGTCGTAACGGTGAAACCGGACGATCATCCAAAACTCTTTTAGCTTCATCTAAGAAGGGACAACGGTGGATGGCATGATCGCCTTCGCACAGTCTACAGGGAGATTTAGCTCTCCCTTTTTGTCCTGGGGCTGCACTTTCACTAGTTGACGGTATGCTGTCAACATGGTTATCAGAGGTTGACGCCACCGGATTGTGCAAGTGGGGAGACCAGTCCCTTGGTATCTGAGGGATGCAAGGACAATCTCGGTGAAAGTGGTCTCCCTTGCATATGACACATGGCAATTTAGGCCTGGTCGGTGCAGTGTGTGGATTTTCGTTAGACGACACTCGTTTGCCCCCATTCGCCTTTGGCTCCTTCTTCTTCTTCTCTTTCTTCTTCTTTTCCTTCTTCTCCTTAGGAACTTGGCTTTTGGCTTTGCCAGCTCCATCAAGCGAAGACGAAGGAGGAGAGGAAGAATTAGAGGAAGTAGAAGGTTGGTGGGTAACTCTGGACTGGTCTAACTGCTGATTCAATTGTTCAGGAATAGTGGTGTTCTGAACGACATTGGTTGAGAAGAGCCAAACAGGCAGGCCAATTGTCAGTCCTGGAAGCGACAATGTGGCCATATGGGGTGCACCAACATCTCCCCAAGAGGAGAAGGGACTAGGATTTCCACCAAGGGGAATTCCTTGGTTGGTAGGCTCCATTTTCTCAACTGAAAGATCAACGTAGGAAAAGGGTGATGAGTCTTCCATTTAAAATAAATTTTACGACGCTTTAGACACAACTTGTTTTTTCAGTTTTAAAGAGTCGAGAAAAAACAAAAGATGACTCTAGTCTCCTTCGATTTTTAATGAGCTTGAAGTGACAAGTGCTCAGATGGACCTTTTTCGTTAAGGAGTCTGAAAAGGAACGAAAGGGACTGCTCTGGAGATCTAGGTAGAGGTTGTGCCAAACCAATCACAAAACTGCAGAATACGTTTTACGGTACGACAGTCAATCTTCCCAAATGCTGTGTTTGGTGCATTGCGATCAGTAGGGCAGCCGACACGGCTTCCTATGGATAAAAGGTTTTAAGCCTATAGGGTTCTCCCAATATATACTCGACGGTACGTGGGAGCACAATCCGTACTGGCACTTTTGGTCTCTCAGGGGGAATCACCCAACCATCAGTGAGGCCAACAGCTACCAGGTTTTACGACGCTGGAACACGTCTCTAGCCTAGACCTCTATGTTGTGCGTTAAGTTCCAAAGCGTTGTTAGATTCATTCAGTTTATTTTAAGTTGATCTTTCTTAGAAGTTTGCCTTTTGAGGTTCACCACAAGATGTAAGATGTAATTCTTAAATGCAATCTAAAAGATGATAAGCAAATCTTTATCTCTTTTTCAACAATGAAAATCCTAGCTACAAGGGGAAAAGAAAGACACAATCTTTTCTAAAAGAGCAAATAGCACACTGTAAATGCACTTTTCCTAAATCAAACCATACAAACTATCAATATGCAAATGCACAAGTGCATGTATTTTTTTTTTCACTTTCTTAATATTGATGCCTAAAAAGAAAGTTGATGTACAATTTTGAATTCGCTTTCAAATGACAAATACAAACAAGCTTACTTTTCGAAATCAAAAGGTAGAAGAGATTACGACACTTTACGATTTTCGAAATAATACTTGTTTTGACACTAGAAAGAGACAAATTCAAACCAAAAGAAAAAGAAAATGTATAATCAACTGTCAACAGCAAACGAACTTTCTCCTAAGATCAAAATCGACAGTTACGACAGATCTAAATCAAAGGACGACAGTATGACTATTTCACTTTTCAATGGAAAACTGTAAATGATGCCACAAACACATAAAAACACCTACAGTCTTTTTGTACAAGGAGGCGGAATTAAGGCAGAGAAAAGGGGTTTTCAGATAGGTACCTATACTGGTCACAGGCTGCAAAAATCAGAGATCAAAACTGGGCAAAACAGAGCAAAGAACCTCAGCTGCACAGGGCAAAGGCTGATCAGCGCACCTGTTGCACAGAGAAACTGAATTGCAGCACAGGTAGCCCTCTCGGGACCTGCGTTGAAATGCAGAGTCTCTTCACAGAGCCTGCGCTGGAGCAGAAACGAGAGTTCTCTCCGGGTTCTGGGTCACGGTTTGCAGTTTAATCTACGGTTTTAGGCCAAATAAAAGCAACAAGTAAGGTACAATCAGAGGGATGATTTAAAGGAGGACTAAGAGCTATCACAAAGGGTTATCAGATCATTTGTGAATCCATTGTTCAAATCATAGACAAATCCAGTGAGTGGATCAAAGTAGCAGTTGTCTACTTTGCATCTGAAAATGGCAGATGCAGTTCGATTGCTACTTGTAAGTCTATGAAACAAATAGTAATAGAAACACAAATAAACTAATTAGACAGATGTCCCCGGCGGAGTCGCCAATTTTGTTGTGGGGAAAAGTGCCTATGCAGGATGACCCTATCCACCTAAGGTGTGATAGTGCCTTAGCAACAAACAGAAACAACTATTCTTGTATTCTTCTTTATGAATTAAGAATGAAGAGAGATGAGATGGACTAACCGGTGTCTTTCGCTAGTCCTTTGATCCGGTTTCTCTTCTCTTTGATAGCTCCCAGCTACTTGCCTTCTTGCTCGCGTAGCTTTACCAAGTTCCTGCAAGATCACAAAAGGGGAAAACTACACAAAGACATGGATTCATATTCATAACTAGCTCAGGATTAGATATAAGCTAAACATACTAATGCAATCATACATCAAAGACACATCAGCATGTAGGAGAAACTCAAATAGTTTTATTGATGTAATAACAAGGTTCAGGAGGAGATACAACCAAGTGAGTCACAATCCAGCATCAACCTCCCAGCAAAGGAATCCCTTCTTCACCTCCTTCAAAGCATAAAGTACCCAATGCACTAATCTCAAACCAACAGCAATTCTCTACAATATACAAAATTCCAGCCCCTGGATCTCTGGGATGAGGGATCCATATATAGATGTTTGGAGAGAGGATGAGTCAACTTGTCATCTGACTAGTGTCCTCTCCCTCTGTCAGTTCTTGCTTCCACTTGGAGGCTGAAAGCCTCTTACTCATCACTGGTTGAACTCAGTGAGGCAAGTGTCATGGAGGAAGATTCTGGAAGCTTCCATTGTCTTTACACCTCGCGGAATGGCACTGCCATTTGTCATTTCCCACTCAGCGCACCTTGGTAGTGCATTTGGGTGCGTTGCAACGCACCTAGCTAGTGTACTCGGGTGCTTTGCAACATAGGTGGCTAGGGGAGCCACTGAAATGATCCTGATTTGACTGTTTCTGAGCAGTTTCTGGTGGAGAACTTCTGTGAGAAGCTGTGGTTTGCAGGCCTTGTTCCTTTAGGGGCAGGAACAACACTTTTAGGGACTTTGGATCCCTTGGTTTATGGACATTTCATGCTCAGAGCTGTAAGGCACAAAAATGTCTATAACAAATAGGGTTTAGGGAAAATAATTTAAGGGAATAGAAATAGAGAAAAAAAGTACCCTTTGCAAATCTATGAGACAATTTGGAAGATAGCTAGGGTTTAGTTTTTTGAGACATGAAAATCAGCACAACTGATGAAAAACCCTTGCTAAACTAGACGAGAAGCTTTACTTACTTGATGAGAGACCAATTAAGAAATTTGAAGTGAATTGGGGTGACTTGAGTCGTTTTGGAGCTCAGTGGAAAGGTGCGTAGCACTGCCTCTGAGGTGCGTAATGTCGATTGTATATGTAGTGCCAGACCAATTTTGTATGGAAAATCTGCAATAGGTGCGCAGCGCCGGGTAGGTGTGAAGCGCCAAAGCCCAGGTGCGTAGCACCGACAAAATCACTGTATTTTTCCTCTGTTTTTTCCCTCTTTCTCCAAAAATGCAATTTTTCTCCATTTAGCTCATTCAATTGCAACAATGAAGACTTAAACACATGGATTGGCTTTCATATCCCTTTTCTTTTAATTTTTCATTAACCAAGGCCACTTTTCTAATGTTTTTCTAGCTTTTTCACAAATGCTCTGTTTCACTTACATTCTTGTTTCACTTACATTCTGACTTTTGCTTCTTTGCAGGTGGACTTTCACATTGATTTTTTGTAATGGCAGGAATTGACTTTGTCACTAGGTCACCAGGAATAGCTATGAACACTTATTACATATAGAAACATTGAAATTACATGAAGTATTTATAATAATGGAAAAAACCCTGTTTTCACCTAAAAACACAGTTTTGAGGTAAAAAAGATTTATTGAGCATAACAAAAGTAAATTCATGATTTTATGAGCTTATTTATCCTCCTCATGTGCCTGCTGACCTTTTTATTCAATTAAGATGACCATGATGACAAACCCTAAGACCTAGTGAGACCAAACACTAAAACTGATTTTTATAAATGAAATGAAACATGATGACAATAAATAACTAAAAAAAATGTATGAACAGGTCAGCCGGTGAATGGCATGAGGGAAATTGACATGAAACCACTACCATCAGTTGATCCATGACCTAATGGAATGCAGCTGATCGAACAAGACACCTAATATGCATTCAAAAGAGCAATTTGATCACTGATGGAAGTGTGAAGATACCGACACTAACACCATCAATGTCATAGGGCAACTGTCTGACTTGATGTCGAGTAGGTAATCTGTCCAAAATATCTAGACCGTAGAAGCCCAGTAGTTGATGTCCACATCAATGGCACCATGATCCCACACACCTTGATTGATCTGGGAGTTGCCATTAATGTGATGACAAAGGACACAATGCTCAAACTCAACCTCCAAGGCTGCTTGAGGAAGACCACGACCATGCTATAGCTAGCGGATCGCTCCACGATGACCCATGAGGGGATTGTGGAAGATGTGATGGTCTCCGTTGATTCCTGGGAGTACCCTGCTAATTTCCTAGTTCTCCAGCCAAAGGCAAAGCTCATTGGGTATCCTCTCATTCTGGGAAGACCCTAGTTGGCTACTGTTATTGCCTACATTAGTTGTTGAGCTAGGACCATGACCATAAAGAACAAGAACATGTCCAAGCAGTTAATCCTATATCCTCCTACCCAACCCTTGCTAGAACATGATCTACCCCTCTGGTTGGAGGAGGAAGATGAGGATGAAGTCTATTCTGCACCGCTTTGTGCATTAGAAATTTCCATGGGGGTGAAATAGCAAGATGAGGATGATATGATTGAGAATATGATTCAGAATCCACCTCGTAGTGTATCTCCATTAGAGGAAATAGTAATAGAAACCCAAAACAACCCCTCAATTGATCTGTATGTGGCCGAATTCACTTCTCTCCATGTCAAGAATATACAGTTCATCCTAGAAAGAACCTTGAAAATCAATCCATCCCTATCCACTTCCCAAGAGGAGCTGTGTAGCCTACTGAGAAAACACCTAGATGCCTTCGCCTGGAGTTATAAGGAGATGAAGGGAGTGCACCCTTCAATATGTACTTATCATATATACATCAAGGAGGGTTGCAAGCCAATCAAGCAACCTCAAAGGAGAATGAATCCAACACTTAAAGATATTGTTAATGAAGAACTATAGAAATTGCTTGATGCAGGATTCATCTATCCCATCTCTGATAGTGAATGGGTCTCTCCTTTGGTGCTAGTGCTAAAGAAAAATGGTAAGTGGAGAATCTGTGTTGACTATCGGCAATTAAACAAAGCCACTAAAAAGGACCATTTTCCTTTACCTTTCATAAATCAAGTGTTAGACGGTTTGGCAGGAAAAAAAATTTTCTCTTTCTTAGATGGGTTTAGCGGGTACAATCAGATTCAAATCAGCCCAGAAAACCAATATAAGACCACTTTCACTTGTCCTTGGGGTACCTTTGCATACTGGGTCCTTCCTTTTGGTTTGTGTAACACTCCAACCACTTTCCAAAGAGCGGTATTGAGTATATTTTATGAATTAATTCATGATGCAGTAGAGATATACATGGATGACTTTACTGCTTATGGCTCTGACTTTCAAGAAGCCTTATCTAATCTAGGAAAAGTTCTAGACAAGTGTATTTAGATGAACCTATCCCGCAGTCTGGAAAAATATGAATTTTTAATGACTGAAGGGATTGTGCTAGGTCATGCAATATATCAACAAGGACTACAAGTGGACCTCGACAAAATTGCCATCATCTAAAGGGTCCCACCTCCTCAAAATGTGAGAGATGTCAGAAGTTTCCTAGGCTTAGCTGGGTATTACCAGAGATTCATTAAACATTTTAGCAAGCTAGCCTCTCCTTTGTTTGGCCTCTTAGGTAAAGATGTCAAGTTCATATGGTCAGAAAACTGTCAAGAAGCCCTAGATACCTTGAAGAGCAAGCTCGTGACTGCCCCAATTCTAAGAAGCCCAAACTAGGCCCTACCTTTCCACTTTCACACAAATGCCTCGAACAAAGTAATAGGAGCAGCCCTGGGACAAATTGATGAAAATTTACCTTATGCCATATACTTTATAAGGAAAAAAATTTCAAAGGTGGAGTTAAACTATACAGTGACTGAGAATGAACTCCTAGCTATCGTGCATTCCTTAAACAAATTCAAACATTATATCACAGGCTATCAAACCTTTGTGCACATTGATCATGCTACAATTAGATATTTAATGAACAAACTAGATGTAAATGCTCGCATTATTAGAAGGTTGCTTTTACTGCAGTAGTTTGATTTGACCATTATTGATAAGCCTGGTAAAGAAAATGTTGTTGCTGACTTTTTGTGTAGAGTAAATTTGCCTGCAGGTGAAGAAGGAATGGTGGATGACCAAATGTCGGATGAACACCTATTTGCTATCTTAGTACTCTCTCCATGGTTTTCTAATATAGCAAACTACTTGGTTTCAACATAGTTCCCACCACACCTGTCTTCAAAAGATAAAAGCAAGATAGTAAGGAAAAGTGCCCCTTTCACTTGGATTGGGGGAAATCTCTTCAAACTTGGCCTAGATCAGATCTTGAGAAGGTATGTCAGGGAGGAGTAAGTCTTTGACATCCTCCTGACCTGTCATGACAAGCCTTGTGGAGGTCATTTTGCAGCAAAAAGAACTGCCTTCAAGATACTGCAAGAAGGCTACTACTGGCCCACTCTTCATCAGGATGTGAGGAGATATACCATCTAGTGTGATCGGTGGCAAAAGATGGGGAAACCTACTCCAAAGGATGAGATTCCCATGCAACCTCAAGTGACCTTTCAGCCATTTAAGAACTGGGGCATGGACTTTGTAGGGCCTACTAGCCCTCCTTCAAAGCATAAGAAATATATTATTGTGTGCACCAATTACCTGAAAATGTGGGCAGGGAAAAAAGCAATCAAAGCAGTAACAGAGGAAAAGGTAGCTGAATTTTTGAGAGAGAACATATTCTACAAGTTTGGGTATCCAAGATAGTTGGTCACAGATCAAGGTAGTCAGTTTACTTCCAATTTGATTGAAGACTTACTCACACATCATAGAATCAAGCACAGGACTTCCACCCCTTACCATCCACAAGCCAATGGTCAGGTGGAGGTCACTAACAAAGCATTGGAAGGGATCCTAAGAAAGGTAGTAAGCAACAGTAGAAAATACTGGGTGGACAGATTAATTGAGGCCACTTGGGCCTACAACACAACATGGAAAACCACCACAGGGTTCACACCCTATGAACTGGTCTATGGGAAGAAGGCTTTGCTGTCAATAGAATTTGAATTCAATACCCTAAGGATGGTAGCTCAGCTAGACGTAGACCTTAGCTATACACAGAAAGAAAGATTACTTCAGCTCAATGGATTGGATGAACACAAATTGCAGGCCCTTCTCCATACAAAGGTAGTTCAGCTTCAGAGAAAGATATGGCATGACAAAAATATCAAGGAGAAGCAATTCCAAGAGGGAGATTGGGCACTACTCTATGATTCAAGATACAAAAATTTTAAGGGAAAGCTAAGAACAAGATGGCTGGGACCCTACACTGTGGAGAAATCTAATGACAATGGTTTAGTTCTGATCAAAACCATTTATGATGAAGCCATCCCCGTGCTTGTCAATGGACACCAATTGAAAGTCTACAAGAAACCCCTCTCTAAGCAAGTGTTCATTGAAGATTTGAAGAAGATAGTGATGGTAGTGGAGCATGTCTTAGCCTCAACTTCACCCACTCACTAAAGAAAAAAAAATAAAAAAATAAGGACTCAAGTGAAAACCTCCATGAGGTGCTTGAGTCCCATCATTGGGTTGAAAAACTCTTCTAAGGTGGCCCAGTGATGTAAAAAAAGAAGAGAGAAAAATAATATCCCCAGGTGAAAATCTCCCTTGGAGGCACCCAGGGTAGGTAATTAGAGTGAAAAACTCCCTGAGGTACCCTAGTTGTTTTCAAAAAAAAAAAAAATAGAGAAAAAGAAAAATGAATTTTCATTTTCATTGCAGGTTTGTAGGAGGACTACAGGAAGTAGCAGAAGGTGCTAAGGGAGTCCTGAAACTAATAGTAGCACCTATCCTACCTTCCCATGCCTTTCTCCATCATTCTTGGCATTTCTTTCACCTCACTGTGCTACTTTTTCAACAATTGTGTTTTATACAGGAGGCTCTGTGTTTTCTACAGGAGGCTTTTGTAGGAATTATAGGGAGACAGAAATGGATATAAAAGGAAGTTTAAGGGACAGGGAAGCTTCATAAAAAATCTATAAATCCTCATACAGTCTTCAAACCTCCTTGCCATCATTTCTAAGCCTGCATTGCACCCCAAGCATCATTCTTCTTCCTGTCCAAGAAAAACACAGAAAAAGACAGTTTTTCAGGAAAAGAAAAAATAAGAAAGGAAATAGCACCATCCACCTCACCTGAAGCCTACCTATTACCTCTCAATATCCATCTACACCTCTGGCATCATCCTCACAGCTCCTAGCATAGAAAGAAGTTAAATTTTCAAGGGGAGAAGCAGCTACAAGAGCTCCTGTAGGAATTCCTGTAGCAACTGATCCCATTAAAATCTAGCATCAGCAGCAAGAGAGTGCAAACATGAAGGTTGAAGAAGACACCTAAAGCTCAGATCCAACTAGAGAAGAACCTACACAAGGCACAGCCACACATCAACAATCAGACAACATGCATTATAAGAAACAAAGGCATGCAGCAGAGAGAAATAGCCACAACACCTCATAGCAAATACATTTGGATCTCAGGTAAGTAACTAACCCGCTCCTCTGTTTGCATTTGTGTAATTAGAAGGCATGCAAAAGCAATGAGATGGTTGAGGTTGAATGAGGGAAAGGTGGCTAGTTAACTTGGCCACCTTCATCTAGTTGACTCCACTCATCCAAAGATGTCACCCACATGTGTGCATAGTCAAATCAAGAAAGATGTCAAGGACAGGTAGTGGAGGAAGTGTGAACTCTGATGCAATCATGAGGGATGATTATGAGGAGGGTCCATGATGACGAGGTAGGTGGGGACCAATGGTCCAAATATGGCCAGTGTATACTTTGCCAGCTCACCCTCCATCACCGGAAATATCCATAAAGGGAAATAAGTACTCCTCCACAAGCACTCTCACCACCTTTTCCTTCATTCTCTCCTCGAAACTCAGCTACAGTAGTTTCCTCGTGTCCCCACAGCCTCGTAACCATCATCTCCATTGATCTCTCCCATATTCCTTTTGTTGATGTTTTCTATAGGAGCACTTACAAGTTCTACAGGAGCACCTACGGGAATTCTACAGGAAGGACAACAATCTTCTACAGGAGGGATACTGAGTTGTTTAGAAGGGAGAAAACATGTTTTTTAGAATGATTTTCGGTCTGAGGAGGTAGGTTCGATGCATACCCGCATTGAATATCAAAATATGAAACCAGTGGTTTAAATTTGAGGAGGAAATAAAGCCTTTAGGTGGAGGAAATACATAAAAGAATTCTTCTGCTTATTTCTTAAAAAAAACACAGTCTCCTTTGTTTCTCTGTTTTTCTTCAAAAATTCTTGTCTCCATCTCTGCATTTGGTTTTCCAAAGAAGTATAAACAAAATGATAGGAAGATTTATGAGGAAGGAGCCCACCAACTCCTCCAAGTTCCATGCACATCCCCATGTAGTGGACATATTCACAAGAGAAAATTGGATGAACTTTTTTGAGAAATTCCGAGGGTTTGATGAGGAAATTGCCCAAGAATTTTCCTACTCTCTGGTCCCTCACACTAGAACACATGCCACTGTCACCTTTAGAGGTCTGTCCATGGAAATAACCCCTGAATTTATCAGTAGGGTCACTACCCTTCCTCTTGGGCTGCCTTGGAGTAAGGATGAGAAACCAATTGGCCAGACTGCTAAGAAAAACATTTTCCAAAACAATGAAACCCCTGTAGAGGACAAAAATGGGATAGAAGGGCTAGCATACCATATCCTTGGGATGAGGTTAGCTACCAAATAATCAAATATATTTCCTGTGAGGGGAGGTACAACATTGTCTATGGTTACCACTTTAGAATCCTTCATGAATTAAGGTATGGCATGGACACTCCAGCCCCTCAGAAGCTCAGCATCCCCTACTTCATCCTATAGTCTCTCATTGACTCAAGCACTAAGGTTCAAGCAGGAAATTCAAACCAGCTAGCTCACCATGGGTTAATCAAAATTTTAGTGGAAGAAGACCTCCATACATTTACACTCCCTGTAGCATGGGAAATATTTCGAAACATGACAGCTAAGGAAGACCTAAAGACCCTAACCTATGATATCAGTCCCACTGGCAGTGAGGAGGAAGAGCAGAAAGGGGGAGAAGGTGAAGCAACTAGTGACTTAGAAGAACAAGAAGGGAAGGAGGAAGAAACTAAGATAGAGGAGGAGAAAGCTGAAGAAATAGAGCAAGAAGAAACAGAGCAAGCAGAGATAGAAAAAGACACAGAAGGAGGAGAAAAATGGGAAGAAAAGATAGAACAAGGAGAAGTGTCCCCTAAGACTCTAGAAAGAGAGGCAGCAGCTGCTCTCACTACCCTCAGTACACCAATCAAGCGAAAAAAAGAGAGGAAAAGGCAGGCCTCCATGTATTTTAGGGCTAGGAAGAGCACAAGAATCAAAACAGGCAAACCTCAACCCTCTTCAAAAGTGCCAATTACAATTGAAGCTTCACCCTCTACCCAAGGGAAAGAATCCCCTTCCAAGGCACCTATCACATATGAAAGGGGGACTCCTAGATCTCCCACATGGAAAGAAAAGGTAGAACTACAGGAGGCACAGATAGTTCTACTGGAGGCATAGACAGTTCTACAAGAGACACTGTCAAAACTACAGGAGACCCAAAAGCTTGAGAAAAGGATGGAAGGAAAACCACAGGGAAAGGAGGAAGAAACAAAGCTACAAGAACTTAATCACCAACCCAGTCTTGGCTCCTACTACAATCTACTTGAGGGAGGAAGAATAATTCCACAAAAATTTTCAATTCCACTATTGTTTGAATTAGAGAAAGAGAGAATAAGAACCCATAGGTGGATGCAAATGACCAAATCTAAAGGAGTTGAGTATATTGGCCATATGGAGAACAAACTTAGATAAATGGGTAGAGAGTTGATTGCTATCAGACACAAGGAAGCAATTATAAGAAGCACCTTGAAACTAAAAATGAATTACTAAGGAGACAACTACAAGAGAAAGAGACCTAGCTGGCATGCATGGCCATCTTATCCATGGCGGTATTGCAATGTAGAACACCAGCAAAATCCTATGGTCTATATCTCAAGCACCAATGGTTGCAATTTCAGATAAAGACTTTGGCACAAAGAGGCAAAATTCATTTCCAATATTACATGTGGTTTGTGGACCTATGTGACCAAATCATATCAGAGGATAAGGAAAAGATGGCAGAATTCTACCTGCATAACATGGTCATCACAGACATGAATGTGTGGGACCCTAATGCTAGGCCAGGGGACCTGCAACTGATGGCCATGTCCTCATGGATGAACCATGAAGAGTTGAGGGAAGCAGAAATAAGATCATTGATGATAAAAGAGTAGAATGAGCCATTAATGATAAGAGCTGAGCCATCAGATCCCATGGCACTCATCAGCACACATAACCTCCTTGTCAATAATCCTTAGATTGCCCCTAGATATATAAGTGATCAGGCACAAGCCATTGCACACTTTGAGGATATGCAAAGGCTACTTGGGGATCACTGTATGCATGCATGCGTGAGGAGATGGAACACCTTACCACACAATTTGCAGATCAGGGAATATCATTCCCCCATGAGGATGAAGAAGTCATTAAGAAGAGTGCCAATGTACAAGTGCTCCATGCAAAGGCTGAAGGTCAATTGGATTGGCGTCAAATTGAGTCCCCCACTACTGCTAGGCATGCTGGAAGGTAGAAGAGAGGAAGAAGAGGAGGAGCAGTGGGAAGAGATAGACAAGAAGGCAAGGTTCTATGACAAGGAAGAGGAGACCACATCAGAAGCATGGGATGCTAGGGAGGCCACCAGGGCCATAAAACATGAGGAGATGGACTAAGTTGCTCAGAGGATGAGCAACACTTTCAGTAGGGGTGATGATAAGCCTCATAAATGGGTAATTATATGGGCTCATTTTACCTCCTAACCTAGTCAAATCAACCATTCTCTTATCTTATTGTATGATTTTCTCATTATATTTATGTTTATAGGGTGAGTTGAGTTAGTTATGATGCCATGTGGCATAACATGTGTTTAATGCAAATTATTGATGAATTTTAAGGTCAAAGTCAAGGATCCAGTGGACAAATGGAATCAATAACTTGAAGTGGACAAAGGAGAGGACTTATAGGAGGGAATCCTGCTCATTTATTACTCCTCACTTTGAATTCCCCTTCATTCAGCTCAGAGTACAAGCAGCCAAGTCATGCACTAGAAGGCAGCCTAGCAAGTGGAGGATGACTGATGGTTATCTCCAGTTTTGGGAGCCAAGCCTTCTTGATTTTAAGGAAACTATTGGTAGCTTCATTTTTATAAGTAGAGAGGCCTAGGGCCTCACTAGGGTTGGATTTGTGTTGTATTTTTTCTTATGTAAACTCTGCTCCAACTTCGAGCTTATTATTTTGTGATAGTCTCATGTAATCATGTTATTGTTTTCATAATAAAGATGGAATCCTTTTTGAGTTAGAACTGAGTTACCTTAGAGGTCTGAAGCTCTTGGGTTAGGGCCCAATCCAAGTAGCCAAGCTCCTCTTTACTTGTATTTTTATGGTTTATTTCAGTTGGTAGATTAGGCTGCTGTTAGATGTATTTCTTTTATGGTTAAGAATAGGTTGCTTTTGATGATTCAATAGTTTGCTTCCATTTGTGCTTTCTATAGCAGGTTAAGTAATGATAAATAAAAGATTCAAAATACTAGAAATATTTCCATGGCCTCTCTTCCTCCCTTTGGGACCATGATTTGAAGCAAAGACCCTCTTGCTGCATCAAAAACACAGATTTTCCTCACTCATAGGACTTCTAGTGTTTGCAACTTTTTAGTTGGTTAATAGTCTAGTTTTGATTTGCTTCAGAGCTTCTTCATCATGCTC
Organism: Pinus tabuliformis; assembly: GCA_031772625.1. Lineage (NCBI taxonomy): Eukaryota > Viridiplantae > Streptophyta > Pinopsida > Pinales > Pinaceae > Pinus > Pinus tabuliformis. The sequence goes on along the minus strand of CM062810.1, from coordinate 541,521,738 downwards.
ACTTATTTATTTACAATAGTCTTATTTCATGCTTTCCTTTCTTGTAGCATTTCTCAACATTTCCTTTCATAGATCATAGTTTAGACTATTTTGATGCAAAACTCTGTTTTCCTAGATGCACTTATTTCATTGCTTGCTTAATATCATTGGTTGACTGTTAGTTGTTTATGTAGGAGAAATCTTCTAGTAGTAGGCCAGCCTATCAACCATCCCATCTTCCATATGATCCATGCCCTATAGTTCGCCCAAGTCTCCCCTCCATTCTACCTTAGCTTCCTGCATTTTCCATAGAATCTCTTCCTCTCTCCTTGAGAAAATCCAATCATCTTTCTCTCTCTTGATGATTCTTGGTAGACCCTAGGTACCCTAACACCTCATTAAAACCTTCATCCACCTTTTCCACCCACTGTTACACATTCAAAAAAGTGAAAACTGCTCTCAGTCTCCTCCTGTAGCACGTTGTTTTTCATCCTGTAGATTTCCTGTGTCGTCCTGTAGATTTTCCTGTAGGCTTTCTTTTGAACACTGAATGTGGGAAAAGCCTTCAGAAGGCCACCTGAGACCTCCTAGGACCCATCCACACCATCCTCCAACCGCTCAAGTCCCAAAACTGCACTCCAACACCACCTATTCGTTGCAACATTCACAAACAATCAATTACATGCATGTCAAATTCACATAAAAATCCAAAAAGATGTTTTTTTCTTATTTACTTCCATAAATAGCTTAGTTAGATGTTTACTTCCTTGAGTAGGTAGTGGCATTCTTTTCATGGTTTTCATAGTGCTCTCTGCAAAAGTAGGATTAGTTGGCCAATTAGGATTTACTTTATTTTCTTTACATTTCAGTCTTTCTCCTTTCTGCAATTAGAGTAGTATCTGTAGAATAGTCTTTCTCTCCTTTCATCACATATAGAGCTTTTTCTAGAATCTATAGAAGTTGGCTTGAGCTCCTATTGGTCTTGCGTTGGCTGACCAAGTGACAACTTGCAGTAAGAACTAGTACTTTTGCATACAACACCGTCGCTTCCAAGTTTGTTACGAACTACTTAGTTGATAAGAGTAAAGTAGGCAGCCTAGGAGTTGTAGCATTATTGTTGCAATACTGGTGCTCACCAAGTGCACAAGGTGGTGTAGAGTCTGTAATCCAGATCAAAGATTGATAAAGAGAATTTGATTCCTATATCCGTGTATCTATTGTGCATTGTCTTCTTTGCATTTATATTGGTTTATTTATCACACACACTGATATGATTGTTGAATATGTTGTAATAATCATTAATCTTACATACAAAAGTTAAGTAATCGAGTAATAATAGACTAAATAGCAAGGAACTTGGCTATTATATAGGTTTCACCCCATGTAGGGCTACATGGAAGTAGCATCGCAGGTTGGGGATGAATAACAAGTGTGCGTAGTGACACGGACCTCCAAAAGCTCATCAGACATTCCCAGGGTGCGGAAACCTAGTTCTATCACCCTCCCATCGTGCTTCAGGTGAGAGTCCACGCTCCTTGGAATGTTGTTGAAAGGGTCAGTCATACCAGGATTTTCTTGGCTAAATCACCACTGAACCTAGGTCAGGCCCATACAAGCCAACAAATTCTTCCATTCCCGGAACCAAGATCTGCGTAAGGCATGTCTCATGTCATGCCATTGGAACCCAACAAAGAAAGAAATTGAAGAATGGTTGGATAAGAAGATTCATGAGTTCGCGACACAAGAAAATAGAACTCCACGGGTATCTAAGGAACAGTGGTTGGAGCGTTACTTGTATACGGAAATCCATGAGATTTTCTTTGCATCCTTTTCTTCCGAGTTGTATGAGTGGATCGCGAAGTTAGAAGATAGCCACGGAAGGTGTAGGCTTGACAAACAAATAGTGTGGACTCCAGAATTAGTGCACAGATTAGAAGTGTTAGGAGATAAGATCGCGTGAGCTTTGGACCATTGGCTTGACCGAATAATAGGAGGATTTATCACTGAGTTTGTGGTAGACATGACCGTCAGATATAGTGAGGTGAAGCGACGTTTCGTCAAGGGAACACGAGGTAAGTATATTAAATCTTTGAACACTTGGATTAAGATGGTATTGTGTGAAAAGTAGAATATGCAAATAAATTAATGTTTGGGACTACACGGAGTGGGAAGATCTATAGAAGCAGGGGTAGCAAAGAATTAGAAACTAGTCCCTTAATTTCACCCTCGCGGGAGAGTGAGGACGAGCTTGCAAAGGTTTCTCCGAGAAGCTCGGTAAGTTTGATAAGGCAACGAATTCCATGTTTACCACCTTCACCCACACCACCACCCATCTCACTCTCTTCACCTCCATCTCCACCCACCCCACCTCCACCACCACCATAGTTCAGAATGGCGAGTGCGATCAAACTACCAGTATTGAGAGGAGTGGGCAATGAAGATCCGAAACCAATTCTGGTTCGTGGTAAGAGTAGTATGGGAAGCACAAGGCATCATGGATGATAATATTAAGAAGGCTACATTGGTGAGCATATTGCAGGATCGTGCACTAGCATGGTATATCGAGAATTTTAATGACCACCCAAATGCAGGAATCACAGAGATCCAGGCTGCGCTAAACAGAGAATTTAGCAGGCAAAAATTAGAAACACAATCAATCATCGAGTTTAAGGAAATCGTGATGCTCTTGGGCAAGACCCCGTGGGATCCATACCAAAGGCTGAATAGTATGATTCACGAAGCAAATATGACGTTGATAGATGGAAAGAATCGAACATGGTTTGTAGCATCTTTGGCACTGCACTTAAGGACGGCGCTGTCACAGTAAAAAATTTCTACCCAGGCTGAAGTGTTGGAGATGGCAATGATATTACATGAGACCCTTATAGAAGACCCTGGGTTGGTAGTCCAACAAATCCACATGCAACTGCAGAGTCTATTTCTGCAAATGCAAAGTTTGAAATAAGACAAGAAACCTAGGCCAGAGGCGCATGAGGAAGTATGGTGCATAAAATGCAAAGGCCAAGGGAATGATAAGGACCACTGTCCAGTGTTCACGAACTACTTGGCAGGAGGAGGGCCGATGTTGTTGATACCGAAGGCACAGACACACCGAGTGCAATGCCTGCATTATGGTGCATGATCTATTATATAGGAGGGAAACACACTATGGATAATTGTCATCAGTTGTAGAAGTATATGCAGACGTCCCAAAAATTGTTTTGTGATTCTGCAGGTCGGTAGGCCATGATGAATGCACCTGCCAAGGCTACCAACTAATGATGGATCAAACTCGTACCTACACAGTGCAAACTGAAATCCAAGCCCTCAACCCAAATGCAGGGATGGCACACGTTGGATTTCAGGGGCGCGGTCGAGGTCGAGGCGGGATGGGACTAGGAAGGGGTTGCGGACAACTAATTTGTCACAATTGCGGAGGGTCAGGGCACTATGCCCACAATTGTACAAACTCGAGAAGGATATCATGTTTGTATTGTACTCAGTTTGATCATAAGGCAGAAGACTACCCTTCGCTGATAGCGAGGATGCGTGAAAAAGGGGTACTCCAGCCCCTTCCGACTCAGAATTTACAAATGTTGAGGTCTACGCTGCACGAAGAAGACCCAAATGTAAACATGATGCTCAGGAGCGGTATGACCATGGGTGATGATAAAGGGAAGCTACCAAAAGAAAGTGTGTGGGTTTGCAAGGCCCCTACAAAGGAACCTGAGTTTGATTTAGAATGTGTGAAGGAGACATTCGTGGAAGCTAAGAAGAGCTTCACGGAGGCCTCCACTTCATGTAGTAAGGATCAACTAGAACTGGGAATGGATCCTTTAATGCTCACTACCTTTCTGGAGACATGCATGAAATTATTGCATGATAGGAAGGTAGTCAAAGGACTACAGGAACTTATCACTAGGTGCGCAGGGTCAGGAGAACTGTGCGTGGTCTGGAAACTTGGGAAGCATGGATTGTGCATAGGAAGGGAAATGAGGTTGACTGTGCAAATCGATGAGTATGAAATGGATTAGGTAGTCCTAGATCTAAGTTCGGACATAAATGTACTACCAAAGAAAACATGGGAACGCATGGGCAAACCCGTGTTACAATGGTCTCCTATTAAGTTACGAATGGTGAACCAACAGAAGGTTTTGCCCATGGGAAGATTGCAAGAGGTAATAGTAGATATTAAAGGTGCGAGAGCACAGGTGGATTTTGAAGTGATAGAAATTGTCGATGATAGTAATCTTATCCCACGCTACTAGGAATAGACTGGGCCACCGAAATGAATGGAGTCATAAATCTGAAGAAGTGCAAAATGATCTTTGAGAAAAAGTCACTACATGTAGTAGTACCACTGGATCCAGTCGAAGGAGCGCGATACATTGAACCGGGGCATGACAATGATAGTGATGATGATCTAGATTTTATTTACAAGATAACTATGTGAGAATAGGATTGGGTGAATCCGACTGCAGATGGAAGAATTTCATTGGAGCACGAAATCTCCTGCACTTCAGATTCAGATGAAGAAGTAGAGCAATGGAAGAATCAACTGCACAAAGTAACAACTCTTAATTGCAACATGATGGTTAGGTCACTAAATTGCGTGAAAACCGAGGCAAGGGAGCTGTCAACATATGATGGATTGTCAATGGTAGATGAATTTTTGAGAAAATTTGAAAGTGCAGTACCATAACAGTAGCGGTTTGATGCGCTGAAGTGGGCACTGCATGCAAGAACCGCACGTTGTGGGGTACTCAACAAGGAAATTTTGAGGATTGGTGTAGATGCAAAAGGATGATGCACCTAAATTTTGGAAAACCCCAACTCCAAACGAAAGCCAGTCAGCAGGGGCGGAACAACTTGCATGCGCACCTTTCCCGATGGGTATAGACATATGTTGTACAGCCTGCACAGGTGTTACCGGGAAAAGTGTCTATTTAGAACTACTCTATCCCACTAAGGTGTGACAGCTGCCTTAAAAACAAACAGAGAAAACTACTTTTGTATTTCTTTTATGAACTATAGATAGAGGGGGATAGAAAGAACCGACCTGTGTCTTGCGCTAATCCTTTGATCCAATCCCTCTCTTCTTTGACAGGTTCTAGCTACCTGCTCCCTTACTTGCCCAGCTTCACCAAGTACCTGTAAGATCACAGAAGAAGAACACTATACAAAGACATAGATCTATATTCATAAACAACTTAGGATCAAATTTAAGTTAACCATAAAAATTTAACAAGCATCAATGATACAAAAGCATGGAAGAAAAACTCAAATAATTTTTATTGATAAACAAGAAGATCCAGGAGGAGTTACAACCGATGGTTCCTGACCCAGCATCAACCTCCCAGCAAAGAAGCCCCTCTTCACCTCCAACAAAGCATAAATCACCCAATACTCTGATCTCTGTCTCAAAACCAACAGCAATTCCTTACAATGTGCAAAATTCCAACCTCTGGATCTCTGGGATGAGGGATCCATATATAGATGTATGCAAGGAGGATGAGTCAGGTTGTGATTTGATTAGTGTCTTCTCTCTGTCAGTTCTTGCTTCCACTTGGAGACTGAAAGCCTCTTACTCATCCTTGGTTGAATTCAGTGAGGCAAGTGTCATAGGAGAAGATTCTAGAAGCTTCCATTGTCTTTCCACCTCGCGGAATGGCATTGCCATTTGTCATTTCTCGCTCAACGCACCCTCATAGTGCATTTAGGTGCGTTGCAACGCACCCAGCTAGTGTGTTTAGGTGCTATGCAACGCAGCTAGCCAGTGGAGCAGCTGAAATGATCCTGTTTTGACTTATTCTGAGCAGTTTCTGGTGGAGAACTTCTGGGAGAAGCTGTAATTTTTTGACCTTGTTCCTTTAGGGGTTAGAACAACACTTTTAGGGACTTAGGAGCCCTTGGTTTATGGACATTTCATGCTTGGAGCTGCAAGGCACAAAAATGTCTATAATAGTTTCCCCCTAAAGTATGAGGCCGTTAATCCGGTGAAATGCTTTATTATGAGGATCTGAAGTTCTTTCAATCCTGGGAGGAGACCTGTAATAAGATACAATACAATACATTATCTTCATATTGTTTTTTCATGATCTAGCTGAGGCGGGCATTCCCATGCTCAGCTTTATAAATTCATTTTCATGTACATAGGACAGACAATCGTCTGATTGTAGACTGGTGATTTTGATAGAGCCATCATCCTTTTGGTAGGATTATTATCTGTGCCGCAATGTTGTACATTTAATGTCTTTATTTCCCTGAATATATATCATAGCCTGGATGGATGAAACTAGATCCAGGGTCTTCAATCTCGTCCGATCTTCACTTGAAGCACAAGTCGATCCATGTGAGAAATGTTTTGAAGTCGAACATGGAAAGACATCGCTTGATTACCAGTCAATGATGTAAACTTTTAACAAGCGCGAGAGGAATCACCGATAATGATAATGACCCTCAAGGTACTACAGTACAATTCACGTGGTGTGAATAAAGGACTTGGCGTCGAACACCACGCAAAATCTTTCGGTTGAAGGCCATTGATGTAAACATGTCGCCGGAAGTGAGAAACTTGCCATTAAGGCATGTAAGCTTCAAAGTACTAAATGGGGTGTTCCTAGACCAACTTCTTGGATAATGAGCTGATGTTGACAAGAAGTGATCCGTCAAAGGAGGGCCTTAATGAATCCCACATCAATGACACGGAACGGAGCAAATGATTTTGATAGAGGTGAAAACAATCTAATGATATACGGTTCAGGGTGGCGGTCATGAAAGTATGGACTATAATGTATGGTAGTGGGTGGGACACAGGTGACTTCTCTGGATGACTTCTCTTGAACATGTCGGCAACATTGATGTGATGGATTGGTAGCATTAACCCCAAATGTGGATGGTATGGCGTGACCATGGCAATGTGATCGGTGAATGAAACAACCCAACCCAACTCGGACACGGAGTGGAAGTGTCATGTTCAAGAGCGACTTGCTACCAATAAATATTCTTTGAGTTTTCTTCCCAATTTTTCCCCAGTCATTGGGGACCAGTACCTCTTTATTTTTGTCAAGCTTGAGGAGGATAACATATGATTGTTCTATAATTTTCCCTTCGGGCAAACCCATCGCTATGTTTTAACGAGCCTAGCGATAGTGAAACTCGTTCTCGTCTAAAGACAAGTTTGTCGCTATTAATCTTTTTAATGAGTTTAACGACGAAGATAACTCGGTCCTTTTCATTTTTAGAGAGTCTGAAAAGGTACGTAGAGGTAACTCCAAAATTCTTTTTTCTTCATCTAATCCCTTAAGTCCGAAAAAGTATAAAACAATACAGAAGCGATGAATTTTCGATAGTTTTAACGAGTCAAACAAAACAAGCGCTCGATCTTTTTGTGTAATAATCCCTCAGGTCCAAAAAGATTAAAATCTAGATGAGGGATAGCACTTCCTGTCCCTTTAATGAGATGGAAGGCCAAGGACTCGGCATTCTTTTCGTATTTTATGAGTCAGTTGAAAAGAGCTTAAAGAAGACTCGTCTTTTGAGGAACGAGTGATAAAACGGGTAGCAGCTGATTCCAGGTAAGGTTTGGAATTTTCCAATCATGGCAGTGTCACAAGGATGGCTAGCGAAATCACTCTTCGCAGTTGTTCCTCAAAATGGGTAAACAATCAAATGGAGGTGAATGATCGGCCAATGTAAAAGTGGAGGTGACGGTGCAAACACAACCAAGGATTTAATGGCTGAAGTATACATTCACGGTGGTTATTTACTGGGGAATAGTTCATTTTTTAATGAGCTTAAACGCGGGTGGAAACATTTGCTCATGTCTTATGTTTATTTTTTAACGAGCTTGAACTATGTGCTAAAACTGCTCGATTAGATGGTCTTGTTTTGATTTTACCATAAATAGCTTTGTCATTTCAAAGATCGTACTGTATTTTCAACTGCTTCATCAAACTAGTCAGAAATGAACAATATTTGATCTCTGTCTCAAAACCAACAGCAATTCCTTACAATGTGCAAAATTCCAGCCTCTGGATCTCTGGGATGAGGGATCCATATATAGATGTATGCAAGGAGGATGAGTCAGGTTGTGATTTGATTAGTGTCTTCTCTCTGTCAGTTCTTGCTTCCACTTGGAGACTGAAAGCCTCTTACTCATCCTTGGTCGAATTTAGTGAGGCAAGTGTCATAGGAGAAGATTCTGGAAGCTTCCATTGTCTTTCCACCTCGTGGAATGGCACTGCCATTTGGCATTTCTCGCTCAATGCACCCTCATAGTGCATTTAGGTGCGTTGCGACACACCCAGCTAGTGTGTTTAGGTGCTATGCAATGCATCTAGCCAGTGGAGCAGCTGAAATGATCCTGTTTTGACTTATTCTGAGCAGTTTCTTGTGGAGAAATTCTGGGAGAAGCTGTAATTTGTTGACCTTGTTCCTTTAGGGGTTAGAACAACACTTTTAGGGATTTAGGAGCCCTTGGTTTATGGACATTTCATGCTTGGAGCTGCAAGGCACAAAAATGTCTATAACAACAGGTAAACCCCACACTCATAATAGAGAATTGTAACACACTGTGGTAGTAGGAAAGGTGACGCGTGCTACTAATTATCCACAATGAAGTATTCGATAGGGTATGTCGAGTACTGAACAAGGTTCACTAGGTGAGACGAATTGATTGGGACCAGTGCGTGCCAACTGTTCGATGGGCCTATAGTACCATGTGCAAAACCCTGAGTGTGGAGATGATTCCAAAGGTATGGAACATAGTAGAAACTTTAATTTATGAAGAGAATACAAAAAGGAATCCACACATAATGGCTCCTATAGTTGTGATGGTGGGCAATAACTAGGATGAAGAAATCACACAGCTAGGTGAGGTTGAACATATAAAGATTCAGGAAGCCATTCGGCGAGGGAACCATAAACATTTCAAAAAGGAAAGGGTATGACTGAGGAAGAAAAGAATTTTTATGGGTGCTGAGATCAAGAGGCTGGAAAAAGAGATCACGCAAGCATGTCTCATCGATAAACCAAGGATGACAAGGCTAGATACGAATGAGCATACCAATGCATTAGAATATTGTCGCCGAGAATTTGACTCTATTGCCATGGTTACGATCACACCTCACCAAACGAAGTAAATAGGGGAGTGCATTACATACAGTAGAACATGCCGCGTCGACTATCACGAAGGAAATTAAGCAGGTTCTGTGGACTATACTAAAAGGCAAGTTGAAGTATCACACAAGTGGTACAACCACCTGAATAGCCGTAGCAAGCACCATCTCAGCACTCCAGGAAGTTGAAAGAGAGTGCGAGACTCTAAAAGAGTCTGTTTGGGAGTTGCGGGATAAAGGACATGCATGCAGAATTAGCATGTTTCAAGTTTCGCGCCTGTGAAGGGGGGGCTGTGCTACCACACAGATAGGCTGGGAAGTGATTGTTGGTGCCACCATTCATGATAGGATGTTTGATTTAACACAAAAAGGAGTAGGCGGTAGGCATTTAAGACACAAATTAAGGGCAAGATTTGGGACAATCTACCGCCAAGAAAGCATTAATGGCTCAGAATTGGGGGGAATGGTCGAATTTGAATTCAAAATGCGCTATAAAACTCCAGGGGCTAGCCACCAGACAACACTTGTTCATTTGAGATTTGAGCAGTTAAGTAGAGCACAAAGTGTTCAGCGCCAAGCAATATTTGAGCCTCGAAGTTTGCAAACGACCATAGACCATTCACACAGGATGATGGCTACCGAGAGAGGTGTGGGTTTTGTAGATAGTACCACCAACAAAGCCATGCAGAACCCCACAGTGTAGGACATTCTTGGAGATACTGGGGACGCGTCGAAAATCCCGAAATTGCCTCAGCTACCGAGGCCTAAGAAGTATAAGCAGGGAATGGGACCAGTCCACATGTCCCCACAGAATCCATGGTTCGGTAAACTCTCAATGGAATAAAAGGGCAAGGCTCTCACCATTGAGATAGTTGATGAGGAGGAGGACCTACAGGCCCTCATTGATGAGATAGAGGAAGCAAAAGACATGGAAGAAGACATCCAGCCGGTCCACTCCACAATGAAATTGCCTGAGTACGTCCCTCCATGGAAAGGGAAAACCAAGATACCAAAGGACTTGGATGCCACTAAGAGCACACTCCAGACCCCGCTCTTGCCCGATAAAATTATGTTTGAGGACACGCACCTGGGCCGCGTGCCCACAATGAAGTTTGAATATTGTGTTGGCATTATGATACAAGTGTTGTCCTTCATGGAAATTCAGACAGATGATAGATCATAGTGCAGCAGGTTAGTAGCAAAGAATTGATGATCATACTACAAAGAATGAAGAAAGAAAAGTATATACGCAGGTTCACTATATACCAAGTCGCGTACATACGCAGGTTCACTATATACCAAGTCATGTACACATGTAGGTTCACAATATACCAAGTCACATATATACGTAGGTTTACTATATACCAAGTAGTGTATACATGCAGTTTCACTATATACAAAGGTGTGTATATCGTACACACACACTTTCATGCAAGGAAAGGTGCGTACATGTCAAAAAACTAAGTTTTGGTTCTGTGGTATTTGGACCTATGGTTTTGGACCTTGGTATTGCGTCCGAAGTATTGAACCTAGGTATTGGGTCCCTAGTATTGGTTCTAAATGGTTTTGGACCATGGTATTGAGTAAGGCCTAAGACTATAAAAGGGGAAGGAAATATTTAGGCAAAGGAATTCACTCAAGGATTGAATGTCTAGAATTGGGTTATGGTGCATAGCTGGATCGGAACCAAGGAGGAACCTGAGCGCTAGAAGAAGGATAAGTCCTATGGATGGGTCAAGATCTTAAGGCTTGAATAGTAGTATCTTTGTGTGATTTTGATCTATTATATTTGGTGCATGACTTGATCTATAAATCTTATAATCTAGGTATAACTGATGTCTGAATATTTGAAAGAGTGAATTATCTTTTATAGATCTGTATGGAGGTTTGGCACATCAGAGGCGCGTATACATGCTGGTTCAGTAAGTCAAAACTGCGTATACGCTGGTTGGCCTTAATACAGAAGCGTATGCACGCAGGGTCTACATATTGAAGTAGCGTACGTCTCATGAAATATGTTTTAGCTACTTCTGTTTATTGTTGCAGTGGTCTAGGTTCAAGATTGGTTTCTAGTTACTATTAATGTATTCTGGTTATAGCATTCAGAGAAGTAATTGTTTGATTCAATTTTGATTGGAGCAAAGGAGATTGATAGATGCAGATATATTTGATGATTGACTATTGTTATTGATGGATCCAGTCTGAAAATTTATGAAACGTGGTCCCTGGAAGTAAAGAGAAGGTTGTAGCCTTTTGTAGGTTAGCACCTACATACTAGTACCTTAGCTAGTACAAGAGCTAAGGGGGTTGTAGCTCCCTTCCAAGAGAAGCTGGAGAACGAGAGAAGGTTGTAGCCTTCTGCAGGTAGTAGCCTGTGTACTGGTATAAGACTGCACCAGTACAGAAACATTGTAAAAAGAAGTTTCTAATTAAAAGAAGATAGAAACAAATTGCAGCAGGTGGTTTTCACCCACATTGGGTTTCCACCTTATATCTTGTGTTGTTATGTGTGATTGCTTGTTCTGTTGACTGTTCCTGGTTATTTTTTATATGGTTTGATGTAGAGATTAATGATCAACATCTGAAGAATAATTTAGATTACAAGTCTACTAGTTATACGCTAGTTTCCTTAACTGCAGTTTCGTACATACATGATTTTTACTAACTGAAGTAGCATATACAAATCTGATTGTAAAATGAAAAATAATTTACCTGATAATACTGATTCAACCCCCTCTCAGTATTATTTCCAATAATTGGTATCAGTGCAGGTCCTTCAGAAGAAGCTTGATCGCTTGAAGGAAGATCTATCATCATGAGAAACTATGAAAAGGAGGCATCTATCAGGCCACCAATCTTTGATGGAAGCAACTTCATCTATTGGAAGGTAAGAATCATAGCCTATATTCAATCTCTTGGTACAGAAGTTTGGGATATCATGGAAACAAGATACACATTTCCATTAACAACTCTTACAGATATGGCTGGTAAGAAGTAGTATGAAACAAATGCAAAGGCTATCAATAATCTATTAGGGACAAGGTTATGCAGCTCAAAACCGCAAAAGAAATATTTGACAAGATCATTCTGAGCTATGAAGGAGATGATCAGGTAAAACGTGCAAAACTACAAACTCTCAGAATTCAATATGAAAATCTCAGAATGCACAATGATGAAAGTGTGGCTAATTATTTCTTACGTATAGATGAGATTGTTAATCATATGAAAAACGTGGGTGAAGAGATAAAAGAAGTTACTTTGGTTGAAAAGGTTCTAAGATCTTTTTCTTCTAAGTTTGAATCAAAAGTTTCTGCCATAGAAGAAAAATAGAATCTACAGAGCATTACCATGTCACAGCTGAATGGAATCCTAACTGCTTTTGAAATGAGAAAAGGCGGACCATCAGACATGAGAGAATCTGCATTCAAAGCCTCAGGAAAAGGAGAATACAATGATTCAGGACATATGTCAGAAGGAGAGGAAGAATCAAACTTTGTCAAGAACCTTCAACGAGGTTCTGGAAGATTCAGAGGTAAGCTACCTTTTAAATGCTTTGCTTGTGGAAGAGTCGGTCACTATGCAGCCAAATGTCCTCATAAAGATAAGCTTGACAAAGGTAAGGAACCAGTTAGATGGAACAGAAAACAGAATGTAAGTAAGAAGAGCTATTATACACATGAAGACAGTGATGGATTTTCAAATAGTGATGAAGATGAACAATGTAATGATTATAGACTTTTGATGGCTTTTGAAGATGATGATTTCTTGGATGCTATAGATGAAGAAGGTCTTTATGAAGAAATTTCTAAACTCAATGTTTGTTTAGAAAAAAAGAATATGATTATAGATACTCTGACATTCCAACTTGTTGAAATGGAAAAACACAATGAAAAGTTAGAATGTGAAATTGTGGGACTTAGAAAAGATATTGAGAAAACAAAAGCTCTTAATCTTAGATTTGCTAAAGGATCTGAAACTTTAGATGATATTATCAAAGTGCAACATTCTCCTCTAATTAAGACAAGTCTTGGATATACTAAAGAAGCGTCTCAAGCATAGAAGTCATCCACCTCCAAAAGTTATCTTGATGTAGCAAGGAGAAGTGAACAAGTCGACAATCGACAACAAAGTCATAATGAAGATCACCAAGTAAATTAGGGAGAATTTACTTCAAGAATGAACAAGGATCACCAAGTAAATTGGGGGAAATCTACTTCAAGGATGAACAGAAGTTAAAACCAACCGTAGGTAAATCATTCTCAATTTGCCTCATGAATGGATGTCAATAGAAACTACAATCATTTGGTTAGTAGGTTTGATAATCGCAGGAATTTCTTCAATGGCCAATGTTTCTCTTGTCATAACTTTGGACACAAAGCTGCTCAATGTGTTGCCTACAAGACCATCATGACTAGAGAAGCTCAAAAACAAAGGAGTATGACTGGGATCATGAAAAGGACCTACAATAACTTTTCTGCTCTTGAAAATGAAATAGAATGTTCTATTTGTAACAACTTCGGTCATGAAGATTCTGAATGCAGGAGTAGGTTTCAGCAAACAACTCAGAAGGAGCAAGCTTCATTAAGTCCCAAAACATGGAGAAAGAAAGAACCGCAACCAGAAAGATGTGGTATAGCCTTATATGCGGAAGGATAGGAAAATCAGTGGTACATCAACAGTGGATTCTCGAAACATATGATAGGTGATAAAGAAAAACTTCAGTCATATAGTGCCTTAGAAAAGGAAAGGAAGGTCTCGTTTGGAAATGACACCCCTGCGCTCATAAAAGGTAAAGGTTCTGTTCTTTTGAAAGAAAAGGTCAAAGCTAGAAATGTTATGTATGTTGATGGCTTAAAGCATAATCTATTAAGTGTCAGTTAAATGTGTGACCAAGGAAATGAGGTAATATTTTGATCAAATGGATGTATTGTTCATGAGATTGATACAGGAGAAACAATGATCAAGGGCATAAGAACTCCAAATAATTTATACATACTCAAGGGAGGACAACAACAATGCTATCTAAGCAAGAATGATGAACACTAGCTATGGCACAGAAGATTGGGGCATATAAGCTTCTCACAGATAAGGAAAGCATGCAAATATCAGGCGGTTCATGATCTCCCTGACATCAGAATTCTAGACAATACAATATGAAAATCATGTCAGTTTGGCAAGCAAACCAGAACTAATTTCCTTGAGAAGGAAGGATCAGCTAGTAAGCCACTTGAACTTGTCCATACTGATGTATGTGGTCCATCTAGGAAAAGGTCACCTCGAGGAGAAGAATACTTCATATTGTTCATTGACAACTTTTCCAGGATGTGTTGGATAGGACTTCTGAAGCATAAAGACGAAGCTTTCGAAAAGTTTAAAGCATTCAAAGCTTTGGTTGAAAACAAATCGGATCGCAGAATCAAATGCCTTAGATCCAATCGAGGAGGGGAATTTACCTCAGATGAATTTTTCATTTTTTGTGAAGAACATGGAATAAGAAGGGAATTATCTACTACAAGGACTCCTCAGCAAAATGAATAGTGGAAAGGATGAACAGAACGGTTCAACAAATGGCTCGTGCTATGCTTGATGAGTCTGGAACTCCCGCAACCTTCTGGGGTGAAGCTGCATTTGCTGCAGTTACTATTCTCAACAAGACAAACGTCCGAGTGAACATCACTCAAACTCCTCATGAACTTTGGTATGGTAAGACTCCCACGGTAAAATAATTCAAAATTTTTGGAAGCAAATGTTACATTAAAAGGACTGATGAAAACCTTGGAAAGTTTGAACCTAGAGGAGATGAAAGAATTCTCCTTGGTTACTCTCCCCACAACAAAGGATATAAGTGTTACAATAAAATACTTGGAAAATTTGTTGAAAGTATTGATGTAGTGGTTGATGAAGAAGGAAACATTCCTAGGCAGGTAAAATCCGAAGATTTCGAAGATGATGAGGACTATCCTTCAACATCAAATCAGACTTATGATGAAGAAGAAACCCATGAGGCACCAGAAGAACAGATAAGGATAGAAGAAAAGACTCCATCCAGGTACGTTCAGAAGAATCATCCAGAAACTCAAATTTTGGGGTAAAAAGAGGCAGGTGTACAAACAAGAAGAACTATCTCAGAAGCTTCAAGCTATCTAGCATTGCTTTCCTCCACTGAACCACGAAATGTAAGTGAAGCATGTAAAGATGAATGCTGGGTCAAGGCCATGAATGAAGAACTTGAGCAGATTGAAAAGAATAATACTTGGGAGTTGGTTCCTAGACCAAATGATAAGAATGTCATAGGGACAAAATGGATATTCAAAAACAAGTTGAATGAAAATGGAGATGTTATTAGAAATAAGGCCAGACTTGTTTGTAAAGGGCATGCTCAACAAGAAGGCATAGACTTTGAAGAAACTTTTGCACCGGTTGCTAGACTTGAGACCATAAGAATGTTCCTTTCTCCTTCTAGCTTTCAGAAGTTCAAAGTATTTCAAATGGATGTGAAATATGCCTTTTTAAATGGAGACTTAGAAGAAGAAGTGTATATTGAGCAATGAGATGGATTCATCCTTGGAAATGATCCAAAACTTGTATGCAGACTTAAGAAGGCACTCTATGGTCTTAAACAGGCTCCAAGGGCTTGGTATTATCGTCTAGACAAATACCTCCATCAACAAGGTTTTTCAAAAGGATCAGTAGATAACAATCTATATATAAAAATTGATAATGATAAATTGCTAATACTTGTTATGTATGCTTGGTGAGCTGACATACTTTCTTGGTTTACAAGTCCAACAAAATAAAGACGATATCTTTTTATCACAAACCAAGTACCTCAAGTAGATTTTGAAGAAATATGGCATGGAAGATTTGAAACCAGTAATTACCCCTATGGTAACAAGATGCAGCCTCAGCAGCAGTACATCAACCAAACTATAGATCCGTGATTGGTAGTCTACTCTATCTGACAGGCACCCGACTAGACATCATGCATGTAGTGGGAATAGTTGGAAGATTCCCGGCAAATCCAAAGGAAGCACACCTTCAGACAATTAAGAGGATTTTCAAATATCTTCAAGGAACAAAAAACTATGGCTTATGGTATCCTAGAGATAAATATCTCACACTTCATGCATATATAGATATAGATTGGGCAGGAAGCATGGATGACAGAAAAAGCACTAGTGGTGGTGCATTCTTTATGGGTTCTAGACTAGTATCTTGGTTCAACAAGAAACAAAGTTCAATTGCTTTATCTACAACTGAAGCAGAATATGTGGTTGTTGCATCTTGCTGCACACAACTCCTTTGGATGATGCAAACTTTTCAAGATTTTCAAATCACTTGTACTCCACCTATCTCCATTTTATGCGATAATACAAGTGCAATCAATATTTCAAAGAATCCTGTCATGCATTCAAAGACCAAGCACATACCTATCAAGTATCATTTTCTCCGGGAACAAGTGCTTGAACAAAAGGTAAAATTGGAGTATGTTCCCTCCAAGGAACAGGTTGCTGATATACTCACCAAACCACTGCCCAGGGAGACATTTGAATACCTCAAACAGAAGCTGGGAGTAGTTGATGCATCATCTTGCTGTTGAAACTTATCTGTTTCAGAGAAAAGTGCTTGTATGCGAGTTTCATGAGGAGCATCCATGTATATATGCCGGTTTCTGTGGATACAGTCGCGTATATGTTGGTTTGAAGGAAATTAGTGGGCCAGACTTAGGATGAAAAGAGTCTAATATGGGTCTGATAGAGACCATCTGGCACAAGTTTAGGGGGAGCATATACACTTCTAATAATGTATTATTGGCATTATATTAGAAGATCTTGGATTAAGTTCACAGTTGTTTCTGGTTTCAGGTGAAATAGGTGCAGAGGGAGATCATGGTTGCTGGTCTGAATGATGATTGACAGATTCTCCTAATGATAGTTGTTGATAACTGTCATAGTCTTGTATTCCTTTTTTATCAAGGTCATGTAACGGCCTACTTTGGTTTCCCCACTATGCCTAGGATGGATGATGTAATGTTCTGGTTTTATCATGTGTAAACCTTTGGAGTATCCCCACTTGGTTGGGTGGATGAGTCAATATTGGTATATCCCCACTTGGTTGGGAGATGGATGTATGTATGAGTCTTTGGTGATAGGAAGGTCATTCATGATGTATAAAGTCATGTTCTTTCTTGTAGATCATCTTTTTGCAGACCTTGCCTACAGTCAGGGGGAGCATGGACAGCACAGCAGAGCAGAGAATTCAGCATGTACTCAGGGGGAGCATAACCCTTTGCCCTTGATGACAAAGGGGGAGAATGACTTTGAGTGACTTGGGGTTGCCATCAAGTCCAAAGGGGGAGATTGTTGGTGTTATGATACAAGTGTTGTCCTTGATGGCAACTCACACAGATGACAGATCATAGTGCAGTAGGTCAGTAGCAAAGAATTGATGATCAGACTACAAAGAATGAAGAAAGAAAAGTATATATGCAGGTTCACTATATACCAAGTCATGTACATACGCAGGTTCACTATATACCAAGTCGTGTACACACGCAGGTTCACTATATACCAAGTTGCGTATATACGCAGGTTCGCTATATACCAAGTAGTGTATACACATAGTTTCACTATATACAAAGGCGTATATATCATACACATGCACTTTCACGCAAGGAAAGGCGCGTATATGTTGGAAAACTAAGTTTTGGGTTCGTGGTATTTGGACCTTGGTATTACGTCTGAAGTATTGAACCCAGGTATTGGGTCCCTAGTATTATTTCTAAATGGTTTTGGACCATGGTATTGAGTAAGGCATATGACTATAAAAGGGGAAGGAAATATTTAGGCAAAGGCTGTCACTCAAGGATTAAATATCTAGAATTGGGTTATGGTGCATAGCTGGATCAGAACCAAGGAGGAACCTAAGTGCTAGAAGAAGGATAAGTCCTATGGATGGGTCAAGATCTTAAGGCTTGAATAGCAGTATCTTTGTGCGATTTTGATCTGTTATATTTGGCACATAACTTGATCTCTGGATTTGATAACCTCGGTATAACTGATGTCTGAATATTTGAAAGGGTGAATTATCTTTTATAGATCTATATGCAGGTTCAGTACATTAGAGTCACGTATACACGCTGGTTTAGTAAGTCAAAACTACATATACACTAGTTGGCCTTAATACAGAAGCGTATGCACGTAGTGTCTACATATTGAAGTAGCGTACATCTCATGAAATATGTTTTAACCACTTCTATTTATTGTTGCAGTGGTCTGGGTTTAGGATTGATTTCTGGTTACCGTTAATGTATTCTGGTTATAGCATTCAGAGAAGTAATTGTTTGCTTCAGTTTTGATTGGAGAAAAGGAGATTGATAGATGTAGATATATTTGATGATTGACTATTGTTATTGATGGATCCAGTCTGAAAATTTATGAAACGTGGTCCCTGGAAGTAAAGAGAAGGTTGTAGCCTTCTGTAGGTAGCAGCCTGCTTACTGGTATAAGACTACACCAGTACAGAAACATTGTAAAAAGAAATTTCTAATTAAGAGTAGATAGAGACGAATTGCAGCAGGTGGTTTTCACCCACATTGGGTTTCCACCTTATATCTTGTGTTCTTATGTGTGACTGCCTGTTCTGTTTACTATTCCTGGTTACTGTTTATATGGTTTGATACACAGATTAATGATCAACATTTGAAGAATAATTTAAATACAAGTCTGCTAGTTATACTCTAGTTTCCCTAACTGCAGTTGCGTATATACGCGGTTTTTACTAACTGAAGTAGCGTATACAAATATGATTGTAAAATGAAAAATAAATGACTTGATAATACTGATTCACCCCCCTCTTAGTATTATTTCCAACATATTGGGACCTCGTGGATAGCGAGAAGTTCCCTCATTTAGAGATGGAGAGCCTCATGAAGCAGAGCATGGAGGGGCCAGTCACAACATTACAGCCATGAAAATGGCTGCGTGGTGTGGAGAAGGCTAGATTGCTTCATTTACTGTGGATTCCACACTTTGACCATGCGCCTATCACTATTTTCATCATCAAGTAGTTACTTTGCCTGGAGCACAATGGGTACTTATGGCTGGAGGAGCCTATTCCCATCACGGCATATCTCATCTATAGAATTTCTCAGCTCCCTTGTAAGGGAAAGGACCCCATGGCGATAGCAGGAAAAAGCAGAGATTTGGCACTCATGGAGGCCATGAAGAAAAAATACAATCTTGAGAAGAAAAATAGGGGTTACACAATCAGTAGCGTTATTGATAAAGGGGTGCACGTAGCCACCCAACTCCTGACCGGAAAGGTAATGAGGAAATGCCATGGTGATGATGTACTAGCGCCAGTAGTTGCATTGGTTGAACAATGCGAAGAGGGAGTCCAATTCAACTAGGTTGAGTTCCTCTATGAGAAATTCTTAACCAATTTCAAGGAAGCCCAGGAGCAGGGCAAGACCTTCTACTACACGTGGTTTCTCTTATCCATTTTACTAGTCATAGGGGAACTACCCAAGAATAGTGAGTTCCCTGGCATTGAACAAGACTTACTAGAGGCCACAAAGTACGCGTCGCTCTGGGGTACCAAGGACGCCACACAGATTCGTGAGACAAAAATATTCTGGGTACTCATGGAGGTGAGTATCCAAATGTGGATCAATAAGATTCCGCACCTATCCCCCATAATTTACAATAGTCTGCAGAGCTTTGCAGACTTCAAGGAGGACATGAATAATGTTTACATCAAGGTGCGTAAGGATCCAGTGTAGTAATGGACCAAGCTCCCCTTCATCGCTATTGATGATGCCATCTTTTCGGTGTTAAAATCATGGCCCCTTGAGTGGCGCGCTCTGGATCTGGCAGAGCTGGATAGAATAGCAACACAGAAACAAAGGATGAAGTTAAGTTGTATGTCACAAAGTTAGTCGAGAAAAGGCACAATGAATAAGAGGCTATGGAGGTAAGGGTTGTCCACGAGCTAGCAAGGGAGCTGAAAGGCAGGCCAAGGCCGCCGAAGTAGTAGCAGCACATACAATAGGGGCCACCACAACACAGTAAGAGGAAGGCTAGGACTTGTCTATGGGACATGAGACAGAGGAAACAAACATTGCAGATGAGGGCAAAAACCCTAGTACAATGTCTACCCAACTGAAAAGGTCGCGCGTCACGGAGATATCGAGTCCATGGAAAAAGGTTAAGGCCTCCAAATTGACCTTTGACCTGATCACATTGAGAGAAGACGACATCTACTACATCGACGACGTAGTTCGCGAGGTAACCAAGGAAGCGCTCTAGGAAGCCATGTCAGAGAAACAGATGTGTTGGGGGCCCTAAGGGCATAGCTGTAGGAACTTCAGGTTCGGCCCCCACAGGAAGGAACTACAGCTACCTATGGTGCAACAAGCACATCAACAGTGGAACAACTACTATGCACAAAGATGGCCAATACCATAGTGCTACTGGAAGGAGTGCTAACAACAGAGACAGACGGAGACAGAGTCGCGGTGGGCAGGATCAAGGTAGTTGGCCTAAATTTGGCTACCCTTCCACGAGACACATTGTTCTAGTTGTAGGATGGCACAACATCAGAGCTCCGCACTAGGGAAGGTCACATGATTTAGGTGATGAGTGAGAAGAATATCAACATCGAACAGATCAGCCTGCAGCGGGATGAACTAGTGTCCCAGAACTAGAAGATCATGCAGATAGCTAATGAAGCATGCCAGCGAGTCCTAGAGTTGTCCATTGCCGCAGAACTACCAACATAGATGCAGATCCACTGTTTGGCAAGTGGAGTCTGAAGCGCGCACGAGGAAACAACGCGAGTGCAACTGAAGCTGAACCTCCAGATTCTTGAGCTGCGGTTGAAGGCATAGCCTTCCACTCCTCTGGAAGTTAGAGAGAATCGCGTGAGTGCTATTAAAACATGATTGGAAGAAATTGGACGAGCAGTGCAGGACTGCACCAGTATGTTGGACCAAGCCTTTAACCTCCTCACATCCTTGCAGGAGGACCCCAACATACAGTGCCTGGAAACAGAGGCACACAAACTGTAGCAGCAGTATGATAGTGTAAGGGGAACTGCGCAGACAATCATCCTCACCCAACGACTGGAAAATATGCAGCAAGCAACGACACTGAAAGAGTAGGTGGATGCCTCAAGATTGATGAGACCTTCACCATTACAATAGATATTGAGGGCAAGCTTGTACAAATGTAGGGACTCTATGTGCTAACATAGGTAGCTGATCCTCACAAAGAAGCATCGGAAGAGCACATGTAGTAGGTCTGGCAAACCACAGAATAGTGCATCGTAGACCTCCAAGCAGTATGGGACTAGTTTGATTGGCTCCGTGCCAAGATCGCCGCACCAGTAGAGTGACTCGAGATGAGTCACGATGAATGTGTTGGGGGCCTGTTGGGTATGGAATCCCCCCACAACATGTTTTGGGGCTCAAATCCCATGTTTTGGTCAAAGATTTTGTAAGACTCCGTGAATTGTGGGCGCAGAGCATGAAGTATAGGATGACTCATAGGGTTGTCCACCCTAAAATATTGAAATGTAATGTAAAGACATGTCGGCCTAGCCATGGTCTGTGGACCATGGGATTATATAAATAGAGCGAGGCTCTAAGTTGTAAATACAGTGAATTGGAAAGAAGAATATGAATGGTTCAAGCATAGAGTAAGTGTCTAAGTGTATTGGGTCATAGTGGTAGGAAGATGCTCTGCAGCTGAGTGTGCAGAGGCCTAGCAGAGTCCACAGCTGAGTGCATGGACCCCTACAACTGAGTGCGCGGGGTGGTGTCGAGTTTGTAATCCAGATCAAAGATTAATAAAGAGAAGTTGATTCCTATTTCTGTGTATCTGTTATGCATTGTCTTCTTTACATTTATATTAGTTTATTTATCATGCTCACTGATATGATTGTTGAATATGATGTAATAATAATTAATCTTACATACAAAAGTTAAGTAGTCAAGTAATAAAAGACTAAATAGTAAGGAACTTGGGTATTATATAGGTTGCGCCCCGAGTAGGGTTGCGTTGAAGCAGCGTCACAAGTTGCGAAGGAATAACAAGTGCGCGTAGTGACGCGGACCTCCAGAAGCTCATCAGACATTCCCAGGGTGTGCAAACCTTGTTCTATCACCCTCCCATACTACTTCGGATGAGACCTCAGTTTGTGCTCTGTGGGATGTTGCCGAAAGGGCCAGTAGTACCAGGATTTGCTTGGCTAAATCACCGCTAAAGTTGGGTCAGGCCCATACAAGCCAACAAGATCTGTGCCCTAAAAGAATTTCTTTTTTAGGAATTTTTTTCCGTTATTAAAAATCTTTTATAAAAGAAAAATCAACATTTTTTTATTCATTCTTCTGCTTAAATGGTTCAACTCTTCTTTATTTTGGTTTCAAATAGTTGTTAGAAAGCATTGGAAAGATTTATGTTGGTTATGCATGTGTTATAATGACTAGGATGCATGGAACAAATATGATTGTATGAAAGACTCTCACTCATAGAATACAGCTTATTTCCTCGAATTGAATATTTTCAAGCATTGTATTTTGCATGACTTTTGAGTCAGAGTCCGACCACACATCATACGTCAACACCCCTACTGAAGACAATAAAAAAGTACACATAAAATTTACCCAAAATCAATCAGTAACTCTTTATAGAGCAACCAAACATTAGTTCGGGTTAGGATCTTGGGACAAGCAGTGTGAGTAAATTGCCCAAGATTAGAAACCAAAACTAGTGTCATTAAAAGAGAGAAAATTCCTTCTGCACTCATACTACCGGGACCACTCCAGTCAAAGTGGAGCTAAGTACAAGACAACATCAGAGTGTAAGTGAAGGTAGCTAGCCTTCACTTGCAACTCCTTTGGGTATTTTGTGTATTGGGGATCCCTTCGAGGATTTCAGAGCTGAGTCTGGGACTCAGCTATCCTGCCCACACAGTGTACTATTTGCAACTATGTCCCCCCCAGCAGTGTCTATGATCTGAGATATCCTTAGTGTCCATACTTTTAGGGACTTACACAAGGTGACTAGGGCGAGCTATTGGGTTGTGTAATATTTTTTCCACGGCTAGCCCACGTAGTTAACTAGGGGGTTAGAAGTGGGAGCAGAGCCCCCCCTGCATTGTGTCGATTGTGTAGCAGGGGGAGTCACATGGGGTTTGCGCCAATTGCATAGCAGACCTACCTATGGTTTTGTGCATGTCTTTCACACATGGCTTTGGTTGCGATGTTTCGGTCCATGGTTTTGGACGCGATGGTTTTCGGTTTGTGGTATTGGATGCTTCAGCATGTATAAATATCTATTGTAACATTGAAAGGAACATAATGAAAAATCAAGCTGGTAGTCCCAGTTTTGGGATCCAGGGGAAAATATTTGTGTATATGTGTTTTATGTGTTATGCTCTCACATTGTTTATTTTTTGTGTTTTGGAGTTCGTATGCAGGTAATTTCTGTATGGGGTTAAAACCCACATTTGGTATCAGAGTTGTTTTGGCTTCAAGGGGACACCTTTATTGCTGAGGGGTTTCACTCGAGCCTGTGGTAGACCTTATTCAATGGGAGATCTGTGGGATTTATTCTGGTGCTGAAAGAAGATGGCGAGCAGTGGAAAGATAGAGATCGAGAAATTTAATGGTCAGAGATTTGAGTTTTGGAAACTCAAGATGGAGGATCTGTTGGTGGATAAATATCAATGGATCATGGTAGATCTGGGTACTAAAACAATGGGAGTGTTCGATAAGGAATGGATGAAGCTATATCGAAAGGCAAAGAGCACAATATGATTGTGTGTCTCAGATTCAGTATTACTGAATGTATTAGGGGAAGCTACAGCTAAGGCTTTGTGGAACAAGTTATGGACTTTGTACCAATCTAAGTCTCTGGTGAATAAACTGTTTCTGTGCAAAAAGCTTTATAACCTGAGGATGAAAGATGGAGACTTGGTGACAGATCATATTAACACATTTAATACTGTGGTAAGTCAATTATTATTTGTTGATATTAAAATTTCAGATGAAGAAAAGTGCATCAGTTTGTTTTGTTCTCTACCAGATTCGTGGGATAGTCTGGTTATTGAAATAGGTAGCAATACAACTACCTTACAGTTTGATGAAATAGTCTCATCCTTGCTAATGGAGGAGATGAGACGGAAAAATATGGAGAGCTAGAATGGTGATTCCTTGTTTTTACGAGGACGGTCCCCGAACAGAAACAAAAATAAGTCATTGATTAGGAGATCTAAATCAAGAGGGAGATTTAAATCTCCAAGAAAACTTGTAAAGGTGGTGTGCTGGAAATGCAAAAAGGGATGGCACTACAAAAGGGACTATAAATCTAAAGCTCATAATAAAGGAAAGGGATCTAATGATGCTCCTTTTGCAGAGGTGAAAGCCACCTCAAATGAAGGTGGGGATGTGTACTTGGCTTCTTCAAGTACACATGTAGATCATGTGGCATGATTGATTGACTCAGGTGCATCCTTTCATTTCACTCCCCATAGAAAGTGGTTCTGCAAGTATGAGAAATATGATGTTGGTGATGTCTTCTTGGGGGATGACAGGAAGGCTAGAATCATTGGTCATGGAAAAGTAAAGTTGAAGTTGCAAGGTGGAAGTGTTAGAATACTTCGAGGTGTTCTTCATATTCCTGCATTAGCTAGAAATCTGATTTCTATAAGAAATCTAGATGATGCAGGTGTAAAAGCAGTGTTCGAGAAGGATACCTCCAAAATGGTTTGGGGGGCACTAGTATTGATGCAGGGAGTTCAAATTGGAACTCTATACAAGCTGCAAGGTAGCACACTTGTTGATGGGTGTGACAGTTCCGTGGTTCCTGAATGTGGAGCAGAAAATCTAGTGGTCTCTGGAGAGAAGACCATGTTATGGCATCAAAGGCTTGGACATATTGGAGAGAAGGGCCTTTGAATACGTCATGGTAAAGGTATCGTAGAAGGTATGAGTAATGGATATTTGGATTTTGATTTTTGTGAAAATTGTGTATATGGGAAGCAGAATTAGGTGAGTTTCGCCTTTTGGTGGTAAGAGGGCGAAACATATATTAGATCTTGTGCACAGTGATGTGTTTGGACCTGTGAAGGTTCCATCACTAGGTAAGTCTGTGTATTATGTATCATTTATAGATGACTTCTCAAGGAATACATGGAAATACTTCCTCAAGAAGATATCTGAAGTCTTTGACAGGTTTAAAGAATTTAGGGCTTTGGTGGAAAACTAGATAGAGAAGAAGATAAAGGTGCTAAGGAAAAATAATGGTGGAGAGTTTTGCAGTAATGAATCTGAGGAATTTTGTAAGAAGTGTGGTATAGAATGGAAGAATACTCCTCCATATACACCTCTGCAAAATGGAGTTGCATAAAGAATAAATAAGATGTTCATGGAAAGGGCAAGAAGCATGCTCAGTGGTGCTGGGTTAGGACAAGAATTCTGGGTAGAGGCAGTGGAGACAACATGTTACCTAGTCAATAGATCACCTTCATCAGCGTTGGAGGATAAGACTCCATAAGAGGTATGGACAGGTAAGAAACCGTCTCTTTCACATCTGAGGGTATTTGGATGTGATGCATATGTACATGTTCCAAAGGTGAAACAAACCAAGTTGGATAGTATATTTGAAAAGTGCATCTTTATTGGGTATAAGGATGGTTTAAAGGGTTATAAGCTTTGGAACCTAGTAACAAGGAAGGTTGTGTATAGCTGAGATGTGGTGTTCAGAGAGGTGAAATATGTTATTAAACACGAAGTCCAACCAAAGGAACCTAAGAATATAGAGTTTCAGCTAAAGGAGGAAGAATCAGACTCTACAACAGAGGAGGAATTAGAAGATGAAGAGCAACAAACTCTGGGTGTGAGAAGATCAGTTCAAGAAAGAAGGCAGCCAGAAAGATATAGTCCATCTGCTTTCTGTTCAAATTTTTCTCTATTACTGATGATGATCCCAGAACTATGAAGGGAGCAGTAGATTCAGAGGATGGAAAACTATAGAAAGAGGGCATGGTTGATGAAATGGCATCTTTGCACAAAAGTGAGGATTGGGATCTGGTGGAGTTGTCGGATGGAAGGAAACCCATTGGCAGTGAATGGGTGTTCAAGAAGAAGACAAATTTAGAAGGAAAGGTGGGGAAATACAAAGCTCAGTTGGTAGCAAAAGGTTATTCCTAGGTGTTGGGAATTGATTTTGGTGATATTTTTTCTCCTGTTGCAAAGCTAACCTCTATTTGATTACTTTTATCTGTTGCTGCTGCTTTTGATTTTGAGGTAGAACAGATGGAAATGAAGACAAAATTTCTTCACAAGGATCTAGAAGAGGAGATCTACATGAAGCAACCTGAAGTCTTTGCAATGAAGGGTAAGAGGGAACTGGCATGCAAGTTAAAGAAGTCTCTATATGGCTTAAAACCGTCACCAAGGATGTGGTATTAGAAATTTGATACCTTTATACAGGGACTTGGCTTCACCAGAAGCAAAGTAGATCACTGTGTGTATTTTAAATTAATTGGTGACCATGTTATTTATCTTGCCTTGTATGTGGATGATATGTTGCTGGTTGGAAATGAAAAAAAAAGTATCAAGGATTTGAAGACCCATTTGTCCTCCAAATTTGACATGAAAGATCTTGGTGCTGCAAACTATATTTTGGGCATGGAAATTAAAAGAGATCAGACAAAGAGGAAGCTCTGGTTAAACTAGAGGAGGTATGTAAAGACAATATTGTAGAGGTTTAATATGTAGGATAGTAAACCGGTGAAGGTTCCTATTCCTGTAGGTGTAAAGTTATCTGTTGAACAGTGTCCCAAGACACAAGAAGAGGAAGAGGACATGTCCCATGTTCCATACGCAAGTGCAATCAGTAGCCTGATATATGCAATGGTCTGTACTAGACTGGACATTGCACATGTAGTGGGAGTATTGAGCGGGTTTATGTCAAAGCCAGGGAAGGAGCACTGGACAACAGTGAAGCGGGTTTTTAGGTATTTGTGCGGAACTAGTGATTATGGTATGTGCTACCAAGGAAAACCAGGATTGGACAGATTGTTGGATATTTATGGCTTTGTTGATACAGACTGGGCTAGAGATCTGGATTAGAGAAGATCTACAAGTGGGTATGTGTTTAACCTATTTGGAGGTGCAGTTAGTTGGATGGGTAAGAAACAATCTGTAGTGTCACTATCAACTACAGAGGCAGAATACATGGCAACCACTCATGTAAGCAAGGAAGCAGCTTAGTTGTAGATATTGTGTTCAAATACAGGGTTAGTATAGGGTGTTGTAAGGATAGACTGTGACAGCCAAAGTGCAATTTTCTTGGCAAAGAACCTTGCTTACCATTCAAAGACAAAGCACATTGATGTTCAGTATCACTTTGTGAGGGAAATGATAGAAGGAATAAAGGTGTTGCTAATAAAGGTGGACACTTGGAAGAATACTACAGATGCACTGAAAAAATCTGTGATCTATGAGAGGTTCTCTTGGTGTAGAGAAATAGTGGGCATTGCAGGGCTAGATAAATGACTAAGCTCTCTTGTGGCCCCCTGTGGAAAGAAAACAACAAGTGGGAGAATGTTGGGTTGTGTTATATTCTTTCCATGACTAGCCCACGTAGTTAACCAGGGGTTAGAAGGGGGGCAAAGCCCCCCTCACGTTGCGCTAATTGCGTAGCGGGGGGAGTCACAGTGGGATTGAGGGGTGCAGGTAACCCCACTCTATGGGGTCTGGGATAGCGCTCCAAAAAATTTTGGTTTTCGACCCTATATTAGGTTGGGCGAACCTACATATGGTTTTGCACATGTTTTTCGCACATTGTTTTCGATGCGATGGTTTTTAGTCCATGTATTGGATGCTTCAACATGTATAAATATGTATTGTAACATTTAAAGGAACACAATGAAAAATCAAGCTGGTAGTCCCGATTTTGGAATCTAGGGGAAAATCTCTGTGTATATGTTTTTTATGTGTTATGCTCTCGCATTGTTTATTTTCTGTGTTTTAGAATTCGTATGCAGGTAATTTTTGTATGGGGTTAAAACCCACACGGGCTACCCTGGTACCTAACACAGATGGACCTACTTTTTCTTTAGTTTTTGGGAGGGTTCTCGTCTTCACGAGAGTACTTGGCCCCTCAATCTGAGGTTTGAGCAGAGCTCTAGAGTGTTATAGACATATTTGGGCACTTCAACCCCAATATTATATGTCAATAAGCTAGGGATCTTCAACCTCTAAAAGTGTTGTTTCATATCCTAAAATAACACGGTCATCTGATTACATCATTCCCCAAAAGCTCCACCTGAAAAACCATCTAGAATTGGCCTAAACTGGATGATACTGACTGCTCCATTGTCAGGGTGCAATGCCTACTGACTTCTACACTAGCCAGGTGCAATGCATATTGATGAAGCCTTCTGTAGGGTGCGATGAGTGAGGATGGACAAATGTCCAAGATAGTTTGCTAAGTGGATGCTCAGGGAATCTTCTAGAAACTTCTCCTATGACACATGCCTCTCTGAATTCGCCCAGGGATGAGGAAGAGATCCAAGAAATCTCCAAGTGGAACCAAATGCAACAAGTGGAATGACACTAATCAAAACCCCAGAGATGACTCACACCCTTGCACATATCTATAAATGGATCCCTCATCTAAGAGATCTAGAGGCTGGAATTTTGTGAATTGCAAGGAAGTGCTGATAGTTTGTATTTGAGAAAGATCATTGTATTGTTGGTGTGATTTTCTATTTCATGAGCTGAAGAGGACTTCTTGCTGGGAGGATGATGCTGGATCAGACAACAGGGTTGTAATTCTCCCTTCTATGTAATAAATTTCTTCAAGTTTTCTTCCATATAACTATGCAATTGTGAATGTTATCATTTGTGAATGCCATTGTATGTTCATTATATTTCTGATTTTGTAATGTGTATGATATAATAGATCAAGATGCTTTGGCAGTTCTTTGTTACTGTGTTTCTACAGGTACTCTCTAAGTGGGATAAGTACGGAGAGGAGTTGCAAGCTCTGTGAAGGGGGAGAGAGATCAAGCAAGGAGTTAAGCGGAAGATCCAAGTTGGTTCCTTTGTCTTTCTCTTATATATTATACATAGAAGAAATCGTGAATTGCTTTAAACTGTTGTTTCTAGGGTAGCTGCCAAACCTAAAGGGCTAGTCAATCGAAAAGACAATAGTTTTCCTAGAAACAAAATGGGGACTCTGCTAGGGAGAAAATAGATGTTTGTTTGTTGTTATTGTTTGTTTTATAAACTATAAACGGAGCTTGAAGTCAGCTAGGTAGCCTTTGAACTGCTCTTGTGCTACAATTGCATAGTAGATGAATGCTACTTCAGTCAATCTATGGTTTAGTTTATGAATTAAACGTTTGACTTACAAGTATTCTAGATGCCCTTTTGGTAGCTCAGTAACCTCTCAAGATCATTCCTCTATACTTTGCTCTTTACTGTCCATCATAGCTCAACTTAACTCACTGAAATCAACTGCAAATTTGAGCCAAAACCCACTTCAGTTGCGCTCCCTGGCCCATCGCACTGTCTGTCACTGTAAACCAGTATGCATCACACTTCCCAAGTGTAGTAGGTGCGATGCATCCCTATTTCTGTGAAGCCTAGGTGTGATGATTGACTGAACCTATTTCCATTCTTGAAATTTGGGGTTTTTGTCCTTGTTTTCAGTTTTGTTTAGTTGATTTGTTGCTTATGAATAGTACCTCCTTACTGAAGCCTGCTTGCATCACATAGATCAGCCTCCATTGATTAGGATTAGTAAATGTTTTTATGTATTTGTCTATCATTTACAATCCTTTGTAAAAAATTTGCTTAAATCAATCTGTCGCTTTGGTACAAAAAGTGTCGTAACTGTTGTTTTGTGTCAAAAAGAGAAGTGTCATCGAGTCTTCCTTCCTTGAATAGTCGATTGAACTTTTCTTGAAGTATTTGATTTGATTTGTTGATATTCGAAGTGTCGAAAGCATTTTCTATTTGAAATTGAGAAGTGTCGTTTAGTCTTCCTATCTATTTTGAAAAAGAAATTATCGAAATTTCGCTTTGAGTGAAATACTTCAGATCTTTGCTATACTTAGTTTTCCTTTTTGGCATTTTTCACATTAAGGGGAATGAAAAAGAAATACATGCATTTGCATTTGCATTTAGTTTGTGCGTGAAAAATGATTTAGGAAAATGCATTAGTTTGTGCTCTTTGCTCTTTGTTCAAAAGAATCGTAATCTTCTTTCCCTAGTAGCTAGGATTTTCATTGCTCAAAATAAACAACGATTGTTTATCAATTTTGTTGAAAATGCAACAAGATGATGGAGCTTAGTGAAAGGAAGTCGCCTTCACTAAGTGGGCCCGTAGGCTATTTTTGGCGCAAAGTCTATTTTTAGACTATGTCTATTTTTAGACATATGGATCATGGTCTATGAGTTGTAGGATGCTATTTATGGATGATTGGTCATGTTGGTAAAAACAGATGGACCTCTATTTTTAGACATATGGGCAGAGTCTATTTTTAGACTGCCAGTCAAAAAATAGAATAGTCAAATATTATTAGCTCTTAATAATATTTGGACTATAAACATTATCTTATCCTCTTGCAGCACTTCATTTCGAGCTACGGATGTGGCACATGCAACTGCTAGAAGGAAATATGCTTCTCCTATGGGTTAGTTGAGCTATTACATGATGGACTTCAGTTAGAACTCAAGTGATTGAGTTTGGTGGAGTTGATTGAGGAGTTGATGGAGTTGTGTTCAGTTTGACTTAGTTGAACTAGTTGTTTTTAGTCTAACTGCCAAATACACTAGTGATGAGTGATGTGAATTAATTATTAATTAATTCACTAATTATTAACTCATAAATCAACTAAAGAATACATTAGTTAACTCAATGCATGGACAGTTCAGTGGAGACAAGTGTTAGAGGTGGGTGAAAGCGTGAGACTACTATCAATTGTGACTATAGATGTGCATGAGATTTGCACAATCATTGATTGAGATTTCCAATGAGGATTGTGCAGTACAAGCCAAGGTAATTCAAACTTGGATCACATCTATTCTCACTTTGGATTGCGCAGTAGAGGTAGGCAAACAATGGAGGAGATTTGAGCCCATTACTTGTTCAGATCTGAGCTAGTTTGTGTGTAGCAGGTGGAAATAGTACTGAGTACTTATGAGGAGTATTGTACTATGTATTGTTACATGTTCTCTATCATTATAATATATAGATAGTTGGGGGTTTTCATCTGTATGCTTTCCCCATTACATACTGTGTTGATATGTGTGATTGATGTTTCAATGTGCGCATGCAATTGTTTTTAATTCCGCAAATTGAAGATCAATGGTAGAGGAGGTTATGTATTATGCATGCATTCTGAAAATAGTGTATAATCAGGATAATCTCTGTGAATAAGTGTTATATTATTCAAATTTCTACATGGTATCGGAGCGAGGTTGATCATCAGATCTATTATTCAAAAAGTGATTACATTTTATTTCTTCAGGCAGAGTCTGTAATCGGGTCAGATAGCCTCTGGATTCATCCTTCTTTTGGAAGGTGAGATATCCGGTAAATGTCCATACAGTCAATCTCTGTATGAGAAATACTTTGTTCTCACAAATTTTAGATCAGAAGCGGTTGAGTTTTGAGCTAGTGGAATTCGAATTTGCAGTAGTGTTTTCTTGGTGTCGAAGTTGAAATGTCTTTCAACGGATTGCGATTGGAGTATGCCCTTGAAGGTAGCTCGAATTATATTGCATGGAAAGATAGGATGGAGGCGGTGTTAGATGACAATGGGTTGAAGGAGTTCATAGATGCTGAAGTCCCAAAGCCTACTGATGCTACTCAAGTTGAGGCTTGGCAAAAGAAGATAGCAAAGTGTCGAAGGATTCTGTTGGAGGGCGTGAAGGATCACATTGTATCCAGCCTGCATGGAAAGGCTTCTCCATACTTGATGTGGAATGCATTGATAGATTTATTCCAAAGCAAGAGCGACCAGAGGAAGTTGGTGCTCAAGGATAAACTTAGAAACATTAAGTGTGAGAAAGGAGACAGTAAGCCCAAGTATCTCACAAAGTTCACCCAATGTCGGGATGAGCTGGGAAGTGTGGGGGTGACTGTCGATGATGAGGACTTGGTGAGCTTGGCTCTCCTTGGTCTTTCGAAGAGTTGGCATTCCTATCAGGACTTTTTCAATGGTCGGGAGAAATTTCCAGGATGGGAGAGACTTTGGTCAGATCTTGTGCAAGAGGAGATCAGGTGGAATACCAGGGATGGATCTTCATCAAAGGCATCTGATGAAGAAAATTGCACTTTGGATGCCAAAGCAAAGAAGGGGAAGAACAAGAAAGCTTCTCATTCTGGTGCGAAAGGCAAGAAGTAGGACATGTCCGAGGTGAAGTGATTTCACTATCACCAACATGAACATTATGCCACAAATTGTCCGCAGAAGAAGAAAAATAAGCAAGTTGCTAGATCTGCAATGGGAGAGGCCTTAGCCTTGCATTTTGAGCTAGATTTTTTGCTGATCACATGCTTGGTATCAAGTGTGATGGGATCGGTATGGTTCTTGGAAAGTGGTGCATCTTTTCACATGACAGGATATCGATATTTGTTTTCTGATTTGGATGAGAAAGATCTTGGAGTGCACATCAAGATAGGCGATGATGGTAGATACAGTGCAACTGGTATCGGTACCATTTCCTTTGAGAAGGAGTCTTGTAAACCCTTCGTATTGAAGGAAGTGATGCATGTTCCAGGATTGAAGAAGAATATTATCTCTGTGGAAATGTTAGAAGACAAGGGATATGATGTTGTCTTCAGCGAGGGAAAGGCTTTCCTACGCAGTAAGACAACTGGAGAAACCTGGAAGATAGGGGTTTGAGTCAAGAACCTTTATCAATTGCATGTAGATGGCTACGCAGCAATGGCATGCAAGGCAGAAGGAGTGGTGAGCCGGGATGATGGCGAGCTGTGGCACCGGAGATTGGGCCACCTTCACCATGGAGCTTTGAAGATATTGCAGTAGATTTCTACCGGGCTTCCTAAAGGCACTCTTACACAGTCAGATCAGTCCAAGGGGTGTACTTTGGGAAAATTTGTGAAAGCCACCTTTCACGAGAAGGATAGTTGTACCACGACAATCCTTGAGAGAATTCACACAGATGTGTGTGGACCTTTCTCAGTAGCTTCGACAGCAAAGCACAAGTACTATGTGATCTTTGTTGATGATTTCTCTCGAAAGTGCTGGATCTTCTTCATGCAGAAGAAGAGCGAGACATACTCAAAGTTCTGTGAGTTCAAAGCACTGATCGAGAAGGAATTGGGGAAGAAGGTGAAGGCTCTTAGGAGCGATAATGGTGGTGAATTCATCTCTGGCGAGTTCAAGGACTTTTGTAGCACAGAAGGGATTCGAAGAGAGCTCATAGCTCCCCATAACCCACAACAGAATGGGGTTGCTGAGTAGAAGAACAGAACTATCGTGGGTGCTGCACAGGCGATGTTACATGATCAGGGCCTACCCCTTCACTTGTGGGTGGAGGCATGAAATAATACAGTATATGTGCAAAACCGTTGTCCTCACAAGATACTTGGCATGAGTACACCCAAGGAGGCTTATTCTGGTAAGAGGCCTGATATTTACCATTTGATGATTTTTGGTTCTCTTGTTTACATGCATGTGACGAAGGATGCCAGGAAGAAGCTAGAGCCGACCACAGAGGTTGCGATATTTTTGGGGTACACTGATATGTCCCACAACTATCGTGTGTATTTTCCAAACAGTCGCAAGACTGTTGTGCGATGGGATATAAAATTTCAGGAGGAGAAAGCCATGAAGTGTTCGCTTGAGAGGAAGCCACACTTGCATGCAGATGAGGAGCTATTAGTTCCTAAGGATGAGCTTCAGGATGTCGATCAGCCACAAGATGAAGTTCATGGAGTGGAAGAGACCAACCATGAAGTGCCAACCATCAAAGGGTGAAAGCGCACTACATAAGCTAAGTGACTGGCTCAAGATGTAGAGAAGGTTGTAGGACCACCTATAGCACAGCGAAAATAGAGACAGTCACCTGATCGGTACACTGGATACATGGCTCTTGTGAGCAAATGTGTCATGACTTAGCCATCCTCTTTCGAGGAAGCTGTGGAGGATCCCGCATGGGTAGATTCCATGGTGGAAGAGTATGATTCGATTGTCAAAAATAGTGCGTGGGAGATTGTCCCAAGGCTGGAAGGCAAATCAGTGGTGGGTTCGAGATGGATCTACAAAGTGAAGCAGGCAGCTGACGCGAGTGTGGAGAAGTACAAGGAAAGATTTGTTGCCTGAGGCTTCTCACAGATAGAGGGAATCGATTATGAGGAGACCTTTGCACCTGTTGCAAGGTATTCTTCCATATGGACCATTCTTTCTCTCTCAGCGCAGATAGGATGGCACATCCATTAGATGGATGTGAAGACTACGTTCCTCAATGGAGTCATTGAGGAGGAGGTGTATATAGAGCAGCCCGAAGGTTTCGAGATCCTCAGTAGTGAGTCGCATGTGTGCAGGCTCAAGAGAGCGATGTATGGGTTGAAACAAGCACCTCCTGCTCGGTACACATGGATAGATAGTTATTTCACCAGACTTGGATTCTCCAAGAGTGAAGCGGATCCTAACCTATACCAGATTGTGGTGGAGGGTAAGTTTCTGATCATTGTACTTTATGTAGATGATTTGATTTTGACGGGAGATGAGTTGTTGATACTTTCATGCAAGGAGGATCTTGCTAGAGAGTTTGAGATGAAGGACTTGGGCCTCCTTCATTATTTCTTGGGATTGGAAATTTGTCAACGCAGTGATGGACTATTTGTTTCTCAGGGTAAGTATGCCTGGGAGATACTAGAGAAGTTCAACATGCATGGTTGCAATCTTGTTGATAGTCCTCTTCCTAGAGGTTGGAGGAAGGAGGATGCTACTTCAGTGGAGGTAGTGGATGCCACTGTTTATCGACAGTTGGTGGGGTCGCTTATGTATCTAGTCAATACATGACCCAATATATGCTATGTTGTTAACCAGCTTTCACAAGCTATGGTTAAGCCAACCAAGCTCTTCTACACTGCAGGAAAGCATATATTGTGTTATCTTAGAGGCACATCGGGATATGGATTGTGGTACAGAAAGGAGGATGAGGTGAAGCTATGTGGCTTCACGGATGCAGATTGGGTAGGGAGCCCAACGGACAGAAAGAGCACATCTGGAGGGATCCTCAATATTGGGTCGAGAGTAGTTTCTTGGTACAGTAGGAAGCAGAGATCCGTGGCACTCAGTTCAGCAGAGTCCGAGTATATGGCAGCAAGTTTGGCTGCATGTTAGGCTATATGGATGAGGAAGATCCTGGTAGGGTTGTTCGGGTCACACTTGGAGCCTACTGTGATTTATTGTGATAAACAGAGTTGCATTGAAGTCTCGGCTAATCCAGTATTTCATGATAGATCCAAGCACATCGACATCAGGTACCATCATATCAGAGATTGTGTGCACCGGAGAATCATGTTACTTTCATACATTCCCACGGAGGATCAGGATGCTGATATCTTGACGAAGGCGCTCACCAGGAGCAAATTTGAATACCACAGAGGTAGGATAGGGGTTGTAGATTATCCATATCTTGTTGAGAGGGAGTGTTGAAAATGCAACAAGATGATGGAGCTTAGTGAAAAGAAGTCGCCTTCACTAAGTGGGCCCGCAGGCTATTTTTGGCGCAAAGTCTATTTTTAGACTATGTCTATTTTTAGACATATGGATCATGGTCTATGAGTTGCAGGATGATATTTATGGATGATTGGTCATGTTGGTAAAAATAGATGGACCTCTATTTTTAGACATATGGGCGGAGTCTATTTTTAGACTTCCAATCAAAAAATAGAACAGTCGAATATTATTAGATCTTAATAATATTTGGACTATAAACATTATCTTATCCTCTTGCAACACTTCAGTTCGAGCTACGGATGTGGCACATGCAACTGCGAGAAGGAAATATGCTTTTCCTATGGGTTAGTTGAGCTATTTCATGATGGACTTCAGTTAGAACTCAAGTGATTGCATTTGGTGGAATTGATTTAGGAGTTGATGGAGTTGTGTGCAGTTTGACTTAGTTGAACTAGTTGTATTTAATCTAACTGCCAAATACACTAGTGATGAGTGATGTGA
The DNA here is from genome assembly GCA_031772625.1 of Pinus tabuliformis. NCBI lineage: Eukaryota > Viridiplantae > Streptophyta > Pinopsida > Pinales > Pinaceae > Pinus > Pinus tabuliformis. Next base: position 541,485,400 of record CM062810.1, on the reverse strand, counting down.
ATTAATTATTAATTAATTCACTAATTATTCACTCATAAATCAACTAAATAATACATTAGTCAACGCAATGCATGGACAGTTCAGTGGAGACAAGTGTTAGAGGTGGGTGAAAGGGTGAGACTACTATCAGTTGTCACTATAGCTGTGCATGAGATTTGCACAATCATTGATTGAGATTGCCAATGAGGATTTCACAGTACAAGCCAAGGGAATTTGAACTTGGATCACATCTATTCTCACTTTGGATTTCGCAGTAGAGGCAGGCAAACAGTGGAGGATATTTGAGCCCATGACTTGTTCAAATCTGAGCTAGTCTGTGTGTAGCAGGTGGAAATAGTATTGAGTACTTGTGAGGAGTATTGTACTATGTATTGTTACATGTTATCTATCATTATAATATACAGATAGTTGGGGGTTTTCAGCTGTATGCTTTCCCCATTACATACTGTGTTGATATGTGTGATTGATGTTTCAATGTGCGCATGCGATTGTTTTTAATTCCGTAAATTGAAGATCAATGGTAGAGGAGGTTATGTATTATGCATGCATTCCACAAATAGTGTATAATCAGGATAATCTCTGTCAATAAGTGTTATATTATTCAAATTTCTACAATTGTAGATTGCATTTTTAGGAATTTCAAATCAACATCACGTGGTGAACCATTGAAATGCAAACTTTAAACAAGATCAACTCTAAAATAAATCTCAATGAACCTAACAATGCTTTGGAACCTAATGCAACACAACTAGAGGTTTGGGCTAAAGACATGTTTTGGCGTCGTAAAAACTAGTAACTATTGTTTTCATCGAAGGTTGGGTGATTCCTCTTCCTTGATATGACAAGTGCTAGCACGGACTTGTGCTCCCCGTATCGTCGCGTATATATTAGGAGACCACAATAAGCTTATATCCTTTATCCAGAGGAAGTCATGTTTATCACCCTGTTGATTGCAATGCACTAAACATAGCATTCAGGAAGATTGACTACCGTACATAAGTCCTTGGTAATTTCTCTTTAATTTATCACCAAGGTGTATATTGTAGTTTTGCGATTGGTTTGGTAATCCCTCTGTCTAGATTTTCCAGAGTAGTCACTTTCATTCCTTTTCAACTCTTTAAAAGAAAAGATCCATCTGAGCACTTATCACTTCAGGCTCATTATAAATCGAAGGGGACTAGAGTCATCTTTAGCTTTTTCTCGACTCTTAAAAACTGAAAAATCAAAGTTGTGTCAAAGCGTCATTAAAAGTAATTGAAATCAAAATAACATCCTCGTTCCTTCTTTGATCTTAGGTTGAGATATATGGAGACAAATCTGGGATCCACCAATCAAGGAATCCCTTTTGAGGGGAATCCTAGTCTAAACATGAAAAGGACTGAATTATCCTTGTCATTAAACTCGTTAAAACAATAGCGACAAACTCGTCTAGATTAGACAGAGTTTCCTTTTCGTCCTTTTTCAAACTCTCTAAACATGAAAAAGACCGAGTTATCCTTGTCATTAAACTCATTAAAACAATAGAGACAAACTTTTCCACCTAAACAAGAATGAGTTTCACTATCGCTAGACTTGTTAAAACATAGCGACAGGTTTGCCCGAAGGGAAAATTATAGAACAAGCATATGTTATCCTCCTCAATCTTGACAAAATCAAATAGGTAATGGTCAGAAATGACTGGGGAAAAAGAGAAGAAAACTTGAAGAATTTTATATTAGCAGGTCGCTCTTGAACATGACACTTCACTCCATCACCGTGATTGAGTCAGGTTGGGCTATTCCGTTCATCGGTCATCTCACCATTGATATTCCACACCATCCATTTTTTGGGGTTAATGCGACCAATCCATCTTAGTGTCACCGAAATGTTCAAGAGAAGTCATTCAGTTGAGAATTCACCATCCAGTTAATGCCTCGTCCACTACAATACTTTCACCCTCCATTTTTCATGACCGCCATTCCTAAACCTTGTGTCATCAGATCATTTTCACCTCCAGAAAATCATTTGCGTCTTTTCATGTCGTAGATGTGGGATACATTAAGGCTCTCTTACGATGAGTCACTTCTTGTTGATGTCAACTCATTATCCAAGAAGTTGACTTAGAAACAACCCTTTTAGTACTTTGAAGCTTGCATGCCTTAATGGCAAGTTTCTCACTACCGGCGACAGGTTGACATCAATGGCCTTCGACTGAAAGATTTTGTGTGGTGTTCAACATCGGATCATACATTCACACCACCTAAATTGTACTATAGTACCTTGAGGGTCATTATCATTATCGATGATTCCTCTCATGTCTGTTAACAACGCACAATATTGGCTGATAATCAGGCGATGTCTTTCCATGTTCAACTTTAGAACATCTCTTCACATGGATTGACTTGTACATTGGGCGAATATTGAACGAGTTTGAAGACCCCAGATCTAGTATCATCCATCTGGGTTGTGATATATTCAAGGATATAAAGACATCAAATGTATACAAAAGCTGCACAGATTGTCATCCAAGCTAGGGATGATGACTCTACATATGAAGAATCACCAGTCTGCAACTGCAGACGATTATCTGTTCTATGTACATGAAATGAATTTATAAATCTGAGCATGGGAATGCCTGCCTTAGCTAGATCATGAAAATTATATTATGATGATGTATTGTATTGTATCTTATACAGGTCACCTTCCAGTTCGAAACCTTAGATCCTCATGTTAAATAATTTCACCCGACATCAAGATATACGACTTCATGCTTTTGGGGGCAACTGTTATAGACATATTTGGGCAATTCAACCCCAATCATATATGTCGATAAACTAGGGCTCTTTAACCCCTAAAATATTTGTTTCATAGCCTAAAAGATCATGGTCAACTGATTACATCATTCCCCAAAATTTCCACTTGAAAAACCATCCAGAATTGACCTAAACTAGACCACACTGACTACTCCACTGTCAAGGTGCAATTCATACTGACTTCTACACTAGCCAGGTGTGATGCATACTAATGAAGCCTTCTGTAGTGTGCGATGAGCAAGTATGGACAAATGTCCAAGACAATTTGCTAAGTGGACGTTAAAGAAATCTTCTAGAAACTTCTCCTATGGCACTTGCCTCTCTGAGTTCACCCAGGGATGAGTAAGAGATCCAAGAAATCTCCAAGTGGAACCAAATACAACAAGTGGAATGTCACTAATTAAAACCCCACAGATGACTCACACCCTTGCACACATATATAAATGGATCCCTCATCTAAGAGATCTAGAGGCTGGAATTTTGTGAATTGCAAGGAAGTGCTGATAGTTTGTATTTGAGAAAGAGAATTATATTGTTGGTGTGATCTTGCTATTTTAAGAGGTGAAGAGGGCTTCATGCTAGGAGGATGATGCTGGATCAGACAACTGGGTTGTAATTCTCCCTTCTATATAATAAAGTTCTTCAAGTTTTCTTCCATATAACTGTGCAATTGTGAATGTTATTATTTGTGAATGCCATTGTATGTTCATTATATTTCTGATTCCGTAATGATTATGATATAATAGATCAATATGCTTTGACGATTCTTTTTTACTATGTTTCTACAGGTACTCTCCAAGCAGGATAAGTACAGAGAGGAGTTGCAAGCTCTGTCAAGGGGGAGAGAGATCAAACAAGGAGTTAAGCGGAAGATCCAGGTTGGTTCCTTTGTCTTTCTCTTATCTATTATACATAGAAGAAATCACGAATTGCTTTAAACTGTTGTTTCTAGGGTAGTTGCCAAACCTAGAGGGCTAGTCAAGCAAAAATACACTAGTTTTCCTAGAAACATAGAGTAACCATAACTATACATTTGGCCAGCCCTCTTTGTTATTCATTTTGATACTGGGTTTCATCTCTAGTGATCAGTGCTTATCAGATAGGGTCATTTCCCTCTATTTGCTGATTGTTTCACTTAGTGTATTTTTTATCTTTATTTTTTATTTTTTAGGCACCCGAGTGTTATCATTGAGACTTTAACAAATATCACGATAAAAATTATTGATAAAAATTAACTATCACCATGGCTACATATAGCCCTCACTGTAAATCTAGATGATTGTTAGGACTTCCTCCACTCATTGTGGAAGATCTGCCGAGCTCCAGTGAACCAGATTTCCCATCTTCAGGAAATCAATCTCCAAGATCTCACACAAAATCTATTTGGACATCTGACGATTCAAGCTTACCAAAGGATTTCTTTACTACGAGATTTCTTCCTCCCTATAACCCTCAGGTCATGAATCAGTTGGACTCACTCTTGGTTCGCGTACCCCCTATATCTTCAGTTGGAACAATTCCATCCATCCTGTCGATGACTAACGGGTTGTGGAGTTTTTTGGACACTTTTGGTCCTCCACCACTTCTCAAGTTGACAGTCACTACAACATCATTGATGATGAACCCTGCTATCCCATTTGTCCCAGGTAAAAACCCTCACATGACACCCTCCATGAGTGGAACCCAACCAATGTCGGGTTCCACCCCTTTAGTGTCAAACTCTATACCTTCAACAAGTGCTACATACACTTCTCCTTATAACGCTCAATATAGCATGGTTAGCATGGGTCCCTTCAACCAACAATATGGTTGGTGCCCATTGTATAGTTCTAACACCCAGATTCAAGTATCTGGGGGTACTCCCAATATACATATACTGGTAGGGAATGTAACAGTTCCCCCTCCATTTTTAGGCATGCATGGTTAGTCACTAATTGACATGAGAACTCCTTATGTCAGTCAAGGACATATGGTTAGTTCTATGGTGGGCGAGAATCCTCAAGGAGGTACCAACCAATCCATGGGGGCACCCTACTCACAACCTAAAATGATTCAAGGGGGCACAACTTATCCTGGGACTCAAACGATGTAAGGAAATCCACATTACAATGCCATACCCCAATGTAGCTACTATACCATGCAACCTATGTATAATATTGGGACTCAAACAATGTGAGGATTGTAAGGATCCTCAATTCATATGTCATTGCCTTGGTACGAGTCAGGGGCACATCACACACTCTGCCTTTTTTGGCAATGTTGGATATCCCCGACTTGTACAAGCTTACAAATGACCCCATCTATCATAACTTACTCTGGCCACCAATCCCACATAAAATACCGACACACATCCCCAAGTTCGAAGGGAAACAAGGGTAGGATTCGGGTACCCATATCACCACCTATCATCTTTGGTGTTCTTTTAACTCCATGGTGGATGATAGTGTTCGGTTACGTCTTTCTCCTTGCACCCTCACTAGCAACGTAGGCAAGTTGTACATTGAGTTACCACGTGCGTCAGTAAATACCTTCAACGCTTTAGTGATGGAATTCTTAAAACACTTCCAGCTACCCATCCACTATGAGACGGGGACAAAGCTCCTCACTTCATTACGTCAGGATACCACCACCCACATCTCTGATCATATACATGAACAGAGACATAGGCGGAGCTTAGTCAAAGCTCCCCTCCCAGACTATATCTTAGTGGACTTGTTCTACAAGTCCCTACTCCCTCAAATCTCTAACAATGTTGCCTTAGGTGGTGCGGTCACAGAAGACCAATCCATACATTGTGCCCAACACTTAGATATGATATATTCACAGTCTAGAAATCTTTACAACATAATCCAAAATGCCCCTCATAACTCCAATGCTTCTGCTACTCAGTACACCAGAACACATGCCAATGGGATTATTGGTGTTGTTGGGAAAAGTATGCAATACGGAATGCCCCTATCCCACTCTAAGGAGTGATAGTGCCTTAGCAGCAAACAATACAAAACTATCTGAGTATTCTTCTTTACGAAATGTAAATAGAGGAGAAGGATGTAACTAACCGATGTCTTCCACTAGTTTGTAGATCCGATCTCACTCCCTTCTGCTTGCTTCCCGCTGCTTGTTCCTTCACTGGCCCAGCTACACCAAGTTCCTGCAAAATCACAAGAGAGGGAAACTACAAAAAGCATACATTCATAACTAGTTTAGGATTAGAATAAACTAAATATGCAAATACAACAAAACATCATTGATATACATGCATATAGGAGAAACTCAAATGGCTTTATTGATGAAGAAATAAATTTCAGGAAGAGATACAACCCAGTGAGGCCCAATCCAACATCACCTTCCCAGCAAAAGGAATCTCTTCTTCACCTCCTTCAAAGCAAATCACCCAATAGTTCTAGTCTCAAACCAATAGCAATTCTTTGCAATAACAAAATTCCAGCCTCTAGATCTCATGGAGGAGAGATCCATATATAGATGTTTGGAGAGAGGATGAGTAAGCTTGAGATCTGACTATTTTCCTCTCCCTCTGTTAGTTCTTGATTCCACTTGGAGGTTCTTGCTTCCACTTGGAGATTTGGAACCTCTTACTCATCACCAGTCGAATTCCCTGAGGCAAGTGTCATTTTGGAAGCTTCCTGGGTTCTGACACCTTGAGAAATGAACTTGCCACATGTCCACTCTCGCTCAACGCAGGTAGCCAGTGTTTCCTTTGACATTCAGCGCAGGTAGCCAGTGTTGGCTTTGACATTCAACGCAGACAGCTAGTGGAGCCACTGAAATGATCCTGAATTGACTTGTTTTTTAGCAGTTTCTGGTGGAGAACTTCTGTGAATTGCTGTGGTTTGTTAGCCTTGTTCCTCTAGGGGTAGGAACAACATGTTTAGGGACTTTGGATCCCTTAGATTATGGACATTTCATGCTCAATGCTGTAAGGCACAAAAATGTCTATAACAGTTGCCCCCTAAAGTATGAGGCCGTTTATCGGGTGAAATGCTTTATCAGGAGGATCCGAAGTTCATCCAATGCTGGGAGGAGACCTGTAATAAGATACAATACAATACTGATAATTTTTTATGAAATTATCATCCTTTGGATAGGATGATTATCTGCTGCAATGATGTACATGTCAATGTCTTTATCTTTCCTGAATATATATCGCAGCCCAGATGGATGAAACTAGATCCGGGGTCTTCAATCTCGTCCGATCCTCACTCTAAGTACAAGTCGATCCATGTGAGAATTTCTCTGAAGTCGAACATGGAAAGACATCGCTTGATTACCATTCAATGATGTAAATTGTTAACAAGCGCGAGAGGAATCATCGATAATGATGATGACCCTCAAGGTACTGCAGTACAATTCACGTGGTGTGAATAAAGGACTTGGCGTCGAACACCACGCAAAATCTTTCGGTCGAAGGTCATTGATGTATACCTGTTGCCGGAAGTGAGAAACTTGCCATTGAGGCATGCAAGCTTCAAAGTACTGAAGGGGGTGTTCCTAGATCAACTTCTTGGATAATGAGCTGATGTCGACAAGAAGCGATCCGTCAAAGGAGGGCCTTAATGTATCCCACATCAGTGACACAGAACGGAGCTAATGATTTTGATGGAGGTGAAAACGATCTGTGACATATGATTCAGGGTGGCGGTCATGGAAGGATGAAGGATAATGTATGGCAGTGGATGGGACACGGTTGACTCTTTCTGAACGACTTCTCTTGAACATATGGCGACACTGATGCGATGGATCGGTAGCATTACCCTAAATGTGGATGGTATGGCAAGACCATGGTGATGTGACCGGTGAATGAAACAACCCAACCCGATTGTGGTATGGAGGAAAAGTGTCATGTTCAAGAGCGACTTGCTACCATCAAAGTTTTCTTGAGTTTCTCCCATTTTTTCCCCAGTCATTGCTGACCAGTACCTCTTTATTTTTGTCAAGCTTGAGGAGGATAACATATGCTTGTTCTATAACCTGCCCTTCGGGCAAGCCCATCGCTATGTTTTAACGAGCCTAGCGATAGTGAAACTCGTTCTCGTCTAAAGACAAGTTTGTTGCTATTTAATGCTTTTAACGAGTCTAGCGACAAAGACAACTCGGTCCTTTTCAATTTTAGAGAGTCTAAAAAGGTACATAAAGTTAACTCCAAAGGTCCTTTTTCGTCATCTAATCCCTTAAGTCCGAAAAAGTATAAAACAATACAGAAGGGATGAGTTTTCGATAGTTTTAACAAGCCGAACAAAATAAGCGCTCGATCTTTTTGTGCAATAATCCCTCAGGTCCAAAAAGATTAAAATCTAGAGGAGGGATAGCTCTTCCGGTCGCTTTAACGAGCTGGAAGGCCAAAACTCAGCAATCTTTTCATATTTTACGAGTCAGTTGAAAAGAGCTCAAAGAAGACTCGTCTTTTGAGGAACGAGTGATAAACAAGGTTAGCAGCTGATTCCAGGTACAGGTTGGAATTTTCCAATCACGGCAGTGTCACAAGGATGGCTAGGTGAAATCACTCTTCGCAGCTGTTCCTCAAAATGGGTAAACAATCATATGGAGGTGAATGATCGGCCAAATGAAAAGTGGAGGTGACGGTGCAAACACGACCAATGCTTTTATGGCTAATAAATTTACGATCACAGTGGTTATTTACCAGGTAGTTCATTTTTTAACGAGCTTAAACACAAATTGAAACACTTGCTCGATCTTATGTTTATTTTTTAACGAGCATGAACTATGCGCTAAAAATGCTCGGATCTTGCGTTTATTTTTTAACGAGCATGAACTGTGTGCTAAAACTGCTCGATAATCCAGTCATAAGATAAGAATGTCTCATTAAGATTCTATTTTTTACTGGAGCTTCATCTTTAAAGCTTTGCTCCATATCCTTTCTTTATGCAAGTTAGGAAACGACTAACCCAAAAAATAGATAAATAGCCGCTCTTTGCTTGCACTCCAAAAGGTTTGCATGCCCCCAGGTATAAAACAGAGTTTCAAGGTTACCTCTACTTCTTTTCGGCCAAAACATTTGTTTTAACGAGAGAGGCTTACCTCTTTCAGGTTACCCAAAGACTGTTCCATTAATAGTTTAAACAGAACATTTCTTCGGCGATGTTTACCGAGATAAACAAAGGTGAGTGACCCTGTTCCGTCAAACACATAAATTTGAAAAAAGAATCTTGTTCTAGAACAACCCCTCTTCCTAGACGGACGGGGTACGGACTAGTCATATTCTCCTGCGGAAACCTACCCTATACCCAAAGTTCTCTCTACCCGAAGCAGACCAGGATGCATGCCCCCTGGGTTCCAGTCACATCTTTCCGAATCACTCGCACTCATCGAGAAGAAGGACTCGGGGTGGAGACATTTCTTGTGTGAACAGACCATTTAGGGTTGGTATATGACTATTTGCGATGCGTGATCCCGGAAATGAAAGTTGGTCTACGAGCTTGACCATTCTTCCTTCATGTGGAAAACACATTACTCTAAAGAGTGAGGAGACGATGGCTCCCATGCAATATATATAGTCTCATCCAAGGAGTAGGTTATAATCCAAGGGTCCTTGAACGACCATCACGTTCATTTGAACGGTCTTCCCTTTCAATGTTATGGGCACATTGGGGAGGATCCCTAAAGGTCGACTGGTTCCTTTATCGAAGCCTGATAGATTTCTCATTTCAGGCAAAAGCGCTGGCGAACCAAGCGCTTTCCAAGCAATAGAGGAAAGGATACTCATAGATGCCCCCTCATCAATGATTGTGCCAGCCATTACCATTCTGTATATTTGGACGATAATTCGAAATGGTATGCTGGCTGGCAAGCAGGGTCTGCCTAGTTGGTTCCAGTCAAAGGACACAACCAGGTTGCTTGGTGGTGGGACCGAATACACGGCCGGATATGACCCTGACAAAGTTCCTTCCTGCGATAAAGGAATGGGCACATTGCCCCCATGCTCATCGAAGTCTGTGTTGATGAAGAGAATCTGGATGGTGTCATCCTTATTCTCTTCAATGACAGTATCATTCGAAGATGAATCCTCTGAAGGCAAGACCGGGTCAACTGCCGCCTTGACCTTTTGACTTTCGTCAGGTATGGATTCAGTAGGTTCATTTTCAATGATTGGTGCTTCAGCCGACCACTTGAGTGGGCCAGCTGGATTCTCAACTAACGAAGGACTTGGCATGAGTTTTTTATATCCAGGAGGAATTCGTAACGGTGAAACCCGACGATTTTCCAAAACTCTTTTCGCCTCGTCTAAGAAGGGACAACGGTGGATGGCGTGATCGCCTTCACACAGTCTGCAGGGAGATCTAGCTCTCCCTCTTTGTCTTGGACCTTCACTTTCTCTAGTTGACGGTATGCATTCAACATGGCTATCAGAGGTTGATGCCACCGGATTGTGCAAACGAGGAGACCAGTCCCTCAATATCCGGGGAATACAAGGACAATCTCTATGGAAGTGGTCTCCTCTACATATGACACATGGCGATTTAGGCCCGGTCAGTGCTGTGTGTGGATTTTCGTTAGATGTCTTTTGCTTGCCCCCAGTCGCTTTTGGCTCCTTCTTCTTCTTCTCTCTCTTCTTCTTCTCCTTCTTCTCTTTGGGAGCTTGGCTTTTGCTGGCTCTACCTTGCGAGAAGGAAGGAGGAGAGGAAGAGTTATAGGAAGTAGAAGGCTGGTGGGTAGCTCGAGACTGATTTAACTGTTGACTCGACTGTTCAGGAATAGTGGTGTTCTGAACTACATTGGTTGAGAAGAGCCAGACTGGCAAGCCAATTGTCAGTCCTGGAAGCGACAATGTGGCCATATGGGGCGCACCAACATCTCCCCAAGAGAAGAAAGGACTAGGATTTCCATCAGGGGGAATTCCTTGGTTGGTGGGCTCCATCTTCTCAACCTAAAGATCAATGCAGGAATAGAGGGTGATTTTGTTCCGTTTAAAATAAATTTTAACGACGCTTTAGACACAACTTGCTTTTTCAATTTTAAAGAGTCGAGAAAAAGCTAAAGATGACTCTAGTCTCCTTCAATGTTTTAATGAGCCCGAAGTGACAAATGCTCGGATGGACTTTTTCTGTTATAGAGTCTGAAAAAGGCCAAAAGGAACTGCTCTGGAATTCTAGGTAGAGGGTGTGCCAAACTTTTCGCAAAACCGCAGAATACTTTTTAAGGTACGGGCGGTCGATCTTCCTGAATGCTGTGTTCAGTGCATTGTGATTAGTAGGGCGGCCGACACGGCTTCCTATGGATAAAGGCTTTATTCCTATAGGGGTCTCCCAATATATACGCGACGATACGTGGGAGCACAATCCGTACCGATACTTATCGCTTCACCGTGGAGGAATCACCCAACCACTCGACGGTAAGATATCAGGTTTTACGACGCCGGAACACGTCTCTAGCCTAGACCTCTATGTTGTGCGTTATGTTACAAAGCGTTGTTAAGTTCATTCAATTTATTTTAGGTTGATCTTTTTTAGAAGTTTGCCTTTTTGGATCACCACGAGATGTATGATACAACTCCTAAATGCAGTCTAAAGATGATAAGCAAGCTTTTTATATCTTTTCAACTGATGAAAATCCTAGCTACAAGGGGAAAAGAAAGACATCATCTTTTCTCACAGAGCATAGAGCACACAGTAATGCATTTTTTCCTAAATCAACATACAAGCTGTCAAAATGCAAATGCACAAATGCATGTATTTCTTTTCTCTTTCTTAATATTGATGTTTATATAAAGAAAGATGTTGTATAACTTTGAATTCGATTTCAAGTGAAAACATAAACAAGTTCCTTTTTCAAAATCAAAAGACACCTTATGATTTACTTGTTTCGACACTAGAAATACATAAATTCAAACCAAATGACGAAAGTAAAAGCTAAATCAACTGTGAACAGCAAACAAACTCACTCCTAAGATCAAAACGACACTTATGACAGGTCTAGATCTAAGGGCCACAGTAAGACTAGTTTACTTTCGTAATGGGAAACTACAAATGATGTAAGAAATACACAAAGAACAAATACAGTTTCTTTATACAACTGAGGCGGAATTGAGGCAAAGAAAGGTGGTTTCAGATAGGAACACTGACTGATAACAGGCTGCAAAAAACAGGGATAAAACTGAGCAAAAGGAAACAGGGAACCACAGCTGCACAAGGCAAAGACTGTTCAGCGCAGGTCTAACACAGAGGTTTTGACATTTAGTGCAGGTAGCCCTCATGGGACCTACGTTGAAATGCAAAACCTCTTCACAGGCTCTGCGCTGAAGCAGAAACGAGAGTTGTTTCTGGGTTCTGGGTTACGGTTTGCAGTTAAATTCACAGTTTTTGGCCAAATAAAAGCTATCAACCAGGTACAACCTAAGGGATGATTCAAAGGAGGATGAAGATCTATCACTAAGAGCTGTTAGAGCACTTGTGGATCAGCTTTTCAGATCATAAACAGGCCCAGTAAAAGGACTAGAGTAGCCGCCCTCTACTTTTCATTTGAAAAAGACAAATGCAGTTCGATTCGGCACCCTTTGAGTTTATGAAATGAATAGCAAAAACACAAATAAACCAACAAGATACGTTCCCCAGCGGAGTCGCCAATTTTTTGTTGGGAAAAGTATCCAATATGGAATGCCCCTATCCCACTCTAAGGAGTGATAGTACCTTAGCAACAAACAATACAAAACTATCTGACTATTCTTCTTTACGAAATGTAAATAGGGGAGAAGGATGTAACTAACCGATGTCTTCCGCTAGTTTGTAGATCCGATCTCACTCCCTTCTGCTTGCTTCCCGCTGCTTGTTCCTTCACTGGCCCAGCTACACCAAGTTCCTGCAAAATCATAAGAGAGGGAAACTACAAAAAGCATACATTCATAACTAGTTTAGGATTAGAATAAACTAAATATGCAAATACAACAAAACATCATTGATATACATGCATATAGGAGAAACTCAAATGGCTTTATTGATGAAGAAATAAAGTTCAGGAAGAGATACAACCCAGTGAGGCCCAATCTAGCATCACCTTCCCAGCAAAAGGAATCTCTTCTTCACCTCCTTCAAAGCAAATCACCCAATAGTTCTAGTCTCAAACCAACAATAATTCTTTGCAATAACAAAATTTCAGCCTCTAGATCTCATGGAGGAGAGATCCATATATAGATGTTTGGAGAGAGGATGAGTCAGCTTGAGATCTGACTAGTGTCCTCTCCCTCTGTCAGTTCTTGATTCCACTTGGAGGTTCTTGCTTCCACTTGGAGATTTGGAACCTCTTACTCATCACTAGTCGAATTCCCTGAGGCAAGTGTCATTTTGGAAGCTTCCTGGGTTCTGACACCTTGAGAAATGAACTTGCCACATGTCCACTCTCGCTCAGCGCAGGTAGCCAGTGTTGCCTTTGACATTCAGCGCAGGTAGCCAGTGTTGGCTTTGACATTCAGCGCAGACAGCTAGTGGAGCCACTGAAATGATCCTGAATTGACTTGTTTTTGAGCAGTTTCTGGTGGAGAACTTCTGTGAATTGCTGTGGTTTGTTAGCCTTGTTCCTCTAGGGGTAGGAACAACATGTTTAGGGACTTTGGATCCCTTAGATTATGGACATTTCATGCTCAATGCTGTAAGGCACAAAAATGTCTATAACAATTGGCGCAACCTTCAAGACTGCTGTAAAACAACTCAGTGGCCACATTGCCCAAATGTCAGTGGACCCAAATCAACTGCTCTTCCTACCACCACGATAAACTCTGTGCAGTCTATGCAAAAACCTAGTGGTAAGAATAAGAAGAATAAGAAAAATATTGCTCCTTCTGAGGAGTAGTCAACAAAGTAGGAAAACCCAAAGTAGAAGGTTGTTGTGCCTCATGACTATGGAGAGGATAAACCCTCCCGATTCCCTTGCAAAATTTGTGTGCAAGACCACATGACATATCTATGTCTCCGAATTCATGAATGCGTGCATTTCATTACTAAAAAGGACACCGGAAGGACCCCTGCCATCCTAAATAATCCTTTCCCCACTCAGCAGCAACAACACCTTATTTCAAACCAACCCCAACCCTCGGAAGGGGATAATGGTGGTTCGCAACATCCTTCAACTGGTGAAGGACCCTCTACCGTTTACACCTTTGAATCAGTAGATCTACAAACCAGAGCCAAATCTTATGGAACTCCTGTTGCTCATGCAGAGGAACCTTCCTCAAGTCAAAACCCACTGCCGCCTAATGACTTTTATATCGAAAGGCCGGTTGCTAACCTTGTGATTCACCCCACTAAAGTGGCACTTCGATGCACAGTGCACAATACATCTGCACATGCCACCCAAAACTACAGCATTGTAGAAGACTTGGCACAAGCGTCATTGGCTATGTTAGTGCTCGAAGTATTAAAAACATGTCTAGCACAAAGGAAAGCTTTTCTTCCAATTATTGATGGTATCAACCCACATGATTCTTTGCTTGCAGTTTTCGACACGAAAAAATGTAAACCTCCCCTTTCTCACCAACTTGCATTTCAGGTGCAAATCTTTTTGAAAGGTAAAGGTATACATAGAACTGTCATCAATGAAGGTGCTTCTACCTACGTCATGTTGGCTTCATGTTGGCTCACTTTTGGTTCTCCAACCCTATCCCAGCCATTGAATTCCCTTAAAGCTTTCAACAACCACACTTTCATCCCAAAAGGTTACCTAGCTAGCCATCCCATCACCTTGAGTGGGAAAACAGTAATGGTGGATATCGAAGTCGTGGATCATAAACTCAACTATAATCTTCTTTTGGGCCGCACTTGGACTTACACCATGAATGCCATTGTGTCTTCAGTCTTCTGTATCATCCCATTTCCCTTGGATGGAAAGATAGTCAGAGTGGACCAGTTGTCCTTTTTCACCCTAGATTACTCTCTATTACCTAGCAGCTTTGTATGCTTAGTGGGTGGTGTACCTAACACTTATGTCAGTATCAATACCTATCTATTGAAGGCTTCCTCCCTAATGGGTTGTTTCCCTCATTAACCACCAAAGGTTCCACAGACAGTCAATATGCTTTCATCCATTCCTCATGAACCGACAGATCCATAAATCCTATCGGATCCTTCAGACATTGACACTTAGGGAGAATAATTGTCACTGTCACCAGCTGAATTGGCCTACCAAGCCATTCACTCTGCACCCAAATCTCCAGTCACTTTGGTTACGGTGAACGATACCACTGCCCCTCCCATAGCAGCTCCTTTATTCGATCCCCTCAATCAAGTCCTACCTACAGATGAAACTATTGGAGAGATCATGAGTTTAGAAGAATGACCTTGGGAGGACTCGCACCATCATGTTTCGATATCTAATTCGGACATGATGCCTCTTCAAATACTGTCACCTGACGCACTTGAAATCATTTCCTCACTATATACGATTATCCAAACTTTGGACTCAGAACGAAACATGGGCAATATTTCAAAGACATTGCTCATCGATATTTTTGTCATGACAGGCACCATGGAAAACATACAGATTTGAGCCAATCACAATCCTAAGGAAATTGTGAGCTTCACCTACGCTTTTAAGGATTTCTGCAATGTTTTCCCTTGGTATTGTGAGGAAATGCATGGCATAGACCCTTCTATTATCAAGCATGAGATCAAGAAACGTCAAGCATTCTTTTTATGGTATTTTTCTTGCTTGTTAATCTAAAAAATCCTTGGGTCTCCTTCCTCGGGCTCATTAAACTACCATGAAGAGGAGCGAGCATTCTTTTTATGGTATTTTTCTTGCTATAAAATTGAAAAATCCTCAACTTTTTCATTGTTGGGCTCATTAAACACATACGAAAATGGTCCAAGCAACTCTTTTTCACTCTTTTTCTAGCTCATTAAACTGAAAAAGATCATTAGAGTATTCTTTTTAAGCGCTTTTTTCTCGCTCATAAAAATAAAAAAATCCCTAGTTTTTCCTTTAGGCTCGTTAAACATTTATAAAGATGACCCGAGCATTCTTTTAGGTACTTTTCTCACACGTTAAACTAAAAAATCTCGAGTTCTTGTCACCGGGGTCGTTAAAAATCTAAGGCCGCAACCAGAGCACTTGCTTTTTTGGGACCATTTCTTGCTCTCAAAATCGAAAAAATCCCCGAGTTTTTCCCCTTCTTCGGGCTCGTTAAATCTATGAAGAAGTAATAAGCAGTTCTTTTACCTCTTTTTCCTTGCTCAATAAACTAAAAATGATACCTTGGTTTTTCTTCATTTGACTCGTTAAAATTTGATGACAAAAAATGCGTTTAGTCTGTCTCCTCGTAATTGTAACAAAATGAGGTCAACATCTATTGAACATAGATTTCTCTTTATCTAGATTCAATAGATTAACTCATAGAAAAGTAACCAATCTGGGTATACTATTAACCTTTTGTCGCACTTGGTTAACAACTATGACAAAGGGATGACCCTAGAGTCGTTCTTTACGATATTTTCAGAATCTCTAAATAACAAAAGACCACCGAGTCATCTCATCTGGACTCATTAAATTAAATAGACAAGATATAGAGTCACTCTTTTTACGATCATTTCCAAACTATCAAAACAGGAAAAGATCGACAAGTTTACCTATCTGGACTAATTAAACTAATCATATAGGGCATAGAGTTGTTCTTTTTGTGGTCCTTTTCAGATTCTTAAAATATGAAAAGATTGTTGAGTTTACCCGTCTAGACTGACTAAACTAATCAGAAGAGGAAAGCAGAAAATACAACTGCATTTAGTATTAGAAAGCATGGTTTGGTAGTAGTCGTTCCCTTGAACATGGCACTCCCTCAGATAAACCTTCCTTCTGATGGCCTCTCAATATGAATCCTACCATCCTATGAGTTTAGCGTAAATAACCTGATGTCCTTGCATCTCTGTATCCTAACACTCTTTGGTGTTCATGAGTCTAGTGCTGCATGGTTAAAACCGTTGTCGTGTCTTCTATTGTTCAAGGGTTAACCTTTTGTTTCCTCCATCAACCCATCAAGCATATCCTTTCATCATGCCCTCTGTCGTTTAGACCCAATGCTTAGAGATTCCTCAAAAAACAAATCATTCTTTTCATGTTTTGTGTCGATTGATGTAGGACACATTATTTCCTACCTTTCGACAAGTATCTTCCTATCGACTTCAACACTCTATCTAGGAAGACAACCCAGAAACACATTCAGTGCCTTGGTACTTGTAGTCATTAGTGGCAGGTCACCTTTTGTTTGATCAATGGTTCTCATTATTGGCTCCTAGTTAAGTGATCCTATGAGTGTTCGATGACAAGAACATTTTTCACGCTCACTATATTGTATTGTGCATCTTGGAGACCATCACCATTATTAGTGGCATTCCTCGCGTCTATTAACAGTCTCCATTATTCACTGGTAATCAGAAAATTTTGTGCATGTTCGACATCAACGCATATATTCACATGTATCAATCTATGTTTTTCAGTGAAGTGGAGATCAAGACCTTGGTCAGAGGCTTGCATCACTCAGCCTTGCTTCCTCTCCCAAGTTTCGTATATTGTTTTTTGGAGACATCTCATCGGAGTGATCCTATTATGACACCGGATCCGCATTGTGCTTATCGGTGGCCAACATTGTCATATCTCTTTTATGAGAAAATCACTCTGACATAACCACTGAGCATGGTAATGCTCGACTCAGGACATGATTTTAGCTATTTTATATATATGTGTTGTATCAAGTTTCTTGTACCGCTCGAAGCTCCGATCCTCTCTCTTTTTCAAAGAAGGAAAATTACAGCTAAGTAAAGTATTTCGACCATTGTGGCAGCCTCTGATCTCATAATTTAGGGGGCATCTATTATACAACAAAATGACCCCCTCATCAACTCAGAGGGGAAAGACATGATAGCTGAAGCAAAGACCAAGATCACAAGCCTTACTTCCACACTAACGCTGGCTAAACACTAAAAAAATGCTTTATAAAGCTTCTCTGTAAGCCTAAAGGAGCATTAGTGACCCTACTAACTCTATTTGTTAGTTTGGGAACAACGTTAGTGGATCCTAATGAGCATCTAGAGGTCAAAGGAGAAAATTGACTCATAAATATCTCTATATTTCCTCCTAAATGCACTCAGAAAAGCAAGGAAACATCTCAAGTTTGACCTATTTGTGGGATTTCTAAATCTTAATGGAGGAGGCAAATGGGAAAGAGCTGAAAAGCATGGAAACATCATTACTTTTGCCTTAAGAGACTCATGGAGGAACTTGGCAACCATAAATCAATTGCAACATAATCAAAGTTAGGGCTATGGTGAAGGAGGTCAGATCATTTGAAAGGATATCTTACTTGATTGTCGAGCAGAGTCTCAAATCTAAGAAATGGAAGTTGATAAGAAGGGAGAGAGAGAGACAAGCTGGAGGGGTAAGGGAAGGCTAATGCAACAAATGGTTGTAATCAATCTTTCGACATTAATATAGAACTACAGTTGTACTTTCTACTCTGTGGTGTTGATACTATCATTCATTTACTTGTTTGTCCAATACCTTTTAGCATGAGTAGCTTAGTTATGTGTAACTAGATTGATTTTATATATTCATGTATTAGTTATCAAGTTTGTATGCTATGATTATGCTTGCCTCTTCTATGTGCAGGACTTGATCTGGAACTGGCTCAGGGGACTTCCACCTAGCTGCATTGCGCTCTCCAGCAAATCTACATAGAGGCTTGAGATAATCAATCTGTCTTGGTTTGATAGTTAGTTATTATTTATGGAAATGAATGTAAACTTTGTGATAGATGCAGATAATCTTATAGTCTGCCAAGGGTCTCGGGAAGAACCTTGAGGGTATCTCCATTCTCCATACACCATGCATTATCTTTCCATCTATGGGAAATAGGATGACACGGAATACTAGTTGTGCTTTTGCACCCCAGATTACTCCATGTTATCTAGTGGCTCTGTACCCTTAGTGGGTGGTGTACCTGACTATTACGTTAGTATCGGTACTGGTCTATTGAAGGGATCTTCCTTGATGGGTTGTTTCCCTCTTCCGCCGCCCACAGTTCCACAGACGGTCTCTATGGTTTCATCCATTCCTCATGAACCAACTGATCCTTGGATCATCACGGCCCCTTAAAACATTGACACTTATAGAGAAAAAATGTTGTTGTCACCAGCTGAATTGGCCTACCAGGCCATTCAATCTGCATCCAAGTCTCCGGTCACTTTGGTCACAACCAACTGTACCAGCACCCCTCCCATAATTTCCCCTTCTTTCGATCCCCTCAATCAAGTCCTACCTAAGGAAAAAGCTATTAGAGAGATCATGAGTTTAGAAGAGCGACCTTGGGAGGATTTGCACCATCGTGTTTTGATATCCGATTCAGAGATGATGCCTCTTCAAATCCTGTCCCCTGACATACTAGAAATCGTTTCCTCACCCTATACGACTATCCAAACTTTGGAGGTGGAAGGAAACTTGGGAAATATTTCGAAGACATTGCTTATTGATATTTCTGTCAAGACAGGCATCATGGAGAACATACAGATTGGAGCCGATTGCAATCCCGAGGAAATTGCAAGCTTCACCTGCCTTTTTAAGGAATTCTGTAATGTATTCCCTTGGTCTTATGATGAAATGCATGTCATAGACCCTTCTATTTTTAAGCATGAGATCAAGGAAGAGTGAGCATTCTTTTTATGGTATCTTTCTTGCTCGTTAATTTGAAAAACCTTGAGTATCCTTCTTTGGGCTCGTTAAACTACTACAAAGAAGATATGAGCACTTTCTTTTATGGGATATTTTCTTGCTCTCAAAAAATTGTAAAATCCTTGATTTTGTCATCATTGGTCTCATTAAACACATATGACGATGGTCCGAGCATCTCTTTTTTTCTCTTTTTCTAGCTCATTAAACTGAAAAAATATCATTAGAGCATTTTTTTAGGCGCTTTTTTCTCACTCATAAAACTAAAAAAATCTTGAGTGTTTTCTTTAGGCTCATTAAACATTTATAAAGATGACCCAAGCATTATTTTAGGTACTTTTCTCACTCGTTAAACTGAAAAATCTTGAGTTTTTGTCATCAAGCTTGTTAAAAATCTACAGAAGAAACCAGAGCACTTGATTTTTCAGGACCATTTCTTGCTTTTAAAATTGAGAAAATCCCCGAGTTTTTCCCCTTCTTCAAGCTCGTTAAATCTATTAAGAAAGAACTAGTAGTTATTTGACCTCTTTTTCCTTGCTCAATAAACTGAAAAAGATACCTTCAATTTTCTTCATTTGAATCGTTAAAATTTGATGAAGGTATTGAGTTTGTCATCACGCGACTCATTAAAAATTCACGATGAAAAAACAAGTTTAGTCCATCTCCTCATACTCGTAACAAAATGAGGTCAACATCTATTGAACATAGGTTTCTCTTTATCAAGATTGAATAGATTAACTCATGGAAAAGTAACCAATCCAGGTATACTATTAACATTTTTTCACACCTAGTTAACAAATATGACAAAGGGACCACCCTGGAGTCGTTCTTTACGATATTTTCAGACTCTCTAAATATGGAAAGACCACCGAGTTGTCTCATCTGGACTCATTAAATTAAACAGAAAAGAGATAGAGTCACTCTTTTTACGATCCTTTTCAGACTCTTAAAACATTAAAATATTGACAAGTTATCTCATTTGGATTCATTAAATTATACATATGGATGATATAGTCACTCTTTTTAAGATCCTTTTTAGACTCTTAAAACATGAAAATATCGACAAGTTTGCCTGTCTGGACTCATTAAACTAATCAGATAGGGCATAGAGTTGCTCCTTTCGCGGTCCTTTTTAGACTCTTAAAATATGAAAAGATCGACAAGTTTACCCCTCTAGACTCACTAAACTAATTAGACAGGGAAAGTAGACAATACAATTGCATTGAGTATTAGAAGGCATGGTTTGGTAGCATATTTCCCTTGAACATGGCACTCCCTCAGATAAACCTTCCTTGTGATTACCTCTAAATATGAATCCTACCATCCTATGAGTTTAGCCTAAATACCTTGATGTTCTTGCATCTTTGTATCCTAACACTCTTTGGTGTTCATGAGTCTAGTGCTGCATGGTTAAAACCGTTGTCGTGCCTTCTATTGTTCAAGGGTTAACAATTTGTTTCCTCCATCAACCCAACAAGCATATCCTTTCATCATGCCCTCTATCGTTTAGACCCAATGCTCAAATATTCCTAAAAAAAATCATTCTTGTCCCGTTTCATGTAGATTGATGTAGGACACATTATTGCCTACCTTTTGACAGGTATATTGATATCAACTTCAACACTCTCTCTAGGAAGACAACCCAGGAACACATTTAGTGCCTTAGTACTTGCAGACATTAGTGGCAGGTCGCCTTGTGTTTGATTAGGGGTTCTCATTATTGTCTCCTGGTTAAGCGAATCTACAAGTGTTCGATAGCAAGAACATTTTTTACACTCGCTAGATTGTATTGTGCATCTTGGAGACCATCACCATTATTCATGGCCTTCATCGCATCTTTCAACGGTCTCCATTATTGACTGGTAATCACATGATTTTGTGCATGTTCAACATCAATGCATATATTCACATGTATCGATATATGTTGTTCGGTAAAGTAGAAATCAAGACCTTGGGCAGAGGCTTGCATCACTTAGCCTTGCTTCCTCTCCCAAGTTGCGTATATTGTTTTTTGGAGACAGCTCATCAAGATGATCCTATTATGACATCAGATCTGCATTGTGCTTATCGGTGGCATACATCGTCATATCTCTTTTATGAGAAAATCACTCTGACATAAGCTACTAAGCATGGGAATGCCCAACTCAGGACATGATTTTAGTTGTTTTATATATATGTGTTGTATCAGGTTTCCCGTACTGCTCGAAGCTCTGATCTTCTCTCTCTTTTTGTTGAAGAAGGAAAATTAAAGTTAAGTAAAGTATTTCAGTTATCGTTGCAGCCTCTAATATCATACTTTAGGGGGCATATGTTATACAACAAAATGACCCCCTCATCAACTCAGAGGGGAAAGACATGATAACTTAAGCAAGGACCAAGATCACAATCCTTGTTTCCACACTAACACTGAATAAACACTAGAAACATGCTTTATAAAGCTTCTTTGTAAGCCTAAATGAGCATTAGTGACCTTCCTAACTCTAGTTGTTAGTTCAAGAACAACGTTAGTGGATCCTAATGAGCATATAGAGTCAAAGGAGAGAATTGATTCATAAATATCTCTATATTCCCTCCTAAATCCACTCAGAAAAGCAAGGAAACATCTCAAGTTCAACCTATTTGTGGGATTTCTAAATCCTAATGAAGGAGACAAATGGGGAAGAGCTAAAAAGCCTGGAAACATCATTGCTTTTACCTTTAGAGACTCATGGAGCAACTTGGCAACCCTAACTCAATTGGCACATAAGCAAAGCTAGGGCTATGGTGATAGGGGTCAGATCATTTGAAAGGATAGCTTACTTGATTGTCGAGCATAGTCTCAAATCTAAGCATAAGAATTTGGTAAGGGAGAGAGAGAGAGAAGATGGAGGGGTAAGGGAAGGCTAATGCAATAGATGGCTGTAATCACTCTTCCGACATTAATATAGAACTACAATTGTATTGTCTACTCTATCATGTTGGTACTATCATTCATTTAGTTGTTTGTCCAATACCTTTTAGCATGAGTAACTTAGTTGTGTGTAACTAGATGTATTTTATATATTCGTGTATTAGTTATAAAGGTTGTATGCTGTGATTATGCTTGTGTCTTCTATGTGCAAGACTTGATCTAGAGCTGGCTCAGGGGACTTCCACCTAGCTGCATTATGCTCTCCAGTAAATCTAGACGGAGGCTTGAGGTAATCAATTTGTTTTGCTTTGATAGTTAGTTACTGTTTATGGACATGCATGTAACTATTAGTTATTATTTAATAGTACACACAGATCATTTACTTTTCTGTGAGTTAGTCTATTGAATCTACATAAAGAGAAACCTATGTTCAATAGATGTTGACCTCATTTTGTTACGAGTACGAGGAGACGGACTAAACTTGTTTTTCATCGTGAATTTTTAATGAGTCACGCGACGACAAACTCAATACCTTCATCAAATTTTAACGAGTCAAATGAGGAAAAATCAAGGTATCTTTTTTAGTTTATTGAGCGAGGAAAAAGATGTAAAAGAACTGCTCATTCCTTCTTTGAAGATTTAACAAGCCTGAAGAAGGGGAAAAACTTGAGATTTTTTCGATTTTAAGAGTGAGAAATGGACCCAAAAATCCAAGTGCTCTGGTTGCTGCCATAGATTTTTAACAAGCCGGGTGACAAAAACTCAAGATTTTCTGTTTAGAAAGTGAGTAAAGTACCTAAAAGAATGCTCGAGTCATCTTTACAAATGTTTCATGAGCCTAAACAAAAAACTCAGGATTTTTTTTTTTTTTTTTTTTTTTTTTTTTTTTTTTTTTCAGTTTTATGAGCGAGAAAAAAGCTCATAAAAAGAATGCACTAATGATATTTTTCAGTTTAATGAGGTAGAAAAAGAGTGAAAAAGAGTTTCTTGGACCATCGTCGTATGTGTTTAACGAGCCCAATGGTGTAAAACTCAGGGAAATTTTAGTTCAAGAGAAAGAAAAAGTCCCAAAAAAGAACATGCTCATATCTTCTTTGTAGTAGTTTAACGAGCCCAAAGAAGCAAACTCGAGATTTTTCGGATTAACGAGTAAGAAAAGTACCATAAAAAGAATGCTCTCTCTTCTTTTTGGTAGTTCAATGAGGCCAAACAAGGAGACTCAAGGATTTTTCGGATTAACAAGCAAGAAAAATACCATAAAAAGAATGCTTAATCTTTATTGACCTCATGCGTGACAATAGAAGGGTTTATGCCATGCATTTCCTCATAAGACCAAGGAAAAACATCATGGAAGTCCTAAAAAGGGTAGGTGAAGCTCGTAATTTCCTCAAGATTGTGATTGGCTCCAATCTGTATGTTTTCCATGATGCCTATCTTGACTGAAATATCAATGAGAAATGTCTTTGAAAGATTGCCCATGTTTCCTTCTGAGTCCAAATTTTGGATAGCCATATATGGTGAGGAAATGATTTCAAGTGTGTCAGATGATAGGATTTGAAGAGGCATCATGTCCGAATCAGATATTGAAACATGATGGTGTGAGTCCTCCCAAGGTTGCTCTTCTAAACTTGTGATATCTCTAATAGCTTCGTCCATAGGTAGGACTTGATTGAGGGGATCGAAAGAAGGAGTTGTTATGGGAGGGGCAGCGGTACTGTTGGCCATAACCAAAGTGACTGGAGACTCTGATGTAGATTGAATGGCCTGATAAGCCAATTTATCTGGTGATAGCGACATTTTTTCTCCGTAAGTGTCAATGTCTAAAGGGGCCAGTAGGATCCAAGGATCGGTCTATTCATGAGGAATGGATGAAAGCATATTGACCATCTGTGAAACCTTGGGTGGCAGAAGAGGGAAGCAGCCCATCAGGGAAGAGCCCTTCAATAGACCAGTATTGATACTGATGTAAGAGTCAGGTACACCACGCACTGAGGGTACAAAGCCACTAGGTAACAGGGAGTAATCTAGGTTGCAAAAGGACAACTGGTCCACTGTGACTATCTTTCCATCCAAGGGAAATAGGATGATATGCAAGACCGAAGACACAATGGCATTCATGGCATAAGTCCATGTGCAGCCCAAATTCAGATTGTAGTTGAGTTTATGATCAACGACTTCGATATCAAATGTTACCATTTTCCCAGTCAAGGTGATGGGGTAGCTATCTAGGTAACCTTTTGGATGAAAGTGTGGCTATCAAAAGCTTCAAGGGAATTCGATGGTGGGGATAGGGTTGGAGAACCCAAAGTGATCCAACATGAAGCCGACATGATGTAGGTAGAAGCACCTTTATCGATAACACTTCTATGTATACCTTTACCTTTCGAAAATATTTCCACCTGAAATGCAAGCTAGTGAGAAAGAGGAGGTTTACGCTTTTCCATGTCGAAAATTGCAAGCATGTAATCCTGTCGGTCGATACCACCAATAGCCAAAAGAAAAGCTTTCATTTGTGCTAGACATGTTTGTAATAATTCGAGCACTGACATAGCCGATGGCACTTGCGACAGGTCTTCTACAATGTTGTAGTTTTGGGTGGCACATGCAAATGTATTTTGCATTGTGTGTCGAAGTGCCCCTTTAGGGGGGAAAATCATAAGGTCAGAAACTAGCCTTTCGATATGAAAATCATTAGGCGGCGATGGGTTTTGACTTGAGGAAGGTTCCTCTGCATGAATGATAGGATCTCCATAAGATTTGCCTCTTGTAGATCTACTGTTTTAATGGTGTAAATGGTATAGGGTCCTTCACCAATTGAAGGATGTTGCAAACCACCATTGCCCCTTTGTGGAGGTTGGGGTTGTTTTCCAATAAGGTGTTTCTACTACTGAGTGGGGAAAGGATTATGCAGGACAGCAAGGGTCCTTCTGGTGTCCCTTTTAGCAATGAAATCCATGCATTCCTAAAGACGTGGACACATATATGTCACGTGGTCTTACGTATAGATTTTGTAAGGGAATTGGGTGGGTTTATCCTTTCCATCGTCAAGAGGTGCAATATCCCTCTCCTTTGGGTTTTTCTGTGTTGTCGACTGCTCCTCAGAAGGAGTGGTCTTTTTCTTATTCTTCTTGTTCTTACCACTGGGTTTTTGTGTAGACTGAACATAATTTATCATGGTGGTAATAAGATCAGTTGATTTGGTAGAGGGGTCCATTGACATCTTGGTAATGTGACTGTTGAGTTGTTTTACAGTAGTCCCAGAGGTTGCACCGATAATCCCATCGGCATGCACTCTGGGTGCTAAGTAGTGGAAGCATTAGAGTTGCAAGGGGCATTGGGGATTATGTCGTAAGGAGTGCCAGACTATGAATACATCAGATCTAAGTTCTGGGCACGACGTATGGATTGGTCTTCTGTGACCGCACCACCTAAGGCGACATCTTTAGCAATTTGGGGGAGTAGGGACTTGCAAAACTAGTGTGCTAAGAGATAGTCTGGGAGGGGAGCTTTGACTAACCGCTGCCTATGTCTCCATTCATGTATATGATCAGAGATGTGGGTGGAAGTATTGTGATGTAATGAAGTGAGGAGCTCCATCTTGGTCTCGTAGCGGATGGGTAGCTAGAAGTTTTTTAAGAATTCCATCACTAGAGCATCAAAGGTATTTACTGACGTGCGTGGTAACTTGATGTACCACTTAGTTGCTTTTCTAGTGGGGGTGTGGGGAAAAAGACATATATGGATACTATCATCCACCATGGAGTTAGAAACACACTAAAGATGATAGGTGGTGATATAGGTACCCAGATCCTCCTGTCATTTCCCTTCGAACTTGGTGATGTTTGTCAGTATTTTATGCGGGATTGGCAGCCAGAGTAAGTTATAATAGATGGGGTCATTTGTAAGTTTGTACATGTCGAGGATATCTAACATTGCCAAGAAAGGCAAATTGTGTGATGCCCCCGACTTGGACCAAGGTGCTAACATATGACTTGAGGTTCCTTGCGGTCCTGCCACTGTTTGAGTCCCAATATTATATAGAGGTTGCGTGGTATAGTAGTTGCCTTGGGGTATGGCATTGTAATGTGGATTTCCATGGAGATTTTGATGTTGGGGTATAGCATTGCCCCTAGGATAATCGGTGCCCCCTTGACTCATTCGATGTTGTGAGTAGGGTAGCCTCATGGATTGGTTGGGTCCTCCTTGAGAATTCTTGCCTGCAACAGAACTAACCATATGTCCTTAACCAACATAAGGAGTGCTCATGTCAATTAGTGACTAACCATGCATGCCTAAAAATGGAGGGGGAACAGTTACATTCTTGACCAGTATATGCATATTGGGAGTGCCCCCAGATACTTGAATCTGGGGTTAGAAATACACAATGGGCGCCAACCGTATTGTTGGTTGAAGGGACCCACACTAACTGAGCTATTGAGCATTATAAGGAGCGTTGTATGTAGGGATTGTTGAAGGTATAGAGTCTGACACTAAACCGGTGGAACCTGACATAGGTTGGGTTCCACTCATGGAGGATGTCATGTGAGGGTTTGTACCTAAGAAAAATTGGATAGCAGGGTTCACCATCAACGGTGTGGTGGTGACTATCGACCGGGGAAGTGGTGGGGGACCAAAAGTGTCCACAAAGTTCCATGACCCATTAGTCGTTGACGGGATGGATGGAAATGTTCCAACTAAAGAAATATGGAGTACAGGTGCCACGAGAACAAAGAGTGGGTCTAACGGATTTGTGAGCGGAGGGTTAAAGGGAGGAAGAAATCCTATAGTAAAGAAATCCTTCGGTAAACTTGAATCGTCGGTTTTCCAAACAGATTCCGTGTGAGATCTTGGAGACTGATTTCCCATAAAACAGAGCGAGAAAACAATAGTTCATTGATGATATCAGAACAAGAGTTCATTGACGATATCAATAAAATATTGATGATAGTGGAGTAAGTTCCAACTCCTCCCTCATAAAATCACTTAGAAAAAGAAAAAAGAAAAATAAGGACTCAGGTGAAAAGCTCCATGAGGTGCCTGAGTCCCATCATTGGGTTGAAAACCTCTTGATGTGGCCCAGTGGTGTAAAAAAAAAAGAATAAGAAATATCCCTAGATGAAAACCTCTCTTGAGGTGCCCAGGGCAAACAGCTAGGGTGAAAACCACTCAGAGGTAGCCTAGTTGTTTTTCAAAAAAAAATAAAAATTAAATCATGAAATTTCCATTTGCAGGTCAACAAGAAGGATGGTCAAGGAGCAAAGGAGGATCACAAAGAGACCCCTGTCACTCACATCTTTATTTTTCCACTCCTTACCAGTGATTCCTCCATCATTTTTTTCATTTTTTTCCACTTCGTTGCTTCAGTTTACAAGGGACTGTGTTTTCTACAAGATCCCTTGAAAACCTATAGGATGATCCTGTAGGAATTACAGTGGCCTAGAAATCCTACAAGAGGTAGTGCTAAGGCAAATGAATGAATTTCTATGCCAATAAAATTAACCCCCTTCATCATTAAATCACCATAGCTTGTCCACCATCATCACCCCTACACTCACCATTAAAAACAAAATCAGTTTCAAGAGTATTTTTTTTTAGTCTTCGAAAAGAAGGGAAATAGGGAGGAATAGACAACATCACCTTAGTATTCCTTATTCTCTAGACTCCTATTCTTTCTCTCCATTCATGTCACCATCCTCACAACCCCAGCAAAAATAATGATTAAGAGTTCCGAGGGAGAAGCAGTTACATGACATCCTGTAGGAAATCTTGTAGCAGCCTATCCCATAGAATAGCAATCATAACAGCAACAAGCCTCTAGCATGATGATCTAGGAGCTCCAAATGAGTGGCACCACCACCATCTTCAACCATGGGTACCTGCACCAACAAAGGAGTCATTACCAAATAGAAAGAGGAGGAAAAAGAATAGCATGTAGCCAATACACACAACAACACCTCTAGTCTTCGACAACTGCAACAAAGCATTGGCACCATAGGTAAGTATCCTGCTCGCTCTCTCATATGCATCATGTAGTCAGAAAAATGTAAGGGTTATGAGTAAGTTGGTTTATAAGAAAAAAGGTGGCAAGTTAACTTGGCCACCTTCATTCAGTCAAGACATACACAACACGGTGTCCTCTCACACATGGTAGCAGTCAACTCAAAGAAAGAGAGGGAGAAGGAAAAAAGCGATTAAAACTACCGATGCATAAGGTGAGAGTTGATTACAAGGAGTGGGGAATGATGAGGTGGTAGTGGGGACCAACGGTCCAAAAATGGAAACATACCTTTGCTACCAACACACCACCTCACCCCGAATAACGATAAGAGGAAATAATCATCGTCCCCATGCATTCACTTCCTTGAAGCTCACAGTCACAGGTCTCTCTCATACCTAGGCAACCCACCCGAAGCAGAACTGCATCATTTTACTGCACAGGAATTCCTACAGGATTGCACAGGATTTCCTATAAGATACATAGAGACTGTCTACAAGATTGGCCTAGAGGAGTTTTAGAGGGGAAAGCATGGGAGTTGGCCACTACAAACAATATGAAGACATAGGATCTATAATTACATCCCTCTTTACAAAGTAATTGAACCAAAAATCCTCTAAGTTTGAGTGAATTTGTCAATTGTGTCAGGGAATTACATACACAGTCATTTCTATTTTGGTTCTGGATTTGAAAATTGTCTCAACCCTCTCATCTCCTCAAACTTTACCAACCAAGATGACAGGAGGGTTTAATAGGAGGGATCCCATCAACACTGTGAGAATCCAACAACACCCCCAAGTGCTTTAAATCTTCACAAGATATAATTTGATGGGGGTTTTCAAAAAATTGAGAGGGCATGATGATGAGGTGGCTCAAGCATTTGCTCTCTCCCTCATTCCACTCACCAGAATCCATGTCACTGTTGTGATAAGGGGCCTCTCTATAGAACTCACCCCTGAGCTCATCAATAGAGTCACCACACTTCCCTTAGGAATACCATGGAGGATAGAAGACAAAGGAGATAGCTAAGTTGCCAAAAGGAAATTTCCTTTAGAAGGTGAGGAACCCACTGAGGAAAAAAATGGAGTAAGGAGGGAAAGTTTTCCATATACATGGAATGAGGTAAGATACCAAATAATCAAATACATTTCATGTGAGTGTAGGTATAGTGTGGTCTATGGCTATCATTTTAGGCTTCTTGAAGAATTGAGATTTGGAGTAGAAACACCTCGTCACCAAAGGATCAACATACCATACTTCCTGCTGATATCACTAATAGATCCAAGCATCAAAGTGTAGGAGGGAAATTCCCAACAGTTAGCTCACCATGGGTTAATTAGGATCCTTATAGAAGATGCTCTCCAAAACCTCGTAGTTCCTATAACATGGTCAGTTTTCAGAGACATGCCAATAGAGGATGAATTCAAAGCTCTCACATATGATGATAGTCCTACTGTCAGTGAAAAGGGAGAGGAAAAGACTGAAGTAGAGGAAGAAGAAGTAAAGTAGGAAGAGGAAGAAATAGAAGGAGATGAAGATGATATGGATGAACAAGGAGAGGAAGCAAATTAAAATGAGTAAGATGAATAAGAATAGGAGAAAGAGAAGGAGGATGATGAAGAAACAAAGGAGGGTGTTAAGGAGGAAACTGATAAAGGTGTTGAAGATATACAAGAGGAAGAAGGCAGGAAGGACATAGGTGAAGAAGTAAATGGCAAAGAGGGGACATAAAACAAAGAGGAGTCACCTAGGGTGTCTCCAAAACCCACTTAGAGAGAGGCAGCAGCTACTCTCACTACTCTCATCACCCCCATCAAGCAAAAAGGAAAAAGACAGAGGCACACTGTTTAGTCAATTTAGTGTTATCTAAATTGCTAGTATTAATTGTCAACCCGGGGCTCGTAAGCTGATGAAGTGAAGGTGTACTATATGTACTTAAGCAACCTCTTAGAGTTTTTTTTTATCATTGGGGGTGTTGTTTGTGGTTAATTTATCTTCCTAAGATGGAGTGGTGATTTATAAACAGATGAGTGATAGTGTGTGTGGAGTGAATCCTAAATGAGTGAGAGTGTGTGATTAGTGATCTCTAACTACTTGCTTGAAAGGAAATGCTTGAAAGAAATAAATAACTTGAAATAACTTGAAAGCAAATAACCACTTCCAATGGCACTAGACACCATTCATGCCGCTGCAAATAAAAGAAAAGAAATTCACTTTTAAAACCAAAGATAATGATTATCTCTCCCTAACTCCCTGCTTCAAACACATAGTGCTATGTAAAGCACGATTAGGAAGTAGCTCAAGTTGAATTAGAAAAGTGATTAAAAATGAGAAAAATCTACTTTAAAGACTAGTGATAACGTTTTACTCTTTCTAACTCTCTACTTCTGCCATATGTACTATGCAAAGTATGATTAGAAAGTAGTGAAAGATTAGTCTAAAAAGCACTCAAAGCCAACTGCAAGTTAGTGGTATTCTGATCCTTAAAAGATAACAATTTATGATAAAAGATCATTCATGTGTTAGCAGAACTTTGAGAAATAAGACTAAAAATCAGCTATAAAAACAAAGGCAGCAACTTGAACCTGTCAACTTCAAATACCATTAGTTTGTAAAGCAAATACACAAACATAAAAACAAACCCCGGGCTAAAAACCTGCAAAGAAATAATACTGATCAGCTTGAAAGAAAAGAAATCAAATAAATCAAACTATACATGTTTAAAGAAATGCTGAATGAGAAAATAAAGAAATGCTGAACATAAAATACTTTACAGAGGCTAACATGAACAGGGGCCCTCCATTCATTCAGCCACAGGAAAACTTAAGGAACTGAAAGCTTCAAAACAGCACTGTTTCTATTGCTCCATTTGCAAAAATGTACAAAACAGAGTGCTAGAACAGCACTATAAAAACAGAGTTTACAAATGCTCTTAAAATTATCACAAGTTCAGAAAGTACAGCAGCTAAAAAGTAAAATAAGCGTACGCAGACGCAAGTATATATAGGCATCTGAAGGATGGCCTAACACGTACAGCTAATAACTGAAAAACAACTAACTGTAATGCGTATTTAAGGTTCATTGACACATCATAAGGCTGCGTGGATGAGCTGGAGGTTCTGTCGTCATGGGCAATGAATCTAGTGTTGGATCATGTCCCCTACCACCTGCAAAACGTGGACAAGTCACCGTTTGAGCTGACGTGACCTAACAGCTTACAATCACCGTTAAGTTGCCTTTATTTGACCGTAACTTGACCAGTTTTGACCGAAGGTACAGATGACGTGAATGGTTGAACAAATGGCACAGGAACCTCGAGCACGTTGATACCTAAGTGCCCATGTGGCTCATTTGGCAAACTGACACGTGGAACCTTGAGTTTAACAAAAAGGCTGCGGGATCATCAGATGGCTGCGGGATCGCTGAATGGCTGCGGGATTGCCAGACAGCTGCGGAATTCCTGCAAGTATGTCAAAATCTAAACAAAACAGTCACCCATTAGCAAAACTCACTTGATCATGCCTAATGACACCTAATGTAATGATCTGGGTGGTTTTACAGTGAAAATGAGGCAAAAGTGAAGAAAAGATGAGGAAAAACTGAGGGAAATGGTAGACAAGTAGGTGTAAAGTAGAGGCTCTACATACCCCCACTACGAGGGTATTGCATGTCCTCATGCAATGGAAACACAGCTCAATCCACCTACTGGGATGCCTCTGCTAAGACATCCAATCTCCTCTTCTTCCTCTGTGTGGAGACATTGACTTTTGGTCTCTTGAACATGCATCTGAATTTCAAATTGATTAAGGCTTTGTTTAGCCTTCTACATTTCTTCTTGAGTCTCCTGTTTTTCTTCTGCCACATGCCCATGTGAAGCATGGTGTTATCTTGGATCGCTTTGTCAATATCAGCTTGCTGCTTCATTTTTTCATTTTCCTGCTTAATGTGGCGATTTAGCACCTCAAGTTCATAGATCTCTTGTTTGAGTATGTCTATTTGTTGTTCATGAGGTATGATATTACTTGGGCCAGCAGTGTTCTGCTCCAATGTTTCAAAATAGTTATACACCTCTTGCTGAGTTGGGTCAACAATTGGTGACTTCCTTGGACTGTGTTCATGCTCAATTTCAGTTTCAAACTCCGGCTGGAATGGACTGTCCTCCCTTGGAGGAGTAGCTGCATCACGTTGTGGACTATCCTCAAGGTCTGATTTTATAGCACCCTTCTCAGGTGTGCTTAGATCAATGAAAAGTGTCCTTGTGGCTCTCCCTTTATTCTGCAATCTGCTGCTCCTTCTTACATTGGCAACACTCTATGTTTCTTTTTGTGCCTTTTTCCTTGGTTTCTGCACTTTTACTTCCTTGGAAAGGGCAGTTTTTCCATGGAGTTTGGCCAACCTTTGTGCTAAGGGCTGAATATCTTCCTCACTAGAATTCTCTGGAGTCTGATAAGTTTCTTGAACTATGGATTTTCCCTTGTCTTGATTTCGTTTCTTCCTATTTTCTTTTCTCTTCTGGGCAACTTCTTGGGCAAGTTCTGAGAGGGTTTGTGTGATAATCCCTTCAGCTATTGGATCACTGTCCACAGTAGGTTCAGGCTCAATCTCATGTTCAGAATGATGTACTTCAGTTTCCTCTTCAATCTGTCCTTGGACAGTTCCCTCTAAGATATCAGTTTCAGGGGTATCCTCTTTTCTTTTTATTCTACTTTTTCTAGGCACAGAGGTTTCTCCAGCTTCTTCAAAATGATTTCTCACAAGGGATTTCTCCCAAGTGTCTCGTTTTGCTTTTAATTGTTCCTCCACTAACATCTTAACAAGACTATGATGACAGAGATGTGCTTCAATGTTTCGTGGATTCCTTTGGGCCATGGAACACATTTTTCTAAGGCTTTGGAATAGAAAGTAGGGAAGATTTATATCATGTTCTCCTTGAAATTGCAGCATAACTTTACCATGATAAACATATAAGACCCCAAATCTCCCTTCACAAGTGAAAAATTTTTGCTCTAACAACAGTAAAATTTTCAATTCTTCCTTAACATAAGTGACAGGAATTCCTTTTGTGAAGACACTGGTATCCATACCTGGGTTTTTTAAAATCTGCTTCCATTGTTGATCTTGAACTGAACGGTTTTTAAACCACCTTTCTCCGGTTTGTGGGAGAGATGTAGCTTGTGCTATGCTACCCTCACTGACTGCAAACGTTAAATCACCCACCTCCACTTGACTGTCTTTATCTCTGAATGACCTTGCAAAGGCTTTTGTAACCTCCTTGTGGTAGCCTTTAAATTTCTTGATGCACTGTAGCCAGTTGGCTTTCTGCAACACCTCCTTAACTTGAGGATATGCTTCCAGGAATTTTGAACCTTCTGGTTCAGCCCTTAAAAGTTTCCCCATTGACTCTACGGCTCTGTTCAGAATTTTGTGGAAAAGAGGTTGTATGGTTTCAGCAATAGCTTTAGACACAGTGAATTCACGGCTTGAACATCGTGAAATGGTGGATTAACAGCTTTAACACAGTGGAACGGTGGCTTAGCAGTCGTAATACAACCGTAACATACGTTCACTGGTTATATGTATTCACTGTTTCTCAGAATTAGCAGAGAGGAAAAACAAAGTATGGTTTATGGAGGCAACGTAGTGAGTGGAACGGAATGAAGGAAATGAGAGAATGGAACAACGTGAAATGGAGTGTTATGAGCGTAGGAGGGTTTCGAAATAATGAATGGAAACAGCTAGATCCTTAGATTTCGGCTGTAGGTTTACACATAGCTGCGGGATGATGACTTAGAGAGTCGTAGTACATTAGGCTACGTCACTAGGGTACGAAAGCCTTAATGACAGAAGCAGCCGTAAGTGATTTTCAAAATCGTGCTAATCAAGGGCTGATAGTCTTGAGAGATACATGGATATATGGTCGCATGGTAGGGAAAATGGGTAATCATTACAATTAGTGGCAAAAAGACATAACCCAGAAAACTTTGCGTAATGAAATAACTGTAAGTTTAAGATTTAAAACATACCTCAGATCCGCGTTTAGTTTTCCTTTTGATGATTTGCCACTAACCCTTTGTCAACTTATTGTTGTTACATGACTCTTTCCTCCTTGTTATTGATGATTTTTGAACTGTAAAAATTTCTCAAACAGACTGTGTTTCTTTGTGCAGGTGCAGAGGGCTGCGGAAAGGCTAAACGGCTGCAGAATTGCCAAATAGCTGCGGGAACTGCAATGGTGTCCTCCAGCTGCACAAAATAACCTTAGTTGCCTGAAAAAAACCTTTATTAATGAAATGAAATGGAATGAATGGATGAATGGGTGGAAAGCAGTGAGGTGAAGTGAGAATGGTTAGATGGAATGAGATGGTGAAATAGAATGGATGAAATGGCGAAATGAGATGAAAGA
The DNA here is from genome assembly GCA_031772625.1 of Pinus tabuliformis. Lineage (NCBI taxonomy): Eukaryota > Viridiplantae > Streptophyta > Pinopsida > Pinales > Pinaceae > Pinus > Pinus tabuliformis. The sequence goes on along the minus strand of CM062810.1, from coordinate 541,450,643 downwards.
GAGAGAGATTTTTTTTGGAAAACATGAGGTGTCAGGTGACCTTGATTTTCACCTCAGGTTTTCTGCATGAGACTGCCAATCAGAGATTGGTTTTCAGGCTCATACATTTATTCTTTTTTTCTTTTTTCTTTTTTTTTTTCTTCTTTTTTTTTTCTTCTTTTTTTTTTTTTTTTTTATATTGAAATTGAAAGAAACAGAGATTAGGCTGATGGAGGAGAAGAATTCTTCTCCACCAGCCTCATTTCAGAATCGCCTTGGAAAAACTTAACAAACTCCTCTTTTGAGAGTGGCTTGTGGTAAACTTTCAACCGGTGGCCATTCACAATAAAGGGAGTTTGAAGTTCATCAATAGTCTTCACTCTAACTGCTCCATTATTAAAGACTTCATCAATCTCATATGGCCCAAGCCAATGAGTTTGAAATTTTCCTTTGAAGTCCTTAAATTTGGAATCAAACAAGAGTGCCCAATCACCCTTTTGAAACTTCTTTTCTTTGATATGTCGATCATGCCATTTGATTCTTTGGTGCTGAACTAGATTGGTCCTTAGAATTGCATCTTGTCTTATTTCATCTAGTTCATTTAACTGGTCCATTCTGTGCTTCTGGGCTTCTGATAAGCTCATCCCCAATTGAACTGCTGTCTTGAAGGTCTTGATTTGGAACTCAATGGGGAACAGGACTTCCTTCCCATAAACAAGTTCATAGGGAGAATGTCCTGTGGTGTTCCTCCATGTAGTTCTATAGGCCCATAAGGCTTCAGGAAGCCTTTCCACCCAATCTCTTCTATGAAGATGAACAGTCTTTGTGATGATGCTTTCAAGAACTTTATTTGTAGATTCTACTTGACCATTCGCTTGCGGATGGTATGGAGTAGATGTTCTATGCTTGATCTTATACTCCTCCATCAGCTTCTCCATCATCCTTGATGTAAATTGGCTCCCCTGATCTGTTACAATTTCTCTTGGGACACCAAAACGAGTGAAAATATCCTCAAAAAGAAATTGAACAACTGAATTTTCAGTAGCAGAAGTCAATGCTTTAGCTTCTACCCACTTAGTAACATAATCAGTACAAACCAATATATATTTCTTTTTCTTGGATGGCGGATTAATTGGTCCAACAAAATCTAGAGCCCATTTCCCGAAGGGTTCGATGCATACCTATGGCTGTAGTGGCATTTCATTTGAAAGAGTTGGTCTCCCAACTCTCTGACAACTGTCACACCTTCTAACATATTGCTTTGCATCCTTAAAGAGAGAAGGCCAATAATATCCTAAAGAAAGGATTTTATAGGCTGTCCTCTTATCAGCAAAGTGTCTGCCACAAGGTTCGTCATGACATGCCTTAAGGAAGTCAGGCATTTCATCCTCCCGTACACATCTTCTGATCATAAAATCTGGCCCTGTTCTGAACAATTCATTAGAAATCCAAGAATAATGTGAACTCTCCTGAATGATTTTCCTTTTCTCATTAGGAAATAAATGTAAAGGTAGCTTTCCAGTAACTAAATAATTAGCAATATCAGCATACCAAGGAGTTTTGGTAGTTACTGCAAACAAATACTCATCTGGAAATTTATCCTCTACAGGAGAATCCTCATTAGTGTTTTGGATTCTAGACAAGAAATCAGCTACTGTGTTCTGTTTACCTGGTCGATCTAACACAGTTATGTTGAATTCTTGTAAAAGCAAAAGCCATCTTGTAACTCTACCATTAGTGACTGGTTTGTTCATGAGGTATCTAATGGCAGAGTGATCAGTGTGGACAAAGGTTTCATAGCCGGTTATATAATGTCTAAACTTGTTTATCGCATGAACAACGGCTAGAAATTCCTTTTCAGTAACAGTGTAATTTAACTCAGTAGGAGTCAAATTCTTACTTGTGTAATAAATGGCATAAGGGATCAAATCCTTTTGTCCCAAAACAGCTCCTAAAGCTGTATCTGAAGCATCAGTGGAAATGTGGAAAGGGAGTTTCCAATTTGGACCCCTTAGAATGGGTGCTTCAGATATTCTAATCTTTAAAGCTTCAAAGGCAGATTGACATTCAGGATCCCATTTAAATTCACAATCTTTAGTAAGGAGTTTGAAAAGAGGGGATGCTATCTTAGTGAAGTTTTCAATAAATCTTCTGTAATAACCAGTAAACCCAAGAAAACTTCTAACATCTCTTTGGCAATTTGGAACAGGTAACTTAGAGATGACTTCGACTTTAGATCTATCAACTTTGATTCCATCTCCTGAAATATGATGTCCTAAAACAATCCCTTCAGTAAACATCATAAAACACTTTTCATGACTTAAAGAAAGATTTGTTTCCTTACATCTTACCAGTACTTTTTCCAAATTTGCTAAAGCTTCCTCAAATGTATTACCATAAACTGTGAAATCGTCCATGTATACCTCTACACAATCATGAATCAGATCTGAAAAGATTCCTAGTACAGCCCTTTGAAATGTAGCGGGTGCATTGCACAATCCAAAAGGGAGTACTCGGTAGGCAAAAGTTCCCCAAGGACAAGTAAATGTGGTTTTGTCTTGATCTTCAGGTGCTACCTGAATCTGGTTGTAACCACTAAAACCATCCAAGAATGAGAAATACTTTTTACCTGCTAAAGTGTCTAGTACCTGATCAATAAAAGGTAGAGGGAAATGATCCTTTAAGGTTGCCTTGTTCAATTCTCGATAATCAATGCAAACTCTCCATTTACCATTCTTTTTGGGCACTATAACCAAGGGAGAAACCCATTGGCTATCTGAAATGGGGTAAATGAAGTTTACCTTGAGCAATTTCTGAAGTTCTTCTTTCACAATTTCCCTAAGATTTGGATTCATCCGTCTTTGTGGCTGCCTAATAGGTTTGCTGTTTTCTTCAATATAAATATGATGAATACAAGTCTTAGGGTGGATTCCTTTCATGTCAGTGTATTCCCATGCAAAGGCAGTGGAATGTTTTTGCAACAGTTTAGTTAATTCTTCTTGTTGTGATCTTTCCAAGTTCTTGTTAATGTTTAATGTTTTTCCTGGAAAGATTTCAACTGTAGAACTACCAAACTCTTCCATTGAGAAGAGAGACATCTGTCTAGAGGAGAGATATTCAATGTCTGCATCTAACTGAAACTGTGTAGAGTCATATTCTAAAGGTGTCTCAAAATTTTCTAATGTATTTAGAATTTGACTATCCTCACTAATCTCAGAGATGGTTAGAACAGGTTGAAGAGTATCCTCATCATCGATCCACTCATCTTCTCCTATTTCTGTTATTTCCTTTGCGGGAGGATACAAGTTGAATTTCTTGGTAGAATTACCATCTGATATATACATATCCCCAGACCTACAACTTATGAAAGCATCAGCTGTGGCCAGCCAAGGTCTTCCTAAAATAAGAGGATGTCCTCCTAGATTGTTCTTGGGAGTTAAAATCATAAAATCAACTGGATACTCCCAAGAATCTAGTGAGACTGGAATATCTTCCAATACACCATCAGGTTTGATGATTGATCTATCTGCAAGTTGCAGCAAAGTAGGTGTAAAGAGAAGGTTAGGAAGCTTTAACTGATCCATGGTCTGTCTACTCATGATGTTGATAGCGGCTCCTAAGTCAATCAAGGTATTTGGGATTTCAACCCCATTAATATGAGTTTTAACAATAGGGCTACCGGGATCCACATACTTTTGCATGGTAATCTTACCCATCATAATGTCTACAATTTTTCCAACTAGATGTATCCTTTTGGTATCTCTGGTCTTCTTTCCTGTTTTTTTCAAACTCAATTCCTTTATTGTCTTTGCTAGGATGGGAATTTCCTTAATGGCTGTTAACAAGGGAATCTTGATACAGACATTTTTCAATTCATCTAGAAAGTTGTAGTCAGGCAACCAAATTTGTTTTTCCACCCCCTGGTCAATTTGTAACCTTTCAGGGAAAGGCGGTGTAGTTGAAGATGTAGGTTGCTCAACTAAGGGAGTTGATTCTTTTTCTTTTTCTTGAATGTTTGGATTTTGAAGGGATGCTTCAGAACCCTTATTAGCTTTAAGAGATTCTTCCTCAAAAATGCTTGGCTGTTGAACACTTATAGAAGGTTGATCTAGGATTCTACCTGATCTGAGTTGTACTTCATTGAGAGGAACAACCATATAGGTAGGGAATGGTTGACCTTCCATCACATAAGCATTTTGAGGATTCCTATTATTTGGATTGGGTAATGGCTGAGAGGGAAGTTGATTTGGCTTCTGCTGGGAGAGTTGAGAATTTTGATTTTGTGGAGGAGGTTGTTGTTGTTGAGGGTATGGCAATGATAATTGTTGACCTTGATTTGGAAGTTGGGGAGCTTGCTGATTCTGAAATGATGGAGGATATTGATAGAATTGAGCAAATCTCGCATAAGGATTTTGCATGCTTTGCAACCATGCTTGAAAAGCATTTTGTGGTTGAGGCCAAGGTTGTTTCCAAGGGTTCCAATTTGGTTGGGATTGAGAATTCATAGAGTTGTTAAACCCTTGATTCTGTTGTCCTTGCCAAGGTCTCCTTGCAATAAAACAAAGAGATTCAAGCGTACTTGGATCTTCTTGAAAGACTGATTTGAGCCCAGGGATTGAAGGACAATCCTTGGTCTCATGGGTTTCTGAGCAAATTACACATGTTTCCACAACTTGTGCTTCCAAGGGACATTCCCTTAAAGCATGCTTCTTTCTACACTTCGGGCAAAAGATAGTCATAGCCTCAGCTTCTGCTTTTTGTTTATTTTGAATCTTAAGGGTATCAATTTGTTCACTAAGACTCCCTAAGATGTCAGTTTTAAATTCATCAAGCATATTACCGATTTCAGCCCTACTCACTGATCCTGTTGCAGATTTATTTGCCCTAAGGAGAGAAGGATCTCTAGGCCCTTTTTGAGTTTTTGATTTGCCCCTTGAGAGATGGATACAAAGTTCTGCTATATCATTGAGAGAAAGTTGAGAAATATCCCCTTTCCCCATAATGTTTAAGATATCTATCCATTCATCCCTAATGGCTTTTAATAAGAGGTCTTTTAAGGTCTCTTCATCCAAGGTACTCATTTTTGCTCTTTTTAAGTTATATTGAAATCTCTCAAGTAAATCTTCTAAGCTCTCATCTTCTTTTTGCATCATTTTAAAAACCTCGTCCTTGTGATTAGTAGGCATACAATAGTCCAAATACCTATCCAAAAAGGTTTGTTTCATTTCATCCCAAGTCCTAATGGATTGAGTAAGTAACCCCATGAACCATTTCAAAGCTTGATCTTTTAATGTTGAGGGGAACAGTTTGAGTTTCTGAGTATCATCCAGATAGTCATAGGTCCGACACACAACTTCAAATTCAAACAAGAATGTTTCAGGGTCTTCAGTTCTTAACCCATGAAAATTTGGGAGGACGGATGGTGATATGTTTTTCATGGTGGCTCGGGAATCCTCATTAACAATGGGAAACCCAAATGAGTTATCCCCATATCTATTTCGTCCAATGGGACCTCTACCTCCTCCATTATTATTGTTATTTCCTCCTCCTCCTCTACCTCTACCTCTACCACCTCCTTCTTCCTCTGCCATGATGATTGTCCTAGGGATTTCAAAATCTTCTGGTTCCTCTACAAAGGGTGAATGAGAAGAGATTTCTCCTTCTTCTTCAGGTGAGTCTATTTCCTCAATTACAATTGGTTTTCCTGTAGGAGAAAGAGAAGAGTCTCTTCCTGGTTCAAACTCAATAGAAGGTGTAGGAGAGTCAACTCTTGGCTCTTGAATTCCAGGAATTCTAGGACTAGGAGTTTCGGTTGGAGATAAGGGAGGTGTCTCTTGTCTATCTCTTGAAGCAGGCGGACTTGTAAAAATTGAACTTCGAGCTCTAGCTAAAAACCTTCCCCTAGAATCTCTAGCTCTATGCATGTCATTTTTTATTTTTTCTTCAAGTCAAGTTAATAGTTCTTTTTCCGATCTTCCAGGTCACTCTAGGTGCAAGAAGAGAGCATACTCAAGAAAATATTAAATCAATAACTTTCTCCTTTCTGATCCTCCAGATCACTTTGAAGTGCAAGAGGAGAGCATACTTAGATAGGCTATTAACTTCTTTTCTTGAAATTTTATGTTTTTTTTTCTAAGAATATGGCTACTTAATTTCACTTCCCCGGCAACGGCGCCAAAACGTTTAGTCAATTTAGTGTTATCTAAATTGCTAGTATTAATTGTCAACCCGGGGCTCGTAAGCTGATGAAGTGAAGGTGTACTATATGTACTTAAGCAACCTCTTAGAGTTTTTTTTTATCGTTGGGGGTGTTGTTTTTGGTTAATTTATCTTCCTAAGATGGAGTGGTGATTTATAAACAGATGAGTGATAGTGTGTGTGGAGTGAATCCTAAATGAGTGAGAGTGTGTGATTAGTGATCCCTAACTACTTGCTTGAAAGGAAATGCTTGAAAGAAATAAATAACTTGAAATAACTTGAAAGCAAATAACCACTTCCAATGGCACTAGACACCATTCATGCTGCTGCAAATAAAAGAAAAGAAAGTCACTTTTAAAACCAAAGATAATGATTATCTCTCCCTAACTCCCTGCTTCAAACACATAGTGTTGTATAAAGCACGATTAGGAAGTAGCTTAAGTTGAATTAGAAAAGTGATTAAAAATGAGAAAAATCTACTTTAAAGACTAGTGATAACATTTTACTCTTTCTAACTCTCTACTTCTGCCATATGTACTATGCAAAGTATGATTATAAAGTAGTGAAAGATTAGTCTAAAAAGCACTCAAAGCCAACTGCAAGTTAGTGGTATTCTGATCCTTAAAAGATAACAATTTATGATAAAAGATCATTCATGTGTTAGCAGAACTTTGAGAAATAAGACTAAAAATCAGCTATAAAAACAAAGGCAGCAACTTGAACCTGTCAACTTCAAATACCATTAGTTTGTAAAGCAAATACACAAACATAAAAACAAACCCTGGGCTAAAAACCTGCAAAGAAATAATACTGATCAGCTTGAAAGAAAAGAAATCAAATAAATCAAACTATACATGTTTAAAGAAATGCTGAATGAGAAAATAAAGAAATGCTGAACATAAAATACTTTACAGAGGCTAACATGAACAGGGGCCCTCCATTCATTCAGCCACAAGAAAACTTAAGGAACTGAAAGCTTCAAAACAACACTGTTTCTATTGCTCCATTTGCAGAAATGTACAAAACAGAGTGCTAGAACAGCACTATAAAAACAGAGTTTACAAATGCTCTTAAAATTATCACAAGTTCATAAAGTACAGCAGCTAAAAAGTAAAATAAGCGTACGCAGACGCAAGTATATATAGGCATCTGAAGGATGGCCTAACACGTACAGCTAATAACTGAAAAACAACTAACTGTAATGCGTATTTAAGGTTCATTGACACATCATAAGGCTGCGTGGATGAGCTGGAGGTTCTGTCGTCATGGGCAATGAATCCAGTGTTGGATCATGTCCCCTACCACCTGCAAAACGTGGACAAGTCACTGTTTGAGCTGACGTGACCTAACAGCTTACAATCACCGTTAAGCTGCCTTTATTTGACCGTAACTTGACTAGTTTTGACCGGAGGTACAGATGACGTGAATGGTTGAACAAATGGCACAGGAACCTCGAGCACGTTGATACCTAAGTGCCCATGTGGCTCATTTGGCAAACTGACACGTGGAACCTTGAGTTTAACAAAAAGGCTGCGGGATCATCAGATGGCTGCGGGATCATTAGATGGCTGCGGGATCGCTGAATGGCTGCGGGATTGCCAGACAGCTGCGGAATTCCTGCAAGTATGTCAAAATCTAAACAAAACAGTCACCCATTAGCAAAACTCACTTGATCATGCCTAATGACACCTAATGTAATGATCTGGGTGGTTTTACAGTGAAAATGAGGCAAAAGTGAAGAAAAGTTGAGGAAAAACTAAGGGAAATGGTAGACAAGTAGGTGTAAAGTAGAGGCTCTACACACACCCCCTTATATTTTAAGACAAAGAAAAGCACAAGAATAAGACAGGGGAAACCCCAAACATCAACCAAAATTCCTATTGTAATTGAAGACTCCCCTACAAAAAATGAAAAAATGGCTTTCCCTAAGTCTCCTATCACCTATGTGAGAAGGCCTAGTACTAGATAAACCTCATCCAAGGGAAAGGAAGTCTTATGGGATACACAGCAGAATCTACAGGATGTAGAAGTAGTCCTACAGGACACTTTGCTGAACCTACAGGGAGCACAAAAATTGGAAAGGGAGGTAGGGGAGCAGTAAGAAACTAAAGAAGAGGACCCACAGAAAAAAGAACCTAGCCCCCAACCTAACTTGGACTTCTACTACAGGTTTATTGAAGGAGGCAGGGTCATAAATAAAAAAATTTCTATCCCACTGTACTTCGAGCTTGAGAAGGAGAGGGCCAGAACTCACCAATGGATACAGATCGCCAAAGAAAACGGGGTGGAAGACATTGGGCACATGGAAGACAAAATAAATGAGATGGGTAGAGAGCTAAGTGTCTTAAGAGATGGAGAGGCCATAATTAGAAATCAACTAGAGACAAAAAATGCATGGTTGAGAGGACAGTTGCAGGAAAGAGAGAATTAATTGGAATGTATGGCCAGTCTCTCTTTGGAAGCAATCTAGTGTAGGATTCTAGCTAAATCCTATGCCCCATACCTCAAATAATAGTGGCTACAATTCTATATCAAGACCCTAGCACAGAGAGGCACCATGCCATTTCAGGACTACAGGCAGTTCATTGATCTTTGTGATCATAGCACACTAGAAGATAGGGCCAAGATGGCTGAGTTTTATTTGCACAACATGGCCCTGACAAACATGAATGTATGGGACTTTAGCCAGGCTAGGAGATTTACAATTGATGGATTTGGAATCATGGATGAACCATGAGCAGTGAAGGGCTGTAGAGATGAAAAGGATATTGGAAAAGAGAGGAAACTAAACCTCTTGTGATCAGAGCTGAACAATCAAATCCCATGGTTCTCTTTAGTACCCATAATTTAATTGCAAATGATCCTCAGCTGGCACCTAGGTATCTTGCTCCCTAAGAGAAAGAAATTTCACATTTTGAGGACATGTTTAGGTTTCTAGGAGATGATAGCATAGATGCTTGCCTGATGAGATGGAACACACTCCCATACAACTAAAATATAAGAGAGTATCAACCTCCTCAAAGGTTGAGAGAGGCACTAAACAGGAAATCCATGTATAAGCGATCTATGCAAAGGTTGAAAGTCAATTGGATTGACCTAAAACTCAGTCCACCACTACTGTTAGGGATGCTAGAAGGAAGAAAGGAAGAAGAAGAATAGAGGTAGTGGGAGGAGGTAGAAAAGAAAGTAGGCTTCTATGAACAAGAGGAGGATACCACAATAGAGGCATGGGATGTTAGAGAGGCCCCTAGAGCCATGAAGGATATGGATATTGATTAAGTTGCTGAGAGGATGAGCAACCCTTTCAGTAGGGGGTGATGATGAGGCTCATCATTGGGTAATTATATGGGCCTTAATTTACCTCCTAGCTTAGTCAAACCAACCTTTCTCATAACTTATTACATGCTTTTTATTATTATTTTTTTATGAGGTGAGCTAGAGTTGGATATTATGATTAGTGGACTAATATGCATTGAATGCAGGATTAAAGGAGAAAATCAAGGAATTTTGGCAAAGACTAAGGTCAAAACTCAAATAGGACAAGGGAGAGGGATTGTAGGAGGTAAATCCTCCGCATTTACTACTCCTCCATTCGACTATTCCTCTATTCAGCACATCTTCTCAGAGTGCAAACAACCAAATCATGAATATTGGAACGCAACTGAGAAAATGAGAGACAAAGCACTAGTTTATCTCGAGTTTTGTAGCCGAGCCTCCATAATTTTAAGGAAGTCCTTGGGGACTTCAATTGTATAAGTAGGGAGGCCTAGGACCACAGTAGGACTCAGAATTTTATTCTAAAACTCTAAGCTATTTTTGAGCTACAATACTTGTGAAAGTTATATTGATGTAATTTGTTGTTTTGGTAATAAGAATGAGTTTTTATTTGAGCCATCACTGATTTAATTCAAAGGCTAAAGCCCTTGGGTTAGGGATGAAGCATAGTAGCCAAGGATCCTCTTTCTTGTAGATGTATGTTTAGTGTAGTTTCATAGCTTCATCGTTAATTTGCTTTGTAGATGCATTTCCATTACAAGTAGGGTAGATTAGATTGGTTGTTTATTAGTTTGCTTCCATTTGTGCCTTACTTCAAGTAGCAGGCTAGTAGGGATAAAAATGGTCACCACAAGGTTTTCAGTAGGTGTCTCAGCCTCACTTCCTCCATTTGTAATCTTGACTTGAGGAAGGTTCCCTTAAGTTGCACCAAAAACATAGATTTCTAGCTATTTTATGAGCTTTGGAGTTTGTTGTCTTTAAATTAGTATTTGGTTAGTCTTGCAAGGTAGATTTCCATTTTCATATTTTTCGTCTTCATTTCTGCAGTAGATGTTATCCATGCTTTCATTCCTTTCAACAAATTTCCTGATGCATAGTGTAGGCAGTTAATTCATTAATTCTGCTTTTCTAGTTTATGAAAATGTTTCTTGTTTGCATCGCTTTTTGGAAGACATGCATGTTTTAAGTAGAGAATGTCCTTCAGGAGGATACTTAGACTTCATAGACAATAGCCACCTTCCACTCCATCGACATTAGCCATCCCTTATTTTCACCATCACCTTCACTAGTTTTTCATCATTTTTCATAGAAATCCTTCCGAGCACATTGAGCGAATCTAGCCATCTACTATCTTTGATGTTGACTCCTGAGTGATTCTAGAACTTATCCCTCTCCATTCCACCCATAACACACCTTTCTTAGGCCTTCCATCACCTCCAACACCTCACATTTTCTCTCGGCTATTCCTATAGGTTTACAGGGGATCTTGTAGGTTTCTAGTACATCCTGTAGGTTTTCTTGAAATGGCCTATTTTAAGACCTAATTGATGGAAAACCTCTAGGAAGTAACCAGAATCCCCCCAAGGGTCTTCCAAACCATCCAACCATCTCATAACGCTTCCATCCATCCTCAAACATCCTTAATTCACCTACCACATCCACGCAAGAAATTAGTTTGCATACTTGATTTTGCATAAAAAGACAAAAAAGAAAAAACAGATTTAGTTCAATATATTTACTTGCACATTAGTGATGTTTGATTCTTCTTACTTCTATAACTTAGATAGTAGCATTTGTTTCATGTTGATTTAGAATTTCTGCCAAGCATAGTTTCTTAATGGTTAATTAGGAAATGGTGTAATTTAGCATTACATGTCGACTTTCTCCATTATTGCAGTAGAGTAACTCTCTCTTCGAGTAGATTTACCTTTCTTCCATCAAAGAATCAAGCTTATTCTGACTCCACAGAAGTTTGGCTTGGAACCTAAGTGGTATCTCACTAGCTAAACAGTGACAACAGGTAGAATGATCACTTTTACTTGTGTATACAGCACTGTCACCTCCAAGTTTGTACGAACCCCGGGTTGATAAAGTAAAGTTGGTGCCCACGAGTTGTAACATCCTTGCTGCAATACTGACACTCATCATTGAGCACCAAATGACACTCAGTATCCTTGATACCCAGCTTCATGCAAAGGGTATGGAAACTATATGTGAACTCTGGCACATCTTGGTCCCTTCCCTGTCATAGCATGGTCTGCTTTATGTATTTATCTTCATAGCTCCTGCCAGCACAATAATTTTCCTTGATGGTGTCTCAGAAATAATTCCAAGTGGGTGTAGCAAAAATTAACGAGGGTTCGCTCTCATCATTTTTTTCACAGTAGGTTTCCCACCAGTCCTTGATGTGTGGAGCGGCTTTGAGAAGTGGAAAAGTATTAATTTCCCTATTGGAAAAATCATGAACTGAAAAATATCCTTCCAACAGATTTAACCAATTATCTACGACGTCTACATCTATCAGGCCTTCAAATATGAGAATATGGAAGTTAACTTGTACCTTAAAAGGAGTAGCGCCTCCAGAGTGGCTGTTGGATGAGGATGCATCGCCTATGGGTAGTCGTCAAAGGATCTGGGCAAAGTTATCCATCACTGCGTCCCTCCATTGCTCGAGGCATTCCTCGAGAAACAGTTTGAATTTGAAAGGATCTCCTGCCCCCTCAACTTTATTTTCTTCCTCCATGGAAGGTCATCGGGTTTTACGAGGCTGATCCTACAATGGTTCAACCAGATCGATCACTAACTCCTTATACCCTAACCTCATTGGGGACATGCAAATAGAAACAGAGAAAGAGAATACCGCTCTGATACCACTGACCCAAACTTAAACAGGAACCATACAACTTACAGATATAATCATAAACATAGAGATGCAGCAGAAAAACACTTCATTTCATTAATAGAAAAATATTAATCTATGCTTACAAACAGAATGGAAATAAGATAGCTCGGGCAATGATAACTTATCTCTGAGAAGAGATGTGGTAGCTACATGGCTCTAAACTAAGTTAAAATGAGGATCAAGGGCCTTTTTATTATTGAACAATAAGAGAGAACCATAAACAACCAAAACCCTTACCCGAGGAGATGTAACACGGAGAGTTTATGGGCCCCATTGGGGTTAGTTGGGCAGCTAACTTCCTGGGGTCGTAACCTGGTCATATTATCTTAATTTGATGCGTATGATACCTCATTGGAAATATCTCTCCGAGGACTACAACTTTTGATGTAGGTTTCCTAGAAATCACTAAGGGAGTTTGCCAAAAAACATCGTTTAGGGACTCAAAATGACTCTAGAGGTTGAGGACCCGAAAAACTGCCAAAAATAGTAAACCGTGATACAATTAAGGAAACTAAAAAAGTAAAAGAAACAATAGTGAGGGTCCAAGTGGAATATGAATATGGCCACCAATATCCACCTAGATCATGGTAATTCCATGGTCTATTTATTATACAATACCAATTAATTTATGTGTTTAAGAATTTTTTGTTAATGTGTTGAGTATACATAGTATGTGGTATGGAGCTTGCAAGATTTACATGCTATTATTTTCCTTACTCATAGAGTAGTAGAAATAAATTTATAATTACACAATAGTTTAGTAATGTTTTGGTATTTTTATGATTGGGTTGCAGAGTTTTGTTTCCCATTAATTGGATGTATAGGTTCCTAATCAAAAGGAAAGTTCATATTCTATCAATGTGTGTGATTATTGGATCAAATACTTGAGCATCTCATGTTTAGATGATGAATGAAATTCCTTATGTTTATGCATAGTTGGGAAAATACCATGCTCTTAGGAGAACCTTGGTCAAATCCCTTGAAGGGTTTCAAAAAAGCCTAGAAATGTATTCTTTTTTTAAGGTGAACAACTTGGATTGTTCATTTTCAGGTTGGACTTGACTGGTCTAGAGGTATGGGAATTGGAGAAATTCGTAGAGTGTTTTTTTTAGTTGAGATAGACCCAAACTAGGCTAGAATTTCTCACACCATATATATATATATATATATATATATATATATATATATATATATATATATATATATATATATAGAGAGAGAGAGAGAGAGAGAGAGAGAGAGAGAGAGAGAGAAGGGCCTGTCATGGACTATAGGTTAGTTTAGAGTGGGATGTACTCAGAATAAAATATACACTTAATATGAGGGAAACTTTTAGGGGCTAATATTCACAGGTGAGCTAATTTTACATCCTTTTTCAAAAAAAAAAAAGATTCGTTACTTTCCATTTTTTCTAAAAATTATTCACCCAAATTTTATAGTATAAAATTATTTAACTTAAAAAAATCGCCAAAATTTTAAATGTAGACTATATAAAATTATTATATGTTTGAATATTTTAACAAATATCTCACTCACTTTGGAGATGAGGTTATTTTTTAGCCCCATTTCCACAACAAGACAATGGAGTTTAGGTTAAGTGAAGGTAACACCACCCATTGAGCTAGTTTAAGCTAAGCAGGTGGGAGGGAGAATTACAGAGTAGCATGGTTCAAAACTTAGACTTAAATGGGCTCAAGAATAAGTAAAATAGGCCTAGAATAACTAATTAAAGAAGCTCTATTATAGAATGTAGTACTTGAATGTGAATGTTGTTATGTGTTACTTATAATGTTTAATTTATGGGTTACATTACTGACTGCAATGATGTTTCTAATATGTTAAATTATTTTGAAACATGTAATAACTTGAAAATTTTTGTTTCAGATAGCCTCTCGACGATGCTCTTATGGAAGGATTGAGAAGATGATAATGAATATGTTTTATAGTATTAATTTTTAGCTAATAGTGATGTGTGCATGAAAATACATAAGAGGGCACCTAGGCAAAGAAAAGAGAGCAAAGGAATGAGTAGTAGAATGGTGTACTACAACATTTATAGATCATATCATGGGAATGAGGAAGAGTCAATTGAGAAGAGAGGAGAGGCAAGATAGTATGAATGGTTGGAAGTATTGAGAAGATTAAGAGACCAACTAAGGAGTTGCAAGGTCAACAAGGAAAGGATTGTTAGAGATCCCTAGAAACAAGTTAAAGTAAATGAAATCATACTACAAAGGCTATTAGATTTAAAGATTTATAAGTAGCATGAACTAGGAGGTCACTACAAGTATAGGCAAGGCTTATTAGGATTGTGGAAACAAGAAGTAGATATGAATATTACATAGGGAAGAAAATCCAAGAAGAGGCACAAAAAATCAAGTGATGATACAATGAGAGGAGGTACTCCATTGAATACTCAAGAAAGTAGAATAGGAAGCCATGAGAATTTTCCTAGTGCTGCTACAAAAAAAAAACCATCAACAAAAAAGAAAAGGAAAAAAGTTTCACTTTGAAATAATTTAAGATGAAAAATCTTACTATGATTAATGGAGAGGTGAAGTAGGAAAAATAAGTGGTGTGGATTTTTGGGATGAAGATGTTTTTCAAGGTTCATAATTACCATGAAAATATGAAGGAAACAGTAGCCACTTTCAGTCTGAGAAGCAAGGATGATATATGGTGGGAAGACTAGAAGAATGCCAAGAACATTTAAGAGTAAGAATTTACTAGAGTAGATATTAAATACATTTCTAAGAGAAGTAGTTTTCTAAGAGGTACAAAGATATCAAGATAAACAAATTTTATGAACAAAAGTTAGAGAAGTTGTAAGTTGAAGAATACACAACCCGATTCCTGGAGTTGTGGGGGTATATTCCCTACCTCAAGGATGGAAAACCAAAGATATAGAAGTATATCATTGGGTTTCCACAAATTCATGGAAAGGATAGAGTTTGATGAGAAAAAAACTCTAGATGATGCTACTAAGAAGCTGAAGTACTGCTACAAGAAATCCAAGTGTAAAGTATAATACAAATTTGATTGAATAATAAAAAGTCCAAATTTAAAGGGAAAGGAAAAAAGTCTAGGGAATATCAGACATGTTGAGGAATCATGAAGCTTGCTACTACTACCAAGTGTGAGCTTCAAATTACCACTAATAAATACAATTTTTTAAATCTTGTAAGAGAGATAACAACTAGGCCCATAATAAAACCCATAGAGTGTTGGAAATGTGGGGACAACCACTTATGCAAGTGTTGGCAAGAAAAACTTCCCTGAGGTAAGGGTTGAAAACCTCAACAGATCGAAGGAAGACAATCAACAAGAAGCATAAATTCAACCAATAAAGCCATGTAAACCACTAAATTCGAGTTTCAGAGGAGTACTCATAGGTCCTATTTTTTATGTTGATCCCATAGGGCCTGTTACACAAAAATATCGTCACCATGATTATTTGCAGTTAGTATGGGTCTATCATCACTTGTACTGTCCTCCTAAGCAAGTCTCAGACCTCAACTCTTCAAGTCAAGCTTTGAAAATGGGAGAAAGACATTGAAAATCAATGAAACTCTGGTTTCGCACTTTCTCTCACTATTACCTGCGGTCCCGCACCTTCTGTTTACAAAAATTGCGGACTTGCCCGCTCTGTCCCTAAAGTGTGGGTGCGGACCCCTGTGAAAGTCAAAAGGCGCAAGTTTTATCTTAAAAAAACTCACTTTGGGTTAATTCTAGAGGATTCTAGAAGGAATTTTGACGTGGATTGTTCACTCTGAGGTGGTTCATGCATCCCAAAATAGAAGGAGCTAATCCCTTGATGAGAGGAGCTATCCCTTTGAAGGAGGGCTTTATCCCTTTGAAGGAGGACCTAGTAACCTCCCTCCATTGCACTATAAATTCAGGCATTGGGCTGGTTGCTGGAGAGGATAGAAGCTGAACATTTTTTAGGGTAAATGCTAGTGAAATTAATACCTCCTAGTTAATCTTAAGAGGAGAGATCACATACCTTTCTGGCTTCATTGGGAAGAGAGTGAAACTTGTCAAAGTAGAGGAGACTTCTTGCTGGACCATGGGAGGAGCTTGTACAGCGTCAAGGCACAGGTTGTAAAGTTCTTCGTCTTTTGAATTAATACAATCAAACTCATTTTCCTCAACAAGTATCTCATGTTATTTGTTTCATGAACTCCTTGACTTTCATGTTAAATATGTTTTATGATATTGACTTTTCAGGTGCTATTTAATCTGTTTGCCTTGTTTGTGTTTGCAGATTCGTGACAAAGGAGCTCATTTGGATCGAAGGAGCGAGGGCATCCACAAACTTGTGTTGGACCTAAGGTAGGCCCTAAGAACACTTGTTTTCCATTGTTTATAAAAGCATATTTAGAGAAAGATAGTGTCTGGTTGGTTTTCTTGTCATTAGGTCTTCTTTAGATTCTAGGAAGGTCTATCTTGTCTGCAAGATCGACTTATTCCGTGTGACAAAATGGCGACCATACTAGGGACTTTATTGTTTTCCTTGTTTTTACTTTGACCTGAGAAACTGTGTTTTTGTTTCTGTTTTTGGCTTGTTGTGTGTAAAATTGGGTAGAGTTTGTAGATCCAAGGTTATTTTTCGATTTTCATAGCTTTGGGAGAGGACCGCACCCTAGCCTTTCGACACAGTGCGTACCTATCTACACCTTTTGTTATAGAAATTTTTGTGCCTTACAGCTCTAAGCATGAAATGTCCATAAACCAAGGGATCCTAAGTCCCTAAAAGTGTTGTTCCTGCCCCTAAAGGAACAAGGTCAACAAATTACAGCTTCTCCCAGAAGTTCTCCACCAGAAACTGCTCAGAATCAGTCAAATCAGGATCATTTCAGCTGCTCCACTAGCTACCTGCATTGCATAGCACCCAAGTACACTAGCTAGGTGCATTGCAACGCACCTAAATGCACTACCAGGGTGCGTTGAGCGGGAAATGACAAATGGCAGTGCCATTCCGCGAGGTGGAAAGACAATGGAAGCTTCCAGAATCTTCCCCTATGACACTTGCCTCACTGAGTTCGACCAAGGATGAGTAAGAGGCTCTCAGTCTCCAAGTGGAAGCAAGAACTGACAGAGAGAAGACACTAGTCAGATGACAAGCTGACTCATCCTCTTTGCATACATCTATATATGGATCCCTCATCCCAGAGATCCAGGGGCTGGAATTTTGTACATTGCAGAGAATTGTTGTTGGTTTTGAGATTGATATCAGAGTATTGGGTGATTTATGCTTTTTTGGAGGTGAAGAGGGGATTCCTTTGCTGGGAGGTTGATGCTGGATCAGGAATCATCGGTTGTAACTCCTCCTGGATCTTCTTGTTATACCAATAAAACTATTTGAGTTTCTCCTACATGCTTGTGTATCATTGATGTTTGTTACATTTGTATGTTTAGCTTAAATCTGATCCTAAGCTATTTATGAATATAAATCCATGTCTTTGTGTAGTTTTCTTCTTCTGTGATCTTACAGGAAGTTGGTGAAGCTGGGCAAGTAAGGGAGCAGGTAGTTGGAAGCTGTCAAAGAGGAAAGAGACTGGATCAAAGGACTAGCGCAAGACACAGGTTGGTTCATCCTATTCCTCTTCGTTTATAGTTCATAAAGAAGAATACGAAAGTAGTTTTCTCTGTTTGTTGCTAAGGTCACTGTCACACCTTAGTGGGATAGGGTCATTCTGAATGGACACTTTCCCCGTCAACAAAATGGCGACTCCACTGGGGAAGATTGTCTAATTAGTTTATTTGTGTTTCTCTTGTTGTTTGTTTCATAAACTTAGAAGTAGCAATCGAACTGCATTTGCCATTTACAAATGCAAAGTAGACACCTGCTACTTCAATCCATTCACTGGATCTGTTTATGATTTGAACAGCTGATTCAAAAATGATCTGATTGCCCTTTGTGATAGCTCTTAGACCTCCTTTAAATCATCCCTCTGATTGTGCATTACTGATTGCTTTTACTCGGCCAAAAACCATAGATTAAACTGCAAACCGTGACCCAGAACCCGGATAGAATTCTCGTTTCTGCCCCAGCGCAGGCTCTGTGAAGAGGTTCTGCATTTCAACGCAGGTCCCGAGAGGGCTACTTGCGCTGCAATCCAGTTTCTCTGTGTAACAGGTGCACTGATCAACCTAGCCCTGTGAAGCTGAGGTTCTTGTGCTTCATTCTTTCCAGTTTTGTCTCTATTTTTGCAGCCTATAATCAGTGTATGTGCCTGTCTAAAAGCTCCTTTTCTTTGCCTTAATTCCGCCTCCTTTGTACAAAAAGACTGTAGGTGTTTTTGTGTGTTTGTGGCATCATTTACAGTTTTCCATTGCAAAAGTAAAATAGTCATACTGTCGTCCTTTGATTTAGATCTGTCGTAACTATCGATTTTGGTCTTAGGAGAAAGTTTATTTGCTGTTGACAGTCGATTATGCTTTTACTTTTTCCTTTGGTTTGAATTTGTGACTTTCTAGTGTCGAAACGAGTGTTTATTTCAAAATCATAAAGTGTCGTAATCATGTCTACCTTTTGATTTCGAAAAGAAGCTTGTTTGTGTTTTTCACTTGAAAGCAAATTCAGATTTGTACATCAACTTTCTTTTTAGGCATCAATATTAAGAAAGTGAAAAACAAATACATGCACATGTGCATTTTCATGTTGATAGTTTGTATGGCTTGATTTAGGAAAAGTGCATTTACAGTGTGCTCTTTGCTCTTTGCGAAAAGATTGTGTCTTTCTTTTCCCCTTGTAGCTAGGATTTTCATTACTGAAAAGAGATAAAAGATTTGCTTATCATCTTTAGATTGCATTTAGGAATTACATCTACATCTCGTGGTGAACCCAAAAGGAAAACTTCATAAGAAATATCAACTTAAAATAAATTGAATGAATCTAACAACACTTTGGAACTTAACGCACAACATAGAGGTCTAGGCTAGAGACGTATTCCGGCGTCGTAAAGCCTGGTAACTGTTGTCCTCACTGATGGTTGGGTGATTCCTCCACTATGAGATGATAAGTGCCAGTACGGACTTGTGCTCCCACGTACCGTCGAGTATATATTGGGAGACCCCTATAGGCTTAAAACCTTTTATCCATAGGAAGCTGTGTCGGCCACCCTACTGATCGCAATGCACCGAACACAGCATTCGGGAAGATTGACTGCCGTACCGTAAAACGTATTCTGCAGTTTTGTGATTGGTTTGGTACTCCCTCTACCTAGATCTCCAGAGTAGTCCCCTTCGTTCCTTTTTAGACTCCTTAATGGAAAAGGTCCGTCTGAGCACTTGTCACTTCAGGCTCATTAAAAATCGAAGGATACTAGAGTCATCTTTTGTTTTTTCTCGACTCTTAAAAACTGAAAAAACAAGTTGTGTCTAAAGCATCTAAAAATTTATTTTAAACGGAATATTCATTACCCTTTTCCTACATTGATCTTAGGTTGAGAAAATGGAGTCTACCAACCAAGGAATTCCCCTTGGTGGAAATCCTAGTCCCTTCTCCTCTTGGGGAGATGTTGGTGCACCCCATATGGCCACATTGTCACTTCCAGGACTGACAATTGGCTTGCCGGTATGGCTCTTCTCAACCAATGTCGTTCAAAACACCACTATTCCTGAACAATCGAATCGGCAATTAGACGAGTCCAGAGTTACCCACCAACCTTCTACTTCCGCTAATTCTTCTTCTCCTCCTTCCTCTTCGCTTGATGGGGCTGGCAAAGCCAAAAGTCAAGTTCCTAAGGAGAAGAAAGAAAAAAAGAAGAAGGAGCCAAAGGCGAATGGGGGGAAACAAGTGTCATCTAACGAAAATCCACACACTGCACCGACCAGGCCTAAATCGCCATGTGTCATTTGCAAGGGAGACCACTTTCACAGAGATTGTCCTTGCATCCCCTGGATACTAAGGGACTGGTCTCCC
Source organism: Pinus tabuliformis (assembly GCA_031772625.1). Taxonomy (NCBI): domain Eukaryota; kingdom Viridiplantae; phylum Streptophyta; class Pinopsida; order Pinales; family Pinaceae; genus Pinus; species Pinus tabuliformis. Next base: position 541,430,361 of record CM062810.1, on the reverse strand, counting down.
CATTTGCACAATCCGGTGTCGTCAACCTCTGGTGATCATGTTGAAAGTACACCGTCAACTAGCGAAAGTGAAGCCCTAGGACAAAAAGGGAAAGCTAGATTTCTCTGTAAACTGTGCGAAGGCGATCATGCCATCCACCGTTGTCCCTTCTTAGACGAAGCTAAAAGAGTTTTGGATGATCGTCCAGTTTCACCGTTACGACTTCCTCCTGGATATCAAAAACTCTTGACGAGTCCGTCGCTAGTTGAGAATCTAGCTGGCCCGCTCAAGTGGTCGGCTGAAGCGCCTGTCATTGAAGATAAACTAGCTAAATCCATAATAGACGAAACTCAAAGGGTCGAGGCGGCAGTTGACCTGGTCTTGCCTTCAGAGGTTTTATCTTCGGATGATACAGTCACTGAAGAGAACAAGGATGACACCGTCCAAATTCTCTTCATCAACACAGACTCCGATGAGCATGGGGGAAATCTACCCATTCCTTTACCGCATGAAGGGAGTTTGTCAGAGCCATAACCGGTCGTCTACTCTGTCCCACCTCCAAGCAACCTAGTTGTCTCCTTCGACTGGAACCAACTAGGCAAACCCCGTTTACCAGCAAGCATACCATTCCGAATTATCGTCCAAATATATAGAATGGTCATGGCTGGTACCATCATAGATGACGGGGCTTCTGTGAGTATCCTTTCCTCTACTTCTTGGAAAGCGCTTGGTTCGCCATCGCTTTTGCCTGAGATGAGAAATCTGACAAGCTTTGATAAAGGAACCAGTCGACCTTTAGGGATCCTTCCCATTGTGCCAATAACATTGAGAGGGAAGACAGTTCAAATGAACGTAATGGTAGTTCAAGGACCCTTGGATTATAACCTACTCCTTGGACGAGACTATATTTATTGCATGGGAGCCATCGTCTCCTCACTCTTTAGAGTAATGTGCTTTCCGCACGAAGGAAGAGTGGTCAAGCTCGTGGACCAACTTTCATTTCCCGGATCACGCATAGAAAATAGTAATATACCATCCCTAAATGGTCTCTTCACGCAAGAAATGTCTCAACCCCCAGTCCGTCCTCTCGATGAGCATGAGTAATTCAGAGGGATATGACTGAAACCCAGGGGGCATGCACCCTAGTCTGCTTCGGCAGGAAAACTTCGGGTATAGAGTAGGTTTCCGCGGGAGAATATGACTAGTCTGTACCCCATCCGTGATTGGAAGAGGGGTTATTCTAGAATAAGATTCTCTTGTCAAAGTTATGTGAGTTGACAGAACTGAGTCACTCGCCTTTGTTTATCTCGGTAGACACCGCCGAAGAAGTGTTTTGTTTGCACCGCGAATAGAACAAATTTTGGGTAACCTGTAAGAGGTAGGCCTCTCCTGATAGAACAAATGTTTTGTCTGCAAATTGAGGGGTAACCTTGAAACCATATTTTATACCTGGGGGCATGCAAACCTTTTGGAGTGCAAGTGAAGGGCGACTATTTATTTTTTAAATTTTTAGGTCCTCCCTTTAAACCTGTAGGCTAACCCTTTAAACTCGTAGGATTAGTCGTCACCTAACTTGCATAAAGAAAGGATGTGGGGCAAAAATCTAAAAGTTGCCGTTTTATATGGGACATTCTTATCATATGACTAGATTAATCGAGCAGTTTTAGCACATAGTTCAAGCTCGTTAAAAAATAAACATAAGCACCGAGCAAGTGTTTCAACCCGCGTTTAAGCTCGTTAAAAAATGAACTATTCTCCGGTAAATAACCGTCGTGAATGTAGTACTTCAGCCATTAAAGCCTTGGTCGTGTTTGCACTGTCACCTCCACTTTTCCATTGGCCGATCATTCACCTCCATTTGATTGTTTACCCATTTTGGGGAACAGTTGCGAAGAGTGATTTCACTAGCCATCCTTGTGACACTGCCGTGATTGGAAAATTCCAAACCTTACCTGGAATCAGCTGCTACCCATTTTATCACTCGTTCCTCAAAAGACGAGTCTTCTTTAAGCTCTTTTCATCTGACTCGTAAAATATGAAAAGATTGCCGAGTTTTGGCCTTCCAGCTTGTTAAAGCGACGGGAAGTGCTATCCCTCCTCTAGATTTTAATCTTTTTTGGACCTGAGGGATTATTGCACAAAAAGATCGAGCGCTTGTTTTGTTCGGCTCGTTAAAACTATCGAAAATTCATCCCTTCTATATTATTTTATACTTTTTTGGACTTAAGGGATTAGATGACGAAAAAGGAATTTTGGAGTTATCTTTACGTACCTTTTTAGACTCTCTAAAAATGAAAAGGACCGAGTTATCTTTGTCGTTATACTTGTTAAAAAGATTAATAGCGACAAACTTGTCTTTAGACGAGAACGAGTTTCATTATCGCTAGGCTCGTTAAAACATAGCGATGGGTTTGCCCGAAGGGAAAATTATAGAACAAGCATATGTTATCCTCCTCAAGCTTGACAAAAATAAAGAGGTACTGGTCAGCAATGACTGGGGAAAAATTGGGAAAAACTCAAAGAATCTTTATTGGTAGCAAGTCGCTCTTGAACATGACACTTCCACTCCGTGCCTGAGTCGGGTTGGGTTGTTTCATTCACCGGTCACATCACCATGGTCACGCCGTACCATCCACATTTGGGGTAAATGCTACCAATCCATCACATAAGTGTCACCGATATGTTCAAGAGAAGTCATCCAGAGAAGTCACCTGTGTCCCATCCACTACCATACATTATACTTCATTCTTTCATGACCGCCATCCTGAACCATATACCATCAGATCGTTTTCACCTCCATCAAAATCATTTGCTCCGTTCCGTGTCATTGATGTGGGATTCATTAAGGCCCTCCTTTGACGGATCGCTTCTTGTCGACATCAGCTCATTATCCAAGAAGTTGATCTAGGAACACCCCCTTCAGTACTTTGAAGCTTGCATGCCTCAATGGCAAGTTTCTCACTTCCGGCGACAGGTATACATCAATGACCTTCGACCGAAAGATTTTGTGTGGTGTTCAACGTCAAATCCTTTATTCACACCACGTGAATTGTACTGCAGTACCTTGAGGGTCATCATCATTATCGGTGATTCCTCTCGTGCTTGTTAACAGTTTATATCATTGACTGGTAATCAAGAGATGTCTTTCCATGTTCGACTTCAGAACATTTCTCACATGGATCGACTTGTACTTCGAGTGAAGATCAGACGAGATTGAAGACCCCGGATCTAGTTTCATCCATCCGAGCTGCGATATATATTCAAGAAAATAAAGACATTGAAATGTACAGCATTGCAGCACAGATAATCATCCTACCAAAAGGATGATGGCTCTATCAGAATCATCAGTCTACCAACAGAGAATTGTCTGTCCTATGTACATGAAAATGAATTTATAAAGCTGAGCATGGGAATGCCCGCCTCAGCTAGATCATGAAAATTAGTATGAAGATAATGTATTGTATTGTATCTTATTACAGGTCTCCTCCGAGCATTGGAAGAACTTCGGATCCTCCTAATAAAGCATTTCACCCGATAAACAGCCTCATACTTTAGGGGGCAACTGTTATAGAAATTTTTGTGCCTTACAGCTCTAAGCATGAAATGTCCATAAACCAAGGGATCCTAAGTCCCTAAAAGTTTTTTTCCTGCCCCTAAAGGAACAAGGTCAAAAAATTACAGCTTCTCCCAGAAGTTCTCCACAAGAAACTGCTCAGAATCAGTCAAATCAGGATCATTTCAGCTGCTCCACTAGCTACCTGCATTGCATAGCACCCAAGTACACTAGCTAGGTGTGTTGCAACACACCTAAATGCATTACCAGGGTGCGTTGAGTGAGAAATGACAAATGGCAGTGCCATTCCGCGAGGTGGAAAGACAATGGAAGCTTCTAGAATCTTCCCCTATGACACTTGCCTCACTGAGTTTGACCAATGATGAGTAAGAGGCTCTCAGTCTCCAAGTGGAAGCAAGAACTAACAGAGAGAAGGCACTAGTCATATGAAAAGCTGAGTCATCCTCTTTGCATACATCTATATATGGATCCCTCATCCCAGAGATCCAGGGGATGGAATTTTGTACATTGCAGAGAATTGTTGTTGGTTTTGAGATTGATATCGGAGTATTGGGTGATTTATGCTTTATTGGAGGTGAAGAGGGGATTCCTTTGCTGGGAGGTTGATGCTGGATCAGGAATCATCGGTTGTAACTCCTCCTGGATCTTCTTGTTATATCAATAAAACTATTTGAGTTTCTCCTACATGCTTGTGTATCATTGATGTTTGTTACATTTGTATGTTTAGCTTAAATCTGATCCTAAGCTATTTATGAATATAAATCCATGTCTTTGTGTATTTTTCTTCTTCTGTGATCTTACAGGAACTTGGCAAAGCTGGGCAAGTAAGGGAGCAGGTAGTTGGAAACTATCAAAGAGGAGAGAGATTGGATCAAAGGACTAGCGCAAGACACAAGTTGGTTCATCCTATTCCTCTTCGTTTATAGTTCATAAAGAAGAATACGAAAGTAGTTTTCTCTGTTTGTTGCTAAGGTCACTGTCACACATTAGTGGGATAGGGTCGTTCTGAATGGAAACTTTTCCCGTCAACACCTTTGCTTTTAGCACGGAGCGGTACCGCACCTGTGTCAACTGTGGGCCTACGGACCCTGTCAAAATTTTGAAAAACCTAAGATTTCCTCTGTTAGTCAGCTTAGTTTTTGTTTAGAAATTGTTATCCACTGCCCAGACCTGCATATATCCTGTCAGAAGCTTTCCTTAGGTTGATTTCATTAGTGTTAGGGTTTTAGGTGAAATTCCTAGGATTTTTTCTTGTTGGGTTTATTTTTCATTTTGGTTGTGTAGTGGCTCTGAGCTTAGAAGCTGTAGGGACTTCAGATCACCTTGATGTCTACCAGCCTTCTTATGAGTCTGACCATTTATGAAATCTCCCCTAGTTGAGGAATCTGCTTTTAGTTTTCTCTTTACAAAACTTCGAAAAGCTTGTGTTTGAAAAGTTTGGATTTTCATTTTCAAAAAGAAAACAAAATTGGTTGTTCTTGATTGATTTGTGATTCTACATAAATTGGTCCTTATCTTACATCTAGCTAAGTAAAACATCCTTAAAAAAGACATCTAGTAGGCTTTGACTTCAAATAGGTTTTTATAATTTATAGATCTCAAAGTTAGTCATTTCCATAGTTTTGAGTGTTTTATAAAAAAAATAAAAAAATCTCTTTTGGAAAAAAGTTTGTTTTTTGTAGTGGTTGAGTGCTTTGAAAAGAAAAAGGGAATTTTTTGTGAAATAACTAGTTGTCTCGTTTTGAGTGCATTGGAAAGGACAAAAGCTCTTCTTTTAATTTGTTTCTTAAGAAGGATTTGTGTTTACAAAGTATTTGCATTCTCAAACTCTTTCTTAGTTTAGAAGTTCATCGAAGAGAAAAAGATTGTTTAAATCATCTTAGGTGCATTTTTAGTGATTTTGAGTAGAGTCTTCATACCACGAGTTTCATCTCCGCACCTTTTGACTTAAACAAAAACCAATAAAAAATAACGCTTAAAGTAAAATTCATTTAGTAACATTTTTATTTCTAGGGCTCTGATACACCAACTTAGCTTAGGCTAGTGTCTTGGAGTAGGAGAGTAATTAACTCTTCAAGACAGTAAAAACAAACAAGTAGTTGTATCTTGTGGTAGGGAAGAAATCCAATTGTTGCATTTATGCTCTGGGAAAGCTCCTCTTAAAGGAGAAGCACGAGATCGTGTCTGAACTAGTCTAGGAATCAATCCTTCCTCATTGGGAACGACGTCAGATATTCACATATTAAAAATGGTAAACCTCGGATTAACCATTGTCGAGGAGCTTGGGGTCACTTGTTGGTAAACCTTGGATTATGTTAAGGAGCCTTCAAGAGGATTGAGCTTGCTACTCTGCCCTTGCGTGCGTATCGGATCGTAGACTGTTCGCCCAGGTATATTTGATTCAGTTGGTAACCTTAGTGGCCATATTCTTTAGGATTCTTCCTAAGGTGACAGTGGTGGGAAGATCCCACTGTACCTGGAGCAGACATCGACTAGACTCACTTGGATTTTCTGGGGGTTCTCTTCACTCCAGATGGTTAAGTGGAGGAACTTGTGCCAGTCTATTCATTAAGCAGGTTGCCGGGGTAACTGTTCCAACTGCCATTTCTGTATTGAACTCTGCGACGTTGGATTTCATAACCAGCTAGTGTTTTCAGTATGGAAAGTTACTGTTTGTGTGTGTTTGATCTCCTAGATTCTTTAAGCGTGTGATTCAAATTTGTTTGGTTCTTTAGAGGCTTTAGGTGGTTTTCATTGAGATTTTACTTTGTTTGCGTGTGAAGTAGTTAAAAGTTTTTAACCGTGGCTGAATTACCAAGGAAGTCCCGTAGACTTCGGGGCCAACCTCCTGAGTTTTTAACCGTGGCTGAATTACTAAGGAAGTCCCGTAGACTTCGGGGCCAACCTCTTGAGGAAGTCTCGAGCCAGCTTGAAGGCTTGAAAGTCCTCATAACTCCTAGAGACAGTAGAGTTGGGTCACCTGAAGAAGGAGAATCTTCTTTGATAGTACATCCTGATTTTCAAACGTTAGTGGCAGATTATAATCCACAGTCAGTGTCTGTTTCCGAAGTGACTGGTAGCTTTTCATCTACTAGTGATATAGGTGAGGAACCTGAAATATCCGAGCCTGAAAGTGAATTTGCTGCTACTCTAACATCGGGGTTTGTTTCTCCAGCTTCTAGTGGTCCTGGTTCACCGAGGGTAGAAAGAGTAATCACCCAAGATCTTCCTTCTAGACTTATTGCTATTGAAGAACTTGCTACTCCGGAAGAAGAAGTAGGCATCCCTATCCCTGAAAATCAACTTGTTATTGAGCTAAGGGAGCGTGAATCAATTTTTTACAGTCCACCTAGGAGTAGTACTTGGTATCTTTCTTTGACTAATTTCTTAGAAAACCCAGGGTTAAGTTTTTCACCACCTCACGCTCCTTATCACCCAACACCTAGAGGTTATTATCCTCCATTAAATATGTCAAGACAGTCATCCATGTTTACTCAATCGCCTGAATCCTTTTTGTACGGCGGTCCCTCTGTTCCCTCTGGGTATCAGTCACTTTTTGGTACTTTTTCGGGAGCATCTCCTCAACCCATTGAGCAAGGGTTATTAACTGGAAGCAATGGTACTAAGCCATTGAGCGTAGAAGACATTCTTATGATGTCAGGTTCTATTCCCAATCCTCAACCTCAAGGTGGCCAGTTACCGCCTGGGGGGCAGCCTCAATTATCGCCTGGGGGGTAACCTCAAGGTACACAATTTGCATCTAGGGGGCAACCTCAAGGACAGTACATGCCTACGGGACAATACGTTCCTCAAGGTCAACCCCAGACTCAATATGTACCCCAAGGTCAACCCCAGTATTAATTTATACCTCAAGGTCAACCCTAGTATCAGTACGTGCCTCAAGGGTATCAACCCTAAGGTCAATACTCAAACCAAGGTTTCCAACCACCCTCCAGTCAAACGTATGTTCAAGGAATGGGAAATGTACCTTTAAATTATCAATCCTACCCTCAACCCGGTTATGGTCCTCAATATTCTCAACCTGTTATGGGTCAGTACCCCGGAATGAATATAGTGTGGGATCCATCGCAAACTCAATAGGTGTTGCAGCCAAATGTACAGTTGTCATCTCAAACTAGACAACCCTTAGTTTTTGGTACACCCCAGCAACCTGTTCAGTCTAACATTCAAACTTCTGTACCTTCGGTAGTTTCTCAGCCTGGGCCTAATACGCCTCGTACTCTGCCTCAAACAACTGCTACAACTGTCGCAACATCTGTTCAATCTACCCCACCTACTTCTGGAGTATCGACAGCTCTGGTTTCTATTGTTCATGTATCTACTCCTCAGACATCTTTACCACCATTTGGATCTACGATTGAAACTTCGGTTCAGATGCCTGTAGGACAACCTGGTTCAAGTACGGTTGTCACAAGTCAACCATAATTTACTTATCAACCGTACCAGGGACAGTACCAATTCTGTCCTGCTGTGCAGCAGCCAGTCTATCAGTATCAACCATACCCTGGGTACACTTATCAACAACCTCAACAACCCCAGTACGGTCCGGTTAATCCTGGTTTTCCGGGAGGATACAATATCCCAAATGCAATTCCTATTCCTAGTTATCCCGGATATCCTCCTCCTGGGGCTGGTCTCATGACCTAGAGTTTTAGGGATCCTAATCGTCCGTTACCATTTATCGTAACTTTGGACTTGCCTGACTTGTCGCGCCTAATGAACGATCCCATTAATTATCTTCTATTTTGGCCGCCAATGCCGAATAAGTTGCCCAGTGACATTCCTAAGTTCGAAGGTAAATCAGGAGAGGACCCGTCGAACCATGTGATGACTTACCACCTCTGGTGTGCATCTAACTCCATTTCAGATGATTCAATCCGTCTTAGACTTTTCCAGCGCACTCTAATTGGTCTCGCGGCCAAGTGGTACATTGAGTTACCACGAGGCACTTTTTATAATTTTAGTCAGTTAGCTACCTCGTTTTTAACTCATTTTCAGTTGCTAGTCCGATGTGACAATGGCACGGAATTGTTAACTTTGTTAAAACAATCGACATCCACTTACATTTCAGATCATATTCATGAGTGGAGACGTCGACGGCGTTTAGTGAAGGTGTTTATTCCAGATCAGATCTTGGCCAACTGGTTTGTAAAATCTTTGTTGCCAAAGATCACTGAACATGTAGCTAAAGCTGGAGTTGTTACTGAGGAGTAAGTAATTGCTCAAGCACAATACCTTGACTTGGTCTATACTCAATCAGGTACGTTACATGAGAAAATCACTGATCTTCCCAAGAAAAATCAAATCGCTACAGCTCCTTCGGGATATCATGCCGCCAATGGTATGATTGGTACAGTTAACACTAAAAGTAAGATGAAATCTTTCAAGAATTCTTCTCCTATCATAACCTTGCCTGATTCCCCAACAGGAGATTCTTCTACAGAGATTTCCGCCGATATTCACGTTGTCGAGTCATCTACAGCCAAATCAAAATCCGGTGGGAAGTAGAAAGGAAAGAAGAAGAATAAAACGGACAAAAATTCAAAGGAGAAACCTGAAAAATCGGAATCCAATGATGAAAAGCGCAAACCTCATTATCCTTGTCTCATTTGTGACGATGAACATTTTACAAGAGACTACCCTCATCGTGCAGAGGTTGCGAAGATTGTCAAAGGTTCCCAAACTCCTGCTGTTTTGAAGGATCCTTTTCCAGCTCAAGACAGTAAGATGATAGGTTCATCCTCGAGTGCCAATGAAGAACCCATACTGATGAAGTCCATGTTCGGATTGCGACTCAATCGCAAGATTATGGTAGTAAAAGCCATGTTGATGGTAAAGAAGCAAAATCTTCTCATTCTAATCCATCAACCTTCGCTCCCGGTTCCGATCCACTACAGATCGAGAAACCTAATCTAGACTTGGTAATCAAACCGCCCTCCAAGGGTATACTTCAAAATTCATCTTTTAACCCACATGCAAGAGTGGCTCAGAACTATAACATTGTTGAGGATTTAGCTGTTTCACCCTCAGCAATGTCAGCTTTGGAAGTGCTGCAATCATGTCCAGCACAACGTAAATTACTTTTGTCAGCTATAGGAGCTATTGATGTTCAGGACTCAAACCTAATAATTTTTGATCTAGAAAATAGTACACCGCGTTTGCCTCATCAAATGGCTTTCCAGATTCCAGTGATAGTAAAAAACAGGCCTATTCATCGGACTGTGATTGATGAGGGAGCCTCAACGTGTATTATGTTCATACAATGTTGGAGATCGCTTGGTTCTCCTTCACTAAACCAATCCCCAATGATTCTAAAGGCCTTTGATGGTCGTGGGTTTCATCCTTTTGGCATTCTACAGGATTTGCCTATAGGGGTTGAAGGAAAAACCATTAATCTAGATGTGGAGGTGGTTGATGCCTCTAGATTACAACCTTCTCTTGGGTCGAAGTTGGTCTTACACTATGATAGTGGTCATTTCAACGGTCTTTCGAGTTATGAAGTTTCCTCATAATGGAAATATCGTAACAATAGACCAGCTGGCTTACTTTTCATCCGACCCAGCCTCTTGGGAAAGTATTCAGCATGTCGGTAAATCAACTATCCCATATAAGGATGTTGGATTAGGACTAGTTAAAGATGCCGATTTACTGAGAACTTTTCCTTTTCCTCTGATCAATGCATCGTCTTCATTTGCAACTATTAATATGATTACATCAGACACCATTGTTTATGATGATCCTTGGATCATTCCTTCTGAATCTGAGAAAGACTCATTTGGTGATGTCATGCCTTTGAGTCCATATGAAATTGCGTATGAGGTTGTGCAATCGTTTACCGATCCATATTCAACCAAAAATGACTTCATGAATGTGGTCCATGAGGAATCACTTTTCACATCAAGCTCAGATTTAATCACGTTTTCTGAACTTGTTCACTCTGATGAGAAAATTTGTGAAATCCTATGTGTAAATGATTTACCATGGGAAGATCTCCATCACAGATCTTCATTTTTACCCGAGAATGATCATTTTGAAAATGATTTCTCATCAATTTTTACGACTGAATATGTCAAGGAAGCTCAGAATCAAATGAAACATCTTGATTCAGAGTTAAATTTGGGAAACATCTCTCGAACTATTCTTTTTGACATTTCGGTTAAGCCCGGAATTGTTGAGAACATTCATATAGGTGCCTCGTATACAGATGACGAAATTCAGATATATAAGGCCCTATTTCAAGAACTTCGCTACATGTTTGCCTGGTCCTATGAGGAAATGCCAGGAATTGATCCCGCGATTGTTGTTCATGAGATCAAGACTTACCCGGACACTAAACCCATCCGGTAACATCTGCGTCAGATTCACCCAAGAAAAGCTGCTATAATTAAAGCAGAAGTTGAAAAATTACTCAAAGCAGGTTTCATTTATCCGATCTCGTTAACGAATTGGGTATCGAATATTGTTCCGGTTAACAAAAAGTAGGGAACAATAAGAATATGTATCGATTATAGGGACATTGATTGAGCCTATCCAAAGGACAATTACCCAACTCGCTATATCGATCAAATTATTGATGATTGTGCTGGCAGCGAAATATTCTCCTTCATGGATGGTTTTTCCGGATACAATCAAATCAACATTCTACCTGCCGATCAACCAAAAACGACTTTCATTTGTCCATGGGGGACATTTTCTTATTGCAAGTTAACTTTTGGGCTCAAGAATGCTGGAGAAACTTTTCAAAGGGCCATGTCTTATGCGTTTCATGACATCAAGCACATTGTGCAACCGTATCTCGATGACTTGCCTGCTCATTCATTACATCGAGCTGATCACTTCGTCCATTTACGAGCAATGTTTATGAGGTGTAGGCATTATTGGATTTGGTTGACCCCACACAAATGTGTTTTCTATATAGAAATGGGTCGATTACTGGGGTTTGTAGTTTCGAAAGCCGGCATTCGTGTTGATCCCTCGAAGGTCGAAGCTATCGTCAAATTGCCTCCTCCTTCGAGTCTTCGCCAACTCCAAAGTTTGCAAGGGAAAGCAAATTTTTTACGACGATTCATTCCTAACTATGCCAAAGTTACAAAGGGTTTTACCCGGTTGTTGAAACAAAATACTCCATTCTATTGGGATGAGATAGCTCAGAAATATTTTGATGCACTTAAACACACGTTGACCCATGCACCGTTATTGCATCCTCCCAACTACAACTAGGATTACTTCTTGTATCTCGCCACCTCTCATTCCACCATTGGAATGGTCTTAGTTCAAGAAGATGAATTCGGAACTGAACATGTGATATATTACCTTAGTCGAACTTTAAATCCAACTGAGTTAAAATACTCACATGTGGAGAAATTGGCATTGGCAGCTGTTCAAGCTGTCCAACGTTTTCGTCACTACATTTTACTACGTAAAACTACAGTAATTTCGGATTGCAACTCTATGATCTACATTTTGACCAAGCAATTGCTATGGGGCAAGTACTCTAAATGGATTGTTATCCTACAGGAATTTGACTTGGAATTTGAGAAATCCAAGTCTAAGAAATCTTTAGTTTTTGCGGAGTTAATGTGTGACTTCCCGCGTGCTGACACGGAAACTGTGGCGGAGGAGCCCATTGCAGACGAATCCTTGTTTCTAATCAGCACTTTAGATCCGTGGTATGGGGATATCATCGTTTATCTCCAGACCTAATCCTTTCGGCTAGAAATTTCAAGGTCAGAACGTCGAAAAATTCGATTCCAATCCCAACAATTCAGGATTATTGGAGATACTCTTTATCGCCGTGGGGCAGACTCTATTTTTCGACGTTGCTTAACTCATGAGGAAGCTGAAAGGGTTCTAAATGACTGTCACTCTAGAGCGTGTGGCGGTCATATGTCTGGGTATGCCATAGCCCAAAAGATATTGCGCGCTGGCTACTTCTGGCCGTATTTATTTAAAGATTGTATTACGGCGGTCCAAAAATGCCACAACTGCCAAATTTTTTATCAAAAGATGCGCGCTCCACCCTATAATTGCCGTTGGTCCTTTTGCCAAATGGGGTATCGATTTTATTACATGTAACCCTCACTCGGCCGGGGGGCATGCGTATATCATCCTTGCAGTAGATTATTTTACCAAGTGGGCCGAGGTGATGCCTACATTTGAGGTAGACTGCAAGACAACTGCAATTTTCGTGTTCAATCATATAATTGCTAGGTTTGGTGTCCCGCAAGTGATAATCATTGATCATGGGCGTCATTTTCGAAACATTATGATGACCGAACTTACAGGGGAGCTTGGTTTGCGTCATGATAGTTCAACTCATTATTATCCACAAGCTAATGGTCTGGTTGAATCCATCAACAAAGTTTTAGTCATCATGATCCAACGAATCATTGGGATTCATCGGTCGAATTGGCATAACATGCTATTTTCAGCGCTTTGGGTGTACCGAATTTCAGTAAAAACATCAACAGGTTTCACTCCTTTCCAACTAGTCTATGGTTTGGAAGCTGTGTTACCCATTGAATGTGAAATCCCGTCACTGCAAATGGCCATCGAGTTACTTCCACACACTTCCGAAGAGGAAAAGCGTTTGTTATACTTGGATCAATTAGATGATAATCGACGTGATGCTGCATTGGCAATTGAGACTCACGCAAAACGCATGAAAGCTCAGTATGATCGAAATGTGACCGCTCGAAATTTTTCGGAAGGAGATCTAGTCTTAGTTTACGATCAAGCTAATGATAAATTAGGCACTGGAAAATTCGTTCCTATGTGGCATGGTCCCTATGTTGTCAAGAGAAAGCTAGCAAAAGGGGCCTATGAATTGGTAGACTTTGATGGGCACTCTTTGGGTAAACCCAGAAATGGTCTTTACTTGAAGAGGTATTATGCTTAAAGAATGGGTATGGAGATTTTTAGTTAGGATAGTTTTTCTTTCTAGCTGGTGTGTTTTAGTTTAAACAATGTGCTTAGCTTAGAGAGTGTTTTTTCGTCATTATTCCTGCTTATCTTGGTTTTACTCTTGATATTGCAGATGTCGATGCCTCTCCAAACATACATTAGTTTCGCTGATGGTGCTTGTCGTAATATAAGGAATATTTCTTCCATAGCTTGGGTTATCTATTCACCCTCTGACGAGTTAGTATCTATGCATGGGGTAAGCCTCGGTCAAACAATGAACAACATTGCCAAGTATAGTGCAGTGATTGAGTTATTATCTGAATCTATTTCATTTGGGATTCGGAGCTTGATAGTGAGGTTAGATTCTGAACTCGTTGTATTACAGCTTAATAGAGTGTATTCCATTAGAAATCCAGTGTTATTAAGATTATTTTTGAGAGTGCATCTCCTGGAACGTGAATTTGATTATATTGAATATCAGCATATTCCAAGATCTTTAAATACATTAGCAGATGCAATTGCTTCTCGAATGTTAAATAGACATTTGCAATAATCATACATGTAAATTTAAAACCATTCCATAACATGGTTTACAAGATAAGCTGGTAATAGTGATATATATATATATATATATATATATATATATATATATATATATATATATATATATATATATATATATATATATATATATATATATATATATATATATATATAGGAGTGTGTCACAAAATACATCGTCCTTGATCATAGGTTGAAAAAAACCTTATGATCGGCAAAAATGATAAGTACAAAAAACAAAAATGTCATATGTGCCCACAATAGGTGATCATCCTATCACTGGTGATGATCTCGATGAGAAACCACTGCATGGGCCACCTTGCAAAGGAACCTCCTAAAAGGTCCCGGGATCCCAATCACATAGCGCTGAAGTCGACGAGGAATGTCATCTATAGTGGTCTCCGGAATATCTCTTGTCAAGCGCTCGAGATGGCCCTCCAACTCGGCCAAAACCTCTGCTGATTCGTCCTGTGGGGCTGGCGTGGCTGCAACTGGTTGTTTCCTCTCGTAAGGCCAGAGAGCGGCTGGTCGCTGTGGACCCACATCTGCATTTCAAACTTTTGTCATCAGTTTTGAGACGATGGAAAAATAAAAAATAAAAAAGAAATTAAAATAGGAAAAATGTTGAAAATGATTTTACCTGAGTCATCCCACTGCTCTCCTGGTGGAAGAGCCATGTCTGGGTCACCACGAAAATCTACCCCAGCGTAAGGGAAGTCCTGAATAGAAAAGACCTAGCTTTCCAGCTATTGGAAATACTCAGGTTTGAATCGAGCAACCTCTATCCTCTCGTCCGGGTGACGGGCCATAACTGCGACCCATCGCATCATTTTGGGCTCTTGAGGAAGCCCAGCTCCAATAGTAAGGTGCTGTGGGATCAACATGGGAACCCTCTCCAGGCCAAAACTCACAACCAAAGCCCCATAACCAAAGGTCTTTAGTTGTCCATTTTTTACCCTGGTCAGTTGGCCTTTCAGATTGGCCAACACGGCATCGCACCAATTGAAGATGGTGCCTCGAAAGCAATCAACTGCCATACGCATCTGGGATCCGGTGGAAATATGTAATGCGGCAGCCCTGCAAAGTCTGGTGACAGTAAACGCAATCACCATGAGTTCAGGACGGGATATGGTCTTTATGTCTATCCCTTTGTCTCTAGCCTGGCTGTTGCAGAACTCTAGCCGCAGGCTATCGACAGACTGGCCACCTGGCCTAGCCCTAAACAGAGTCAAGTCTTTGCCTCTCTTAGGCAAACCAGTCAAGAAATATATGTTCTCCGGCTCAATTTCGAGCTGGTGTCCACCAATGAAGAAACACTGGTCCTGTATGCTCCATCTGTCAACCAACCACTGTAAGAAATCCACCTGAGCCCTCATACCAGGAATGGCCCAGAATTTGTACAAGCCGCACGCCCTCAAAGCATCAAGTGAAGGCTGATGATTCCATGTGGAAGCATCCACGTCCTCATGCTCTCGTTCACACCAATCTAGCATGATGTACTCTCTGCATCAAGTATAAAGATAAGTTAAAATGCTAGAAATTATTTTGTTTTGTCCAATTTTGAGAATTTTTGGGTTAAAAACCCTTGCGACGGGGACCACACCCTCCGGTTTAGACACAGTGTGTGGGACCGCACCTTGTCTACATGGAAGGTGTGGACCCCTGGCTTTTTCCCAATGGAGAAAAAGTCGGGGTCTGTAGGCCAACAGTGGTAAACCTGCGGGTCCCCGCACGGGGGTTTTAAGCCTAAAAACCCTCCCAAAAAATGAAATGAATGACTAAAACAAAAACTGAAACAGTAAAAAATGAAGAGTAAGATGATGTGGATTACCTGGAGAAGACGGTGTTCGATTCCGACGGTTGGATTTTCCGCAATCTTCACAGGAAGTTTTCTGAACAAAAGCACTATTTTATCACCCAAAACTGAAATGGTAAAAATGAATTGACGAAGGCCCTTTTTATAAGTTTTTTGAGTAAATAAATTGCAAATCTGTTTATGTTTCACTTTGGAAAGGTATTTTTTGCGACATTTTTATCCATTTCAAACAGGTATGAGTAATGTTTGTGTTTTTGTGCAGGATAATGGATTATTCAGGCGAAATCTATCATTTTCGATGAAAAAACATTTAGAGTCACCTTTAAGCTCTTTTCTAACTCCTAAAACGTGAAAAGATCACCGAGTTTTTCTTTTAAACTCGCTAAAACGGAATTAAAATATGGTCCACTTACAGCTCTTTTCCGACCGTAAAAAACATGAAAAGATTGCCGGATTTTTGTCGTTTCAAATTCGATATTGGTTATAAAACGACGTGTCATTGATCCATTTTTTACTTTTTCGGATCAGGGACACTAATTACGAAAAGTACTCCTTGGTCGTAAAAGATCAAGCGGTTCTCTCAAGTATTATTTTATATTTTTTCAGGCTTGGGAGACACAAACTTACGAAAAAGGTCAACCCTAGAGTTTTCTTAATTTTTTTCAGACTCTCTAAAATTGAAAAACGCCGAGTTTCTCCTATACTGGACTCGTTAAAATTTCACAGTAAAGGACCTGTTCAATTACAAACAGTAACGAACCACTCCTTCTTAGGGTTCAGATTTAAACTATGTTGGACTCATCTAAAGGATGAGCTTATAATCAAGCAAATGTTATCCTCCTCAAGCTTGTCAAAAATAAAGAGGTACTTGCCAGAAATGGTGGGGGAAAAGAGAGAAAAATGAGCCTATTTGTCATACTTTGTAACCACTCTTGAACACGACACTTTTATTCACCTGGGTTGGGAAATCCTTTGTCTAATAGTTGATCAAACCACATTGAAAGTCTTCAGCCGGTTTCTAGGTATTAACTTTGGGTCAATTGTCACCAAACCATCTGTCGTGTCGTTATGTGTTCAAGAGGTCACTGCCAAAAATCCATTCATCTGCAAAATATCTGTCATCCATCTTAACCATCCCTGAGTCAGTCCTTGCAATCAAATGTCTTCAACTTGATCTAAGATTTCGTGTTGTGGGCTTGCCTACGACGGATCGCTTTCTATTGACTTCAGCTCATTATCTGGAAAGATGATCTAGAAATCGTCAGTACCTTGAGATCTGCATGCCTCAATGGCAGGTTTCTCACCTTTGACGACAGGTTGCATCATTGACCTTCGATCAAAGGATTCCGTGACATGTTCGACATCAACACATTTATTCGCATCTCATGGATTGTACTGGGTACTTTGAGAGCCATTTACATCACTGGTGGTTTCTCTTACACTTGTTAAGAGTTTACATCATTGACTGGTAATCAAGTGGTTTCTACCATGTTCGACATCAACACATTCATTCGCATGGATAGAATCGTATTGTTTCGCGAAGTAGAAATGAAGACCCTGGATCTAGTTTCCACAATCCAAGCTGCGAGGAATTTTGCATTCATTATATAATGGGCTATTCATAAACAGATGGCTACGTCCATACTGTGTCCACATGAGTCTATACTTGTGATGTTTTACAAGATCATTCCTGTATCAGAGCAGTAGTTAGTTTTCTAGTCAATTTTGATCTGAGTATGGGAATGCCTACCTCAGTGATGATATGATCTCATATATATATCTTGCATTGAATGTTTTTATAGGTTCCAACCCGGCTCTCCACAAGATGATCCTCGAAATGATAAAGTACTTCACTCTTCCTAAATGATAAATGAAATCCTCATCTACTACAGACTCCGCACTTTAGGGGGAAATCTGTTACACAAAAATATCGTCACCATGATTATTTGCAGTAGGTATGGGTCTATCATCACTTGTACTCTCCTCCTAAGCAAGTCTCAGACCTCAGCTCTTCAAGTCAAGCTTTGAAAATGGGAGAATGACATTGAAAATCAATGAAACTCTGGTTCTGCACTTTCTCTCACTGTTACCTGCGGTCCCGCACCTTTTGTTTACAAAAACTGCGGACCTGCCCACTCTGTCCCTAAAGGTGTGTGTGCGGACCCCTGTGAAAGTCAAAAGGCGCAAGTTTTATCTTAAAAAAACTCACTTTGGGTTAATTATAGAGGATTCTAGAAGGAATTTTGACGTGGATTGTTCGCTCTGAGGTGGTTCATGCATCCCAAAAGAGAAGGAGCTAATCCATTGATGAGAGGAGCTATCCCTTTGAAGGAGGGCTTTATCCCTTTGAAGGAGGACCTAGTAACCTCCCTCCATTGCACTATAAATTCAGGCATTGGGCTGGTTGTTGGATAGGTTAGAAGCTGAACATTTTTGAGGGTAAATGCTGGTGAAATTAATACTTTCTAGTTAAGCTTAAGAGGAGAGATCACATACCTTTTTGGCTTCATTGGGAAGAGAGTGAAACTTGTCAAAGTAGAGGAGACTTCTTGCTGGACCATGGGAGGAGCTTGTACAGCGTCAAGGCACAGGTTGTAAAGTTCTTCTTCTTTTGAATTAATACAATCAAACTCATTTTTCTCAACAAGTATCTCATGTTATTTGTTTCATGAACTCCTTGACTTTCATGTTAAATATGTTTTATGATATTGGCTTTTCAGGTGCTATTTAATCTGTTTGCCTTGTTTGTGTTTGCAGATTCGCGACAAAGGAGCTCATTTGGATCGAAGGAGCGAGGGCATCCACAAACTTGCGTTGGACCTAAGGTAGGCCCTAAGAACAATTTTTTGCCATTGTTTATAAAAGCATATTTAGAGAAAGATAGTGTCTGGTTGGTTTGCTTGTCATTAGGTCTTCTTTAGATTCTAGGAAGGTCTATCTTGTCCGCAAGATCGACTTATTCCATGTGACAGGGCCCAAACCCTCTACTTCCTCTAAAGTGATCAGACATCCAACACAGTTCTGAGAAGCATATACATAGAAAGTAGTTAAAATTGCATGGATAATAAACATGTTAGATCATCAAGTATAAAAATATAGATCATGATATATTAGACATGAATTATAAAAAACATGAGATCGTAATGTTGGGTGTGGAGCCTAATTACCTTCTGTATTCAAAGGTATCGTTGCATTGGACCCCAGTTTGAAATGGGGCGGCAATGCCTCTTGTAAAATATTCACTGCAGGGAGGGTCCAGGGAGGGTGGCTGCGACCTTTTGGGAGCCCCTGGGCCAGGGAAGTGCCCCCGATGCTAAGAATAGATGTAAAATTGCCTTGTAAAATGTTGTAATTTCGTAGTCAATCTAGGCCGTTTATTAGGCGGAGATCTGACGGTAGAAGTTATGTTTAATTTAGGTTTTTTTTGCCCTAGAAGGCAACCCCTCACGATATATGAGGGAATTTTATTGTGCCTATATAGATTGGTATTCTGAGTGAGGAAGAGAGAGGAGATTGAGAGCGAAGAGGGAGCTACAACAGATCTTCTATAGGTTTTATCTGTTCAGTTTGTTGCATAATATAAAAAGAAGGACTGGCTATTTCTCTATGGACGTAGCCCAAACTGGGTGAACCACGTATATCTATGTCTCTCTTGTTTTATGTGTTTTCTATGTTTATATTTCTAAAATATTTTATGTGTTCCATTGCTATGTAATATGTAATATTCTAACACATAACATATTAGGAACAAGACAAAGCGTCTTTATTGATATCAACAAATAGTAGTGGAAGAATACAACCTGATCTGACCATGATACCAATGAATCCTTCCTCTAGAACCATCCAACCCACATCTCAAAGATCACCTCTCAAGCATCTGCAAAAGTATGTCATATAATATGTTAGCCTCCTGTTGCAACAGGTATTCATCTTTCATGATCGACACTTTTTACATGCCAAATATGTCATACCTTGCATGCTGCAATGTTCCATATTTCCTTAAGAGGCCAAAGAAGAGGCCATGAAAGTGTGATAGCCTAAATGCCACTGTTGTATTCCAATTTTGATGAGTTTTCAGTTAAGGGAAGTCCAAATAGCTTAATCTTGGCTTCCCTAGGTTTCAATTTCTTGTTGTAGAATATAGAGAATGAATATCTATCCAAACAGCTTAATCTTGGCAGATTTGTAGATAGGTAGAGAAACAAGGGTGCTCAACAGCTTAATCTGAGCCCCTGGATGCAATAAGGGTAGATATAGATAGGAGGACAGCAAGAAGAAAAGTTGAAAAGCTGGGTATGCTAGTTCAAGTGCACGCAAACCAAAAAAAAGAGAAAATGCTACGTGAGTAGGCTGGGTAGGTAGCTTTGTGGTTGCATAATCATGGCTTGTGATCCATTTCATATTTTCAAGTGTCATATCTATTCACATCTCAAGCATGAGGCAGTTTTCCATTTGAAGGAGCTCAAGCGAGGCATGTCTAACTTACCCGTCTTCCTCTTTCCCTAAATCACTCACTAACTTCCCCTAAAGAGGTCGAGATCTACTTGATATCTCTTACTCTCATCATTTCTCACATCAGTTGCCTTGGTAAAGATCTGCTTTACTCAAGGAATGTTCATACTTCCTCTACAAGTCTCTTTTCCCCCCTAATAGTCTAAAATCTCATACTTAGTGCTTTTTCTTATCATTATCATATTAACTACTAACTTTACTATGTAACTCCCTATCTATCTCCCCTCCCCCTACCAAAACTATGATAATAACTCCCCTATATACTTATCCCCTCCCCCTGGTTGAAAAATAACCATAAGTACACTTGGGAATTGCTAAGTTTACCTGAAACTTAGCAACAACCCTCATTACCCCCCTCAAACCATCTTCTCATGCATTTTGGACTCCTTCGAAGGCATGAAAATCCCAAAAATCATGCGAAAAGGCATGAAAATCCCTCAAATGCATGAAAATTCCTCCTTTTTAGGCTATCGGACCCCTTCTGATGTCTTAGAATCCCTTCAAAACATTAAAAAGGCCGCTCCAATTTCACAAAGCCTCCCTTTAGTGTTAAAGCCGTCCTTCGAATTCATTTGCCCGCCTCCGATGCGATATCACTGTTGGAGGTCGCAGCGATCATTGTTGGCCCCTTTTATATGCCTTCGATCCTTTCCCCGCCGATGCGATATCGCAATTGGCGTATCACAATGTCATATGCCCATATACATGCTCCTTCCCCCTCCGCCGATGCGATATCGTTATCGCACCCGACGGCGATATCGCTATCGCAATGCTCCAAATCACATTTTACATATATCCCCGCTTTACCGTTTAAACCTAAGTTTTTATAAAACTTAAGTTATAACGTAAAAACCCTGCATTTTCATATATCACAGGCCTTATTGCAATAATCCCGATGGAAAAGTGCCAAGTTAATCTCATCCATCCATCGCCCCGCCCAGATCAATGGCCCATATTGATTCGCATCATTCCCATATGGTTCCGACCAGCGAAGCCGAAAGGTTATAAGGCGCAGCATATAGATTTTTCGGGTCCGAAAAGGCCCTTTGTACAGCCAAGCAGGATTGCTCCGATATGGCGGAGCTGAAATAAGAGTAAAGCAGAGCCTAAAGATTTCGGGTCCAAAAGGGGTAGTACTGTACTCTCCATTCGTGACCCAAAAAACTATACAATCCAGTGTTAAAGGATTTCGGGTCCGCGGACCCATCCGTTATAATTCTGCCGATTTGGGTTCGTCGATGGGCCAGACCCGATTTCAAATAAAAGGGGCTTTAAGGCATTTTCGGGTCCGCAGACTATATCTCTCGTCGGAGGTTTTATATGTTGGGACCGCCGATCCACCAAATCGTCGATTTAGCGCTAGCCATTGGATCGGCCCGCGTCAGATCCAATGGCATGATTTAATATTTTGAACACTGCCCGCCAGGGCTAAAATTTCAATGAATTTTCATGTTTTTAGGCTTTTTGCCTGTTTTAAAGGGAAAAGGGCATTTGTTGGAGTTTCTTCATGCGGTGCCCGTGCCCGCCCAATTGCAAAGGAACGATGCTTTCCTTAGCTTTTTTGAAATCGCTCCAGGTCAAAACACTCCAAATGCAGGGATTTCTCTTCGAAATACCTCCAGAGCCCCTTTTTCCTCGGCTTTTACAGAATTTTATCAGGTTTGAAGCATTTTTGGATCGGCAAGGGCCGATAACAACTATTAAGGCAACAGAGGGCCGACCAACAGCCATAAAGTGTCGATGGGATAGTTTAGAGCATTCAGAGGCCAAGAAGGGACTAGGTGCATGCCAAAGCATATCAAGGAAGTGACAAAGAGTATCAATGAAGCATTTTCAAAGCAAATGAAGTCATGAATGCCTACAACAAAGTCAACAAACAGTCCTGGGCCATAAAAGTCTCACCCACTCATAACTTTTGGCTTTAAATCCACTTGAAGGCGCAGACAAGGATTCAAGGCACAATTTTTAGAAGAACAATGCATCCAGCCACATTTTGGAGCAGTATTGCTGAGCCCCATGCGCAGTTATGGCCATGAGGCCAGTGCATAGCTCAGAGGATAGTTTTTAATTCATTTTGTGAGGCTGCAGGCCCAATGCGCGGTCTTGAGTGATCATTTTGCGAGGTCGCTGCCTCCCAGCGCACCTTAAGTAGATCTGTTTACATTTATTTCTAGCATAGAATAGGACTAATAGCATTGATTTCCACAGATCGGTTTTAGATCTGTTTTGAGATATTTTGGGATATTTTTCTCCCTTGAGATCTGCTCAAGGGCCAGTCTGTACATATTTTTATATATACCACCCTCTGCATTGTTTAAAGGGTTGGTTGGTTGATTCGCTCCACTAGAGACTCGCTCTGTATGTTTGATGATTTCTTTAATCAAAGACTGCTGAAAGCTTGGAAGATGGACTGTTTGCTGTGTTATTAATGTTTTGAAGAGTGAATTATGGAATTCTTGTGCTGCAACATGACTCAATAAGTGTTTCCTACCTCTGTTCTCCATTGATATATGCTCATATCATATATATGTCACCATCTAAAATAGCAGGAAAAATGAATAGCTTAGACTTTGTTTAACTGCACTCTATGCTCAATTTCTGCTGTTTCTTTATGTTTTCATCTGAATTGGTAATAAATACGAATTCCCTTCGGCTCATATTTCCCCTAATTCACCCATGTTTGATAGTTATCTAGGGATTCTTTACTGCTCCTAGATAGAGCTCATTCACCCTCCCTCTGTTAAGCTAAATGAGATATTCTTCATTGCCTCTCATTCGTTAGCCTTCCATCCATCTCCATTTAGCTTGAATTTTGTTTCATGTGTAGCTATCTTGCTCCATATTCCTCTTGTGACCAAGAAAATGCACCAGGAATCCTACTCCTTGACTCCATGCCCAATGGTTTGAAACTCTCATACTATACCTACCTCTCTACTTGAAAGCACCATCCTTCCACCAAAACTTAAACAAAACCCCTTGAACTCAATAACTAGCCTAAAATCATCATCAACAAAGCTAAATCATTAAGAGAGAGCCCTCTCTGATCGCAGGTGGGCTAGAACCTGCAGTCCAAAGATTGGTTTGTGGTTACCTCGGCCATATCCCTTTAAGGAGCTTAGGGACAACCTGAGTGTTAACATAATGGCAACTCCATTGGGGAAAATCCTCAGATAATTTCACAAATCAAGTTGGAAAGCTCCACTGGGAAGGAACCAGACCTTCAAAAGTTTCTTTCTAATCCATACATTCTTAGAAAAATCCCCAAAAAACAAGCTAGAAGCTGGCGCCCAAGAAGAATTCACGCTATACAAGGTCAAATCCAGACCCAAATCCCCCAGCTGTTTTTGATAATCCCAATTTAATCCCTAGAAACCTCAGCAAACAAAAACAAGAAGATCTTACTGATTCTAGTCCTGAAACAGTTCAGCCAAGCTGTGTTCCAACCCCTATCAAAGTTTTATTTCGTTCAACCCCTAGTTCCCCTTGTTCTTCATCCACCTCTCCAAGCACCTTTTCCACACCTCCGTTCACTACACATACTACCACTACTACTCCTATTATCCCAGCTGTTCTAGCTGTTCCATTTATGCTTGTTGTTCCACTTATCCCTGTGAATATGGTGAATAGATATGCACCTTTATAGCTGCCTGCAAATCCCGGGGCTATGCCTCAGGATTACCAGACTAAAATAGCTTATTTTGATGGCACAAGTGCCTGCACAACCCTTCAACATACAAAGAAAATGCAGGATTACTTTGAAAGCTATGAGATTGACGATGATGGTGTGAGAATGAATATTTTTGTCCAAAGTTTGACAGATGAAGTCAAGACTTGGTTTAGAGCACTCCCATCCAATTCCACAGCAGAGCCAAAAGCCTTATACCAGTCATTTATCAACAGATGGGAGAAAAAGAAATACCCCTTGCACATATTATCTGAATATGACACCATCAAAAGAGGCCCTCAAAAGGTTTTCTTAGACTATTGTGCAAGATTTAACAATGTTTATAATGCAATCCCATAGAACTTAAGACCTCCACCTAATCTTGCCTTGTATAAATTCCCTGATGGTTTTGATACTGATATGGCTTATCAGTTAAGGGAAAGAGCCCCTCAAAGCCTTGCAGACATGCAAAATGTTGCTGTTAGTGTGGAGGCAAACCTAATTGCCAAAAGAAACAAAGCTAGAACTGAGAGAAGAACCACCTTCAAGGAAGAACCCTCAGCCTTAGACCAGAAGCTGGATGCTATTATCAATGGCATGCACAGGCTGGGAGATAGAGTGGAAAGCGTTGAGAGGAAATCGTTATGGGACAGGCAGCAAGCCAACACTGTCAGGAACCCAAATTTCAGGAAAAATCAAAATCTAAATGCTGGTAGGTCTAGCCTCTACCATGATATAAGGCCTCATTTCCAAGAAAACTATATAGAAGCATCCACTTCCATTGAACCCATAGAAGACACTCACATAAACCTAATGGGTTTGAAGAACGAGCAGCATGTCTTCTTATCCAAAGAAGACCAAAACAGTGATGATACCAATCATTTCCAAACCCAAACCAGAGAGTCTTTTGACTTTAAACAAGGCTATGATTCTATTGTGTATGAGGTACACAAACAATATAAACTGAGAACTAGAACAATTGATGTGCCCGAGCCCATCAAACAGAAGGAATCAAAGCAGCCCAACAAGGTTAGAGGCAAGACTGCTATCGTGCAACACACTGATATAACTGTCCCAAACCCGCATCAAGTGACTGTAGAGGACATAACAGACGTGAAACCTTCTATTGATCAACCTCTGCCACCTTCTTTCTCAAAATAGAACTCGAATAGCGTTCCAAAAAGCCCTCCTAAAACTGAAAACCGCAAGCAATCACTTCCCATAACGCTGATAAACAAGAGAAAATCGTTGATACTCCAATGGAAAAAGGGAAGCCTACCTCTCACAATACTAAAACCCAATCAAGAAAATCATTTGATTTAGAGGCAGAAATAGGTAAATTGAAGATATCTGTCCCTCTCTCGGAACTTGCCAAATATGACATCTATAGGCAACAAATTCAAAGATCACTTCAAATGCCAGAGGTCAAGGATGATGTAAATGTTTTAGATGATACCCCTGAACTACTGTTCGGCCCAGAGGTCAATGGAAAAATAGTCAATGGAGCAGTTTTTCCCTTTTATATCAGTTTGCATATCCATGACAAAGTCTTGCACAATGCTATGTTCGATTCAGGAGCATCTCACAATCTTATGCCCAAAGCAGTTATGGAGAAGCTAAACCTTGATGTCCTACGCCATACAAAGATCTATTCTCCTTTGACTCAAGTCAGGTCAAATGTCTAGGCTTAATCAAGGATTTATGTGTGTCTTTAGTCCAATATCCCAGCAAAACAATCCTAATGGACGTGGTGGTTGCTGACATTCCACCAAAGTATGGCATGTTGTTATCAAGATCTTGGGGAGCAAAACTCCAAGGATCTCTCGAATTAGACCTCTCTTATGCCATTATATCTGTCTTTGGACAACCAAAGAGACTATATAGGGAAACACTTATGAAATATGTGGTAAGTAGTGAGGAAAAGCCCCAAAACTTTCCAATTTAGTCAATCCATTCTGATATGGATTCCTTCATATTGTTTAATGATGATAACTGTCACCCAAATAATGAGAAGCCTTTGGCTTTAGAACAAGAAACATGCATGAAAGAAGTATCGGTTGCCCATGCCCATGAAATTGTCACAACAATCAAGGAAACCAGCATACAAGAAGAACCTCCCCAAACAGAAATTTTAAATCTTCCCATTTCTAAAATGACTGAAACTCTTAATACTAACCACAAGCAAGAAATCACATGGTATTTAGAGTTTGATGGCTCTGTTAACAAGTTAGGAGCAGGGGCAAGTGTATGGATTCACAATACACATAACAATGATGCAGAAGGCCATGCCTACAGACTAAACTTCAAATGCACTAACAACATGGCAGAGTATGAGGCTCTCCTTTTAGGCCTTAAACTGCTCAAAGCTCTAGGAGCTGCAAAAGTATCCATTCTAGGCGACTCCAATTTAATCATACAACAAATGAAAGGAAACTTTGCTACTAATGACAATAGAATGAGGGCCTATAGGACTGCTACCACTAATATACTCAATGCATTCACTGAATCCAAGCTTGCCAAGATTTCAAGAAATCATAAAATTCATGCACACAACCTAGCCACTTTTTCTAGTACATGCAAGCTTCCCTTTCAGCCAAATCACGTTTCACTGCTGAGATAAAACATAGGCCTGCTATCCCAAATAATGTTAAAGATTGGCAAGTGTTCGAAAATGATGCCCAGATTAACAATTTCCTCACTCTTGAGCATGAGTTTTCAAATATTAACATTGACATGGATGCTATGACGGATGAACAACAGCAAACAAATGAAAATCAGCAGGCTGTAACAGCTGTAACAGCCAAACAAATGCTAAACCCAACTATTTTTGACAATGCAAACATAGAAGAGCTGAAATAGATGCATTTGGAGGAAATAGCCGAAACAGAGGCTGAGATCATTGATCTAAAGGATAACTTTCTCCCTGTTGGCCTCACTCCATTAGAAGATATGTTTGATGCAAATGATGTTCCCAAAAAGCCAAAAATGCAACCCTTAAATACTGCCATAGAAGAACACAACATTGGGACAGCAGAGAAGCCCAAAATGATCAAACTATCTCAATCTTTGCCACTCGATCAAAAGCCCAAATATGTTGATTTGTTCAAAGAATTCCAAGATGTATTTGCTTGGAGTTATGAGGACTTGAAGTCCTATGACACCTCAGTGATCCAACACACCATTCCCTTAAAACCAAACCAAAAGCCCTTCAAACAAAAACTTAGAAGAATCAATCCTATGCTTCTTCCCTTGATTGAGAAGGAAGTAAAGAGAATGTTTGAAGCAGGTATCATAGCACCCATCAGATTTTCTGAATGGGTATCCAATCTTGTTCCCACAAGAAAGAAGACAGGTGAGATTAGGCTATGTGTAGACCTAAGAAATTTAAACCAAGTCTCCCTAAAAGACCACTACCCATTGCCAAAAATGGACCACATCCTACAAAGAGTAGTGGGGTCATCTAGAATCTCTTTGCTAGATGGCTTTTCAGGTTTCAATCAAATACTTGTTCACCCGGATGACCAAGACAAGACAACCTTTACCACACCGTGGGGAACATTTAAGTATGTTAAAATGCCTTTTGGACTAAAGAACGCTGGTGCCACCTTTCAAAGGGTCATGGACATTGCATTTTCCAAGGAAGTCCATGATTTCCTGGTTGTCTATCTTGATGACCTTACCCCTTTCTCCAAATCTGATCAAGACCACCTTAAACACCTTAGGAAAATATTCATGACATGTAGGAAATATGGCATTTCCTTAAACCCGAAGAAGTCTCTCTTTGGCCTTGAATAAGGAAAACTTCTTGGCCATATCATATCAAAATATGGGATTAGAATAGATCCGGAAAGGATCCAAGCCATCCTCCAAATCCCATATCCAAGGAACATAAAAGAATTGCAAGTGTTCCTTGGGAAGATCAATTTCCTAAGGAGATTTATCCCAAACTTGGCTGAACTAATAAGAATGCTAAACAACATGCTTAAGAAGGATGCCAAGGTAAAATGGTCTCTTGAAGCTAAGAAAGCCTTTGAGAGTATCAAAGCTGCTTTAACCCAAGTCCCTGTCCTCACAAGTCCTAAATTTGATAGGGACTTTATCATATTTTCATTTGCATCTGATAATACTATAGCTGTTGTCCTTTTGCAAAAGGATGATCAAGGAGCTGAAAAACCAATTGCATTTTTCAGTCGAGCCTTAAGAGATGCACCCTTGAAGTACCAAATCATGGAAAAGCAAGCCTATGCACTTGTCAAAGCAATCAAAGACTTCCGAATTTATATCTTATACTCACATGTGATTGCTTATGTGCCAAATGCTATTGTAAAAGACATATTAACCCAAGAGGGGTTAGAAGGCAAAAGAGGCAAGTGGATTGCTAACATCCTTGAGTATGACATTGAGATAAAACCCACCAAGCTCATAAAGGGACAAGGTTTAGCCATACTAATGTCTGAAACAAATTTTCAAGCCTTAGACATTAACCAATTGGACAATGAATAGGAGCTAGCGACTCACATATCAGTGAAACCTTTTTGCAATCCCCATGGTATGCTGATATATGCTTTGTATTTTTAAACCTGTTTGCTCCCCCAGGATTATCCAGAACCAAGAAAAGATTTTTAAAAATGAAGGCTTTAAAGTTTTGTGTCTTAGATGGTGCATTATTTTGGAAAAATCATGAAGGCATATTGCTTAATTGTTTAACCATGAATGAAACTAACAATGTCATGAAGGAATTCCATGCAGGGGACTGTGGAGGACATCTATATTGGAAGTCCACCGCTGATAAGATTTTGAGGGCTGGCTTCTATTGGCCCTCTTTGTTTGCAGATGTAAAGAAGTTTTCCATTTCATGCCACAAATGCCAAATCTTTGAGGGCAAAAGAAAGCTGTTACCTTTGCCTCTTAAGCCCATCTCAACCGAGAAGCCTTTTCAACAATGGGGTCTTGACTTCATTGGAGAAATCAATCCCTCTTCCTCAGGTCAACACAAGTGGATTTTAACAGCCACCAACTATTTCACCAAGTGGATTGAGGCCATCCCATGTAGGCAAGCCAATGACACCATCATTATCCAATTCCTTGAGTGCAATATCCTTTCTAGATTTGGCTACCCTGAGAAGATCATCAAAGACAATGCCGCTGCCTTCCAATCCAAAAAGATGATCAATTTTTGCCATAATTTCATATTACCTTAGGCCACTACACAGCCTATTACCCTCAAGGTAATGGCTTGGTCGAATCATCCAACAAGAGCCTGATTAATATCATCAAGAAAGTGCTAGAAGAAAACAAGAAGAACTGGCATAGAAAGCTCACAAATGCCCTATGGGCAGACAGACTTTCAACAAAGAGATCCATTGGGATGAGCCCTTATGAGCTAGTATATGGTATGGAGGCTAGATTTCCATCTTCTTTGGGCATTCCTATTATTAAGCTGCTACAAGAGATTCAGGCAGAACCAAATGATATTCAACGAAGAATAAATCAGACCATTCATCTTCAGCAAACCAGAGAGCAAATGTATGACAGAGCTCAAATTGTGCAAGAGAGGCTGAAGAAAGCATTTGACAAAAGGACTAAGGCTGATGATTTCTTTATTGGTGACAAAGTTCTAATGTGGGACTCATGAAGAGAAGAGAAGGGAAAGCATGCAAAATTTGATTTTCTATGGAAAGGACCATTTGTTATCAACGCTGTGCAAGGCAATAACACGTATTTTCTCAAATCTGTAGATTCCTGCACAGTTGAAGAGGGCCCTGTAAATGGCCGAATGTTGAAACATTACCTTGATCCAGTTTATTGAGAAATAACACACCTGTGTATATACTTGTATATAAATGTTTGTATATATGTCAACGCTTTCTTTTTTATGTTTGTATAAGCAATCCGATTGCTAGGAACCGAGCAGCCAAGTTTATAAAGAACAGCCAATGCAAATCCTCCATTTTGGGCAGCGTAGTTTTTTAAAGAGAAAAGCCAAAGAAACACAACATTTGTGGCTCTTTTCTTTGAATTAATTTCAAAGGGAATCATCGATTTTGATCCCTATTTGCAAATAAATTGTAGAAGGATGCGCAAGGCAGATTTCATTGTATTTATAGCACTCAGTGGATAGAGGGCCAGCGCTGTATTTTACAGCGATTCAGTCAAAGGAGGCTGCGTTCGAAGTTCTGAACTTCAATCATCTGACAGCCAGCAAAAGGCAACGCTCTTTATGTTCTTTGTCTTAAATCATATTGGAGATCAGCACTCAGGGTAGTTTTGGATATTTAGAGCACTCACAACAAAAAAAGAGCAGCGTTGTTATTTATAACAACGAATTCAATTAAAAAGTGCTGCATCCAGGCTTCCACAACCTCAGTCAATAGTATCAAAACAGAGGAGCAATTTTTGTTTCACATCTGCAACCTTTTCCAGACAGAAGCAAAGGAGAATACACCATTTTTGTCCCTGCTTTGAATCAATTTCAAAGGCAGTGATTGGGCAACATTGTATATAATATCAAGCACGCAGAAGAAAGCAGGCAGTGCTTCATTTTCACAACAATTCAGTTATAGAGAATGCTGTGTTCAGATGTCAAAGTCCCATTCATTTAACAGCCACCAATAAGAAGTTTTTATTCTACATCAACAATAGAAGATCAAGGCAATCTGACCTGCTATTCTTGGCTTTTCACAAGGAAAAGCCATCCCCAAGTGGAGCCACTGTTAGCCTCCTGTTGCAACAGGTATTCATCTTTCATGATCCACATTTTTTACATGCCAAATATGTCATACTTTGCATGCTGCAATGTTCCATATTTCCTTAAGAGGCCAAAAAAGAGGCCATGAAAGTGTGCTAGCCTAAATGCCACTACTGTATTCCAATTTTGATGAGTTAATCCATTTTGATGAGTTTTCAGTTAAGGGAAGTCCAAACAGCTTAATCTTGGCATCCCTAGGTTTCAATTTCTTGTTGTAGAATATAGAGAATGAATATCTTTCCAAATAGCTTAATCTTGGCAGATTTGTAGATAGGTAGAGAAACAAGGGTGCTCAACAGCTTAATCTGAGCCCCTAGATGCAATAAGGGTAGATATAGATAGTAGGACAGCAAGAAGAAAAGTTGAAAAGCTGGGTATGATAGCTCAAGTGCACCCAAACCAAAAAGAAGAGAAAATGCTAGGTGAGAAGGCCGGGTAGGTAGCTTTGTGGTTGCAGAATCATGGCTTGTGATCCATTTCATATTTTCAAGTGTCATATCTATTCACATCTCAAGCATGAGGCAGTTTTCCATTTGAAGGAGCTCAAGAGAGGCATGTCTAACTTCCCATTCTTCCTCTTTCCCCAAATCACTCACTAACTTCCCCTAAAGAGGTCAAGATCTGCTTGATATCTCTTAGTCTCATCATTTCTCACATCAGTTGCCTTGGTAAAGATCTGCTTTACTCAAGGAATGTTCATACTTCCTCTACAAGTCTTTTTTCCCGCTTAATAGTCTAAGATCTCATACTTAGCGCTTTTTCTTATCATTATCATATTAACTACTAACTTTACTATGTAACTCCCTATCTATCTCGCCTCCCCCTACTAAAAATATGATAATAACTCCCCTATATACTTATCCCCTCCCCCTGGTTGAAAAATAACCATAAGTACACTTGGGAATTGCTAAGTTTACCTGAAACTTAGCAAGAACCCTCATTACGCCCCTCAAACCATCTTCTCATGCATTTTGGACTCCTTCCAAGGCATGAAAATCCCAAAAATCATGCGAAAAGGCATGAAAATCCCTCAAATGCATGAAAATTCCTCCTTTTTAGGCTATCGGACCCCTTCCGATGCCTTAGAATCCTTTCAAAACATTAAAAAGGCCCGTCTAATTTCACAAAGCCTCCCTTTAGTGTTAAAGCCCTCCTCCGAATTCATTTGCCCCCTCTGACGCGATATCGTTGTCGGAGGTCGCATCGATCATTGTTGGCCCCTTTTAGATGCCTCTGATCCTTTCCCTGCCGATGCGATATCGCAATCGGCGTATCGCATTGTCATATGCCCATATACATGCTCCTTCCCTCTACGCCGATGCGATATCGCTATCACACCCGACGGCGATATCGCTATCGCAATGCTCCAAATCACATTTTACATATATCCCCGCTTTACCGTTTAAACTTAAGCTTTTATAAAACTTAAGTTATAACGTAAAAACCCTGCATTTTCATATATCGCAGGCCTTATCGCAATAATCCTGATGGAAAAGTGCCGAGTTAATCATAGTCGTCCATCGCCCCGCCCAGATCAACGGCCCATATTGATTCGCATCATTCCCATATGGTTCCGACCAGCGGAGCCGAAAGGTTATAAGGCGCGGCATATAGATTTTTCGGGTCCGAAAAGGCCCTTTGTACAGCCAAGCGAGACTGCTCTGATATGGCGGAGCCGAAATAACAATAAAGCAAAGCCTAAAGATTTTGGGTCCGAAAGGAGTAGTACTGTACGCTCCTTTCGTGACCCAAAAAACTATACAATCCAGTGTTAAAGGATTTCGGGTCCGCGGACCTGTTCCGTTATAATTCCGCCGATTTGGGTTCGCTGATGGGCCGGACCCGATTTCAAATAAAAGGGGCCTTAAGGCATTTTTGTGTCTGCGGACTATATCGCTCGTCGGAGGTTTTATATGTTGGGACCGCCTATCCACCAAACTGCCGATTTAGCGCCAGCCGTTGGATCGGCCCGCGCCGGATCCAACGGCCACGATTTAATATTTTTAAAAGTGCCCGCCAGCGCTAAAATTTCAATGAATTTTCATGTTTTCAGGCTTTCCGCCTGTTTTAAAGGGAAAAGGGCATTTTTTGGAGTTTGTTCATGCGGTGCCCGTGCCCACCCAATTGCAAAGGAACGATGCTTTCCTTAGCTTTTTTGAAATCGCTCCAGGTCAAAACACATCCAAATGCAGGGATTTCTCTTTGGCGTACCTCCAGAGCCCCTTTTTCCTCGGTTTTTGCAGCATTTTATCAGTTTTGAAGCATTTTTGGATCGGCAAGGGCTGATAACAGCTCTTAAGGCAACAGAGGGCCGAACAGCAACCATAAAGTGTCGATGGGACAGTTTAGAGCATTCGGAGGCCAAGAAGGGACCAGGTGCATGCCAAAGCATATCAAGGAAGTGACAAAGAGTATCAGTGAAGCATTTTCAAAGCAAATGAAGTCATGAATGCCTACAACAAAGTCAACAAACAGTCTTGGGCCATAAAAGGCTCACCCACTCATAACGTTTGGCTTTAAAGTCACTTGAAGGTGCAAACAAGGATTCAAGGCACAGTTTTTAGAAGAACAATGCATCCAGCCAAATTTTGGAGCAGTATTGCTGAGCCCCATGCGTAGTTATGGCCATGAGGCCAGCGCATAGCTCAGAGGACAGTTTTTAATTCATTTTGTGAGGCTGTAGGCCCAATGCGCGGTCTTGAGTGATCATTTTGTGAGGTCGCTTCCTCCGAGCGCACCTCAAGTAGATCTGTTTACATTTATTTCCAACATAGAATAGGACTAATAGCATTGTTTTCCACAGATCGGTTTTAGATCTATTTTGAGATATTTTGGGATATTTTTCTCCCTTGAGATCTGTTCAAGGGCCAGTCTATACATATTTTTATATATACCACCCTCTGCATTGTTTAAAGGGTTGGTTGGTTGATTCGCTCCACTAGAGACTCGCTCTGTATGTTTGATGATTTCTTTAATCAAAGACTGCTGAAAGCTTGGAAGATGGATTGTTTGTTGTGTTATTAATGTTTTGAAGAGTGAATTATGGAATTCATGTGCTGCAACATGACTCAATAAGTGTTTCCTACCTCTGTCCTCCATTGATATATGTTCATATCATATATATGTCACCATCTAAAATAGCAGGAAAAATTAATAGCTTAGACTTTGTTTAACTGCACTCTATGCTCAATTTCTGCTATTTCTTTATGTTTTCATATGAATTGGTAATGAATATTAATTCCCTTTGGCTCATATTTCCCCTAATTCACCCATGTTTGATAGTTATCTAGGGATTCTTTACTGCTCCTAGATAGAGCTCATTCACCCTCCCTCTGTTAAGCTGAATAAGAGATTCTTAATTGCCTCTCATTCCTTAGCCTTCAATCCATCTCTATTTATCTTGAATGTTGTTTCATGTGTAGCTATCTTGCTCCATATTCCTCTTGTGACCAAGAAAACACACCAACAGTCCTACTCCTTGACTCCATGCCGAATGGTTTGAAACTCTCATACTATACCTACCTCTCTACTTGAAAGCATCATCCTTCCACCAAAACTTAAACAAAACCCCTTGAACTCAATAACTAGCCTAAAATCATCATCAACAAAGCTAAATTATTAAGAGAGAGCCCTCTCTGATTGCAGGTGGGCTAGAACCTGCATTCCAAAGATTGGTTTGTGGTTACCTCGGTCGTATCCCTTTAAGGAGCTTTAGGGACAACCTGAGTGTTAACATAATGGAAGATTAACATCTCTACAAGGAAACAATGGTTTCCTATAATTCAGAGTGCATGGGGAAATCATCCTTGATCTGGGGAAAAAAAGGACTATAATGTTGAGATCCTATCTCTATCCATCCTTTAGGCCTTCCCATGATATGCATAAATACCACCATAAATCAATTGATTTAGTTAGGCCACAGGCTCCTATAGGTGGGATTTCAGTGAAACCCATAAACCCTGCCCGAGAAATAGGGAATACTTTTATTTTTCCATATTTTAAATTATGTACGTGGGTTCTATATTATGTTACCTATGCTTATATGTGCTTTCTAAAGGGTAGAGTCCTGTATGGAATTAAAAATATCATTTTTTAATAAATGATCAAGTTTGAATGGGAAAGGGTTGCCCAAGGCCATATGAGAGCATCAAAAGTATAGGAGTGTTGAATGATGCTTTAACACATGCCCCCTAATATATGAGGTCAAAAGGGGTACACGATGACTGAAATGTATTAAGTATAAAGAGAGATCATTTGAGGCCCTGAGAGAAAATCACTAGATTCTAACCCACTAAATACTTGTAGAAGGAATTAGAAATAAGACTTGTGTCTTAGGTAGGCATACCCATGCTAAGAAATAGCAAATCATGTCCGTTGATCAAGTAAAAGGTGGATCCATCATGTATAGATAAGTGTAGAAAGAACACTAAAGAATACATAGTGGATCATCCGATCATATCCACAAAGGAACCAAACGGAGCTACGTCTCAATATCACATATATAAGAAAATCTAATCAATGGTGCTCGAAGAATGTGTGATCACTGATGCTGCATAACTGATCCTCATAATGGTACCATGTCAAATAGGTGGAATAGTGGTACTACATAAACTTGGGTTTCAACATATAGAATGTTGCTAAGATGAAATGAAACATATAAGGGTGGTCGGTAGTTGTTTCTCGGAAAATTAGTGTCTTATTGAACGAATAACCCTCTAGGTTTGGAAGCTACCCTAGAAACAATAGTTTAAAGCAATTCAATGATCTTTCCTATGTGTAATAGATAAGAGAAAGATTGTAGAAACCAACCAGGAACTTTTGCTTGATCCCTTGCCTGATCTCCCTCTCCTTTGGTAGATCCCGTAACTCCTCCCTATACTTAACACACTTGGGGAGTACCTTCACAAGTACAACAACAAAGAACTATCAAAGCATCGTGATCTATTACAGCATAAACATTATAAAATCAGATATATAATGAACAAATGAAAGCATTCACAATTACATAATCAATTGGGAAAAATCCTAATGAACTTTATTAATAGTAAGGAGAATTACAACCTGGTTGTCTGATCCAATGCTATCCTCCCAGCATCAATCCTTCCTCACCTCATGAATTAGCAAGAACACACCAACAAGAATACAATGCTCTCTCCTCAATACTAAAACTAGCAGCACTTATTTGCAATTCACAACAATTCAGCCTTTTGGTCTCTTGAATGGGAGATCCTTTTATAGATGTTTGCAAGGGTGTGAGTCATCCATGGGAATTTCTTAGTGGCATTCCACTTGTTACAGTTGGTTCCACAAGAGAGGGGAATTGGAGATGGTTCCCTAATTCCCTTGGTCATCTTTGGGTGAATTCAGAGAGGCAAGTGGCACAAGAGAAGCTTCTAAAAGATTCCATGAGCAACCAACTAACAAACTGTCCTGAAAATTTGTCCATCCTCACCCATCACACCCTATAGAAAGCCTAAACAGTATGCATCACACTTTGACGATGTAGCAGTCAGTATGCATCACACTTTGATAGTGTAGCAGTCTGTATGGTTCAGTTTAGGCACTTTCTGGATGATTTCTGAGATGGAACTTTTAGGGAATGATGTATTCAGATGACTAAGTCTCTTTAGGGTATGAAACAAATCTTTTATGGGTTGAGGAGCCCTAATATATCGCCATATAAGTTTGGGGTTGATGTGCCCAAATATGTCTGTAACAGTTTCCCCCTAAAGCATGAGGTCATAAATATTCATTTCAGGTGAAATGCTTTATCATGAGGATCTGAAGTTTCGAATTGGAAGGTGACCTGCATAAGTTACAATACAATAAATCATCATAATATGATTTTTCATGATCTAGCTAAGGGAGGCATTCCCATGCTCAGCTTTATAAATTTTCATTTCATGTACATAGATCAGATAGTCATCTGCAGATACAAACTGGTGATTCTACAGATATAGAGTCATCATCCATGATTAGGATGACCATCTATGTAGAGCCTTTGTACATTTTATGTTTTGTGTTCTTGAATATATCACAGCCCGGATGGATGAAACTAGATCCGGGGTCTTTGAACTCATTCAATCTTCACTCGATGTACAAGTCAAACCATGTGAAGAGATGTTCTGAAGTTGAACATGGAAAGACATCGCCTGATTACCAGCCAATGATGTGAGTTGTTAACATACACGAGAGGAATCAAAAATAATGATAATGATCCTCAAGGTACTACATTACAATTCATGTGGTGTGAATACATGATTCGATGTCGAAAACCATGCAAAATATTTCAGTCAAAGGCCATTGATGTCAACCTGTCGCCAGAAGTGAGAAACTTGCCATTGATGTAAACAAGCTTCAAAGCACTGGAAGGGTGTTTCTATGTCAACTTCTTAGATAATGAGCTGATGTTGACAAGAAGTGACTCGTCATAGGAGGGCCTCGATGTATCCCACATCTACGACACGAAACGAAGAAAATGATTTCTAGAGGTGAAAATGAACTGATGACACAAGGTTCAGGAATGGTGGTCATGAAAATATGAAGGTTGGAGGTATTGTAATGTATGGGACATTTAAATGGATGACATATCAACTGGATGACTTCTCTTGAACATGTCAGCAACACTAGATGAATTGGTAGCATTAACCCCAAAAGATGGATGGTATGATGACCGGTGAACGGAATAACCCAACCCAACTGAATCATGGAGATGAAGTGAAAGTGTCATGTTCAAGAGCGACTTGCTACCATAAACTCTTCAAGATTTTTTCCCTTTTTCCCAGTCATTGCTGACCAGTACCTCTTTCTTTTGTCAAGCTTGAGGAGGATAACATATGCTTGTTCTATAAATCGCCCTTCAGGCAAACTCGTTGCTATTTGATGTTTTAATGAGTCTAGGGACAGTGAAACTCAGTCTCGTCTAGATACACAAGTTTGTCGCTATTATTTTAACGAGTTTAACGACAAGGATAACTCTGTCCTTTTCATATTTAGAGGGTTTGAAAAAGGGATGAAAAGAAAACTCCATAAGTTCTTTTTCGTAAAGTAATCCCTCAGGTCTGAAAAATGATAAAAAATACAGGAGGGAGGACATTTCCAGTACTTTAATGAGCCAGAAAAGACAAGAGCTTGACACTATTTTCATGTTTAATGAGTCTGAAAAGGGTTTAAAGAGGACTCTATAGTTTTCTTTTCATTTTTGAATCAAAGCTCGAAAAGAAGAAAAAAAGTTTTCTTGGTGGTCAAAAATGCTCAATTCACCGTTTATCACATCAGATTCTGTCGACAGTTTTTCAACCTACTCAAGACTCCATCAAATTGATTAAAAATACATATTTATGGATGAAAAATGAACTAATACTAACATTTACTTGAAGTACATGGAAAAGTAAACATAAAAAGTAGTTTTAACATTTCATTTCAAATTTTGGATTTGGAGCTCTGAAGCAGTTTTCCCCCTCAAATTTCACCAGTCAATTATGAGAGATTTTGTGGACCACTTTCCGTGCCGTTAGGACCAGGTAGGAGCTATCCTTAAGCTCTTCATTTTCATTCCATATTTTTTCAATTCTATGCAAGTTCTCTCACATTTCTGGGCCCTAGGGGTTTGAATATTTTTCTCTCCAATCATCGCACTTTGCCTATATTGAAAAGTGTGATGCATACTAGGCTTCCAATAGGAAAAATAGTATGCATCTCACCTTGCTGAAAGGCTAGGTGCGATGGGCACAGAAGGGCAAGGTTGTACAGTGTTTTTCATCAAATTTTGAATTGATTTTTGCTCAAAAAAGGATCCTAACTCACCTAATGTTTAAATTTCAGATATTTGTTGAATCAAGATGGTCATTTCATGGCAAGAACGAGAACATGAAGAGGAGGATATGATTGCTTTACATGACCAGGGCATAGTGGATGCATTAAGGAATTTTGGTTTACTGAAGTTTTTCTGCATATCGAGCATGAGACAATAGATTAGTTTGTTGCAGTATCTTCTTCATGCTTGGGATCCTATTAACCAGGTATTCCAGATCAGGGGTAAATCCATTCCTTTCACGATCGAGGATATTTATTTTCTAATGGGTTTGTTGAGGCGTGACATCCCTCTTTCACTCTCAAGATTTGCTCGTGGGAGCGAATCAGTGAAATATTACATTCTTCAGTTCTGCAGGGATGAATCTTAACCCAACAGAGATGGTAAGATTAATATCTGGGATGTTATTGATCATCCTTTGAGGACCATTCTATTTACCCTTTCTAGATTGGCTGGCAGTGCTGCCTTACACTTAGCGAACAGATCCTACATGCAGTATGCCTTAGAGTGCCTGGAACCGAAGGTGTTCAACTGGTGTGAGGCAATACTTCCTATCATAAAGTTCAACTGTCGAAAGTAAAGACTGGAAGAACCATGAATTTTTGTTATGGATCCATTTTGACTGCTTTTTCTTTGGAAAGAATCCCACTGATGCAACCTCAAAACATTTCGCTGGGATTGCCTACACCAAGAGAACCACAGATGCAGAGATGGGTGGACCTTATGGCTAGGCATGTTGGCCAGTCACAGGTCTCCTTCTCATCTACCTTCTTTGAGTGGTTCGACCGCCAGGAGATGGTGTTTGCAGAGTATCCATATGTAGGGATGGATTTCCGAGGCGATCCGGATTTGGCATTACCAGTCGGTGAGAAGTGGAGTGCTATAGGTAAAATGATTTGACCACATCTTTTATTTTTAGTTTTCTATGGTTTTTGTGTTTTTGATTATTACCAAGACTAAACGAACTCACATGTGGATGCAGATATTGGACCAGTATGACCAGCGACACGCCCATGAGAGGAAGATGCTCTAGTGGGGGAAGTTGTACAGAGGGCAGTCCTTAGAGATTTGGATATAGCGGAGACCCTTGTACAATTGCAGGATCAAGTAGAGGGCTTGACCGTTGGCATTCCAGATGTCCGGACTGATGAGTTACCCATGAAGTTGCAGAGCCATACCATTGCTGTACCGAGTCATTGGACGAGGCTCCTGTGCATGATAGCACATGCAGTGACCTGTTATCATCAGCAGCACTAGTCTAGGACGTTTTTCTGCATTCATTTTGAGTTACTGGGGTTAGATGACCAATTTTGTCTTGGATACAAAATATTTGTGAAAACTTTAAACAGCTATCTATTTTGAATTTTGGAGTTTTATTTTGGCTATGTGATGAAATCCTAATGAAAATGTTGATGTGAAATGCCTTCTTTATATATGCTACAAATGTCTATTTAACACATAGTTTGCTAATGAATCAGTCAATGTGCTACAAATCTCTATTTAACACACAGTTTGCTAACGAATCAGTCAACATGTTTAAGTTTTTAGAAATGTGTTGATATTGAATGAAATCAAAATGTCTTTCCAAAATCCTAACTCTTAGGAACATGTGATGAATAGCTGGGTTTCAAACGGAATAAATTCTAGTAAGTTGTAGAATGACAAGTTCTAAATCTGGCCTGACAATGATTCGGCATATGCCATGTGAAATGGCATCAGAGAGGAGTTTAGTGTTATACTCAATGATGTTGTTTGTCGATCGACCAATACATATCCCCCTGAAACTCATTAACTCACTGCTTGGAGGGAAGATGGCCTAGGCTGCAGAAGATAGGTTCTACGTGCTACGACTAGCTCCATCGGCATATCCAACAAATGGTTCCAAAATGTTTGACATCTGCAACAAATTTGAAGTGGATTACCCAACTAAAATGACAACTCTAAAAGAAAACACTCAAAAAATGCAAGTAAAGCATATGTACAATGAGTTTTACTACACTTAATCAAGCATAGTAATGTTTGAGATACAACCCATCTTGGGGCTGTGACAGTGGAATCCCATCATAATCGACTAGCTCGTAGGCTCCTTTTGTCAACACACGTTTAATGATGTAAGGGACCATCCATAATGGTTCAAATTTCCCTGCTCCTAATTTGTCAGAGTATTGATCGTAAAGAAAGACCAAGTCACCTTCTGAGAAGACATGAGGCTTAACATTTTTGTCATATTGTGCCTTGATGGATTTCTTATGTGCTTCATTAGCCTATGTGGCATCACGATGGGTTTCATCCGGATGGATAAATTCCAAGAAATGAGCTTCTTCTTCAGAAGTTTCGGGAAGCAGGTTGATTGCGAGCTTGAGGGATGAGATTTCACACTGAATTGGTAAGACTGCTTCTAGACCATGCACCAACTAAAAGGGCATAAATCTAGTCGCATTTCTCACTGAGGTCCGATATGCCCACAGAGCTGAGTACAGGATTAAATGCCAATTTCTCTTATGGACTCCAATCGTTCTTTACACCATGCGTTTAAGGACTTTTTTGATTGCCTCAACTTGTCTGTTAGCCTACAGATAATATGGAGTAGAACTATCATGGGATAGTCCTAATTTGGTAGTTAACTCAATCATCATGTGATTTCAAAAATGCGACCCATGATCTGTGACTATAACTTGTGGTACACCGAATATAGAAACTACATGATTGAAAAAAAGAGAGCAGTTGTTTCACCGCTATTGTTCAATGTAGGCATCACCTCGGTCCATTTCGTAAAGTAGTTGATAGCGACTATAATATACCCATGCCCCCCGTCCGAGGTGGGGTTACATGTCATGAAATCAATGCCCCATTTTGTAAATGGGCCAACAACAACTACTGAATGCAGTGGTGTAGGTGGTAATCTGGTTTTACGATCAAAAATCTAACAAGCGTGGCAACTTCTGACTACAAGTATGCAATCTTTGAATATGGTTGGCCAGAAGTAACCAGCTCATAAGATTTTTTGTTCAGTTACGTAACCAGGTAAATTCTCCCCACAAGCACCTAAATGACAATCATTCAAATCTCTTTCAGCCTCCTCATGCGTGAGGCACCTTCGTAAAATCTTATCAACATCACAACGATAAAGTGTATTACCAACGATCAAATAATCTTTGGTTTGGTATCAGATACGTCACTATTCAGAGTGAGAGGTGTTAGGCCTAAAAGCTTGGGTCTAGAGATATACCAATATATCCCCATACCACAGATCACTTGACGATATCAGAAATAGAGTATCGTCCACGATTGATGCTTCTGATGTTAAATCGTTGGAGGACGAGGGAAGGTCGCAAAGTAACTCTGCAAAGATGAGAGACTTCTTTGACTTGGATTTGATGAATTCAAGATCAAACTCCTGCAAGATGACTATCCATTTGGAATATTTTCCCCCCAGCAATTGACGTGACAAGATGTATGTCATAGGGTTGCAATCTGAAACAATAGTAGTTTTGCGAAGGAGAATATAATACCAAAATCTCTGTACTGCTTGAACGGCTGCTAAAGCCAATTTTTCAATATAGGAGTACTTACTTTCTGTATCATTGAGATTGTGACACAAATAATATATAGGATGCTCAATTTCATCTTCTTCTTGCACTAAAACCATACCAATGGTTGTATCTGTAGCGGCGAGATATAGGTAATAGTCTTTTTGATAGTTAGGGGCAATATTAATGATGCTTTTATTAGGGAATCTTTGAAAGCATCAAAGGAAGCTTGCGCAACCTGATCCCAATGGAAGGGTATCCCCTTCTTCAAAAGACGTGTATAACCTTTAGCAAGATCAGCATAATTTGGAATGAACCTCCTCAGAAAGTTAGCTTTCCCTTGGAGTCTCTAGATCTAAAGCAAATTTGAAGGTGGAGGCATGTCAAGAATTGCCTGAACCTTTAATGGATCGAGTTGAATTCCATCCTTAGAAACCAAAAAACCAAGCAGTCGACCAAAACCAACACAAAACACACATTTGTGCAGATTGAGTCTTATCTTGTAGTGTCAACAACGTAAAAATATGGCTCTCAAATGTTGTGGATGATCAGTCCGTTTTAACGAATGAGTAGGTAGATCGTCAAGAGATGGTTGAACTATGTTTTTGATGTCATGGAAAGCATAATTCATTGCCCTCTAAAATGTTGTCCCTGCATTCTTCAAACCGAAAGGTAATTTACGATATGCGAATGTGCCTTATGAACATATAAATGCAGTTTTTGATTGGTCCTGTGGGCAGATATTGATTTGATTGTATCCGGAAATTCCATCCATGAATGAAAAGATTTCGCATCCAGCACATTCATCAATAATTTGGTCAATAAAGGGTGTAGGATAGTTGTCCTTCAGACATGCTTGATTTACATCCCTATAATCAATGCATACTCTTATTTTTCCTTGTTTTTTCATTACAGGGACAATGTTCGATACCCAGTCAGTGAGAGGTATAGGGTAAATGAAGCCAGCACGCAAAAGTTTTTCAACCTTTGCTTTAATGGCAGCGGCTTTCTTTGGATGAACAGGTCGAAGTTGTTGTCGTACTAGTTTGACATCAGGAAACATCTTGATCTCATGTTCAACAATTCTCGAGTCAATGCTTGGCATTTCCTCATAAGACCATGTAAAGACATCTCTGAATTCACGAAAAAGAGCACAGTAATTTTCTAGTTCTAATGGAGAAAAGGATTTGCCAATGTGAATATTCTCTACAACATTGGGTTTGGTCAAAATATTAATGGAGATAGTCTCTTCAATGTTAGACAGATTTTGCTCGGAATCGACTGTATTTACAGAATTCATTAAAAAATCAACAATTGAAGGGTGATTGAGGTCTTTTGAATAATCTTCATTTTCATCTCGAAGGTGGGAACGATGATGATAATCTTCCCATGGCGTCTCTCCTATCATCATTGATCGGATGATTCCTTCATCTGTAGAATGTATACAAGACCAAGGATCAGAAGAGGTACCATATTCTAAAGACCTATCTACCCAAACAACTATCGAGTGCGGATTGGATTTTTCCGCACAAGCCCAATAGATTAATTGCTACAAAGATTCGATATGGCTTGGCAGCAACACCTCGCGATGATCATCACTCTCAAAATTGTTGGAACTTTTCTTAAACTTAGATGATGTAGAAGAGATCATGTTGCAGGTTTCCACTGTGGCTACTTCTGCGAAACCAGATGGAATGACACTAAGCAATCCCCATGGATGACTCATACCCTTGCAAACATCTATAAAAGGATCTCCCATTCAAGAGATCAGAAGGCTAAATTGTTGTGAATTGCAAGCAAGTGCTACTAGTTTTAGTATTGAGGAGAGAGCATTGTATTCTTGTTGGTGTGTTCTTGCTAATTCATGAGGTGAAGAAGGATTGATGCTGGGAGGATGGCACTGGATCAAACAACTGGGTTGTAATTCCCCTTATTATTAATAAAGTTCTTTAGGATTTTTCCCAATTGATTATGTAATTGTGAATGCTTTCATTTGTTCATTATATATCTGATTCTATAATGTTTATGCTGTAATAGATCACGATGCTTTGATAGTTTTTTTTTGTTGTACTTGTGCAGGTACTCTCCACTCATGTTATGTACAAGGAGGAGTTATGGGATCTACCAAAGGAGAGGGATATCAGGCAAGGGATCAAGCGAAAGTTCCAGGTTGGTTTCTACAACATTTCTCTTATCTATTACACATAGGAAAGATCATTGAATTGCTTTAAACTGTTGTTTCTAGGGTAGCTGCCAAACCTAGATGGTTAGTCGTTCAACAAGACACTAATTTTCCCAGAAACAAATTGCTGACTCCACTGGGGAGGGGAATTGGATATGTTTTCCTAATTCCCTTGTTCGTCCTTGGGCACATTCAGAGATGCAAGTGGCACAGGCAAAGCTTCTAGAAGATTCCATGAGCAACCAACTAACAAATTGTCTCGGAAATTTGTCCATCCTTGCCCATTGCACCCTATAGAAGGCCTAAACAGTATGCATCACACTTTGACAGTGTAGCAATTAGTATGCATTGCACTTTGATAGTGTAGCAGTCAATATGGTTCAGTTTAGGCACTTTCGGGATGATTTCTGAGATGGAACTTCTAGGGAATGATGTATTCAGATGACTAAGTTTATTTAGCGTATGAAAAAACTCTTTTAGGGGTTGATGAGCCCTAATATATTGCTATATAATTTTGGGGTTGATGTTCCCAAATATGTCTATAACAGTAGTACTGGCAGAAAAACTGAAGGAA
Source organism: Pinus tabuliformis (assembly GCA_031772625.1). NCBI lineage: Eukaryota > Viridiplantae > Streptophyta > Pinopsida > Pinales > Pinaceae > Pinus > Pinus tabuliformis. The sequence goes on along the minus strand of CM062810.1, from coordinate 541,385,484 downwards.
CTAACAAGTGAACCAAGATGCTGAGACAACCCGAGGTTGTCACGGACCATAGATGGTACATTTATACACCATGGGAATAAATGAGCTGAAGTTGACCATGTACGAAATCATTTGATTACCAATCATTCATGTATATGATTAACAAACACAAGACAACTCACAAATAATGATGATGAGAGTCAAGGTACCCCAGTGCAATCTAACAAGTGTGAATAAATGAATTGAAGTGGAACACTTGAGAGAATCTATAAATCAAGATACATTGATTTATTCTCACTGTCGATACCGAAGGAATATGCCACTAATGACTACAAACCCTAAGGTACTGAAAAAATGACTCTATATCTTGTTCCGATCGTAATTTGTTGGAGTTGATGGGAAAATATCTGCTAGAAGGAAGGCATGAAGGTATCCCACATTAACTAACGCGAGGGTAACCTACATGCCAATAATTTGGAAGAACTTAGAAAAAAAGAGATGAGGTAACCATTCTAAAGTACATTTCTGCCATACAAAAGATGTGGCTAATGCATGGCAGAAATCCTCTGAACTAACCAATAATGAGAGATGACACAGAGGCGAGGAACCACCAATATGGTCAAACGTAAACCAATGTACTACATGAATCAGAATCTGTGATAATGTAAGCTGACATCAAACACAAGGGAAACCACTCAGTCAAAGACCCATGACACTGATCGATGTTGAGCACAAGGTCACATATCAACGATGTAAATAGGTCTAGGGTGTAGTTCTAGGCCTACTCTCAAAGAAATTTGTTACATTGGAGAAGAGTAGACCCACGAGCAAGAAGTGAATGGAGAACTTCTTAACTAGCATGAGCAAGGGATCAAATAATTGATGTGATATAGAAAATAACTTGATAGAATGAGTATGGTAGACTAAAAATGAGTGAAGGCACACCACAAAATGTTCGACATAGGTTGACTTCCCTTGAACAAAAGCACGAATCAATTGTGACTATATGGAAGCATAACATAAATTTGTATAACTTTCAATGCAAGAGGCATTAAAAAACTCTCCATATGATTGGAAGAGATAAACCACCAAAGGAGGACTGACTCAAGAACAATGTTATGGCTCTCCTAAATTAAAATCAAGTCCCATCCTAATGGAGGAAAGACTTATTTTTAGTGCTTTATTCAATGGAAATATAATTGACTCTTGCTACTGTCAAATATAGAAGTAAATGTCCCGTTCCTACTCTTTTTGGAATCTATAACTTTTTTGCCTTTTTCATATTTAAATCTTTAAAAAGAATAAAATAATTCTTATAGTACAATGGAAAGAACGAGTGTTAAATGCAGGTGTGCTAGTTCTTGGGACTAGAACATTCTGATGCTCAATGCAAGGTGGCAAAAACTAGTCGTCAACACTCAAGGGAATGATCTTTCCACAGATAAAAGGTGTCAAGTCACAAAGGCTAATGAATGCATGGTTTGAAATTGCATAAAGGTCATGGTCAAAAGTGGCTTATACATGAGTTGAAATGAAGACGGCTTAAGGCCAAAAGGGTACAAGTAGTAAATATGAAATGCAGCGTACAACTTAACACATGGTAGCCTCTAGAGTATAAATGAATAATACTAGCTAAGAAGAAGATAAATGACGCTTCATCGCAAAGTTATGGCAAGAATAAAAAGGACTCCTGAGCCTAAGCAATTCTTGCAGCATGTGGAACATATGCTAGTGAGGATCTAAATAGGAAACCCATGTAAGGAATGGCTCTACCACTATGTTATAGTTTTATAAGATAGCAAGTGAAAGTCATTTGAAAACTACAACATAATGGCATCGACCCTATGGAAAAATATCGTAGTATGAGGTTAAGATGCATAATGCAGTGGCAAAAGTTATATGTCCTAATCTATATTCCAGTGACAAAAATGATACCTACCATGATAGGTCCATGATCGTGGAGTCAAAGTGATGAAAAAATGTCACAAAGTCTTCATTTACCCTAGTAAACAACCCCCCACAACACTTCAAGCCAAAAGTTAAAAAGTTTATGAAATAATAAAATTTAAATATTATGAACTTTCTAAAAGTGATTTTTTTAAATTTTTAATATAAAAAGACATTTCAACCCACCAAAATTCATTTTAACTTGAAAGTGTTGAGAGCTTGAGAGCTTAGGAGAAAATTTTTGGCGAGTCCACTTCATGATTTCATCCACCAATTCATTAACCAAAGGCTTTGTTAGGGTCCCACCCTAACCCCCTTATTTATGTAATGGGATCACGTCATAGTCAAGAGTCAATAAAGCCCATATTAATAATTGTAAGTGGTTAATCTACAATTAATGACGGAACCACAGTTAGTTGCAAATGGGTCGTAGTATTAGATAGATGGTATTAATAAAACCAACGCTATTGGTCCGTGGTATTGCATGTATGAGTCATATATAAAGGATAGAGACTTCGTGCGAGGAGCATCATGTCTTATTTTGTAATCGAGCTCTGCTCTATTGGAGGTTGCCCCTTCGAAGAGGCAAGTGAACATTACTCTCTGAATAATAAAATCATTGCTATTCTGTGTTTTGGGTATCTTTTCTTCGCATATTCTGTATTTGGGTATCATTTTGCAGGTTAAGAGCATAACAAGTGGTATCAGAGCACTTTCCAGGGCCAGTGGGATCTCCATTTCTTAGCAAATTTTTTTTTTGGCTAGAGACGTGTTCCAGCGTCTTTAAACCACGGGATTTGTCGTTGAGCGCATAAACCTGCGGATTTGGGGAGGCATGCACGCAGGAAATACAAGAGGTGGTCACGTCTGTTGGACTCCCTTGTAGTCCCTGTGGGTACCCCTTCGAGTAGTAGTGCATTAGACAGAACCGCGCACGGACTGTCTTCCACGTACCCTCTGGGTATATCAGAAGTCCCCTAGGCTCCCTTGAAACCTCGCCATAGATAAACCGTCGGCCGTCTTGTGCCTACAGTACACCGAGAACAGCACTCAGAGAGATTACTCACCCGTATGATAGGGTAGTCGGGTTGTACGGCTAAGGGTACGGTTGATCCTCCTTAGTTAGAGCCCTAAAACATTGGGCCGAGTACTACTGCGAGACCCTTATGTATATTGCGATCTGTAGCACCTGACACTCCGTCTCGAGTTTGCAGATCAACCATTCCGATCTATTAGATCCATCAGATCCACAGAAGCAGTCTGTTCTACCACCCAGAGCTATCAAATCCACCATTCTGATCTCTCAGATCCACTAGATCAAAGTCATTGTGAAGGGTTCCTATACCGGGGTATAATTTTCGTAGGACTTTTGGCCGCATTGACATTTTTAGGATCTGGCGACTGCAGTATTGATAAGGGGTGCTTATTGGTGGTCTAGCCCATCAGAATCAGGATGACGAGCTGAGCATGGTGGTACCATTCACTTCTTAGTGGAAATTGCTTTTTAGGCGGTCCCAATTTTCAAAAAATTAGGTTGGTGTATGGTAGAAACTAGAGCTCAAGCGATGGCCAATGAAAGGATGGACAAAATTGAAGAATCAGTGCAAACCTTCCACATTCAGCTTAGCGGACTATGTAGCATGGTCGAGAAAATAATCCCGAAGGGCAAGGAGCAAGCCCACGAGGAGGAATATAATGGCAATGGACACAATGAGGGTGAGTCTAGCCACTCTCCTCACGTCTGGCACACCCACCCACAACCCAGTCAGTGACTTCCAAAGTTGGATATGCATAAATTTGACGGTTCGCACCCGTCGGCATGGATAACACAAATGGAGTAGTATTTCAAACTAAATCACATCTTAGATGATGAGACTCAACTTATGCTGGGGAGCATGTACTTGGACAATGAAAGGTGGCAATGGTGGGAATGGCATCAACGTTGCACTGGACCTTTTAGGACTTGGACCAAATTCACCAAAGCTCTTCAAGACCGCTTTGACCAGGAATCATCTTTTTTGGGTCGTCTTACTAAGCTCCGATAGACTGGTACAGTGGATGAATATATTACAGCTTTTGAAGCCTTATCCTTCCGCACTTGGGGTCTCTCAGATGTGTTCTACACGGAATGTTTTATTAGCGGTCTTAAAGAAGCCATCAAAGCTCAAGTCCTATTGCACCACCCTCCCACATGGATGGAGGCTTGCAAGGTAGCTCGTAACGTGGAACGTGCATTAGCATCCCAATACAGTCGCCCAAATTTCTCCGCTAAAGGTCGCCCCCCACAGGCTCACAACACGACTCAAACACTTAAGGTCCGAAAGGTGTCCCCTGCGGAAATGACCGACAGAAGAAAGCAAGGACTATGTTACTACTGTGATGAAAAATACTCCCCAGGTCATAAATGCAAGGACCCAAATTTTTTCAAATTGATGCCACTGACTATAGCTCAACAGAGGAAGATCCACCACTTAAGGAACATAAGCTGCTAGAAGAAGACAACCAAAAGGACAATGTCTCTGACGAACCAGTTATTTCGTTGCATGCTTTGGCAAGGATTTCTTCCCCTCAAACTCTCAAAATCAGAGATTTTATTAAACATCGCCCAGTAGTAGTCTTGATTGATAGTGGAAGTACACATAATTTCATCCATCAAAAATTCGCAGAAGCAATGCATTGTTTTGTACGAGTAGTTTCTAACTTCCAAGCTCAAATTGCGGATGGAGGCACAATGAAATGTGAAGGCCGCTGTGAAAATGTCAAACTTCAAATGGGGCATTATCAGTTGAAAACCCACATGTTTGCCATACACATGGGGGGTTGCGACATTGTCCTCGGCGCTGAATGGCTCCGCACTCTTGGGCCAATCACAATGGATTTCCAGGAGTTATATATGAGTTTTAAGTAGAACAACTACACACATACCCTCCGTGGACTCCAGGCGGGAGCCCCCTCTATCATCAGCTCGCATAGGATGGAAAAATTGTTAAAAAAGGGCAATCATGGAGTTGTAGCTCAATTTAATGCCATCCAGGCAGTTGAAACCAAGCCTTTGCCAATTCATCCTGAGATGCAACAGATTTTAAATAACCATCTTCCGGTCTTTAACAAGCCTCATGAGCTTCCACCTTCACGAGGGGAACATGATCATAGCATCACCTTGGTTCCAAGGGCCCAACCCCAAAATGTGTGCCCATACAGATATCTGTTCACCCAAAAGAATGAAATAGAAAAAATCATCAAGGAACTTTTGGAAGCAAGTGTCATTCGTCCCAGCATTAGTCCTTATTCATCCCCAGTGGTCATGGTGCTCAAGAAAGATGGGGAGTGGTGGATGTGTCCTGACCTCAGGGCCCTCAATAAGTTGACAGTCAAAGATAAATTTCCCATCCTAGTGGTTGATGTTTTTCTAGATGAACTCAATGGGGCTCAATTCTTCACTAAGTTGGATCTTCGCTCAGGCTACCACCAAATTCGCATGAAGGAAGTTGACATTCCCAAGACTGCTTTCAGAACTCATGAAGGCAATTATGAATTCCTGGTCATGCCATTTGGTCTTTGTAATGCCCCCTCTACTTTTCATAGCCTTATGAACCACATTCTCAAACCATATCTCAGGAAATTTGTCCTTGTCTTCTTCAATGACATCCTCATCTATAGTTGCACTTGAGCCGCACATCTTCAGCATGTAGATCTACTCTTGCAACTGCTCCGCAAGCATAAATTATTTGTCAAGATGTCCAAGTGTTCATTTGGCATGGCAGAAGTAGAGTATTTGGGCCACATTGTGGGGCATGATGGTGTCAAGGTGGACCCCAAAAAGATCCAGGCAATGCAGGAATGTCCTCAACCTAAGACCTTGAAGAGCTTGAGAGGATTTTTGGGTCTCACAGGCTATTATCATAAATTTGTCCGCAACTATGGTCACATAGCGAAGCCCCTCACCCAACTCCTAAAGAAAAATTAATTCTTCTAGAATGAGGAAGCACAAAAGGCCTTTACGGCTCTAAAAAATTCCATGTGTTCCACTCCAGTCTTAGCACTACCTGACTTCACCAAATCTTTTGTCATTGAATGTGATGCTTCGGGTACAGGTATTGGGGTGGTCTTAATGCAGGAAGGGCGACCGTTGGCCTTCACAAGCCAACAACTAAGTGGGAGGAATCTGGGCGAATCTACCTACGAGAAGGAAATTATGGCCATCTTACATGCAATTGAGACCTGGCGACCTTACTTATTTGAGCGACGTTTCCAAATCCGCACAGATCATCACAGTCTTAAATATTTTTTGGAGCAACGCCTATCCTCCCCACAACAAAATAAATGGCTCGCCAAAATGCTGGAATATGATTATGAGATCATTTACAAGAAAGGGAAAGACAATAGTGTAGCATATTCATTATCTCGCCAATTTGAGGAGGAAAGTACTCTGCTAGCAATTTCCCTCCCCATTCCAGAATGGATTGAAGAGGCTCGCAGGGAATGGTTTTCACACCCCGAGCTCTCCCAACTCATTTCTCAATTGCAGGTAGATCCAAATTCCACCAAGGGCTAGTCGTGGCAGGATGATATTCTTCGCTACAAGGACCGAGTCGTAATATCACCAACATCCACCCTCAAAAGTCGCATTTTGGCAGAATTGCACTCAACTCCCACTGCAGGACATTCAGGCTTTCAGAAGAAGTATGCTCACACCAGAAGATCGTTTTTTTTTACAGGCATGAAAAAGGACATCCTTACTTTCGTAGCAGAATGCGATGTCTGTCAACGCCACAAAGGGGAAACCGTCAACACAGCAGGAACATTACAACCATTGCGCATTCCGGCATCAATTTGGACGAAGGTTTCTATGGATTTCATTACAGGTCTTCCAAAGTAAGGGAACAAGTCAATCATCATGGTGGTTGTGGACCGATTGTCGAAGTATGCTCATTTCTACGCCCTACCCCACCCATTTACACCAACTTTGGTCGCTCAATATTTCATGGATCATATCTTTAAATTGCATGGCATGCCCACTTCTATTGTGTCCGACCGCGACGCGATCTTCACCAGTAATTTTTGGCAGGAACTCTTTAGGATACAAGGCACTCAACTAAAACTCAATACTTCCTGTCATCCGCAAACAGATGGTCAAACCAAAGCTGTCAATAAATGTCTAGAAACCTACCTTAGGTGTTTCACTTCAGAAAAGCAACACCTTTGGGTGCAGTGGTTACCTCTGGCTGAATGGTGGTATAACTCCAACTACCATGCCACCACCAAAATGACTCCCTATGAAGCAATATATGGTCAACTCCCTCCTTCACCTACTTCGTATCTCAAGGGGTGCTCAAAAGTACAAGCAGTGGATCAACTCCTACAACACCGTGCAACCATGCTCGCCCATCTTCGAGAGAATCTTCATCAAGCTCAGAACCGCATGAAGCAACAAGTAGACCAACATCACTCTGAGCGCCAATTTCAAGAAGGGGATCAGGTCTTTTTACGGCTACAACCATATAAGCAAACATCACTCAAAGACAAGGGGTATCAGAAACTATCTCCCAAATTCTATGGACCATATCAAGTACTTCGACGCATTGGAGAAGTAGCTTACAAGTTGGCCTTGCCACCTACTGCAAAAATCCATCCAGTTTTCCATGTCTCATGCCTCAAGAAAGTGATTGGGAACAATTGCAGAATTCAGACCAGTCTACCTGAATTGGACGAAGAAGGGTCCATCTGGCTTCAACATGAACAGGTCCTAGACACACAAGACAAGCAACTGCGCGACTGCATGATTAAGGAAGTCCTCGTCAAATGGAAAGACACCTCTCCGGAAGATGCAACTTGGGAACCAACCACTATTCTTCAGCAGTTTCCACAGCTTCAACCTTGAGGACAAGGCTAGTCTTAAGGGGGAGGGCATGTTAGGGTGCCACCCTAACCCCCTTATTTATGTAATGGGATCAAGTCATAGTCAAGAGTCAATAAAGCCCATATTAATAATTGTAAGTGGTTAATCCGCAATTAATGACGGAACCACAGTTAGTTGCAAATGGGTCGTAGTATTAGATAGATGGTATTAATAAAACCCACGGTATTGGTCTGTGGTATTGCATGTATGAGTCATATATAAAGGATAGAGACTCCCTGCGATGAGCATCGTGTCTTATTTTGTAATCAAGCTCTACTCTATTGGAGGCTGCCCCCTCGAAGAGGCAAGTGAACATTGCTCTCTGAATAATAAAATCATTGCTATTCTGTGTTCTGGGTATCTTTTCTTCGCATATTCTATATTTGGGTATCATTTTGCAGGTTAAGAGCATAACAAGCCTCCAGGTAATTCTAAATCCATAATGTCATCTAATTTGTGCATTTTGAATAGATTCAATCAACTTTTCACCGAAGAAATTTTAATTTTAAATTTTTCTTTGTGTGTACATGGGTTGACCATTTGAAAATTTCTTATAAAAATAGCTACATGTCGGTTTCCAAAGGAAAAGATGTGTGTAAATGTGACTTTCACTTAAAGAGGTTGCATAAGCATAGAAAAATTTAAAAATTCTTAGTTTTAATGGATGACTATTATTAAATTTGTAGGATGGAAATTGTTTGGAAGGAGAGGGAGCATATTGAAGTTCAAAATGAAGTTTTAGAGGATCCCATGGAAATCGCCGCATTAATAAGATTTGGGTTTATCAATTTTGTAGGTTTTAACCTTGTACAGAAATTACCTACATACGAATTGTAAAACACAAAAAATAAACAATGTGAGAGCATAACATAAAACACATATACATAGAGATTTTCCCCTAGATCCCAAATCCGGGACTACTAGCTTGATTTTTCATTATGTTCCTTTCAATGTTACAATAAATATTTATACATGTCGAAGCATCCAATACCATGGACCGAAAAACCATCTTGTCCTAGACCATGTGCGAAAAATCATGCATAAAACCATAGGTAGGTCCACCCAACCTAATATAGGGTCCAAAAACAAAATTTTCCAGGGTGGTGCCCCTGACCCCATAGAGTGGGGTTACATGCACCCCTCAAATCCCCTGTGACTCCACCTACACAATTGGTACAATGAAGGGGGGGCCTGCCCTCCTTCTAACCCCCTAGTTAACTACGTGGGCTAGTCATGGAAAGAATGTAACACAACCCAACATTCTCCCACTTTTTTTTTTCCTTCCTTAGAGGGCCACAAGAGAGCTTAGTCATTTATCTAGCCTTGCAATGCCCATTGTTTCTCTACACCAAGAGAAATTCTCAAAGCTCACAGATTTTGTCAATGCATCTGCAATATTATTCAAAGTGTCCACCTTTACCAGCAACATCTTTTTTTCTTCTATCATATCCCTCACAAAGTGATACTAAACATCAATGTGCTTTGTCTTTGAATGATATGCAGGGTTCTTTGCTAAAAAAATGTACTTTGGCTACCACAGTCTATCCTTATAGCTCCCAATACTAACCCCATAGTTGAACACAATATCTACAACCAAATGTCTTCCTTTCTTGCATGAGTGGCTGCCATGTATTCTGCCTCTGTAGTTGATAGTGCCACTATAGATTTTTTCTTACTCATCCAACTGACTGCACCTCCAAATAGGTTAAACACATACCCACTTGTAGATCTTCTATGATCCAGATCTCTAACCTAGTCTGCATCAAAAAAGCCATGAATATTGAACACTTTGTCCAATCCTTGTCTTCCTTGGTAACACAAACCATAATCACTAGTGCCACGCAAATACCTGAAAACCTGCTTCACTACTATCCAATGCTCTTTCCCTGGTTTTGACATAAACCTGCTCAATGCTCTTATTTCATGTGCAATGTATGGTCTAGTACAGACCATCGTATACATCAGGCTATTGGCTACACTTGCATATGGAACACGGGACCTGTCCTCTTCCTCTTCTTGTGTCTTCGGACACTTTTCAATAGATAACCTCACACCTATAACAATAGGAACCTTCATTGGTTTACTATCCTACATATTAAATCTTTGCAGTATTGTCTCGACATACTTCCTTTGGTTTAACTAGAGCTTCCTCTTTTCCTGGTCTCTTTTAGTTTCCATGCCCAAAATATAGTTTGCAGCACCAAGATCTTTCATGTCAAATTTGGAGGACAATCGGGTCTTCAAATCCTGGATAATTTTTTTGTCATTTCCAACCAGCAACATATCATCCACATACAAGACCAGATAAATAACACGGTCTCCAATTAATTTAAAATAAACACAGTGATCTGTTTTGCTTCTAGTGAAGCCAAGTCCCTGTATAAATGTATCAAATTTCTGATACCACATCCTCGGTGAATATTTTAACTGATACAAAGACTTCTTTAACTTGCATACTAGTTATTTCTTACCCTTCACTGCAAAGCCTTCAGGTTGCTTCATGTAGATCTCCTCTTCTAGATCCCCATGAAGATATGTTGTCTTCACATCCATCTATTCTACCTCAAAATCAAAAGTAGCAGAAACAGATAAAAGTAATCTAATAGAAGTTACCTTGGCAACAAAAGAAAAAATATCACCAAAATCACTTCCCGACACCTGGGAATAACCTTTTGCTACCAACCAAGCTTTGTATTTCTCCACCTTTCCTTATACATTTGTCTTCTTCATGAACACCCATTTGCTTCCAATGGGTTTCCTTCCAGCTAGCAACTCCACCAGATCCCAAGCCTCATTTTTATGCAAAGATTCCATTTCATCAACCATGGCCTCTTTCCAGAGTTTTCTATCCTCTGAATCTACTGCTTCCTTCACAGTTCTAGGATCATCATCAGTAACAGATAAAGAAAAATTTGAACACAAAGCAGATGGACTATACCTTTCTGGCTACCTTCTTTCTTGAACTCATCTTCTCACACCTGGAGTTTGTGGCTCTTCATCTTCTGATTCTTCCTCTGCTATAGAGTCTGATTCTTCCTCCTTAAGCTCAAACTCTATTTTTTCAGGTTCCTTTGGTTGGAATTCATGTTTAATAACATATTTCACATCTCTGAACACCACATCTCAACTGTACACAACCTTGCTTGTTACTGGGTTCCAAAGATTATAACCCTTTAAACCATCCTTATACCCAAAAAAGATGAACTTTTCAAATTTACTATCCAACTTGTTTCATTTCTCCTTTGGAACATGTACATATGCATCACATCCAAATACCCTCATATGTGAAAGAGAGGGTTTCTTACTAGTCCATACTTATTGTGTATTTTTATCCTCCAACATTGATGAAAGTGATCTATTGACCAGGTAACATGTTGTCTCCATCGCCTCTGCCCAGAATTCTTGTCCTACCCAAACACCATTGAGCATGTTTCTTGCCCTTTCCATCAACGTCTTGTTCATTCTTTTTTCAACTCCATTTTGCTTAGGCGTATATGGAGTAGTCTTCTATCATGCTATACCATACTTCTTATAGAATTCTTTAAGTTCCTTACTACAAAACTCTCAACCGTTATCTGTCCTCAACACCTTTATCTTCTTCTCTATTTGGTTTTCCACCAGAGCCTTAAATTCTTTAAACCTGTCAACGACTTCAAATTTCTTCTCAAGGAAATATATTCATATATTCCTTGAGAAGTAATCTATAAATGATACATAGTACACAAGCTTACCCAGTGATGGAACCTTCACACGTCCACGCACATCACTATGCACAAGCTCTAATATTTGTTTCACCCTCTTACCACTAGAGGGGAAAGTCACCCGATTTTGATTCCCATATACACAATTTTCACAGAAATAAAAATACAGAGAGCTATTACTCATGCCTTCTACCATACCTTTACCATGAAGTATTTGAAAGCCCTTCTCTCCAATATGTCCAAGCCTTTGATGCCACAACATGGTCTTCTCTCTAGAGACCACTAGATTTTCTGCTACACTTTCTAGAACCACAGAACTGTTGCACCCATCAACAACAGTGCTACATTGCAACTTGTACAGAGTTCCAATTCGAACTCCCCACATAAGTACCAGTGCCCCTTGGACCATCTTTCAATTATCCTTCGTGAACACTATTTTTACACCTGCATCATCCAACTTGCTTACAAAAATCAGATTTCTGGCTCATGCAAGAATATGCAGAACATTCGAAAGTGTTCTAACCCTTCCACCTTGCAACTTCAACTTTACTTTTCCATGACCAGTGATTCTAGCCTTCCTGTCATCCCCTAAGAAGACATCACCACCATCATACTTCTCATACTCACCGGACCACTCTTTATGGGGAGTGAAGTGAAAGGATGCACCTGAGTTAATCAACCATGCCTCATGATCTACATGTGTACTTGAAGAAGACAAGTACACATCCCCACCTTCATCTTAGGTGATTTTCACCTCTGCAAAAGGAGCATCATCAGATCCCTTTCCTTTATCAGGAGCTTATGATTTACAGTCCCTTTTGTAGTGCCCTTCCTTTCTGCATTTCCAGCACACCACCTTTACAGGTTTTGCTGGAGATTTAGATCTACCTCTAGATTTAGATCTCCCACTCGATGACTTTTTTTTTTTTTTTTTGTTCCGGGACTGTCCTCGTACAGATAAGGCATCACCATTTAGGCTCTCCATATTTTTCCATCTCATCTCCTTCGTCAGAAAGGATGAGACTATTTCATCAAACTGCAAGGCAGTTGCATTGCTACCTATTGCAATAACCAAACTATCCCATGAATCTGGTACAGAACACACCAAACTGATGTGCTTATCTTCATCTGAAATTTTAATATCAACAGATAATAACCGACTTACCACAGTATTAAATGCATTTAGATGCTCTGTCACCGAGTCTCCATCTTTCATCCTCAGTTTATACAGTTTTTTCTGCGGGAACAATTTATTCACCAGAGACTTAGATTGGTACGAAGTCCCTAACTTGTCCAACAAAGCCTTCATCGTAGCTTCCCCTGATACATTCAACAATACTAAATCTAAGACACACAATCACATTGTGCTCTTAACCTTCCGATCCAACTTCTTCCATTCTTCATTAGACACTCTCATTGGTTTAGTACCCAGATCTACCACAATCCACTGATACTTATCCACCAACATATCCTCCATCTTGAGTTTCCATAACTCAAAACTTTGACCATTAAGTTTCTCGATCTCTATCTTTCCACTGCTCACCATCTTTTTTCACCACTCGAATCGATCTCGCAGATCTCCCACTGAACAAGGTCTACCACAGGCCCAAGTGAAACCCCTCAGCAACAAAGGTGTCCCCTTGAATTCAAAATAGCTCTGATATCAAATGTAGGTTTTAACCTCGTACATAAATTACTTGCATACGAATTCTAAAACACAAAAAATAAAAAATGCAAGAGCATAACACATAAAACACATATACATAGATATTTCCCTTGGATCCCAAAACTGGGACTACTAGCTTGATTTTTCATTATGTTCCTTTAAATGTTACAATACTTGTTTATACATGCCGAAGCATCTAATACCATGGACTGAAAAACCATCATGTCCAAAACCATGTGTGAAAAATCATGCACAAAACCATAGGTAGGTCTGCCCAACCTAATATAGGGTCCAAAATCAAAAATTTTCAGGGCGCTACCCTAGACCCCATAGAGTGGGGTTACTTACACCCCTCAAACCCCCTGTGACTCCCCTTGCTACGCAATCGGTGCAACGAAGGGGGGGCTCCACCCCCCTTCTAACCCCTCGGTTAACTACGTGGGCTAGTCATGGAAAGAATATAACACAACCCAACAAATTTTTTCATGATGCCAAACATGAAAACCCAAACTTTATTGCTAGATATGCTTTTCCATTACTTGGATCCAAATCAGGAGGTTTTCATGATAGATAACTTGCCTTTAAAAAATTATGTAGAGGATATTTAATTCATTATAGGACTTTCCTGAAAAGGGGATGCAGTTGATCTGAAAGAGAGGGCTCGGGGAGGCCTGAATGTCTTTGATTATATAGATATCTACTACACACAAGGGACAGACAATCTTGGATCAAAAATTCCAATCAAGAATGTGAGAAACCTACCAATCAAAATTATCTTGTTTATCATTAACAGAATGGCAGGCTCGACAGCTCTAGATTAGGCCTCTTGACCTGCCATGTCATTGACGGAAGATTTCCTTCATATGAAAGTCTTTGATTGGTGTATAAGGATCTTGGAAAATATGAATAAGCAGGTTTATTATGTGAGATGAGGGAAAACGAATAATTTTGGCTATGGTAGCATAATTTGTTCCTTTTTAATTGACATAGTACCATCGCTCTGACCCAGAGTGTATACCACCATCAGTATTCGTAGGGATTCGAGGATGGCTAGATGAGAAGACTTTATCTGGCAACTAGGCATGGGCGAAGTCACCGGAGCAACATTTGATGACAAGTTCTTCCTTTGGTTGGAGGAACAATTCATAGCTATATATGAATACTCCTAAGGAGGCATAAACTACCAAGAGGACCTAGATATGGCCCTTCTTAAGGGAACTACATGGGGAGAGATGGGTAAAACAAATTAGATTTTTAAGTTATTCGATTTTTTTGGATTTTGAATATGACCTTAAGAAGTTAAAATTATTATTTTTTCTGTGAAATAAAAATCTTACAAGATTATTTGATCAGGATGCAAATGTCAGACTAGTGAGACCTTACGGTCTACCTAGGCATAGGCTCATGGTAGAGACACAGATAGAGAAACAACTGAGAGCAATAGAGTCCTTCATACAGTTCAGAGGAACTTGGACAATTTGACTCACGACTTTTCTAGGGTAGCCATAGAGGATCTCCCTGAGGTTATTCAGATGTGAGTGGTAGGAGTACCATGAGAGTGAGTGCAACTCTTCGGATGGGTGGAAAATTCCATCATCTTCTTTCGTGATGCTCATCCAGGGTAGGGCCCATAGAAATAGATTTAGATGACTAATATTTTATGGACATGATCAGGCTTAAGCTCTAATTTTGTAGGAAATTTTCCCACATTTTGTGATATTTTTGACATGTTCTTCCTATATATATATATACAAAGGAACCATATAGGTGTGTAAACATTCAAGAGTTTGAGATAATGAATGATGTATTTTGGAGTATGTTTCACATCTATGAAGCAATGGAAAATATACAGGATTATCGTCAGGCATCAATTATTGAGATGGAAGGTAATATCAACAAAAAGTTTGCTTCAATTTTAATTTAACTTAGTTATAATTTTAGCTGTGTAAGCCCCCAAATTGCAAGAAATGTGCATTAACAAGAAAAGAACATGAGCAATCATGGCTAGTCTAATTGGCCACATGGATAAAGAAAAAGATTGAGCTATTGACCCATTGTGTCAATTCTATGTTTAAGGTGGACAACTTGAATTTTTCATTAACCCATTAACCCATTGTGAAGAATTAGTTTTGTTTCATTCTAGTTCTAGTTGTGACTGAGCAAGTGGTTGACACACCCAAAGATTATTGTAAGCGACAAAGATCACATTTTCACTGGAATTTTTTGGATGAAAATATTTTCTTGTCTAGGTACTCAATTAGGTCATTGCTCATCTAATCATCCTCAATCTAATGGGAAAAATCAGGTAGTGAACAAGTGTTTGCAAGCACATCTTCGTTTCTTTGTATTTGATAAAGAGACACAATGGGTCAACTGGTTGACACTCCTTTTTTTTCTCTTTGTAGGAGGTCGATATTGAATCTATTGTATCTCTATAATCTGGGATCTTGAAGGTCTGAAATTGCGTGTTGTGGTAGACCTCTGAGTCCTCTTTCCAACTACACAAGTTTGATTGTTATTGGATTCTTCAATAAATAGTTATGCCCAATATCCCACAATGACCTCATTATAGTCTGGTTCAATAGAGTGAACTTGTACAGAGTGCCATGTATCACAGTTTTCACCTTCCACCCCAAATATAATACCCAACGAACTACAACCCATCTTATTTATTTAAATTTTTACAAAATTTAAATCCAATGCCCAGAGAGAAAGTTATGATGATTTTCCCAAGATCACATGTTTGATATGGAATTCTAGATCCTGCAAAAACCCTAACTTCCTCAGATCATATCTCTGAAACTATAGTGGGACAAGACCTAAAATTCGTACATGAGGTTCATCATGATTTAAGCTACACAGGGTTTCAATTTCAGCTTCATAGAAAACACGTTATAGTGAAAATTCCACGATGACCTGTTTAAAGTAGCGAAACCCTAGAATCCAAAGCTCTGATATCAAACATTATGCAACCAGCTCACAAATAGATAGATCAATGACTTAAAATTTATCTTCTTCAAGAGGGCAACATCCTTTACATTACATAAATGAAAAATTCTTGGATGATTCAAATGGAAAAGCCTCCTTTCTATATATATGAGTCTAAGGGGTCACAATATAATCAGAGTTGACATAACAATATCAATGTAAGGGCACAACAATAGCAATAGTGGGTTTCTATAAGGCACACTAATAATGATATGGGGTCAACATGGGCACAAAAATGATAATAAGGTGGCTACATTGACAAAAACAATGATGAATACACTAATATTATAGGGACTTAACATAGGAAAGGTCTAGTTTTTTTCAATATCTTTGCTTCAATGAAGAATGAGTTATTGATTTGATTCATTGATAAATTGGATCATAATTTTAGAAGGACATTTGATTCTAATTTCATGGTTTCAAAACAGTGATAGATATAAGTATGAATGATTGTGTTAGAGGCAGTTTTTGCATACTGCCATCAGTGATCAAAATTGCTCTTTTCATATTCATTTTAGGTGTCCCACACAGAATTTTTTTATCATTTCTTTAGGTCATGCAAAAAAATTAGTCACTGATTGTAGTCCTAGTCCAAAAACATCACTCTTCCCTAAATATGATTACTTGCTGGCATAGTTTCATATCTTGTTGACTATACATCATCCATAAATTTATTTTATCATGCCATTTGTATAAGTCATGAGGTCATTATGTCATCTTGAATTTCAGTCCTTCAAGGTCTCATTAGGTCTTTTAGGGTTTTCGAAGGTTTCATTAGGTCATTAGGGTGCCAAAGTTCCATTCCATTCCATAAGACCAGCAAGTACAGGATGATCAAATAACATCCCTTCACCATGTGAAGATGATTTGTAAAGAGAAATGCTTATAACACATATTTCATTAAATTTGGAAGTATTTTATTACAAGGCCTTCAACAACATTCATTCTTTTGTAAATCGCCATATTAACTTAATTCAGCATAAAAATAATTAAGTAATTTCAAACCAAGTAGAGATCATGAATAGGTCAAACATGAGTTGTTATGTACAACAGTATCAATACACAATAGGAATGTGAAATAAAACTCTTAGAAGCAATTGATTCAAGCTAAATCATATTAGTATGTCTAACATACAATAAATATATTATAGTTATGGATAACGAACTAGATTCCTCGATGTTTGAATTTTGTGTCTGACGACTCTAAACCCCTTTCCCACAACCTATGGAGGATTTGTTGATTTAATGATGTTGATGCGAAGATCTTAGTGTAAATGGAAACTTGCATTGCATTGAAACTAGTCTACTAAAAACTTAGTAAAATGTTTTTGTGCTCAATTTCCTATGGTCCCTTTGTGCCTTTATGAAGCACTAATGAGAGGGTGTCATGCGGAAAGAGTCGACTTTGCGGAAAAAGCCAACCTCCCTAGAAGCCTAAGACTTTCTAGTGACAAACAAGACAAATAAGAACAATCCTTCTCTAAATATGCATTACAATATGAGAAATCAAGTGTTTCGATCCTACCTGTAACCCAACGCTGTTGTAGTAGTCCAGCTTCGTTGATCCGGATGAGCTCCTCCTTCTCTTCGAAACCTGCATTCACTAACAATCAAACGATTAAATAGCACCTGAATATCACATAAAATAAAACATATTTAACATATAGACCAAGGAGTATATGAAACAACTCATAAATAACAAATTGTTGAGAAGAATGGACTAATTTGTATTAAAAGGTAACAAAAGAAACCATTACAACCTGAGCCTTGGTGTTGTGCAAGTTCCTCCCAGGGTCCACAAGAGTTCTCCTTTACTCTGATCAGCTCACCCACTTCCAAATAGAACAAGCAAAGATGGTAATCTCTCCTCACAAGCTTCTACAAAGAAGTCCTAATTCCAGCAGCATCTACCCTTAGGAATGTTCAGCTTTCAACCTCCCTCCCTCTGGCCCAATGCCTGTATTTATAGTGCTCTAGAGGAAGTTAATTAGCTCCACCATGGATGGGATAAGCCCCTCTTTCAATGGGATAGCTCCCCTCTTCATGGGATAAGTTCCTCTTTCTTTGGGTACATGAACCATCTGGAGGCACTTCATACACGTCAAACAAGCTTCTAGAATGCTCTAGAAATGACCACAAGTAACTTTTTAAAGATGAAACTCGCGCCTTTTGACCTTTACAGGGGTACGCACCCACCCCTTTACATACAGAGCATACAAGTACGCAGGTATTGTGAACTTGGGTTGCGTACACGCAGGTAAGGCTAAGAGAAACTACGTACCAGAGATAATTGACTTTAAATGACTTTTCTCTCTTTCTTGGAGTTTGACATGAAGAGCAGAGGCATGAGACTTGCCAAGGAGGATAGTATTACAATGGATGGAGCCATACTAACTGCAAATAGTCATGGTGACATTTTTTAGTGTAACAGATTGCCCCCTAAAGTGCGAAGCCTGTAGTAGATTAGGGTTTTATATGATCTAGGAAGGGTGAAGTACTTTATCATTTCAAGGAGTATCTTGCGGAGAGCTCGGTCAGAACTTGCAAATATTCAACACAAAATACATATATAAGATGATATCATCGCTGAGGTAGGCATTCCCATACTCAGATTGAAAACTTTAACTAACAATCTAACTACTGCTCTGATACAAGAATGATTTTGCAGTACATCACAATCATAGACTTTTGTAGACACAGTATGGACGCAACCATCTGTTTATGATAAGTCTACTATATAATGAATACAAAACTCCTCGCAGCCTGGATGGTGGAAACTAGATCTAGGGTCTTCATCTCTACTTCCCGAATTGGTACGATTCTATCCATGCGAATAAATGAGTTGATGTCGAACATGGTAGAAACCACTTGATTACCAGTCAATGATGTAAACTGTTAACAAGTGTGAGAGAGACCACCAGTGATGTCAATGGTTCTCAAAGTACCCAGTACAATCCATGAAATGTGAATGAATCGGTTGATGTCGAACACGTCACGGAATCCTTTGATCGAAAGTCAATGATGTAAACTGTCGTCAAAGGCGAGAAACCTGCCATTGATGCATGCAAACTTCAAGGTACTGACGATTTCTAAGTCATCACTCTAGATAATGTGCTGATGTCGATAGAAAGCGACCCGTCGCAGGCAAGCCCACAACACGAAATCATAGTTCAAGTTGAAGAAATGTTGCTGTAAGGACTGACTCAGGGATGGTAAAAATGGATGACAAGTATTTTACATATGAATGGTTTATTTGTAGAGACCTTTTGAACACATAATGACACGACAGATGGCTTGGTGACGATTGACCCAAAGTTAATACCCAGAAACGCTTGAATACTTTCAAAGTGGTTTGATCAACTTTAAGGCAAAGGATTTCCCAACCCAGGTGAATGAAAAGTGTCGTGTTCAAGAGTGGTGATAAAGTTCTTCTGTAATAAAGGATAACAAATAGGTTCATTCTTCTCTCTTTTCCCCCACCATTTCTGGCAAGTACCTCTTTATTTTTTACAAGCTTGAGGAGGATAACATATGCTTGATTATAAGCTCATCCTTCGGATGAGTCCAACTTAGTTTAGATTCGGACCCTAAGAAGGAGTGGTCCTTTCCTGTTTGTAATCGAACAGGTCCTTTACTGTGAAATTTTAACGAGTCCAGTATAGGAGAAACTCGACGTTTTTCAATTTTAGAGAGTCCGAAAAAACTAAAGAAGACTCCAAGGTGAACTTTTTCGTAAATTTGTGTCTCTCAAGCCCGAAAAAGTATAAAATCATACCTGAGAGAACCGCTTGATCTTGCGACCAAGGAGTACTTTCATGATTAGTGCCTTTGACCTGAAAAGTAAAAAGCGATCAAGGACACGTCGTTTTATTTCCAGTATCGAATTTGAAACGACAAAAATCCGGCAATCTTTTCTTGTTTTTACGGTCAGAAAAGGGCTATAAGAGGACCGTCTTTTAATTCCATTTTAACGAGTGTAAAAGAAATGCTCGGCAATCTTTTCATGTTTTAGGAGTCAGAAAAGGGCTTAAAAGATGACTCTGATTTCTTGGTTCGTGAAAAATGATGATTTTACCCTAAAGTCCCTTTGTCCTGCACAAAAACAACACATTACTCATACCTGTTTAAGATAGGCAAAAATACATTGAAAAATATCCTTTCACGGTGAAAAATAAACAAACTTAGCATTCATTTATCCAAAAAACCTATAAAAAGACTTTTTACCATGTCATTTTTACCATTTTACTGTTGAGGGTGAGAAAAGGGCTTTTGACAAGAAACTTCCCGTGGACATTGTGGAGAATCCGACTGTCAGAATCGAGTGCTGTCTATTTCAGGTATTTCACAACATCCTCCTCTTCAATTTCATCCATTTAGAATTTCATTTTAAGTCTTAGTTTTATTTTTTAGAGGGTTTTGGGTTTTAGGGTACGCAGGTGCCCCATGGGTGACCTGCGTACCCCGAATTTTTCGTATATGGGAAAAAGGTCGGAGTACGCAGCCCACCTTCAGAACAGCTGCGTACCCCCGCTCTGTTTTCTGAATGCGGGGTGCGTACTCCGCGCAAAGCGGATTTTCAAACCCCAAACTCAAAAATCTAACCATCAAATTTTATTTAATGAATTCTAATCAATGTTTTTTGGTGTGTAGATTGCCCACCATGCTAGATTGGCGTGAAAGAGAACACGAAGATGTCGATTTGGCCGCAATAGGTCATCAACCTTCCATTGATGCTTTAAAGGCATGCGGTCTCTACAAGTACTGGGCCATACCTGGCATGAGGGCCCAGGTGCCATTCTTAGAGTGGCTGGTTGAAAGGTGGAACATTCAGGATCAATGTTTCTACATCGGAGAGCACCAGCTCGAGATAGAGCCCTCCGACATATATTTTCTCACTGGCTTGCCTAACAGGGGCGAGCAACTCTCTCTATTCGGGACTAGGCCGGGTGGCCAATCCCTTGCTAGTCTCCGGCTAGAGTGGTGCAACAATCAAAACCAGGAGAAGGGGATAGAAATCAAATACATATCCTGATCTGAACTTATGGTAATTGTCTTTATAGTTACCAGACTTTGCGGTGCTGCCGCTTTGCACATAGCCACTGGTTCCCAAATGCGGATGGCTATAGATTGCTTCCAAGGCACCATTTTCAACTGGTGCGATGCTGTGTTGGCCAATATGAAGGGCCAACTAACTAGGGCAAAGAACGGACAATTGAAGACCTTTGGATATGGGCCTTTAGTTGTGAGCTTTGCCCTAGAGAGAGTTCCAATGCTGATCCCCCAGCATCTTACAGTTCCAGTTGGGCCTCCTCGGGAGCCTAAGTTGACGTGGTGGGTTGCGTTAATGGCCCGGCATCCTGATGAGGGAGTAGCAGTTGTTCGATTTCCTGATGGTTACTTTCACTGGCTGGAGAGCCAGGTCTTTGCGATTCAGGATTTTCCTTATGCTGGAATGGATTTTCGGAATGATCCGGACATGGTTCTTCCACAGGGAGAACAATGGGATGACAGAGGTACTTCATTTTTCACAAGTTTTTAAATTATCTATTTTTTTGTTTTTTATATATATCGTCTCAAAACTAACAGTAAAAATTTTCAAAATGTAGATGTAGGCCCACGGCGTCCAGCCAATCTCCGGGCTTTTGAGAGGAGACATCCGGTTGCACCGGCACCGGCCCCACAGGACGCGGCCGCAGAGACACTAGCTGAGTTGGAGCAGTATCTAGAGCATCTGACGGCGGATATACCAGAGACAACCATAGATGATATTCCTATCAGACTTCAGCGCTATGTAGTTGCAGTCCCGGGACCTTTTAGGAGATTTTTGTGTAGAGTGGCCCGTGCAGTGGTGTCGTATATAGAGCACCACCAGTGATTGGATGGTCATTTGTAGATACATGTGACATTTTGACTTTTTGTACTTATCATTTTTTCCGATCATAAGGTGTTTTTCAACCTATGATCGAAGACGATGTATATTTTTTGACACACTCCTATCTATATATATCATTATTACCGGCTTATTTCGTTAAACATGTGTGATGAAATGTTTGTAAATTTACATTTATGATTGTTGCAAATATCTATTTAACATTCGAGATGCAATTGCATCTGCTAATGTATTTAAAGACCTTGGAATATGCTGATATTCAATGTAATCAAATTCACGTTCCAAGAGATGCACCCTCAAAAACAATCTTAATAACACTGGATTTCTAATGGCATAGACTCTATTAAGCTGTAATACAACGAGTTCAGAATGTAACCTCACTATCAAACTCTGAATCCCAAATGAAATATATTCACATAATAACTCAATCACTGCACTGTATTCTGTAATGTTGTTTGTTGTTTGACCGAGGCTCACCCCATGCATAGAAACTAACTCGTCAGAGGGCGAATAGATAACCCAAGCTGTGGAAGAGATATTCCATGTACTACGACAAGCACCATCAGCAAATCCAATGTACGTTTGGAGAGGCGTCGACATCTGCAATATCAAGAGTAAAACCAAGATAAGCCAGAATAACGACGAAAACACACTCTCTAAACTAAGCACACTGTCTAAACTAAACACACAGTCTAAACTAAGCACACATACCAGCTAGAAAGAGAAAACTAATCCTAACTAAAATCTCCATACCCATCATTTAAGCATAATACCTCTTTAGGTAAAGTCCATTTCTGGGTTTACCCAAAGAGTCCCCGTCAAAGTCTACCAGCTCATAGGCCCCTTTTGCTAGCTTTCGCTTGACAATGTAGGGCCCATGCCACATAGGAACGAATTTTCCAGCACCTAACTTATCATTAGCTTGATCATATAACAACACTAGGTCTCCTTCCGAAAAATTTCGAGGGGTCACATTCCGGTCATACTGAGCTTTCATTCATTTTGCGTGAGTCTCGATTGCTAAAGCAGCTTCACGTCGAGTCTCATCTAATTTAGCTAAGTATAACAGACGCTTCTCCTCTTCGGAAGTAGCTGGGAGTAATTCGATGGCCATTTGCAGTGACGAGATTTCGCATTCAATGGGTAGCACGGCTTCCAAACCATAAACTAGTTGGAAAGGAGTGAACCCTGTTGATGTTTTCACTGAGGTTCGGTATGCCCACAGCGCCGAAAATAACATGTTGTGCCAATTCGACCGATGAATACCAATGATCCATCAAATCATGATAACTAGAACTTTATTGATAGACTCAACCAGACCGTTTGCTTGGGGGTAATAAGGAGTAGAACTATCATGACGTAAACCAAGCTGGCCTGTAAGTTCTGTCATCATAATGTTTCGAAAGTGGCGCCCATGGTCAGTGATTATCGCTTGTGGGACACCAAACCTAGCAATAATGTGATTGAATACGAAAATCGTTGTTGTCTTGCCATCTGCCTCGAATGTAGGCATCGCCTCGGCCCACTTAGTAAAATAATCAAACGCAAGGATGATATACGCATGCCCCCCGGCCGACTGAGGGTTACAAGTAATAAAGTCGATACCCCATTAAGTGAAAGGACCAACGACAATTATAGGGTGGAGAGGAGCAGGTGGCGCGCGCATCTTTCGATCAAACACCTGACAGTTGTGGCATTTTCGGACCACAATAATACAGTCTTTAAATAACGACGGCCAGAAATAGCCAGCGCGCAGTATCTTTTGGGCAGTGGCATACCTAGACATATGATGCCACACGCTCCAGAGTGACAGTCATTCAAAACCCTTTCAGCTTCCTCATGAGTTAAGCAACGTCAAAAAATCAAGTCCGCCCCACGACGATAAAGAGTATCTCCAATGATTTTGTATTTTTGGGACTGGAATAGAATTTTCTGACGTTCCGACTTTGAGATTTCGGGCCGAAAGGATTGGGTCTGGAGATAGACGATTATATCCCCATACCACGGACCTAAAGTGCTGATAAGAAACAAAGATTCATTCGCAATGGGCTCCTCTGCCACTGTTTCCGTGTCAGCACGCGGGAAATCACACATTAACTCGGCAAAGACTAAGGATTTCTTAGACTTGGATTTCTTGAACTCCAAATCGAACTCCTGTAGGATAACGATCCATTTGGAGTACTTGCCCCCTAGCAATTGTTTAGTCAGAATATAGATCATAGGGTTGCAATCCGAAATCACTGTAGTTTTACGGAGGAGAATGTAGTGATGAAATCGCTGGACAGCTTGAACGGCTGCCAGTGCCAACTTTTCCACATGTGAGTACTTTAACTCGGTTGGATTTAAGGTCCGACTAAGATAATATATCACATGTTCCGTTCCAAATTCATCTTCCTGAACTAAGACCATTCCAATGGTGGAGTGGGAGGCGGCGAGATACAAAAAGTAATCCTGGTTGTAGTTGGGAGGATGCAGCAACGGTGCATGGGTCAATGCGTGCTTAAGTGCATCAAAAGACTTCTGAGCTATCTCATCGCAAGAGAATTGAGAATTTTTTTTCAACAACCAGGTGAAACCCTTGGTAACCTTGGCGTAGTTAGGAATGAATCGACGTAAAAAGTTTGCTTTCCCCTGCAAACTTTGGAGTTGGCGCAGACTCGAAGGAGGAGGCAGCTTGATGATAGCTTCTACCTTCGAGGGATCGACGCAGATACCGGCTTTTGAAACGACAAATCCTAGCAATCGTCCCACTTCTATGCAGAAGACACATTTGTGTGGGTTCAACCGAATTCGATAATGCCGACACCTCATAAAAATAGCTCGTAAGTGGACAAGGTGATCAGCTCGATGTAAAGAATGAGCAGGCAAATCATCGAGATACGGTTGCACAATGTGCTTGATGTCGTGAAACGCATAAGACATTGCCTGTTGGAAAGTGGCTCCGGCATTCTTAAGTCCAAAAGGTAATTTGCAATAAGCAAATGTCCCCCAAGGACAAATGAAAGCCGTTTTTGGTTGATCGGCAGGTAGAATATTGATTTGGTTGTAACCGGAAAAACCGTCCATAAAGGAAAATATTTCACTGCCGGCACAATCATCAATTATTTGATCGATATAGGGCGTGGGATAGTTGTCTTTTGGACAAGCACGATTTATATCCCTATAGTCGATGCATATTCTTATTGTTCCTTGTTTTTTGTTAACCGGAACAATATTTGATACCCAATCCGTTAATGGGATCAGATAAATGAAACCTGCTTTCAACAACTTCTCCACTTCTGCTTTAATCACAGCCGCTTTCCTACAGTGTATCTGACGCAGACGTTGCCGAACGGGTTTAGCGTCCGGGTAGGTCTTGATTTCATGAACAACAATGGAGGGATCAATTCCTGGCATTTCCTCATAGGACCAGGCAAACACGTCGCGAAATTCTTGAAATAGGGCCTTGTATGTTTGAATTTCATCATCTGTACACGAGGCACCTATATGAATGTTCTCAATAATTCCGGTTTTGACTGAAATGTCAATGGCAATAGTTTGAGAAATGTTTCCCAAATTCAACTCTGAATCAGGATGTTTCATGGGATTCTGAGTGTCCTTGACATATTCAGCTGTAAAGATTGATGAAAAATCATTTTCAAAGTCATCACCCTCAGGTAAAAACGAAGATCTGTGATGGAGATCTTCCCATGGTAGATCGTCTACACTTAGGATTTCGCGAAGTTGTTCGTCAGATGACACAACTTCAGGAAACGCTATCCGTTCTGAGGTTGATGTGAAAAGTGATTCCTCACCGACCACATTCATTTGGTCAATTTGGGTTGAACGCGAGTCGGTAAAAGACTGCACGGCTTCATAAGCAATTTCATATGGACTCAAAGGCATAGCATCACCAAATGAGTCTATCTCAGATTCAGATGGGACAATCCAAGGATCATCGTAAATAATAGTGTCTGAAGTAATCATATGAATGAAAGAAAATGAAGGGTCTGCGTTGAGTGGAGGGAAAGGAAAAGTTCCCAGTAAACCAGAATCTTTAACTAATCCTACACCAACATCCTTGTAAGGGATAGTCGTTTTACTGACATGCTGGATACTCTCTGAAGAGGCCGGGTCGGATGAAAAGTAAGCCAGCTGGTCTATGGTCATGATCTTGCCATTGTGTGGAAACTTTATAACTCTGAAGACCGATGGCACGACTGCTGTCATAGCATAAGACCAACTGCGACCCAAAACAAGGTTGTAGTCTAGAGGGGCATCAACTACTTCCACATCTAGACTAACGGTTTTTCCTTCAACCCCTATAGGCAAATCCTGAAGAATTCCAAATGGATGGAACCCACGGCCATCAAAGGCCTTAAGAATCGTAGGGGATTGGTTCAGTGAAGGAGAGCCAAGCGATCTCCAACACTGAATCGACATAATACACGTAGAAGCTCCTTCATCAATTACAGTCCGATGAATAGGCCTGTTCTTGACTATCACTGGAATCTGGAAAGCCATTTGATGAGGGAGACGCAGTGTACTATTTTCTAGATCAAAGATTATCAGGTTCGGGTCCTGAATATCAACAACTCCTATAGCCGACAAAAGTAACTTTCATTGTGCTGGACAGGATTGCAGCACTTCCAAAGCCAACATTGCTGAAGGTGAAACAGCTAAGTCCTCAACAATGTTATAATTCTGAGCTGCTCTTGCATGTGGATTAAAAGCAGACTTTCGAAGTATACCCTTGGCGGGCGGTTTGATTACTAAGTCTGGGTTAGGTTTCTCGATCTGTAGTGGATCAGAACCGGGAGATGAGGTTGATGGATTAGAATGAGAAGATTCTGCTTCTTTGCCATCAACAGGACTCTTACTACCGTAATCTTGCGATCGAGTCGCAATCCGTACATGAGACATCATCAATATGGGTTCTTCACTAGCACTCGAGGAAGAACCTATCATCTTACTCTCCTGCTTTGGAAATGGATTTGTCAAAACAGCAGGAGTTGGGGAACCTTTAACTATTTTCACAACCTCCGCCCGATGAGGGAAATCTCTTGTGAAATGATCTTCTTCACAAATTAAACAAGGATAGCGAGGTTTGCGCTTCTCGTCATTAGATTCTGACTTCTCTTTTCTCTCCTTTGGAGCCTTTTCTGCTTTTTCTTTCTTCTTGCCTTTCTTCTTACCACCGTTTTTTGATTTAGCCGTAGATGACTCTACAGCGTGAACGTCAGCGGTAATTTCAGGAGAAGACTCTCCTGTTGGGGAGTCTGGTAAGGTTATTATTGGAGAAGAATTCTTTGAGGATTTCTTCTTACTTTTAGTATTCACCGTACCAATCATGCCATCAGTAGCATGAGACCCCGAAGGAGCAGCAGCGATTTGATTCGACTTAGGAAGATCTGGGATCTTCTCGTGCAATGTACCCGACTGAGTGTAAACTAAGTCAAGGTACTGGGCTTGAGAAATGACTTGCTCCTCAGTAACTACTCCGGCCTTAGCTACATCTTCAGTAATCTTTGGTAATAATGATTTAACAAACCATTCAGCTAAGATTTGGTACGGGATAAAAACTTTCACTAAACGTCTTCGACGTTGCCATTCATGAATATGATTGGAAATATAAGTGGACATCGATTATTTTAATGAAGTTAATAACTCAGTACCATTATCGTATCTGACCGGCAACTGAAAATGAGTTAGGAACGAGGTAGCTAACTGGCTGAAATTATAAAAAGAGGACCGTGGTAACTCAATGTACCACTTGGCCGCGAGACCAATGAGCGTACGCTGGAAAAGACGTAAACAGATTGAATCATCCGAGATGGAATTTGAGGCACACCAGAGGTGGTAAGTCATCACATGATTGGATGGATCCTCTCCAGACTTACCTTCGAACTTGGGTATATCACTGGGCAACTTATTAGGCAGTGGCGCCAAAACGGAAGATAATTGATTGGATTGTTCGTTAGGCGCGTCAAGTCAGGTAAATCCAAAGTTGCGATAAACGGTAATTGCCGGTTAGGATCTCTAAAACTCTGGGTCACAATACCAGTTCCAAGAGGAGGATATCCAGGATAGCTAGGAATAGGAATCGCGTTCGGGATATTATATCCTCCTGGAAAACCAGGATTAACTGGACTGTACTGGGGTTGTTGAGGTTGTTGATAAGTGTACCCAGGATACGGTTGATACTGGTAAACCGGTTGTTGGACAACAGGACAGAATTGGTACTATCCCTGGTACTGTTGATAAGTGAATTGAGGTTGACTTGTTACAACAGTACTTAAACCAGGCTGCCCTACAGGCATCTGAACCGTGGTTTGAATCGTGGATCTGGACAACGGTAAAGATGTCTGAGGGGTGGTTACAGAGACAGTAGAAACCAGAGCTGTCGATACTCCAGAAGTAAGTGCGGTAGACTGAACGGATGTTGCGATAGTTGCAGCAGTCGTTTGAGATGGAGTACTAGGTGCAATTGGCGACTGAGTAACTACCGAAGTTACAGAAGTTTGGATAGTTGATTGGACAGGTTGCGGTTACTGGGGTGAACCAGAAACTACGGGTTGTCTAGTTTGAGGTAACAACTATATACTTGGCTTCAACACTTGTTGACCTTGTGATGGATCCCACACTATCATTCCAGGGTATTAACCCGTAACAGGTTGAGGATACTGAGTTCCGTAACCAGGTTGAGGGTAGGATTGATAATTGACAGGTACATTTCCTATACTTTGAACATAAGCTTGACCTTGAGGTGGTAGATAACCTTGAGGCACGTACTGATACTGGGGTTGACCTTGACTCGAGTACTGACCTTGGGGTTGACACCCTTGAGGCAAGTACTGATACTGGGGTTGACCTTGGGGTACATATTGAGGCTGGGGTTGACCTTGAGGAATGTATTGTACCACAGGTATATACTGTCCTTGAGGTTGCCCCCCAGACGCAATTTGTGTACCTTGAGGTTGCCCCCCAGGCGTTACTTGAGGTTGCCCCCCAGGCGGTAACTGCGCACCTTGAGGTTGAGAACTAGGAGTTGAACCTGACATCATATAGATGTCTCCTACACCCAACGGCTTATTACCATTGTTTCCAGCTAATAACCCATGTTCAATGGGTTGAGGAGATGCTCCTGTAAAAGTACCAGCAAGTGACTAATACCCAGTAGGAACAGAAGGACCGCCATACAAAAATGATTCAGGTGATTGAGTGAACATGGACGACTGACCAGACATATTTACAGGAGTATAAATACCTCCAGGTGGAAAAGGAGTACGAGGTGGAGAAAAACTTGTACCTGAGTTGTCTAAATAATTAGTTAACGAAAGATACCAAGTAGTACTTCTAGGTGGACTGTAAAAGATAGATTCACGCTCTCTTAGATCAATAGTAGGTTGATCTTCAAGAATAGGGCCGCCTACTTCTTCTTCTGGAGCAAGTTCTTCAATAGCTATCAAACCAGAAGGAAGATTTTCGGTTATGACTCTTTCTACCCTAGGTGAATCAGGAACACTAGAAGTTGGAGTAATAGGTTCAGATATTTTAGGTTCTTTGCCTATATCACTAGCAGATGAAAAACTACCAGCAAGCTCGGAAACTGCAACAGCTTCAGGATTATAACCTGTCTCTAGACTTTGGTAATCTGGATGGACTACCAATGAAGACTCTCCATCTTCAGGTGAACCTACTCTATTGCCACTAGGAGGAGTTACAAGGACTTTCAAACCTTCGTAATGACTCGGGACGTCTCGAGGAGGTCCACCCCGAATTCTATGGGATGTCCTCAACAATTCGGCCATGGAAACAATCTCAGGAGACTGGCCCCGAAGTCTACGAGACTGTCTCGGTAATTCCACCACAGTTAAAGACTTTTAACTACTGCACACGCAAACAAAGTAAAATCTCAAAGAAAACTGCCTAAAGTCTCTAAAGAACCAAACAAATTTGAAGCACACGCCTAAAGAATCTAGGGCGTCAAACCAAGCACAAACAGTAGCCTTCCGGACCGAAAACGCTAGTTGGAGATGAAACCCAACATCGCCGGATTGAGTACAGAAGTGGCAGGTGGAGCAGTTACCCCGGCAACCTGCTTAATGAATAGACCGACACAAGTTCCTCCACTTTAACCGTCTCGAGTGAAGTGAACCCCCCGGAAAATCCAAGTGAGTCTAGCCGACGTCTGCTCCAGGTACAGTGGGATCTTCTCTCCACCGTCACCTCGGTAGAATCCTAAATATAATGGTCACTAAGGTTACCAACAGCAACAAATACACCTGGGGGAACAATCTACACTCCGACAACACGCAAGGGCAGAGTATAAATCTCAATCCCCTTGCCGGCTCCTTGACAATAATCCAAGGTTTACCGACAAGTGACCCCTAGATCCTCGACAATGGTTAATCTGAGGTTTACCGTTTGTAATACGTGCGTGTCTGGCGTCGTTCCCAATGAGAGAGGATTGATCCCCTCACTGGTTCGGACACGAGCTCGTGCTTCTCCTTTAAGAGGAGCTTTCCCAGAGTATAAATGAAACAGCTGGATTTAATCTATCACAAGATAAGCTACTTGTTTGGTTTTGTTGTCTTGGAGAGTTTATTACTCTCCTACTCCAAGGCACTAGCCTGATCTATATTGGTGTTTCAAAGCCCTAGTAAATAAAAATTACTAAGTTGATTTTACTTTAAGCGTTAATTTTATGGCTCTCTTTAAGACAAAAGGTAGCGGAGATGAAACTGGTGGTGTGTAGACTCGACTCGCAACCACTCAAAGATGCAACTAAGATGATTTACACTACTTTTCTTTTTCAATGAATATCCTAGCTAAGAGAGTTGTAAGAATGCAAATTTTATAGAAAACAACTTCCTTGGAAAAGACAATCAAAGAAACAATTCTATTTATCTTTTCAAAACATACAACACATGACCACTAATGATTTCACGAAATTTCCTTTTTCTTCAAAAGACTACAAATGCTACCAAAGCAAACTTTTTCCAAAAGAATTTTTGTATTTTTCCTATATTAATCAAGCATGTAAAACTATTTATCAAAAATCAAATTTAACAAATCTAAGGCAATCAAATCAAAATCACTCAAAAGCAAATTAAAGGGAAATTTACCTAAAAGAAAAAAATAATGAGGACAAAAGCCTACAAGGATAATTCCCGGATGTTTTACTCAGTCAAAATGCAACTAAGGATCAGTTCATGCAGAATCATAAACTAATCGAAAAACAAAATCGAAATCTTTTTGTTCTTTTTCGCAAAAATGAAATTCAAAGCTTTAATCAACAAACTTTTTCGAGATTCGCAAAGAGAAGACACAAAGGTAGGTTTCTCACAAGGGTGAATTCTATGACAGGCCCGACTCTTAAGAGGGTTGAATAAAACTAGGGAGATCCAAAGTTTGAAAACCTCTAACGCCAAAGTCACTACAGGACCAGTTAAAAATCAAACCCTAAGGCAAAATCTCTATGAATTCCATCAAAACTCTCGACACTAACGAACAAGTTCAGGTGAAGATCTCTGACAGTAAACCAATGGATCTGGGCAGTAAAAACAAATTAAAAACAAAATCTAAAGAGCAAAAAGGAAAAAATTGAATTTTTCTCAAAATTGACAGGGGTACGCAGGTGATCTGTTCACACACGTGCGGGTACGCTCTGTGCGCAAAGCCGCAGTGCGTACAAGTACGCACTGTGCCTAACTCAGAGGCTGCGTACTGCTGGAAAAGCTAAGAAAAATAAAAAACTAATTTGACCCTAAGCTAACCCACCCAAATACACAGTCAGACAGCCAAAAACCAGAAAACAAGCGATTTTTCTCAGATCAAAATATG
Organism: Pinus tabuliformis; assembly: GCA_031772625.1. Lineage (NCBI taxonomy): Eukaryota > Viridiplantae > Streptophyta > Pinopsida > Pinales > Pinaceae > Pinus > Pinus tabuliformis. The sequence goes on along the minus strand of CM062810.1, from coordinate 541,353,589 downwards.
AAATCAAAAAGAACTCAAACACATTCATGGTTTCCCCAGTGGAGTCACCATTTTGTCATGCGGAAAGAGTCGACTTTGCAGACAAAGCCAACCTCCCTAGAAGCCTAAGACTTTCTAGTGACAAACAAGACAAATAAGAGCAATCCTTCTCTAAATATGCATTACAATATGAGAAATCAAGTGTTTAGATCCTACCTGTAACCCAACGCTGTTGTAGTAGTCCAGCTTCGTTGATCCAGATGAGCTCCTCCTTCTCTTCGAAACCTGCATTCACTAACAATCAAACGATTAAATATCACCTGAATATCACATAAAATAAAACATATTTAACATATAGACCAAGGAGTATATGAAACAACTCATAAATAACAAATTGTTGAGAAGAATGGACTAATTTGTATTAAAAGGTAACAAAATAAACCATTACAACCTGAGCCTTGGTGTTGTGCAAGTTCCTCCCAGGGTCCACAAGGGTTCTCCTTTACTCTGATAAGCTCACCCACTTCCAAATAGAACAAGCAAAGATGGTAATCTCTCCTCACAAGCTTCTACAAAGAAGTCCTAATTCCAGCAACATCTACCCTTAGGAATGTTTAGCTTTCAACCTCCCTCCCTCTGGCCCAATGCCTGTATTTATAGTGTTCTAGAGGAAGTTAATTAGCTCCAACATGGATGGGATAAGCCCCTCTTTCAATGGGATAGCTCCCCTCTTCATGGGATAAGTTCCTCTTTCTTTGGGTACATGAACCATCTGGAGGCACTTCATACGCGTCAAACAAGCTTCTAGAATGCTCTAGAAATGACCACAAGTAACTTTTTAAAGATGAAACTCACGCCTCTTTACCTTTACAGGGGTACGCACCCACCCCTTTACATACAGAGCGTACAAGTACGCAGGTATTGTGAACTTGGGTTGCGTACACACAGGTAAGGCTAAGAGAAACTGCGTACCAGAGATAATTGACTTTAAATGACTTTTCTCTCTTTCTTGGAGTTTGACATGAAGAGCAGAGGCATGAGACTTGCCAAGGAGGATAGTATGACAGTGGATGGAGCCATACTAACTACAAATAGTCATGATGACATTTTTTAGTGTAACAGAGGGTGATCATTCGTCTTCATAGCATCCAGGCATCCATTAAAAAAGTTATGCATTGTTGATCTAGGTATTTCAAGAAGGTTAGGCACTATTGATCTATCTCCACTCAAAGACAAGTACATCAAATGCGAGTTCTTATATGGGTATTCGAGTCATTCCATTGTGATGGACAATGTCACAAATTGAAGTAAACAAGAATTAGCAGTCCTCTTGTAAGTAGTGGAGGCAAGGGTTTTCAAAGATTAGTATAGTTGATGGTAGTGTGGATATTTATCTCTCCTTGTCAACATTGTCAAAACCAATAATAGTCTCTATGTAATAGCACCAACCAATTGTATGGAAAACCATGATCAATCATTACTTTCACTAAGAGGAGAAATGATAAGAACTTTTAATGAAGAAGAAATAATTGATAAACATAACTCATGGATTTTAGTTGAAATTTATATAAGTCCCCGTGTTCTTTAATTATTAAATACTTAATTTAAATACAAATAAATTATCATTAAGATATTGATTTTGCATATTAAATATGTATTAAAAAGCATTCATCTATGACACTTGATTTTTCATGTAGTCTGAACAAACCACTTAAAGCTCATTATCAATTAATTCTAATTAGTTTTGTAAAAGATATATCTTTACTTACATTAAGAGATTTTTTTCAAAAATAAATTACATTTATAAACTTATATCAATAAATATAATTAAATGGAATTGAATAAATAGCTTATAAGTCTTGCTGGATTCTATGAGATTATTTTAAGTACAAATAATTTATTTTAGAATTGAAATTTACAAAATGTTAATCTTGATGGGAAAATCATGTTATAAGGTGCAAAAATTTTAAAGACATCCATTTGTGGCCCATCTCTTGACTGAGCTTAAATAGTCTACTTAATGCTCATTGTAAATTCATTAATCCATGTTTTATTTGAAAATGAATTTTGTTTACATGGATTTTTATTCTAGAAATAGCAATGTCACATCTATACATTCATATTAAACCACATGATAGTTAAATAAAATCAATTAATGGTTTCTTGACTTATTGACTTATATGGCATGATTTCATATATAAATAATTTATTTAAAAATGCATAGTTAGAAAAAGTTGTTGATTCAAAATAAAATAAATGAGTTAGAACTCATCAACAATTGATTTTAAATTATTAATTTTCTAAAAAATATATTTTTACTTACATTAAGAACTTGATTTCAAAAATAAATTTCATTTATACATACATACATACTAAATAGAATTTAATACATACTTGTCTTGTTAGCTTCTATGAGATTATTTCAATTACAAATAATTTATTTAAGAAATGAAATTTATCAAATGTTAATAGGGGTGGGAAAATCAAATTTCGTATGTTGCAGAAAGTTTAAATTAATTAATTTATAACTCGTAAACTGAATGAACTTGAACGATATACTTAACAGTCATTAGCAAATAATTATTCCATGTGTTGTTATGAAAAACATTTAATTTTATATGGGGTTTTATTTCAAAAAAAATGTCACATTTATACACTTATATTAAACCTCATGATAGGAAAATAAAAGTTGATAAATGGATTTATATAGGCCACTTAGAACTCATTATCAATTACTTATAATTTGTTTTGTAATATATATATATATATATATATATCTATATATATATATATATATATATATATATATATATATATATATATATATATATATACTTACAGTAAGAGCTACATTTCAAAAATGCATCACATTTATAAACTTATATCAATGCATATAACCAAATAGAATTCTTCAAGTCATATTGGTTTATATGAAATTATTTAAATCACAAATAAACTATTTAAGAATTGAAAATGACAAAATGTTAATATGAGTGAGAAAATCATTGTGTTATGGTGCAAAAAGTTCAAATACAACTTTTTTGACCCATCTCTTTAATGAGTATAGATCATCCACTTAACACATTGTTAATGAATTATTCCATGCAGAAGATAATTTTTCTTTACATAGAGTTTTGTTTCAAAGCAATATAATATGACATTAATACACTCTTAATAAATTAAGTGATAATAAAATACAAGTCAATAAATCGATTCCTTATTAAATTATGTGATGAAATGATTGCATAAACAAATAGTCGATTTAAGAATATATAAAACAGGTTACAGATTAAAAATTGAATGCCCTACAATTTAACAAGTAGTATTCACCTCCCCATTAACCTAAAGTGTCCACTTAATACTTATTATCAACAAATTATAAGACTTATTTTTTGAAGAAATGCATCATAGTATACGAATATTATATATCACATTTATACAATCATATTAATGGACATAACTAAGTACAAGTCAATAATAATTCTAGCTCAAAGCATATGATTTCAATTTATTTAAAAATACAAATTTACAAAAAATTAACTTCAAGTAATGAAATTAAATGCCTTACAGTTCAAAGACATAATTCATCCATGATAGTATCTAATCAAACCTTGATAGTCCACTTAGCAATCATTATCATTAATTATATGTTGTTTTTAAGAAATGCTAAATTATTTACAATAGATTTTTATCTCAAAAATTACAAATCACATTTATGCACTCATATTAGTGCATTTTATATGTAAACAATGAATAACTGACTTTGTGCCTTATTGATTTTCAATATGATATGATTGCAGTTATAACCATTAATTGATTTAGGCATATAAATTTATGAAAATTATGGATTAAGAAATCACATATCTTATGCTTCAAAAAGTTCAAATCATTCGCCTATGACACATTTTGCATTGGCCTTAATAGTGAATAATGCATTGTGAATAGTGAATAGTGCACATAACATTTATCAAGTAAATTATTATACTTTCTTTAGCAATAATTACACCTTTGTTAAATACAATACGATCGTATTGTGGGAGAATTGAGAACGGAGGATGCGAGATGGCCATCGTCAAGGGGTTCTTCTGCGCTGTTGATGGAACCACAGACACGGCGGTGGTTGGAGGCGGCGCTGCAGGGCTGGTCACAGCCACTGCTCTCATCAGGACCGGTCTCAAGAGCATGGAGCTGGAGCGCCCTGACTCCATTCGAGGTGCCGGCAAGGGTTTTGCTACGCGGTTAAACGCCCGGAAAAGATTGAACGGTCCTGGCACAGAGTATTCCCTTCGCCCTAATCAGCATTTGCTTGATGAGCCAGACGCATCAGAGACGGATCTGGAAGTGAAGCTCGCGAAGGAGCACGAGATCAGAGATCTGAACACAATAATCGTTTCTGGGTACAAAACCCAATTCGAAGGTGGCAAATCGCCAGGGATTGGATTGATCGTTCACGCCAACATTGGTCTTTCTCTCAGGACCTTTGCATGCAAAGATGGGGGACTGCATGACGCAGATCTGCCCCATCACATAACGGCATGGCCCAATCTCTGCAGATCTGGGCCGGATCTACTCGAACTGGGCCTCAAATATTACAGATCCAGGCCAGATCTAACTTTTTGGAGCAAGTTTCAAGATCCCAGGCAGCAGATCGGCGGGAATGGGCATCGATTGAGCAGAGAGCACGCAGCAGATCGACCCAATAGGAGGCAAGACCTGGAAGAATGCACACACCCGGAATATCTGGCAGCCAGCAAAGACACCGGTTCAGACAGAGCTCAGCCAAAATGCAGATATAAGGTAATTAAAAATCGATTTCAGATCTTTATTAAAACCCCTGAGATGAAATCTCTCTTAATTTGGGTAAGTGCAGATAGCACTGTTTCGCAGCTAAAGCAGCAAATTTGTACTTCCACTGGCTATCCTGACCAGACCCAACACTTAGTCAGCGGCAGGTGGTCCCTCCAGGACGACAGAACCCTGGGAAGTTACGAGATTAGCTTTGGAGAAACCATTGTACTGAATCTCAGGCTGAGAGGAGGGGCCCCATCTCAGGGACAGCCAAGCAATTCAGGAGGGGACAAGGGGAAAACAGCACCCCAGCACAAACCCAAGGGAGCGCCATCCTATAAAAACATTCTCCAAGGCAACAGAGAATCAGGATCCTCCCCAGATCAAGGTGGATATACACCCCGGCCTTATATAGTTGACCAGTTAGGACAAACTCCAGCTTTCAATATTGAGGACACAGGGCTTGACGATTACGTTAAGTCTTATGAAACACAAGCTCTAATCTGTCGTTTCAACAGCTTCTGGCCAAAACCAATGGACTTATTTCATTGGATCTTTACCAATTGGACCATGGAATGCGACATTCATCTATGTTCCAAAGGGTTTTTCATAGTCAGATTTACATCTAAGGAGGTAAGAGATACTATCATCAGTGCTGGGCCCTGGTTCTGGGGAACCGCGGGGCTGTTCATGACCCCATGGTTCAAAGATTTTGACCCAAACAAAATGACTGTAACAAAAGTGCCGGTTTGGGTACGCCTTCATAACCTTCCCCTTCATTTTTGGAGTGAAAGAGTTTTGGAAGGAATCGGGAACAGCATAGGGAAATACATCAAAACAGATCTAGAAAGGATTGACGAAAGGATCTTCACTTTCGCACGAATCTGTGTGGAAGTAGATCTAAGTAAAGGGCTGCCAGATAATATAAGGCTGATCTATAAACAACAAGATTGGCTGCAAGTACTAGACTATGAAAATACCGCCTTCAGATGTAGGTTGTGCAGACAAACAGGACACTTGCAAAGCACATGTCCAGAAGCCAAGAAAGTAAACAGTAAAAGAAAGCAAAAAGGGAAGCAGAGGAAAGGATGGGAATTCACCCACCTTAACTCAGAGGATGAAGAATCAGAAGCAGAAGAAGACGATCCCCCCGCGGAGAATGCTGAAGTACCCCGAGCAACGGGAACCCAGAAGGAAAATACATCAGAAAACAAGACTCCTCAGTACTATCCAAATCAGGCAGAAAAGACAACCGAAGATCAGAGCATGGGAGGGATTAAACGACTTCACCAATCAGATTCTTCAGATTCAGACAAGGAACTAGGCCCGCAGAGAGCAGAAACACAGTTAGTAATAGCTTCGATCGAGCCTACTCAAGGAGAGTGGCGCAAGGTCGAAAAGAAAAAAGGAAGGAAAACCTGAAGGCCAAATTCAGTTTTCCTTGCTTCTTCCCCTTCTTCCCTCTTCTTCTCTTTCTTTTTTCTTTTTTCATTTTTTGCACGCTAGTTGTGTTTTACCGTGAAGAGTGCGAAAGCACGTGAGCCCAATGGGCAGCTTAAGGAAATGCTTAATGCATCTGCAATTGTAACTTTTCATTTTTTAATAAAAGGTTACAGCTTTTTCCACTGGAAAAAAAAATAATTACACCTTTGTTTGCAAGGATTTCTATTTCAAAACTTATATTTCACATTTATATATTATAATTATTGATGCATATAAGTAAACATACGTTATTAAAAATAAAATGAGTCGATGGTTTATGCAAGATAATTTAAATGACAAACAATTTATTTAAGAACGCATGCACAAATCTTAGAAAAAAATCGATACAACAAAGTCATTGCAAAAGAAATTATAAATAATAAGAAATAGACATATTAATATAATTGGCAATTCCCATATATTTCAACAAATATAAAATCATCAAATTGATTCAACAAAAACTATGTCCAAAATGTATCAAAAATTTGGAATGTACTTTTCAAACAAATTTATAAAGGAAATTATCTCCATCCAATACAATGAAGTACATGTTCTATTGAACATTCAAATGTACTAATGTTTTTTATTGATAAGATGAAGTGTCTTAAGAAAGGGGAACAAAACTTGCATAAGCAAAGTATCTTGCTCTTTTCCTATATAGGATTTTATCAACATGTGGTTTGATCGATATCCAACGAATTGAGAAGGATGCTTTGTTGTATCTATTAGCAATACATTTGATTCTTCATAATTATCTCCACATTGGGACCACACATCAGTCAACATTTTCTCATAAAATTGTCTTGTTCTCCCTGCATCCAATTTTGTTTGCAAATGGCAATGAGACCTGTCCCGTGCAAATTTAAAGTCCTCTATATCAATATTTGATTTTTCTAGTACTTTTCGGATGTACTTGTCAGTGACATTTAATGTCCATATTGCAACATCATAATTTTTTAAGCAGTATTTTCATACTTGAATGAAAAGGCCTTAAAAAATAGGACCCATCACCAAACTGCCAATCTGGTTCTCTTTGAATATGAAAATTTAGTTCATCTTTGGCATATGATTGGAAGAATACTCCTTCCATTTCAAATATCATCATCTTTTGACTTGTAGTAATGCTCATCTGCATCTACACTGCAACCACATGTATGATATTAACACATCTCCACTTCAACACTTCATTGATTAAGGACATAAAAACCTACCAATTTAAAAATGATGTTAATATTTATTATGAATTATTTCCATTTGTATGCGAAGGGAATTTTACAATGAGTTAATAGTAATCACAAAATACAAATACAATGGCCCCAATAAAATGAACAAACTAATGATATGTTTACTTTATACATACAAAATAATACCTTTATTTAATTTGTATGAAATAAAAATATTCTAAGAACGCATTGGCCCACCATTTAAATCATTGATTTTAACACTTACAATGATTTCTTTAATTGCAATTGAAAAATATAATTACAATGGTCTAGTGAAAGTAAACAAATAAATTATATATTAATTTCCACATACAATATAATACAATTTTTAAATTTCAAACCTAATTATTTATATGCTAATTTCTAGAGTCTCTACCTTAGTTTATTTTGGTGGTTCTTTTAGTACAAATTCTATGTTTATTGTTGGTGCTACGTACAACCTAATATAGTTTTTCAACTTATATGGATTAAAAATGTTATAAAGATACAATGGGCCATGCTTCACATTACTAATTTCTAAGAGGTATAATGATAACTTAAACCAAAATTGAAACAAATAATTGTAATGATCTAATTCAAACAAATATACCAGTTATCTATTAATTTTTACATTTAATGTAATCCATTGTAAAAAATTATATAGCATGGGAAATTTTGATATGAAAACATTAAATGGCCATTCAAATAAATAAATATTATCAACAAAATATCTCACCAAAATTAAGGAAAATAAAAGTATTTTGCTTTTAGTAATGACAAACCAAATCAACAATTATTTTATTAGTGTTGTGAAATAAAACTAATAATTCATGATGTCATACATATAATAACATGAAATAAACATCGGTCATATCAAGGTACTTCTAAATGTAATTGAACATCTTTAAAAGTAGCTCGCACATCTATAGCCTTCTTGAGTTTATGCAACATTCTCCATAGCTCATCAAACAACCAATTATCCTCTTGATTTGTTCCAGTGAATGGAGGGGCAAGAATCACATTTTCTTTGGGATTATCTTTCATGCTCTCAAGTGAACAATCCACTATAATAGTATTGGTTGCATCATATTGGGTATGCATTTCCCACACTTTTTTCAATGATTTAGTGTGTATAACTTTGCTTCGATTGTCAATGACCTTGTGTCCCTTTTGTGGTTTACAATATTAAGAAGTCCACATAAACACAAGTTTATCTTGAATGTTTCTGAAACCAAATTTTTTAAAACTCTTGTTGTGCTTTATTTTAAAGTTGTCGTCCAAATTGCAATGTCAAGATATTCATTTTTGAAACACATTTCAAAAAATGTTTTTGCATGTGGACGAATCCAAAATAATTTTTTCTCTATTGTGTAATCAACATTAGTTCCCATTTCCTAACTATGCCCTTCGTTTGTTGCTTCATCATCGATGCTATGATAAAAAAATGTCCTTAGTTCAAAAATAACTAATTTATTTTCAGTTATTTTGGCTGCAACACAATGACAAATAATCTAGTCAAACCATTTTATTCATGTTACAAAAATTACTAAATAAATTGTTGAAACAATACACTTACCTTTAGTGGTTTTTTCACTATTTATAGATAAAATAATAAGTTCTTTTATCATCATGATAGAACTTGGAGTAAACATATTAAACATTCAATCCACTACCAATAGTACTTTATTAAACATTCAATCAAATACCAATACCAAGAAAAACATTAGTAATGAAACCTTTAAAAAGAAACACACCCACACACACCTTTAACATTATTTTGATTGTTTATTTTGTCCTTTCTATTAGTTCCTATAATAAAAATGTACAACGTTATGGTAGTTACAAACATTAATGTTCAAAGAATAATAATAATAATAATAATAATAATAATAATAATAATAATAATAATAATAAAAAGGTTATAAGTATTTGATATGACATTATCTTCATATTTGTAACTTTGCACCTCATCATCATCTTTGCTACCTTTATTTTTCTCTAAATTAAACATATAAAATATTTTGAATTGTGAAAATGAATAAAATCATTAAATAATAAGGAAAACAAGTGGACAAATTATAAATACCTGATATTATATTTTGTCCTTGATTAAAGCTTTGTTTCACATTCATTTGATCAATGTCTTTGTTCTCCTTGCTTGTCTCTATAATAAACATAAAAAATTATTATAAATTGTGACAATGAACAAAATTCATTAAACAACTATACAAAAAATGAATCAACTTTAATTGTCCATATAATATTTTGCTCTTGATTGGAGTTTTGTGGGACATTTCCTTAGTCACTATATTCATTCTCTTTATTTCCAACTATAATCAACAAATTAAATGTTATTGACATTTCCTTAGTCACTATATTCATTCTCTTTATTTCCAACTATAATCAACAAATAAAATGCTATTGTTCATGATAATAAAAATAATAATTTAGATTAAAAAAAAAAAAATGAGTTACAATGATTAATACCCATTTCTATCCCCATCATTCCATGGTCATTGTCTTGATTAATTTCATTCTTCTCAGAATTCCCTATAATAGACATCCAAAAATTTTATCAATATGGAAATTAAATAAATTCAAAAAGTAACAAGAGCAACAACCAAACAAATTATGTAACTGGTATGATAACTTCTCCTCTTGTTTCCATTTCTAAACTTTTTTCAACATCATAAGCACTATATTGATTATTTTTTTGCTTCCCACATTCATCATTCTTTGTTTTAGAATCCCTATCATTAGTCATTTTAGTAAACACTTTGACAATTAAAAATATAAGCAAAATATTATCCAAAGTATTATAAGAGAAACAACAAAGAAATTGTAGCACCTGAATTTTCTAAGAAGTTAATAGATCATAGATTTGATAGTTGAAAATATTTGTAATTATTCCACATGATTATCCTTTGTGATTATGTTTTCACAACACATGCAATTCTTCTTCCATATGTACAACAAGCCTTGATTAAATTTGTCCCCACATAAAGAGTAACAACCACTTTTGCATCACTAGCACAAACACAAGAACATAACAACATTGTAGGGTTAAAGAAATATAACACACACTAAATTTAGCTCTAGCACAAAATGAAGTATATTGTCAATAACAACATTGCAATAAATAAATCTAACATGTGCTAAATTTCCTTCTAACGCAATCACATGTAAAATTCCAATAACATTGCAAGGTCAAAGAATTCTATCATGTTTCTTTCTAGCACAAACAACCAAATTTCAAACCACAACATTTCATTTTGAAAGAAATATAGTGCGTGCTAAATTTCCTTCTAGCTCAAACACAAGCACATAAAAACAATGTAAGGTGAAAAAATCTAACATGTGTTATATTTACTTTTAGCAAAAATACAAGCATATTGCCAACAACAACATTATCAAGCAAAGGAAATCTAACCCGTGCTAGATTTCATTCTATAATAAACTCAAGTGTATTCCTAATAACAGCATTGTAAGATGAATCAAATCTAACAAGTGTTAGATTTCCTTTAGCACAAATAATAACATAACAACATTATAGCTTCAAACATATCTAGTGCTTGTTAGACTTACTTCTAACATAAACATGAGCATGGTTCCAACAACACTGCAGGGAAAAATAAATCTAGAATGTGCTATATTTTTTTCTAGCACAACCACAAGCACATAACAAAATTGTAGGATTAAATAAATTCAGCACATGTTAGATTTACTTTTAGTACAACCACAATTATATTGCCAACAACAACATTCCAAGGTAAAATAAATTTAACACACAATAGATTTTCTTCCATCGCAAATATAATCATCTTAGCAATAACAACATTGCAAGGTACAATAAATATAACGCGTGCTAGATTTCCTTCTAGCACAGATACAAGAGCATAAAAACATTGCATGCTTAAAGAATTCTACCACCTGATGAATGACAAATAATATTTTTTCCTCCAAAAACTTATCGAGTTTCATTTTCATTTGTTATTATATTGTTGAATACCTATCTAAGAATGTTTGCTGACTAGATCATATAATTATTGAATTATATTACATCCTGAATGATTTTAGTGTCATGGATCTTTGAATCAGTGTAATTCTTGGAGAAAAAAATCTGTATATTCCTTGAGGAAATGAAAAAATGTATCCCTCTCAATAGGCATGTATCTAATACCTAGATTAATATTTTGTGGGTATTATTTGTTACAAATATTCATTACTTGATATTGCATTGCGTAGGTATTGGATTTATAGTTTGTTTCTCCCTTGAACTTATCTTCCAAGTCATGATACTTATCCACTGGAACCACATATTTAAGAAATAAGTTCTCACTCTTTAGTTTTGCATCTAGAGACGATGTATTAATTTGATCACAATGTCAATTTTCATCAATGGTGATCCCCTAAAAGTATGTCCCTATGTGAGGAATTCTAAAATAGGGCATCATCATCAAAAAATATCTAGTTTGTAATATTGTTTGGTATAGAAGGCCTAAAAAATTGTTCATTAGAAAACATGTCCATAGAAAATTTTCTCAGTGGTATAAATATAGGAGTTGTGTTTGAGAGTAAATTTTCATTTTCATTTTGACTTCAATATACATAATTAATATTGAATGTATCAAAATTAGAAATAATAATCCATGCCTCATCTATATAATTCTTAAGGTGATTAAAATAAAATGAATTTGAATTTCCTAAATGTTTGATAACTGTTTGTAAATCCCTATCGGTTGGAGCGATTTAACTTCCAAATCTATCACTTTTTTAAGGCCTTGTATCAAAGCCTCATACTTAGTGACATTATTTGTGCATGGGAAATCCAAGTGACAAGACATCAAATATTTGTATCCTTTAAGATCTCTAAGAGTGCATCTAGACCTTTCACATGAACTCAATTTAGAGCCATCAAAAAATAAAAACCATACATTCTAATTTACATCTAAATTTACTAGTTTTGAAAATAACTTTGTACATGTTCTTGCATAATATATAGATTATTTACAACAAGCTAATTTGAGTGAAAGATCTTAGATTGATTACCCACATCTACAAAAGGTGAACATTCAACAATAAATTTCCAGAAAAGAGAGTCAAAATAGTAGTTAAAAAGTGTAGAATTAAAGAACACAATGAATACATTTGAATCATTCAAATCAGTGATCGTGTGCTTCATATGCCTCTTGCTTGTTATTTTAATTTGATTAGTATTGTCGTCATATGGAAGCCAAAGATGTGACCATTCTATCAAAAAAATATCCATTTATTTTTTCAAACCAATCGTCGCTTAATAATAAAGCATATGACTCAACCACTATTTTGGATTAGAGAAAAGATTGAGAAGTAGACACTTTAATTCCCTATGCACTTTAACATTTAAGAATTCTAGTTGAACTTTGGGTGGGCTGCAATAACTGGTAAACTTTCACGACTGGATCTCTGAATTTTGCTACTAGGTTTACACAAATTCAAAGGTGTAAAGTCATGTTGTTCACAACTTTACAAAATAACAATGACTGGAACCCAGACATCCAATGTTCACATTACACAAGTAAGGGTTGCAAAGTCCACGTTGAACAATCCCCTTTGACCTCTTCCACCGGCCCAAAGTAAACCAAAAGGAAAGCATGTAGGAATGGGGTGAAATATTTATGGATCCAGTGTTGTTGTTGAACCCCTTAAACAATGTGCAGTGTTATCAGATGTGTCTAATATCTATAAGGAAGCACCCTTGATTGATTGCTTGAAAAAACCAAAAGCAATTAAGGTTGTATGTAATAATGCTAATGCGAAGGGGAGAGGCCGAGGATTTCCTCAAAATAACAAGAAGATTACTCTAGAGGAAAAGATTAAAAAAGAGACTTCACCAGCTATTTGTAATGTTGATGATGCATCTGCTGGTAATGCAATCGATGTTGATAAGGAAAATCTTGTATCTCTCTCAAGAAAGGAAATCATTTTCCTTTTCTATAGGGAAATTCCTTTATTAGTGAGGGAAGGATATTCCTTTCCTCTAAGTCAAGGAATCACCTACCCTGTATAAAATGAAAGACCTTTTCTTACAAAAGATTAGAGAAGTATAAATCTCAAAAATAAATATAAAAGTAATTTGAAGAATGAAATTGAGAATTGGTTGAAACATGTGCTTGAGAGGATATCCTAGAAAGAAGCAAAGCATAGTTAATCATTAAAAAAGAATGATTTCTGAAGACAAAAATTATAACTACCACTACTACAAAAAAATACTTTTGAGGGGGGTCGTAATCAGCCTCCAAAAGTGGAAATTAAAAGAAATATTAACATTAGCTACAATTTTTTAAAACCTCTATCACACCTCCTCCCCCCTTCCCCTAAAAGCATCACCTCTAAAATTCAAGCCTTTTAGGGGCAGTGTTTTAAGAGATATGAACTACCCCCAAATGTATCACTTTTCAAGGGGGTTCCAAACTTGAAAAGTGACTTATGGGTGGAATTTTTTAGAACCCCCCTCCCTTCAAAGCATCACCTCTAAATGTCACGCCTTTTAGGGAAGGTTTTTGAAGAGATAGCATTGATGGGTAGCCCAAATGGTTGGTTGAAGCCTATCTGCCAAGTCATTGGCCCTCTATTATGAGGCGTTGGTTCAATTCTCCTTGGCTTCGTCAGGGTCAAGCCCCAAAAGTTGGGTTGATTAGGCATGAGGGCCCTTCACGTGGGCTAGACTAAGGGCATTGTGAGAACAAATAAAAAGGTTTTTTAAGAGATATGAACCAGCCACAAAAGTGACTTTTAGGGGTGATTGAAATAGCCCTCAAAAGTCATCTTTCAAGGTTGGTTGTAAATGGCCCAAAAAAAGTCACTTTTGGGGGCGATTTGAAACCCCCTAGAAAATTGACCTATGTGAGCAATTTAAAATCACCCTCATAGCAACGTACAAGGGCGGCTTACAACCCCCCTCATTGCAACTTATGAGGGTGGTTTAAAACCACCTTGTTGCAAAGTTTGGGGACGTTGGGCGCCCACCTCGTACTAACTTTTGGGGGCGTTAAGAGCCCCCCTCATGGCAACTTGTGGGGGCATTAGAAGGCCCCCTTATAGTAGACTTTACATACTTTCACATTTAGATAGACCTCCTTATAGTAGACTTTACATACTTTCACATTTTTAGATAGGCCCCCTTATAATAGACTTTACATACCTTCACATTTTTAGATTGTGATACTTACAAACTGTTATGTTGGGCACGAGTGAAGAGGATCAAAAAGTTGGGTAGTTGTATCCAATTGAGGTTGGCTTACACGATACATCACCGAATTCATCAAATCAAGGAGAGTTTGCAAATCGCATTGAATCAACTTTGCACAAACCTTCATTCAAGCATACAATCATCTCTTTGCATTCACTCCATAATGAAAGCATTGAAGAAAATGGATGATGTCATTGAATATAATGTTGATCCTGATGTATTCTATGGGAATTTTAGGTGTTTGGTAAAGCTTTTTCTGTTTTTTTTTATTTCCACTAAAGGGCATGGCATTACCAAAGCATGAAGGGGAAAAATCTTTGCATATTTCCCAATAACAACCAAGCAAGTTGAAGGACCAATCCCTCCTATCCTTGTCCCTTTACCTCTTTGTGTTATGTTTCCTTGCCAACAAACCCCTACGCTTTATTTCGACAGCCTTTGGCAAGGTATCACTGGTAGTAGAGTTTGTTTAATTCTCAAGGAGCTTTCTTTCCTTAACACAAAGACATTCAAGTATATTTCCATATAATGAATTTTCATTTAGTATCCCACGGTTAGTTTGGTATCTAACTCTTTGAGTTTGTAGTCTATTGGGTTGTTAGTCCATCTATCATATTTACTTTCCCTCCAAGTGTAGCCCTCAAGTCCAATATTTTCCCTTATGTTTTTTCTCCTCACTCTTTCATCCCGAGGGAGAAATGCAAGGGATGGTCAAGGTCGTAGCCAAGGCCTGGGTTGTGGTCGTGTAATAACTCAAGCTCAACCTTGAACTACCCGAAATCAAGGTCGCATAAATAACAATGATTTAAACTTGGAAGAAACTTTGTCGTAGCAAACTAATGCACACCCACATGCTCGTTAGATTACTTTGGATTGGGAGAATGAATTGAAGCAAGAAGCATATAATGCAATGGAGCTAAATGAATGGCAGGATCTCATCCCTAACTCAGGCCATACCAAAGGCCAATACACCCAGTTCTGTAGACCCTTTACCTTTTCTGGATGATGAAAAATCTGATGGCAAAAGCTTTAACATCCAACTTTGAAGGAATTTCATAGTTAGCAACAAAAATACAGGAAATCGACAAGGAATTCCAACTCATTCAATGCCAAATTCAACAACAAAATGCTCGTTTAAGTCGTATTGAGAATCATATTCCCTGCCTTCCACAAAATGAACTATCGAACTCCAGTGCCAAAGACTTGACGCCAATTGAATCTTTTAATGATAATCATTTTTCTTAGCATAGTTTTGACTCTTAATTTTTCTACGTATAAATGAATAATATGCATTTTTTATCTTTCTGTTATAGACATAGAGTAAATAGGAGACACGTAGACACTCAAGTTATATAGCCTTGCTTAACATTCTCAGGGTTTTCAAATTTTGGATGGCATATGATGTTGTCAGATGGCCAACGTACATAGCTTCCCAATGAGAAAGTTGAGGCCATCTAATTATGGATGATGTTTATGTAATTCCTGCCTGTTTTTTAAAATGGAATAGAAAGGATCTGCCAAGCTTACTAAAATTATTTATTTAAAAAAATATATATTTAAAATTATAATAACTTTAATAATATAATTGAATTCTAAATTTCCAGAAAAATAATAAATTACTTGCACGCAACACCACAACCTCCAAAAATTAAAAATTAAACCTACCTAACAAGGATCACAACATATAGAATAGGCAAAATACCCACAACCATAGGTAATGCACTGCAAAATTTTCTATCCTCTCTCCAACTACATGGACGTTTTCATGGCAATGTCGCATGTCAAATTTTTGCAAGTCACCAAACACATATATTGTTGGTTGGTTGATGGATGGATGCTATCAGTGACAAGAACATAAGAAAACGATATGTTAAGGTAAAGACAACACAACTATAGAAAACTCACATCGTAAGAATTTTAGATAAGAAAACAAGGAACCAAATGAAAAAATAATTGCATTCGAAGAGGCCAAGTGTGTTTACACTCCGATGTGCATTTTTATAGGTCGTAGTGTATGTTTTCGACAGTTTTTGGCTATATTTGTTTGGTCAAATTTCCCTACGCAATTTGTTCGCAATTCATTGGAATCAAAAATTTGATTTCTGAATTTTGTATAATAGCGGCAATTTTTTAAGAGCTGAATTCAAAAACAAAAAGCAAGATTTCACCCAAAAATAAATGTTCCCAACCAAAAATTCCAAATAAATAAAATATAATAAGGACACAACATCCCTTTTATAAAGTAATAAGGAAAAAATGGAAATTATTTTATTATTATTAAATTGATAATTAATTGAGTTTGTCTTGAATAATTGGGATTTTTTTGTCGTAATGACTTGGAACCTTGTTATTAAATCTAAACATAAACATTCTCGATATACGTGATAACATTTCTACGGTTCTGAATTATAAATCCATTTTTTCTGCACAACTAAAAAGGACCATCTTTCCCACATCAATGTTCATAATGATAAACCTTGTGACTTATTTAGCTGAAAGTCTAAAATATTGCTCAAGCAGCCTACTCCCAACAATTAATTTTTTTTTCTATGTAAAACTAAATCTATTAATAGAAATATAATGTACAGTGAGGCCCCAGCCTCTTTGGGTCTAGGTCAGCGATATGACCATTTTAAACAACAAGACTTAAAATCGAGACTACCCCTGGAGGGGAAACCAGTGTGAAAACGAGAGAAAGATAGGTACCTTCGGCCCACGCAAGGGCTACGATTACAGAAATCAAAATTTACTGCCATGGTAAAATTCAAAATTCACTACCAAAATTAACCACTGTAAAAGATCAAAAAAAGCAAAAAACTCAGAAGACCAAGCTTGACACGCGACCTGTGGCATGCGAATGCTATGTGTCTTAAGATGGTGGCTTCTCTTCCACGATTGGACACCCATAGTCTTATAAATTTGTATCCTCTGCCTACTTGCCACCCGCGTTGTCATGTGGTTCTCTGTCATTAACCTGAACGCCTTTGGCTTTGCTGGTGGCATTGCCACCCAATGTCTTTGAGCCGCTTCTGGACGGATAATCCTTAGCTTTCTACGGATGGCTTGAGCTCGGCTCCCTCTAAACATTTTCGTGCAGCTGAGGAACCTAGTTCTTAGCAGGGCTGTAGGTTGGAGCAATGCATGAGCCAGCTTCCTCCCTAAAATCCACCGAGACGGTGGCAATGACAACCGGTTGGTCAAACGGAATTGAGCGTACTGGGTTGTAGCAGTAAGCTTGGTTGACTGGGTGACTCTGTCAGTCCGACGAGCCTCACAGGGGCGAGCTCGTCCTGTTCCACTTGGCATATCCGGATATCTGTCATGGAAGCGGGAAGAGGAAGTACTGGAGGGCGAGGAGGCTGACGGGGAAGACGAAGCAGTGGGGGGCAACAAAGAGGGGCAGATGGCACACTACCACAGCTACCACCACACCTACATCTCATATGATGACGAAAACACATATTGCTTTGAGTGGGACACTGCAGCTAGAAGGGAGCCAAAGTGGCAAGAAGCGGAGCGAGAGCAGCTGAGGTGATACTGAAAAGAACAGGGGATGTCAGGTCCAGGACAGAGGCAGGGGCCGAGACCTCAATTTGCAGGGTGCAGTGTATAGACTGGGAGAAGTGAGAACCATTACCCAGGTTGACGCAACAGCGTAGTCTACAATGCCTTCCTGTTGCGGTTTGAAAGCTTGGCTCTGTAATGGTGGGGTGGCAAGAGCAGTTCAGAGGCAGAATGGATGAGTGAAGAGGGCTTGGCTCCATGATTTTATGCTTGAAGGTGAAGTCTCGATCCACACAATGGAATAACTGTGGCGGCTGAGGGGTAGAGTTCTGCGATAAATTCCCACAGGGAAAGGAATGGATTACCATGTGACATGGCCACCTGCTAGGCCAGTGTCGTATCCTCCTTGAATGCTCATCTACTACCCGCATCCGGGGCTCCCAACAATTAATTTTACTTTGTTGATCATAACATGATTGTTTCTCATTATTATCACTTCCCAGTTTTCTTTGGAGATTGAAAAAATACAAATGGAATACAAGATCATAGCAATCTCAATTATGGATTTGAACATTTAGAACTCACTCTTTTTGTTTTTTTCTCACCAATTATTCCAAAGCCATTAGATTTCTATGCTGAAGTTTTAAATATCCCATAGCTTCCATGAGAGAAAATAGGTTTATGTACTGAATTTGCCTATAGATTTTAAAAATTGAAGTTGCCACGTCTTATCAGGCAACCTAGTCATATCTTCCACCCCCATCCCCTTCTCAGGTAACACTCAATTTAGGTGATTTATTCAGTCTCATAATGCAACAACAAATGTCTCTCTCTTCTCAGGAAACACACACCTAATTTAGGCATTTTTGTGAGTCTCATAATGCAACAATAGAAATAGATGTCTCTCTTTCACCAAGTTAAATCAATAAAGAGGTAATCCAATTTGTCCAAATGTCTAACTTCAAACTTCAGGGATTAACTCATAGTGTGTCATCCTTATCTCTTCACATACCCTTCGTTGCAGTTAAATCAAACCAGTCTCAAGCCATCTGGGAGATCCTCGAGACACACCTCCACCCACTGATCCCTTTGGAATTCCACATGCTTTGATATAGTTTCTTTGCAATGTGAGCGTTTATTCATCTATAATTAGGCTAGGTTGGCATAAGATTTGTAGGGAGGATATCATAGAGGAGAATGTTATCAAAAAGGTCTATAAAGAACTTCAAAAGAGGGTCTTGTTAAGCTTATGGATCCCAAACTTCAAAACCCCCCAAAGAGAAATTTTAATCTCCTTCAATAGTAGTGTGACCCAAGTGAATGGAGGGAAGCTTTACAAAACAGAGCTAGAAATATTATCTATTCAAGTAAAGCTTGTAAAGGTTTAATCAACAGAAAGACATGTCCAGGACCTCAGATTAAATATCAACAAAGATTCCTGAGTGAATAGACTTATCATTTTTTAGGCTAATGAAACCAACATTTCATCCTGTGACAAGGCCCCCTAAATGGCCAATAACATCATTAGATAAAAACTCCCAATGAGGGAGAGAATTCTATAGTAATTGGATCCCCCTTTCCCCATCTGCTATTGATTCTTGTATAATGACAATACGAGGGTAGTGAACTTGATTAAACTATTTATAGCTAAGTTTTTTATAGGGTTGGCTAATGCCTTGCAATTCAAGGATAAGATTTTCAGTTTGAAAGAGATTCAACGCTTGAAGCTCTAAGGGGAAAAATGATATATATATATATATATATATATATATATATATATATATATATATATATATATATATATATATATATATATATCATTTTTCCCCTTAGAGCTTCAAGCGTTGAATCTCTTTCAAACTGAAAATATTATCCAATTTCAAAGTTTGCATATTTATGTTCCATTGACAAAAATGATTTTCCCCTTCTCTTGGGGACATTTAGATGATAATCACTATGAGGCCCCAACCCTCTACCAGAGTCTAAAAAAGGAATGTTTGATGAGTCAAAGAAGGGGGAAACAAAAAGGAGATCAGAGCATCATAGACTGTAACAAGGGGGGAGGCTAAAGAGGAGGAGGGTAGGAAGGAAACAAAAGTAATAGAGGGAGAAGGGGGAATATAGGGGATGGAAGGGATGAAGGAGAACATCAAGGAGGAAATAGCAAAGGAGAGTACTGGGAGAAAAATTAGGTTGTCCCTAAGATCCAAGGGGGGGAAGTGATTCATGGAAGGACACTAAAGCACAAAAACATAATAAGAGATAGACAAGGAACTCTAAAGGAGGTTGTTGCTTGGGGAGGGAGGGACCTACTATGAGGTTGGAGGAGCTTGTCTGATAGCGTATAGCAAAATCGATTGAAGTTGAAGATCAGGAGCACTCTTCTATGCATGACACAAGGGAGAAAAAGAGGCTCCAGATTATGATATTCAAGGAGTCGCTTGAATGTGTGGAGTGTTGAGATGTTTTTCATTGATGCCAAAGAAAGGGCCATTGATGAATTGGAAGTAACCCTTAATATGTTGCATGTCTCATGAGTCTTCTTGAGAAATGCTCGAGCCTTCATAAAAGACTGCCACCAAGGAATTCACTATCCCCTGAAGTTGACTATAATCCCTTGCCTAAAAGAATTCAAGATCACAGTGTGCTGAGAAAAAGCTTCAAGGCTCTCATAATGCGAGGAAGCAATTGCATAGTAAAAATGAAATAGAGTATGAATAGTGTAAACATGTGCGTAGATCAATAAATAATAAACATATGTATGCCTATATGTTGATTGTATGCATATGGTATCACAGTCTCAAAGATGTGCATGGTGAACTCTTATCTAGTGGGTATTTGATCCAACCTAGTGAAGGAAAAGGAGCATTAGTCGTCGTGGTTGATCACATGACTTAGAGGCTTCAAGTGTCCTTGAAACATTGTGTACCTTACACGAGTTATCTACATTCTTTTCATAGAAGATGACAATTGAGGTAGTGAACACATTATCTGATGATGGTTGGATGTCATTGTCCAAACATGGGTTGGGGGATGTCACTATTTGTATAAAGTCTTTGTCAAATTACATAAACCATATATCATCGTTAAATAGCCTATGTTCAATAGACATGAGCATCTTGAGTGTAAAATCTTCCTTGCTTTTATAAGAGGTTTATATGGTAGACATCTTGAAGGGAGGATTTTGAAGTATTTTGATAAAGTTTTTTTTTGAAGTATTGTTGAAGTCTTGAACCTAAGAGGATCGATGTCCTCATATTGACCAGGTTGGTGCCTGGATTGGCCTAAGAGGCTTTTTTTTCTCATTCAAGGTTGGCGCCTCGAAGAATTAAAGAACTTATGTTACAAGTTGGAGCCCATATTTATAAATGAGGATCAAAGTCCTCACTATATTTAATAAAATTATTATTTTG
Organism: Pinus tabuliformis; assembly: GCA_031772625.1. Lineage (NCBI taxonomy): Eukaryota > Viridiplantae > Streptophyta > Pinopsida > Pinales > Pinaceae > Pinus > Pinus tabuliformis. Next base: position 541,331,990 of record CM062810.1, on the reverse strand, counting down.
TTCTACTTCTTATGTTATGGATTAACTTTTTAACTAGCATAATATAACTATTGTAAGAAGTATCAATTCACCCCCCTTCATAGTATTTCCAACAAGGGTTGAGACAGATTTGGACCTACCAAAGCCCATGATTATGTTGTTTATGTGATAAATAAGTATTTTCCACCTATGTGTCTACTGAGACCCTCTCTCTGGCACTGTAATTCTATAATGGTTAGTAATGACAGCAAAACCACATGTACAAACTACTTGCAATATGTTCAACATATATTTTTCTAAGTTGATATTCATATCTGTCATTAGGTAATGGAGAGATTTTGCAGTGATGCTTCAAACTATTTATCATTCAGAGTTTCAAACCCTCGTCATATAGCCTATATCAACAAGCTCATCTGCTCTCCAAGGTCACCTTCAAATAATTAGGAGGTTGAGGATAGGGGGTGTTCTCCAAATAGATTTGTTGACCTTAGAGTGCAATGTACCAATTGTGCTTTCCACATACTCTTGAGGTGGGACATTCCTTTAACCAATCTAACAAACTCTTCAAAATAGATACATGTGCCAAGATGGTGCCTCTCATTTAATAAATCCATATCTATTTATAATGAGTCATGATAAGGTCATTAGATTCTACCTATAATGTTTGTTCCAACTTACACCTCAAGCCTTGAAAATGCTCTTTCTAAATTCAACTATGTTGGTAATCCTCTCAACATTGCCTCAATTCTCTTGGATGTTTAAGGGTTATTAACAGGTCTAAACTGGTGCATTTATATTCTCAAACCACTTGATTCATCTGCCAACTTAGGTTGAATCCAATGATAAATATTAGCATAAATGATTCCCTCCAACAGAATCCCATAAAAGCACTTAACGCTGGGCTAATGCTTTCATTCCCTCCAAGAATCTAACAATTTTGAAAATACATCTCAATCTTTTAATTTATATATTTCTTTAAAAATATATCTATATTATCAAGATAATTATTTTTAAATATATATTGAATCAATAAATTTTGATTAACACATTAAATAAAATAACTAATAAATATTAAATCGATAAATCCTAATTAACACATTAAAGTTATGTAATTATTACCCAAAAAAATACAAATTACTTAGTCATTTTTACAAAATAGACCGGGCACTTTTCAAACAATTTGGTGGGAAATTTTCAAATTTCAAGCGCTTCTGGAACAATTTGGTATTCAAGCATTTTGGGACACTTTTCAGCCAACAGATAAATCGTTCGAGGAGCATTAGCTGGTGACTCCACTATCATCGGGGAGTATCATGGAGCATTAACAGGTGAGGTGTTTCTGGCAATAACCCTTCTAGACCACAAGACATGTTTACAAGCTATGCAGTTACAACCATTCCTTCTGCGAGGCCCGATTTTCCATGGATTTTGTGAGGCCTGATCTTCCATGGTTTTTTCCTAAGACATGTAATTTTTTTGTTTTTTTTTCTTCTTCTTGAAAACTATCTCTTTGAATAAATTATCATCTCCATTACGTGAAAACAGAAAACATTTCTCTGGCCTCTCCTTGATTACGCTTTTGCCCTGCAGAAAATATAGGTTGTAGAACTGCAGGGCACTTGAATCGACAAATTTTCTTTTAAGTTAGATTGAATACACAAGCAATTTCTCCCAGTAATGGGAAATGTAAAGTTCCAGACAATAGCAAGGGTCAAACTAATTGACCCAAAGTTTAACCTTCAAAACTAGGACACCAAACAACCTGAACTTTAACCCTACTTTCCGAACAGGACACCACGTAGAAGGCACACTGGTCTAGATATGCTCTTTAGTAGTCCATGCCACCCATACCATCGCTCATGTCTGGGACTTCCTTCTTATCCTTCAGAATCACAACAATGATGCACTCTGTTGTGGTTAACAATGAAGCCACACTTGCAGCATCAACCAAGACAACTCTAATCACTTTCAGGGGATCAATAATCCCTGCCTTCACCTTATCAATGTATTCACCTTAGTTAAAATCGTAGCCAAGGTCAATATTATCTTGCTCCGGTAATTTCCCAACAACCACTGCACCTTCCACACCAACATTTGCAACAATTGTACATGAAAACATCTTCAATCGTATATGCAGTTTGACCTTCCTGAGGGAGAGTTCGTGATTTTTTCCTGAGGCAGAGTTCGTCATTTTTTCCTGAGGCAAGGTTTGGTGACCCTTTCCGGAAGTAATTTGGGCCTTCACTTCCTTATTTTTATGTGATGCCAATTCATGCAGATTTGTACACTGAATTATAACATCCTTGACAGTATCTTAGAGATCGTTTTCTTTCAAAAACAATGTTACCTTGGCTTTTGAGGACACCTATCTGGAGGCACCATCTAATCTATCCTCAAATCTGAGATTTGATGTTGCCATCTCTGAGATCTATTTTACAAACTTTTCAGATATGAAAATAAAACAAAAAATATACCCGCAAGGGTGGTTAGTCCTTCAAGTAACAATAATGAAACCCTCTAACTGCTGGTCTTTGATTCTGGTAGTTGATATATTGTTGTAAACCCTTGAGGATCTTAATTAGAGATGATCCTCTCATACCATGTAAAATTTTTCTAATTTAAGAGGACAATTGTCCTATGTTTCTTTCTCAAATAACTCAGATCTTGAATTACTTTAATAACCGAATGAAAATTCTGAACATGCAACAATCACACATATAACTAGAAAACATAAACAGTGGACGCAAAATAACTTTTCAAGTACACACATAATTTTGTCCTTCAAATCAGCTTATCATTAATTATCAAAACTTACAAGGACATGTCAAAACTGAGGTTTTCAGCTTCCTGGACACCCAGTTCTGCTCTAGATTTGTTTTCTAGTAACTCAGATCTGCTCTATCTCCTTGCTGGATACTCAAAACCACACTTTACTGAATTGTTGTACAACACTGTTCAATATGGATTCTGATTTGACCTTGGCTCCTCTCTTGTGCTTTGAATCTGCTTAGCAGATCTTTCTCTGATCTCTTGTATTTTTGATGTCCAAAAATGTTTGCTTACAACTTCTCTCATCTTTTTCTATTTATGCTCTAAGACTCTAATTGAGAAAATTAATCTGCCCTATTTTAGCAACTAATCTCCTTAATCTGAGAAACCACATTTTCTCAACAATTATGTGTACAACTAAGATTAGATCAAATACAAATCACTAATATTCCGAAAATATCTAGAATATTTCATTTAGATTTTTAAGAGTTAGGAGATCTAGTGAAATTGATCTTTCACTTTTATTTATTAAGTGAAATTACAAGATGGTATTATTTCACAGTTTTACTAGGTGGTCACCAAAAGTTGTCTTGAACCACTTCTCACACATTCACACCTTACATGTGTAAGAAGTTCTGACATGAGTTACACTTATCGACATACCCTGTATACCTTGTACCTAGTTCCAAATCAAAGCAAAGGTCTTAGCAGAATGCCATTTCTCACATGTTGTTGGTCACGCTGGCTTCTTTAAGACATATAACAACAAGAGTAATTTCTTTTAGAATGGGCTCTAATAAGAGGTGAAAAATAATTATTGCTTCATGTGAGACTTATTAGAGGAATAAAACATAGACTGTGAGAAGTCCAGGACTAATGTATGCCTTGCCCATTCCAAATAAAAGGTGAGAATTCATTAACACTATCTTTAGAAGTTTGCCTCAGGCCGGATGGAAAATCTCCATCTTTGTTATTTCTAGGGTGCTACTAATAAATTCTCACATGGCGTTGAACTGTTCATGCCACATGCTTATAGGCTTCATGGATTTAAGAAAAATCATTTTGGAGTTAGAAGAGCCAACTAGGTTTAAAGAGAAATTTAAGGTTGAATGGAAGCTTTAGGGTAACAAAAGTTAGTGGTATTAATTTGAAATTTTAACAAAATAAAGTTTATTGTGTAAAATTGGTTATCCCACATGCAAAAGGTAAGTGAGCTTCCCTGAAAGCTTTAGACGGGCTCTTAAGCCTGATAGAAAAGTATATTTAGGAATTTTTTCATGTGGGTAATCTGTGAGAAACAGATTCCTAGGTCAAGTGCAGTGTCCATATTCCTCTTGGACAAGCATGTATTCACATATAAACCTATCTAGGAAAACATTTTGGGGTAATTCTTCAAAAAATGTGCCTCGAGTGGCTGCACCATGGGGCAAACTTTCATTGGCGTAAGGTGTGAATTCTGAGGGGTATTTATTGGCATAAGGTGTGAAATCTGAGGGGTATTTATTCTGCCAAAATTGCTTAGGACATGCACCATGGAGCAGAGTTTCATTGGTGTAAGGTGTGAACTTGACGGTTATTTATTCTGCCAAAATTTCTCAGGACATGCACCATGGAGCAGAATTTCATTGGCGTAAGGTGTGAACTCTTAGGGGTATTTATTATGCCAAAATTGTTGAGGACATGCACCCAATATAATCCCTTTATATCAAAGTGAGAATGGAACCTTGGTGGACAACAAAATACTTGTTCACCTCACCAGTGAGCTAATTGCCCATTGGCAGGAAAGCCATTTTATCCTATATATTGTTGAAGCATTTTCTTTTTCATATTAATAAAGGCTCTGTTTTGAGGGTTTTCCACAAATATTTGAATGTTGTTCTTCTTTATTGTCAAATATTCAACGTTTTATTCCAAAATTCAGAATTTTGTTTCAGATTTCAGGTATTTCAAAACAATTATTTGTTTGTGTTCTTGTCTATATTTTTGTTTTGAATAATTTATAAGGATATAACAGTGAGGTGGTTTCAGATTTTAGTTGTCTCATCAAGTTATTCTAGTATAATACTGTATTCAAGCTTTGTTTATCATACAGTATTTGTTCAGGAACCTAACAAGTCATATTTGGCCATGATATAACTGTTTACTATTTTAGTATTACAGTGACTTGATCACTGGACATAGGGTGCTTGTAAGAGATTAACTACATACATGAGATACATTTTGGGCCTGTTTGGGTACACTAAACTTTATTTATAAGATTTTCAATACTTGTTCAGGTACACCAAACTTTGTGTATAAGATATCCAATAAAGAGAGTTACTTTAGTTCATTGTTACTCCATAATGAAATATTTTCTCTTAACCTATCATTAACCCTGTCAGTATTAGCTATTTAACATGTTTCTCTAATTTGTTTAAACCATCAGCAGATTGTTGTTGTAGTTGCTGCATTTTTAGTGGGAAGACACCATTTTGTTTGAACACTTAATTTAGTTTATTTTTTACACAAATGTTCTTATGAATAACATTTCTATGGATGTCATGGTTTGTTAAAAGTGAGGACTCATAAATAGTGAGCACCTTATTCACATCCACCTACTCATTCTTTAAAATTTATATTGAATCACAATGTAGGAAATTCCAGGGATGCTCCTCGCTTTAGTGCTCTGTTTTGATTACTGAAAGAACAGGGATCTTGGAAATGATACAAAATTTCGTGTTATGAGGGGCTGCAAGTATTTTTGGCATGCACTTTCAGGATATATGACCGGTCTGATTGCTGCTCTTGCTGCAGGAATCTTGGCACGATTACCACAACCTGCACTTCTGTATTGGGTATTGATTAGCATCATGCACTTTAAATTGGATAACTTGCAAGTTAAAAATATATTTCTTTGGCATCTTCATTGTGCTATGGTATTCCTCAGTTACAAACTAGAAAGTTTTCATGTCTTTGTATACTTTGAGAATACGAATGAACTTGCATAGATTCCCTTTGAGAATACCTTATTGGGAACCTGTTTTAATTTTTTTCGTCAGTTCACTCACTTATTTCTTCCATTTTCTTTTTAGTATCCTTAGATGAAATAGAATTTTTTAATTTTTGGAATGGGTTATAGTTGTTAGGAAGTATTGAATAGTTCATATAATTCCTTCTTTCATTTATGAATGTAGTTGTTTACCTTTGGACACATATTAATAGAAAGTGTATTCTGTCTCCAATTAAGAGATATTTGGAATTGCCTTACACTATATTACAATCAATATTTTTACCTTTAATCAAAATGAACGAGTACGTCTTCCATAATTTTCCAGGGTTCTAACATTAGAAAATACTCTGGCTGCATTTGATTTCGTGTAAAACATATTTTCCCATTGGATGTTACATCATATTTCTGATGCCCGCCTCTAGTATCATTGTCTTCTGGAGTCAATGAGTTTACACCATATTCTTTTCTTAGAGGCTTGAGGTGTTTATATGTTTCTAATATTGTGTAATTGTAGTGATGAATGGACTGATAAGTTTGACCCAAGTAATGATACAAAACTTTTGTTTAAGGTCCATTAATCATAAGGACCAATTTCTCATCTATTCATTGTATCAGGTTACAATGAGCTTGCAAGAATATTAAGTCATTCTGCACAACCCACCTCCCATTAGTATTAGTCATAATGAACAATTTTTCATGCACTCATTGAGTCAAGGGAATTTTCTAGAATATAAAGCTATCCAATGTGACCCATCTCCCATGAGCATTGGTCATAATGACAAATTCCTCATTTGCTCATTGCATAAGGTGAGAGGGTGAAGAAGTGGCATTGAATATAGTGAAATGAAATCACATGGCATCAATTGTCACCTATAAGGCTTATACCTAGTAACGAAGACTTCAGAGGAAGGTCAAATCACCATTGCAAGGCTTCTTGGCTCAAAGGACACTTAACCATGCAGTTTTTCACCATAATCAAGCCTATTTAGCTTTCTATCCCAACCTATTCATAGATCCCTTCTCTTTAAATTAATATTTGTTTATTGCTAAGCATCAGTGGGTGGCAGTAACAATATTGAATAGTATTGAGTAGGCACTGACAAGTGCACTTAGTTTGAAAGTTTGGAATTCAGATAATTTTGGGAATCATTATCTGTCAGATCATATCTTCCTCAGAACATTGGAAAATAATTCTTGTTCGGAGTATATCCATCAAGCTATCAGCACTCTATTATTCATGTATGCATGAAATTCACCTAATCATACTGCTTCATAAGCAACAAGAGTCATTAGACATCATATTATAACATCACATCTCCCTCACAATGTTTAAAAGGTAAGCTTACTTAAAACATAAGCATTGAGCTATATGCAACCTTCTCTTAATCATATGGTCCATGTGCTAGAATTATCCAATCATAATCATGCAGCTTATATCAAATTCAGTTATCAAGACATGACTTTCATCAGGAATCATCGGACAAGAACAGTCATTGAAGATTTTATGGCTCCCTCTTAAGCCTTTCTTGAAGTCAGATGAGGCAACAACTTCAGAAAAGGTCTGAGTCATCATAGTCCTATTTGTATCATCCTTCATTGCATCAAATTACCCAATTCATGATGGCAAGGAGAATTTCTCATCGGTCATTCATATATATAGAACCATTCTTCACAAAATCCTGATTCAATGCAATCAAAATATCATGTTCTTTTGCTTATTTTGCTTGTATACTTGCTTCTATTTTTCACAAGGATTGATAGAGAATTGGTCAGAGTGCTATGCACTTCTTCTAGATGACCTTCATGATTGAAGGCTTTAGGTGAGGTTTACTTCTTATCAAAGGTGCGACAATTTCCTTTACTGACAGATCCTTGAGAGGTTTGATTTTGGCCTAGAATTGTTGTTCCTTTATTGATTCTTGTTTCCACTTGTAGCTGCAAGCTCATAGTAATTAATGATTTTCAGTCGTCACTAGGATGTCATGTCAATCATATTTCGTGATACAATATTAATGTAAGGCAAATGAATGTAGGATCACAACCAAGTTCCATCATAGGTCAAAATTTTAGAAGGCTACTTCCTTTATTACAAAAATTGTAACTGTCTTATTTTTTCACAAAATCATTGTCCTGAAGGTCTTTGATTTACTGACAGAATGTGCTTTAAACAAAATTGTTTTCTTCAGATGATTGCAAGAACCCTTTACTTTTTCCTGTTGATATTAGGAGCTGTAAAGATCCATACGTGATTTATTTTAGCTCAGGGTAGGCCAAATAACTCAACTGCTCAGATAATATTCTAATGATGTTGATGATCTTGAGGGCCAAGATTGCACATAAATTAAGAAGTATTTGGAGAGAAGTAAACTTAATCCAAAGGCTAAGTAAGTTTTTAAAGGGACTACTAGATTATTGATCGCATTTTCACACTTCGAGCTATTGTTGAAAAAGCTAGGCAACAATTCTCAAAATCATTTTATTGTTTTGTGAGTTTCATGAAAGCCTTTAATTTCGTGCCATGGAATTCATTGTTCCAAAGATAGCATGATATTGCAATCTCTGGCCTTCTCATTGTTGCAACTTGCTATTATGAGAGGAACTCTGAGATTGTTTTAGGTTGGTTTTGTAGAACTCAAGGACTTCGACTTTATTAAGAGAACTATTGGGCTTAAGTAGGGATGTTTCTGCTTCTTGACTTTATTTGGGATCTGTGTTGATGAGATTAAGGAGTACATTAAGGGGAACACAAAGTTTCATACTGGTATTTGACAACCTCCATTATTCTTGACAAGTTTCATAATGGAGGTTTGTTGACAAATAATGCTCCAAAATTTGGGGAAGTTTTATGTAATCAGGGTGAAGTACAGCTACAGGAAGAAATATAACTTATTTTCTTATAGAGTACTAGGATCCAATATTATTATAGTTTTTGTGTTTTTACAGAAGAAATTATCTAAGTGCACAAGAGTAGTATGGTACATTATACAAATTGGGTGGGAATGGCAGTGGTGGTGTCCATGTAACACTACATTGAATCCAGAGCATGGACTAGTACATTTAATATGAGCATGAGTGAAAACCTATTCAAACCTAAGTACATTATGCACCTAGAGGTTATGAGCTCAAGGATGCATATCTTTAGTTGATATAAATGGATATTAGATATTGGAACATGAAATATGAAACCTCAAGATTCTGAACCTCAAGTTGCATATGAGATGCGGGTTTAGATGGGCCTTGGATAGTTATTTAATCATATGAATGAAAAATAGAGTACAATAACATGTGTTTCATTGACGCCTTCAATTGTATAGTTCTTGAGGCTCAATTGCAACTCCAAGGCTCATATGGTTTTGAGATTAGTACACAGTTTCTTAATCTTTGTCTTGCCTTACAAGTGTTTGAGAGGGATCTATAGATTCTTCTCAATGGAATGCATATATTGTTTGTAAAATTGTTTATTATACAATCATCTAAAGAAAAGAAAATTACAAGAATATGGGCTTTAATGCCTCATAGGTCACAAGTATAGTGTTGTTGTGGCCTAGTTTGAAACTCTGAGATATCAGAACATTTGGAGAATAGTATAGGGATTCTTCTCAATGCATGTCCTTTCCTTGTAAGACCTTGATAGGGGTATATAGATTGTTCACAATAGAATGCATATTTGTCTGTATAGTTGTTTATTATGTAATCATCTAAAGGACAACAGAGTACATGAATATGGGTTAGACTGTCTTGTAACTGTATAGTTGTTGAGGCTCAATTGTGATTACGTGATCTTGGAAGATTTTGAGAGTATATAAACGCTTCCCAATGTATGTCCTTTCCTTACAAGACTTGGATAGGGGAATATAGAGTCTTATTATTGGAATTTATATATATATATTTTTAATTTGTATAATTGCTTATTATCTACTAATCTGAGGAAAAACAGAGTTACAAGAATACAAGTTTAAATGCCTCACAAATGTACAGTTGTTGAGGCTCAACTGCAACTCTGAGAACACGGAATATTTTGTGTGGAGTATATAGACTCTTATCAATCAATGTCCTTGTATTGCAAGACCTTGATAGGGGTATACATATTTTCTCAATAGGACACACATGTTTGTATAATTCTTTATTGTCCTAATCATATGACGAAAACCAGAGTACACGAATATGGGTTTCAATGCTTCACAACTTTTAGTTGTGGAGGCTCTATTGTGACTTGGAGAACTAGGAATACTTTTAGAAGAGTATATATATTGTTTTCAATCCATTTCCTTGCCTTGCAGGACCTTGAGAGGGGTATATAGATTCTTCTCAATGGGAAACAATTGCCATTTGTATGGTTGTTTGTGATCCAATCATCTGCAGAACATGAGAGTGCAAGGATTTTCAGGGGATCTACATTCAAAATAAGGCTTGAAGAGAATCTCCACTATCAAATCAACCAAGGGTAGACTTGCTTAAAATGTGAAATAAAAAAACACTTTACTTCTTAATCCTCCCTACAAAGGAATTTTCAATTGCAAAGACTAAGCACAAAGAATACTGTGTGACTAGCCTTTGACCTTGGGTAAGCTAGCTTCCATGACTGTCATGCCATATGTGTTTTTCCAATTAGACCTAGGCATATGTGGCATGAGAGTCATGTGATATTATCCTTTGACCATTTTAGTCTCTTTTATGTAAAGTGATTGCGAGTATTAAGACTCATCCATTCATTATTTAAATCATGGAAATGATACTAGTAGAATTGAGTGAGATTTTGGGTGAGGTTCTGTAAATTAGACTTTATCCAACTGAATGTGCTATTATTTATTCTCGAGCACCAGAGGATGTGCTTCCTAATGGATAGAAATAATACCTTGTGAATTTATTAAAACAATCTCCCAAACAGGCCTGCTTCTACTTATGTTTTGGAAAAAACATATCATCTGATTGTTCTAAACATCAAAACCCAATAGCCAAACTCATTCCTATACCTCTTCAATATTTCTCCATTCCAACTAGGCTGAATGATCCTAAAGTTAGAGGAAAAGTACCAGCCTTCTCTTCATGCAATCTCAAAACAACTTTGAGGGCTAACCCACCTTCTTTGGATGAACGGAAGGTATTAACACATCTATTTAGGGTGCATATTTATGTGCAGTTGTGGCTCTTTCAGCACAAGCATACACCACAGTGATGATTCAGTTTTTTGCTTGGGCTGAGGTGAGAAATGGAATTTTATGAACAATGATGCTCAGTGTTCCTAGAACAGAGTTCAGATTATTATCATCCTTGTTGGCATGTGAAGGTTTGTCATGCCTTGTATATTCTCATGATCTATATGTATTCATTAAGTTAGTGAAATTGGAACCACCCCATTGACATATTTTCATTGCCAAATTTCCAAATGCTATAAAAAAAAAGGTTGAGCAAGGTTGCAGTGAGTGAACTCCAGCGTTTTTGCTGAGGTAGAAGCCATGCTTCTTTCAAGTCAAATGTCTAGTGCTACAATTATCAAGGTACTTTAGGACTTGTGCTCTCTTTCTTCCTCACTTAACGAGGGAAAGGATGATTAGGTACCAACTTATAGATATCATGATGAAAGTGTTATTATAATCACGAGTCTAAATTTAGCTATTGAACTTCTATGGCAGCAACTGGGTCTATGCATCAGTAAGATAGTAAAATTGGTCATCTTCTTTTCCTATTGTACCTTTGTCTTCTGATGCTAATGGATTTTTACTCCCTCTAGGACCAGGCACATAGAATATATTTCCATATATTGACCTATTTTTGTAATATGTGAAAAGTTGCAACATCATCAAATGACACTTACACGGCTAGAATACACCAGTGCTACCTGTAGAGAGATAAGATCAGCTGCAAGTTCATCTGATTCCTTAGTGCTCAAGATACTGGCCCATCGTATACACATAATCAAAGGGAATATCCTTCACTTTGACAAGTGAAACAACCGGTAAACTCAAGGCAGCAATATCAAGATGAGTCCATACACACTACATTATTAGATTGACTTGGTAAACTGATATCCTGTTGCATGTTCAGATTGTTGGGGTTACCTTTAGATTCTTTCTTTTTTTATTGTACACACTTTAAACACATACCCAACCCATTTCCTTGTAAGCATTAATAAGCATAGTATGATAATATGGGGCATTTTCCTGGATCGGATTCCATCTTAGCTATTGCCTCTCATTTTGGGTAGATGGAAAGTTAAGTGCATTCTAAGGGAATTTGATTGCTTGTTTCTTTGTGTCAAGATACCTGCAAATGTCCTTGCTGACATCGTGACATAAATGTAGGAGAAGTCCTTATAATCAAATGGGTATTTATCCCAGGATTTTATTCTTGTGCATTCTCAAACTTTCAAGTCTTGCATATGTGCCAAAAATCATAGACAATTACCCAAACTTGGAAGAAAACTCAAATTTACTATGTAGCTACCTAACCCAATTCCATTTCAAGAGGTACACAACTCAATCAATAATAGCACTGAAAGGGTTATGATGCTACTGAGCTCCATTCCATAGAAACAAATATCTCAACAAGTTAAAATTCAAGCCATGGACCATTGAAGAGTTAGATCCAACATTCAGTATTGCAATGAGTGTATATGAAATACACCAATATTATCTATGCATTCATAAGCAATATCTGACAAACACCTTTGGCAACTAGACTTTAGTTTTTACAAGAGATGCATGAGAATATATGAAATAAATCAATCTTATCTATGCATTCATAAGCAACATCTGAAAAACAACTTTGGCATCTAGCCATTAGCTTTTACTAAAGATGCATGAAGCATTATATAAACAGAATGCAATCTTTTGGGAATTCCATTCAAATGTGGAACATTACTATGGAAGCCAAGTTAAGAATTGATATTAGATCTTGCATGCACATTTCATGGATTGTTGTAGTAGTGACATAAAAATGGACTAGGTGAGTTATATCATATATGTCAAAGATAGTCTAACGCGAAGTATGAAACTGCCATCTTAGCTATAAACTTGGCTAAATGGTCCAACCTAAAACTGTGATCCTTCCTTTATTGCTAAGCATCAGTGGGTGGCAGTAACAATAGTATTGAGTAGGCACTGACAAGTGCACTTAGTTTGAAAGTTTGGAAGTCAGGTAATTTGGGGAATCATTATCTATCAGATCATATATTCCTCTGAACATTGGAAAGTAATTCTTGTTCGGAGTATATCCATCAAGCTATCGGCACTCTATTATTCATGTATGCATGAAAGTCGGCCAATCATACTGCTTCTTAAGTAACAAGAGTCATTAAACATCATATTATAACATCACATCTCCCTCAGAATGTTTGAAAAGTAAGCTTACTTAAAGCATAAGCATTGAGCTATATGCAACCTTCTCTTAATCATATGGTCCATGTGCTGGAATTATCCAATCATAATCATGCAGCTTATATCAACTTCAGTTATCAAGACATGCCTTCCATCAGGAATCATCGGACAAGAATAGTCATTGAAGATTTTATGGCTCCCTCTTAAGCCTTTCTTGAAGTCAGATGAGGCAATAACTTCAGAAAAGGTCTGAGTCAACATAGTCCTAGTTGTATCATCCTTCATTGCAGCAAATTACCCAATTCATGATGGGAAGGAGAATTTCTCATCGGGCATTCATATATGTAGAACCATTCTTCACAAAATCATGATTTAATGCAATCAAGATATCATGTTCTTTTGCTTATTTTGCTTGTATGCTTGCTTCTATTTCTCACAAGGATTGATAGAGAATTGGTCAGAGTGCTATGCACTTCTTCTAGATGACCTTCATGATTGAAGGCTTTAGGTGAGGTTTACTTCTTATCAAAGGTGCTACAATTTCCTTTACTGACAGATCCTTGAGAGGTTTAATTTTGGCCTAGAATTGTTGTTCCTTTGTTGATTCTTGTTTCCACTTGTAGCTGCAAGCTCATAGTAATTAATGATTTTCAGTCGTCATTAGGATGTCATGTCAATCATGCTTCGTGATACAAGATTAATGTAAGGCAAATCAATGTAGGATCACAACCAAGTTCAATCATAGGTCAAAATTTTAGAAGGCCACTTCCTTTATTACAAAAATTGTAACTGTCTTATTTTTTCACAAAATCATTGTCCTGAAGGTCTTTGATTTACTGACAAAATGTGCTTTAAACAAAATCATTTTCTTCAGATGATTGCAAGAACCCTTAACTTTTTCCTGTTGATATTGGGAGCTGTAAAGATCCATATGTGATTTATTTTAGCTCAGGGTAGGCCAAATAACTCTACTGCTCAGGTAATATTCTAATGATGTTGATGATCTCGAGGGCCAAGATTGAACACAAATTAAGAAGTATTTGGAGAGAAGTAAACTTAATCCAAAGGCTAAGTAAGTTTTTAAAGGGACTACTAGATTATTGATCACATTTTCACACTTCGAGCTATTGCTGAAAAGGCTAGTCAACAATTCTCAAAATCATTTTATTGTTTTGTCAGTTTCATGAAAGCCTTTAATTTTGGGCCATGGAATTCATTGTTCTAGAGATAGCATGATATTGCAATCTCTGGTGCTCTCATTGTTGCAACTTTCTATTATGAGAGGAACTATGAGATTGTTTTAGGTTGGTTTTGTAGAACTCAAGGACTTCGACTTTATTAAGAGAACTATTGGGCTTAAGTAGGGATGTTCCTGCTTCTTGACTTTATTTGGGATCTGTGTTGATGAGATTAAGGAGTACATTAAGGGGGACACAAAGTTTCATACTGTTATTTGACAACCTCCATTATTCTTGACAAGTTTCATAATGGAGGTTTGCTGACAAATAATTCTCCAAAATTTGGGGAAGTTTTATGTAATCAGGGTGAAGTACAGCTATAGGAAGAAATATAACTTATTTTCTTATAGGGTATTAGGATCCAATATTATTATAGTTTTTGTGTTTTTACAGAAGAGATTATCTAAGTGCACAAGAGTAGTATGGTACATTCTACAAATTGGGTGGGAATGGCAGAGGTGGTGTCAGTGTAACACTACATTGAATCCAGAGCATGGACTAGTACATTTAATATGAGCATGAGTGCAAACCTATTCAAACCTAAGTACATTATGCACCTAGAGGTTATGAAGCTCAAGGATGCATATCATTAGTTGATATAAATGGATATTAGATATTAGAACATGAAATATGAAACCTCAAGATTCTGAACCTCAAGTTGCATATGAGACGCGGGTTTAGATGGGCCTTGGATAGTTATTTAATCATATGAATGAAAAATAGAGTACAACAACATGTGTTTCATTGACGCCTTCAATTGTATAGTTCTTGAGGCTCAGTTGCAACTCCAAGGCTCATATGGTTTTGAGATTAGTACACAGTTTCTTAATCTATGTCTTGCCTTACAAGTGTTTGAGAGGGATTCAAATCTCATTGAGTAGACTGACCTGCTGTGGTGGCGGCTCGAGGAGTAGATTCCCCACCCCCGCCTTGGCGGCACGAGAGTCTTGTTCTTGCTAAAATCATAGGATCTTAGTATATCGACTTGCAGGTAGTTGGATGTACTCCTGGTGTTATAGAGGCAACTACGAGGATTGATCTTGGGTCTCCCATAGATTAGGATTGGCAGTTACCGATTCACCATGTAATTAAAAAAAGAAAGATGACCCACATGGAGTTTGGTCCTAGTTGCCAATTTTAACAATCGGGCATGGATATCAATCAGGCCTAGTTAGCCTTACTTTCTTGGTAAGGAGATGAGGCTTCATGTTTTCCACCCTATTTTACCCAAAGAAATTTATTCTAACAGGAAAAATTATTCATTACTT
Organism: Pinus tabuliformis; assembly: GCA_031772625.1. Lineage (NCBI taxonomy): Eukaryota > Viridiplantae > Streptophyta > Pinopsida > Pinales > Pinaceae > Pinus > Pinus tabuliformis. The sequence continues at coordinate 541,316,431 of CM062810.1, read as the reverse complement.
TCCCCTCTTACAAGCAAACACTCAGCAAAAAAAGGATTTCACACCTGGGAGTTTTTTGTAGGATAAAGGGAAAGGTGAGTGGGTATCTTGTAGTAGCTACATTGGTCTTATTAGCATTACACCACTTTTCATATGGATCTTCACAACAGAGAATCACCATTACACTTTGTTGATTTGTTTTAAAAATAAACATAACACACAATAGATTTCTTTTGGGATGCAATGTTGTTGTTGGTAGTATTATTGTATTTGTGCCACATGTAAAGCTAATATGCGTTAAATTTCTTTCACCTTCTAATATTTTTATTGGAAATATGCTTGTGTTTGGGCTAGAAACTATGCTAGATTTCTTTTGCTTTGCAATATTGTTGTTGTCAATTTGGTTGTTTATGATAAAAGGAAATCTAGCAAGTGTTAGATTTCCATCACCTTGGCAATGTTATTGGAAATGTTGTGCTTGTGTTTGGGCTAGAAGTTTTGCTAGATTTCTTTTGCTATGCAATATTGTTGTTTTCAATTTGGTTGTTTATTATAGAAGGAAATCTAACACGTGTTAGATCTCCTTCACCTTGGTAATGTGCTTTTGTTTATGTTAGAAGGAAATATAGCATGCACTAGATTTCTTCTGGCATGAAATGTTGTTATTGGTAGTATGCTTGTATTTATGCTACATGTAAAGCTAGCATGTGTTAAATTTATTTTACCTTGTGACGTTGTTATTGGAAATGTGATTGTGTTTGTGATAGAAGTTGTTGGATTTTGTTGGCTTTTGTTTGCCCTACAATGTTATTGTTGGCAATGTGCTTTTGTTTGTGCTAGAAGTAAATCAAGCGTATGCTAGATATCTTCTACACTACAATGTTATTTTTGGCAATGTGATTGTGTTTGTGCTACAATAAACTCTAGAATGTGTAAGATTTCTTTTACTTTGAAATGTTTTTGTGAGTAATATGCTTCTATTTACGTTAGAAGAAAATTTAGCATGTGGTGGATTTCCTTTGCCTTAGAATATTGTTTTTGTCAATGTGTTTGTGTTTGTGCTAGAAGGAAATCTAGCATGTGCTAGATTTATTTGACCATGTAATGTTGTTTCTAGCAATATGGTTATGTTTGTAGTAGAAGGAATGATATTGATTGTTAGCTTTCATTTGAGGAAACAATGTTTCATTACATACAATGACTACCATACTATTTTTATTTTTGCATCTATATTACTTTTTCGTAAGTTGTGTGTTTTTGGGAAAATATAAAGTCACACTTTACACGGTTCATCCTTTTAATTACAAGTTACGATTTAATTGTTGTTACAGAATTGATACAAGCTACAATGGAAAGTATAATTTTGGCAAAAGGGGACTATGTTGATCTCCTTATTAATGATCAAGTCATTGGGCTAGGAAGGGTTGAATCTGCAGAGTCTGGAACTTATTATGTTGGAGAAAGGGTTAATGTTGGTTATGTTGCAATTTTTCTAATTGATGTCATTCAACCGCATTTGATTGATGATGATGTTAATGAAGGGGACATACATCCATGGAAGATTGTGGATTTGAGACACCACATAGGTAAATCAAAATATTGAAGCATGTGTTATATATTATTGATACTATAATAAATGTTTTTTTTTTTTTTTTTTCGAGTAAATACTAACATTATTTACATTCGTTTATAGGTACAAATGTTTCTTCTACATTTTCTATTGGAGACAAGGTAAATCTTTTGCAACATGGAGTGAAGGTGGGCAAGGGCTCCATATTCAATACAGAGCTTGGGCATAAAGTGCATGGAAAGATGGTAAAGAAAGGATGCATAGTGGTGAAAATTGAAAAGGCATTAAAACATAATGCTCCTCTACCACATCCAACAGAATTTGAGCATACACTTGGGGGTGCATTAGAATCTTATGAAATTTGGCCAAAATCAGATTTGGAGCCTCACTGTCATGATCATGCCATAAATATTCCCCAAGATAGGGTTAAATTCATATGTGCAAAGGTTTCTCTTACACATGAATGCATGGGAACAAGCATGTGCATTGCCAAAGGAATGCTAGTTAATGTCCGCGAGGATGACATTGTGGAGGGTGAAACACTAGGTGAAATGGATTTTGGTGTTTTTCTAGAAGAGATAGATGGAAATTGTGAGATATGCAGAATTGGGGATAAGTCTATACACTGTTTAGTTAGATGGCCAATAAATAAGTTGGTCAACAACAAAGGTGTGATATTAAGGGTCAAGGAAAAGTTCAAGGAGCCACCCAAAGAAATGGTGATATGGGATGTTATAGAGGACACAAATCCCTTAAACAAATCGGATGAGTACCTTTGTAATGAAAAAGATAGAAACTCAATTGATATGCATGTAACAAGGCCATATAAAAGGATTAAACGAGTTACGACTGCAAAAAAAATTGCAAAATGTCAAACAAAAATAGATGAAGAGAAAGAAATTCGACTTTTGGTAGCAGATGTATGTTGTAGAAAAGATTGTCTTCAACATGTGGATAGGAAGGCCATTGCAGGTGCTAGAAGGGGTATGAGACAAATAAATACAAATGGTATTAGAGAATTTGTCTCGAATTCACTCATGTCAAACACAGTCATGTCAAAGGGCCATGGCCATGCCACATATTGCTAGAAATGTAAAGGACATGCGATTTAATGGGAATATTATTTGTAAGAAAGCATGGTATAAGATACATAAAATTCCTCAAAGCACATACTATAACTACCAGCGTTATTTCCAACATGGACAGATCAAAGCTATTCATGGTGATACCAACACATGCAAAGCATGAGCTCACATAGTGGCAGCCATAGAAATATTGCACAAAATTGTAATGGATAATTCGGATTTTTCACCGAACCAAACACGTCATGTTGAAGAAGATGGAACATCTGCTCCTTTAAGACTGCTTCCTTCGACTTACACACAAAATTCTTTGTTAAAAGAGATCGATGAGGCTCTTCAAAAGCTTAATCACCCATCAATATCACAACCAACAATGATCAAGATCTGGAATATTAAGTTTCGAGATGTGGCATTTTCAAAGAACACCAACTTTAGTAAATGCAGTGAATGTATTGTGTTGAAAGCACAAATGAAGTCAACAACTACAAAAGAGTTGGAAGAAAAGGCAAGAGGTAGGTTGATGAAACATAACAAGATTGTTATGTGTGGAAGATATTGCTACTATGACCATAGAATTATGTCAGAGCGGTTTCCAAAGGAGTATTTGAGCATTATCCATGATAAAATGGACAAAACAAAGACTTCAATCCCAAGGATACATGTCAAATCAAAATCTATTGTAGGAACAAATCTAGGTTTGTCATTGACAGGTATGCTTACACATGGGCATAAGGCGGGAGGTTTTGGTCATTTCTCCTTACCATTTGTCCATATGGGATCACAATTTACTACTACATCCCTTGCAAAGTGCTTAAGCGACCCACAAGACCCACAAATGGATATGTATGGTGATCTACTTTATGAAAGTGGAATTTCAAGAAACCCACTTACAAATGCATTACTTGACACCTCTATTTACTCAAAATGTCAAGGGTACAAGGATGATTTTATATCTCATGGAAGTTCAAAATGTCAAAATGTTGATTTTAAACCTCTTCCTCCACATTTGTTGTTACAGTTGGACAATGCAGCAAGTGATAATAAGAATCTCTATCTTTTCATGTTTCTATCACTTTTAACTGCACTTGGTGTTTTCATCACTATTGAGGTTGGGTTCTTGCCTGTGGGGCACACCCATGAAGACATAGATGGAACCTATGGAAGAATGTCTTCCAACCTAAAAGGTAAAGATATTTATTCTTTACCTGAAATGATGGATACATATCGCATAATTGAAGAAAATAGAGTGTTTCCACCTACACTTATTGACAAGGTCTATGACTTCAAAAGTTTCCTTAATGGATACATTAAGGAGGGAAAAAAATGCACTAGTTGGACATCTTAATGTCCAATACTTCCAATTTCTTATACTCAATGATGTTCTAGTACTAAGGTACAAAGAATCAATTATAGATATTGAGTGGTCAGAACCAGTTGAGTTATGGAATATAGATGATGAAGGTCGACCTATAATTCCCATAGGGAAGCCATCTTTCTTATCTTCCAATTAGAATGATGTCTATTTAAAAGAACTAAAGGAAGGGATAACATCATACATAAAAATGTGGAAAGACGCTATTGGGAATGAGGATTCACCAATTGTTACAGAGGAATGGAAAAATAAAGTAGCATATTGGGAAAAAGTTCTTGATATGTTAGATGGAATCTATAATGATCATAGAATAATAGATGGAAGTGATTCATCTTCTGAGGATTTCTGGCCCAAGATAAGGCACATTGTTGATGTTGATCGTAATGCACTCCAAGTACTCTCAAGTATTGTGGGTGGAGATTTTGATAATGTGATAGATGAACCAATATATGTTGGACCCAAATGCAACAAGCCAAAGACAACATTCGATATGATGATTGATGTTGAGAAAGGAAAGATGTTGCTAGTTAGATCAGGAAATGAGGATGCAGGCGAGATGATTTGGATGGAAAAATCCATCTCAGATATCTTTAGGGATAATGAAAGTGAGAATCTTCATGTAAAGGTTGACTGGTGGAAGCCTATGTCAGGGAAATATAATGGAAAATTGTTAGAGCAATATTGGGTACCAAATCCTGATGACAAAGAACTTGAATCTATTCCAATTGATACCATAGTGTGGGCATGGATGCCAAAGAAAGAACATTGCAAGAAGACCAAGATAAATAAATATGGTGTAGAAGCCATTCTTGATCTACTTGAGCGAATATCTTAAGAGTAGGTTTATAATATGATTCATGAATGTAAATTTTTTTGAAGGATCTATTAATATACATTTAGACACACTTTTCCATATTTGTTGTATAAATATTCTCTTCATATTTTTTTTGAAGGAGTTCTGTATTATTTAATATTTCAATTTAATCATGTGTTATACAAATTACATGACAATGCCATAAAATATTTAAGTTTTCAAAGCTTTATTTGACCAACATGACTTCTCACCATATCAAATATGCATAATCAAATTCAATAATGCACCTAAAATCATCTTCTAAACTTGGTATATTAAAACAATAGTGGAGTACCTAATTAGTATTCTATTTAATATAAACCATTTAAACACTTAATGAATAAATGTTAGACACTTGATATAATGTTTGAGGTGAGTTTTCCTTAATTTTCCTTATTAGAATTGATACAAATCAAATTTTCTATTTTTTTGCACTCTAATTTATAAAAAAAATATTTTGATCATTGAACAACACAACTAGAATTATAAAATATTTACTCTTATAGATTTTGAAGTGGTGCAAACATTATACTACTTAATTAATCTGTACTCAACTTAGGAAAAGTAGTTAGTGTCAATTTAAAATGGTCAATAATAGTAAGAAAAACAATATTAATATATTGTTAAATAACTTTATAGGTAAGATTTTTTTTACACAATCTAGAATTCACGAGCCAAATTTAATACATAAATATAAATGTTAACGATAATATCAATAATGTAAGGAATCTACGTTTTAGATGAATGTTAATATGTTCTTTTCAATATAATATCCTTAAACATGACAGGGATAAAAACTAAACATTTGTAATAAATATCTTAGTCATTTTTCTCTCCTTCTTGTATTTGAAAATAATCAAATTGTACTACTTTGTTACTCTTCTAATTCATGATTGATTTTGATTATTAAAATGATTAGTAATTGAGACGAGAGGCTCATTTTAGAGCCCAATATGGGGGGATGTGTAAGTTTGTCTGTCCGTCTGTGCCCCTTTAAAATAAAAATTATGTTCTAAATAGAAAAATATAAAAAAGAATATTTTGTAAAGTAATTAGAAGTAAAAAAATGTGTGAATTAGATGCTTAAATCTTATACTTTTCAAAAGTAACTATTTGAAGATTTATGTTAACTAATTTATGTCAATATCAGCTTCATATATATATATATATATATATATATATATATATATATATATATATATATATATATATATATATATATAAGTTTTTTTTATGGTTAAAATTATTATTTGTTCGTATATATACTCTATTTAGCATTCAAAAATATAGTTTCAACAATTAAAAATAACACATTGTATCTTTCACTCTAAAAATGTTTGCACTTGAAGAAATTTTATCCCTACATCTGCACTTAAAATGGATCTATGATGGTATATATTGGACACATTACTATGATCATTTGTCGTTAAATAACTTTATACTTAATATATAGCTTGCATATTAATCTATTATTCATTTAGTAAGCCTCAACTAATTTCGTTTTTTACATAAAAGTACAAATAATAAATAATAAATAAATTATATTCAACATTTAATTTGATCCTAAAAAAATATTTTCTCGTTAACTCTAAAATGGTGCAAACTTCCTACAATAGTATGTAATGATGATGGTGATAATGATGATTATCATCCACTAAGACCAAATATGATATATAAGAAGGTAAAAACATATTACTAAAAGTTATTTCGAATTTTATTGTTATGCTAAAAAAACATTAAAAGAAGTGTTTCAAGATCATCATAGTTTTGTTTAGGTAAACAATCAAGAAGGTTGGTAGCGTCACAAATATTTTGAAATTTAATTCCAATATTTTAAATTGTGCCAACATTGTCTTACTAATAATCGTAACTTAACATATACATGATATTTACTATATTGGATTATAATTAAATGGGTTAATAATAGTTACATACACATCATTATTTTCATAAAATAACCTTAACAAACTTATCTTTTTAATATAAACCATAAAAAATATTAAAATAGATAATGTAAGGAATCCAAGATTAATATGTGAAATATTTTCTTTTTTAAGTTTATATAAATTTGTTTTATAGAGTTTATCATGATAATTTTTACACAAAAAATGGTGAATATCTACATAAAAATTAGTGAACTAAGTGACTTTCTAATTCCTCATTTTGAAAAAATTTAATGTAGTTAAAGCTCTGAATAATGGTATATATTGGACACATTACTAAAAATTTCGTTTGTCATTAAATAACTTTATACTTAATATATATCTTGCATATTAATTTATTATTCATAAAGCGAGCCTCAATCAACTTTTTTATTAACATAAACGTACAAATAATAAATAAAAATAAATTATGCTACTACTCATATCCAACATTTAATTTGATCCTAAATTTATTTTTCTCTTCAACTCTAAAATGGTGCAAACTTCCTACAATAGTATGTAATTATGATGGTGATAATGATGATTATCATCCACTAAGACCAACTATGGTAAATAAGAAGATAAAAAGATATTATTAAAAGTTATTTCGAATTTTATTGTTATGCTCAAAAAGCATTAAAATAAGTGTTTGAAGATCATCATAATTTTGTTTAGTTAAACAATCAAGAAGGTTGATAGCATCACAAATATTTTGAAATTTAATTCCAATACGAGTATAAACTGGATGATCTATGAGAGTGTTTTAATCTTCAACCATAATATAACTAGTGTTGCAAAGGTGATAGACTTTTAAATTGTGCCAACACTGCCTTAGTAATAATCGTGACTTAACACATACATGATATTTACTATATCAGATTATAATTAAATGGGTTAATAATAGTAACATACACATCATTATTTTCATAAAATAACTTTAAAAAATTTATCTTTTACTATAAACCATAAAAAAACATTAAAATAGATAATGTAAGGAATCCAAGATTAAAATGTGAAAGATTTGCTTTAGCAAGTTTATATAAATTTGTTTTATAAAGTTTATCATAATAATTTTTACACAAAAATGATGAATATCTACATTAAAATTAGTGAACTAAATGACTTTGTAATTCCTCATTTAAAAAAACTTAATCTAGTTAAAGTTATAAATTCTAGATCCACTGAATACTTCCATATTTAATGAAATATGTGTTTTATTTCATTATGTGATTTTATATCGTTCAAATGTAATAATTTCACCATCCCAAGTTGTTAACTCAGTGTTCCAAAGATGCCAGACCATCAAAAGATAATTTTTTCAAAGGAAATAGTCAAGTGAAATGGTAAAGTTTCAAAGGGTTAAGTGCATGCCAAAGGGAGTTGTATTTTCCCAAGGGTCTCCAAATCATCATTTTACACGAGCACTAAACCCTAATTTCCTCACCCATTGAGTTAGGGTTGGATATGGAATTAGATACATTTGAGTATATGAGGCATAAGGGAGGTCATTTCAGCAAGTATAAGGTCATTCCAACTCATACAAATCATGTCTCCATCATTTTTGAATAAGCCATTCCAAGGGACAAATCATCTGCCACACATAGGGCCATTTTTCTTCAAACTATGTTTTAGACCAAATAGGGATGAATTTAGAAACAATGTGAGAGGTTTTTGTCCATAATAGGCCAAGGATGAAAAAATACATTCAATTTTTGCAGATGTGTCATGTTTTTAGGGAAATTTAAAAAATACAGTTGCTACAAGACAGTTGCTGCACTTCTACAGAGACTTTGGGAAAATCATTTTTTCTTCTAGTTGGATTGTCAAAATGACATGCTTGATGAGTCAAATGATAACTATATAGAAATATATTTCAAATGAGCTATCATGATCTCAATTTTGAGTTGAGGAAGGCCTCAAATGGTTTCCTGAAACAACACTCTGCATTTTTGCACCCTCATTCTGCAAGTTTTTACCAGTCTTGAGAGATTGAGTTTTTGATATGTGAAATTAGCTCCAAATTGAAAACTAAAGGTAGATCCGGAAAGTAGACTCGAAAATATTTCCAACGAGATATCCCAATCGTAATTTGGACATTGGGAAAGCCTCCAAATGTGGCCTACAAAAAGGTGTTGTGTGCCTATTAAGAGTGTTGCGTGTTTGCCCAGTGAGGTCCAGGGCCACTCAAAACTCAGCAAAACACCTCCAAAGTTCATAATTTTGTCACCTAAAGGCTTTCATCACATGAAACAAGTAGGTTTCTCTCTATTTTCTTTTCTCATACATTTTTTACTTGATGTATCATTGTGTTTAATTTTTCCTAAATTAAACTAAAAACCCTAACCTTAAGGCACCTATTTGCCTAGGCTCCCTATACCCTACCCCCAATTCACATCTCCTATCCCTAAAAACCCCTATCACTGCTACCTCCCTGTCATCCCTTTCACATTCCAAATATCCTTCCCATCCCCTCAAAATTCCCTCTCATTACCACATACTCCCTTCATCTATATACCCCTCCATCACCTCCCTAGGGTTTTGTTTTTCACTCTAAATTACACAATGGTAGAGGTGGACATGTAGGAAGAGAAAGGCCTCCATGAGAAAGAAACATATTTTGAACTTATAGACTTGGACACAATGGAGGATGAACAGAAACTTCAAATGGTCATTAAAGGTTAAGATGCTAAGATAAATGAGCTCCAAACCAATCTGGATAGGGAAGGATATGTTATTGACTTTCTAGAGCAGGAAAACAAGCAGTTGGAAACCAAACACTTCATTCATGAAGTGAAATGCATCAAAGAACAAAGAGAAATAGAGATGGATAAAGTATTTATTGAAGAGACATTAGAAAAGTATGTTGAACTTGATGAGGAGGAGGACTAGCCTCCAAGATAGAGACCTAGGACTAGACGGCTACAAAGAGCTCTAGAACTTGAAAGGAAACGACAAGTTGAGATTTTTGAACAACTCACTGTTGACAAAAAATGGGGAAACATGGTCAATCAAGACTGGGAATATTGGCTTGATAGATTCAATGAGCATTTAGAGAATCTCTTAGCCAAGACTAAGAATGACAATGACATTCAGAGGAAGATGGCCAGGTATTATGCATGGAGGAACCAAGTGGCAACGAAAGCTCAAAAGATCTCATGAGAAAATTGACAAATTGACCAAGCAAGAGGAGGGGAGAAGACTTCACATACTTCATGATGCATCCTTACATGGCTCGAACCTTTGATCAGTCAGTAAAATACATTTTTGGGCATGTTGAACTATTTTTTAGATTGAAGGAAATTGTTGTGTTTTTCAGTCCAGTTTTTGCACAGCCATGGAGGGAAAATGCACAATTCCTTGGGTGTTGCGCTCTTTTTTGAGACATCCAATCAGCAAGAATTCAAAATTTTTAAGTTTCTATTGATGATTACATACACCTTGTACATTTTCTCATTATTTAGAGGAAAACTAGTTTGTCAAAAGGTCAAAAAACACCCAAAAAATGACCTTTCTGCCCTCTTTTTGGCCTGGGCACTGCACTCTAAGCAGTGTTGGGAGATTTGGTCTTTGAATAGGAAAATGACATCCAAATTCATAAATTCAAGTTGTTCTAGAAATTAGACAGGTATGGATTTTCAACAATCTATTTTGGGCCCAATTTCAAAATCAAGAAAGCCTCCAAAAGTGTAGCTGACGTTGAAGGGTGTGCTTGCACTTGGTGCTGCGCGTTGGCACTTGGTGCTGTGCATTTGACACTTTGTCCAGATTCTCACTATTTCGTCCCAGTTTTCACTTTCACCTTGGCAAATCATGAATTTATCTATGTAAATGATGAGTCTAATTATCATGTTTCTAGTTCTTACTAGGGTAAATACATTAGGTAAATCAAGTTCACGAGATGTAATGAATCAGTTTGCTTAGATTAGGGATGAGTCACTTTGACCACCATATTCTCTTGTTATTAGTTCAACCTTTCTTGGATATTTCCCTCTTCTCATGGATTTGACCCCATGATGTTAGGATGGGTGGTTTGAAGCCTATATTATGTATTTCCCTATTCATTTTTATAGGTGGGATTCAGTGGGATTGCTTAGGCTTTGATAGACATCATTTTGTACCAGTTATGATAGGAGATTAATGAAAAATTGTAGTTATTTCTTTGGGATCCATGTGGTATGATGCTCATGTGTTAAAATGTACTGTTGACTCCATTTCATCATTTCGTACTCTTTATGTGAATGTATACATGTATGAAAGGTAGAATCCATAACTTTTATGCTCCTTTTTGGGTAGAAATTTCACAGTCTGTGTTTTCTTTAGTTTAGGAAGAATCCATGAGGTTTACATGCTCTTCCTAGCTCCTCACCTATATTTTCATCTCGTCTATCAAACCCTAAGGTTCTAATCATTGTGCCTACCTTTCCCCATCGAACACCCTGTGGTGTTTACTTAATTCCCCTGCCCTAACTATTTGGCTCCTCCTGATCCAGCAAAACCCTTCAAAGTCAAATCAAAACCCTGTGCTACTATACCTAGCGTAATATCAGTTTCTAGATCCAGTCAATTTGGTTGGGATCCTTATGGAGAGAGCCCTCTCCTGGCCTAGTAGGGCTAGCTACTTGGCTAAGCGTGGTTTTTGTTTACCCTGGAATTTCCTTCCTCCAGCTTGAGGTTCAATCTAGGTGCTAATATATTGTCTTGGATATAAAAAAGTGCAGACTCTCAAATGTGGTGAATACGATACTATTTAATGCTAAGCACAATTTTGAAGGCTAACCATAGATATACATTAAAAACGTAGACCTTATCACTAAATTTAGTGTAGGCTCAATGAAAAGTTAAAATCCTAAATACAATATACTGATGGTTAAACGTTTGGTTGAATCTACACATTGACTATATGCCATATGAAGATCACGTGAATTACAACTTAAAATATTGGAATGATAATAACATAGTTAGACATTGGCGTTGACTATTGATGTTGATCAACATATTGTATGCATGGGTCATGAGATTTAGATCTATTGTTACATTTTTGAAGCCGAACTAATCAAAATATATAAAACCTAGGTGAATGCCTTTGTACTCATAATTATATAGTGGGATTAGTGGCATGTATGCATTATGTTGGCTTATTGGGGCCTGAGCTAGGTTCAGAAGTGATTTAGCCAAACAAATCCCACACTACTGACCCTTTCGGTAACAGTCCGCGGAGCACGGACTGAGGTATCACCCAAGGTAGTATGGGAGGGTGCTGGAACTAGGTTTCTGCACCCTAGGGATGTCTTGACAAGGTTTGGGAAGTTTGTGAACTGATCTTGCACACTTGTACTATTCTGCACAGCTGTTCGACCTTCACGTAGCTCTCGTATCAAGCACAAAAAGGTACTGTCTAGATCCTTTATCCTTACTATGTTATTATTATAGATCTGACTTAATTCAATGGTCTTCATCAATCATTCAATATTCATAACAAGTGTGTGCAAACATAAACTGCAAAGAGATGCATAGAACCATAATAGAAGTATAAACACACAAATCTGTGAGAAGATGCACAATATTTCAAAATCACTTATCTTTTATTAAACCTCTATTCAGTTACAATGCCAACTCCGCCCTACGCACTCAGTTGTAGGGGTCTACGCACACAACTGCAGACTCTACCAAGCCTCTGCACACATAGCTACAGAGCCTACTCTTACTAGTACCAACAGTGAACCAGACTTACAGACTCAAAGTGAATATCGCATTCAAAAACCCATAACCTTTAAGATCAAAACTATATAAAACTGACTTCTACACTTAGAGCCTTGCTTTATTTATACATTCCCATGGTCCACAGACCATGGGTAGGCCGACACATTCTAGATTAAATTACAATTTTTTAGGGAGAACTACCTTAGACTCTCACGCTTCGTGCCCTCATTTTACGGGGTCTTTACATTACATTGACCCAAAACTTGGGCTTTAAGCCCCAAAACCCCGCTCTTGGGGGATCCACTGCCCAGCAAACACCCAACACAATCATTGTGAGTCGTCCTGAGTCACTCAGCTAGTGTGGCAATCCTTCCGCGAAGTCCATCCAACTGTGCCTATGGAGGTCTGCAACTCACCATGCTATCATTATCTGGACCTAATCCATTTCTGCTTCGGAATCATCTGCGTCAGACTTGATTCTCTACTTTGATGCTGACTTCTAGTACCTATGTTTATAGTCCCGCAACTCTATCTTGCTCCTTGGGTCGTGAAGACTGTGTAGGGCTTCCGACGACTGCCATTTACACTTCCTAGGAAGGGTTGTCCATTCAGTTTGATGAGCTAGACTGTGTCTCTGTCTGTGACCTCTTTTACCACATAGGGTCCCATCCAATGCATTCAGAATTTTATAGGAAATTTTTTGATCTTGTTGTCATACAACAACACTAAATTGTTTACCTTGAATGTGTGCAACTTGATATGGTGGTCGTGCCAATCTTTCTAGCGCTGTTTCTGTACCTGCTGATGGAATCCCACTAGAAATCATTCTTCCTCAAGTTCGTCCAATTGTGCAAGCCTCTCTTCCAGAGCTTTGCGATTTTCCATGCTTTTCATCGTTGCGATCCTTAGACTGGGTATAATGTGTTCCATTGGCATGACTGCTTCTGTGCCATAGACTAAACTGAAAGGTGTCTGACCCATCAATTTATTGCACGTGGTGCAGTATGCCCATAATACAGTAGGTATGCCCAAGTCCTAGTCGTTTCGCTGTGTGTTACATACTTTGGTCAACGCAGTCTCCAGAATCTTGTTGAATGCTTCTAATGTCCCATTAGCTTGTGGATGGTACGGTGTACTTTACTAATGATACACCTGGAACTCCTCAGTGAGTGCGTTGATAGTTTCATTGAGGAAGTGCATTCTGCGATCACTCATTAAAATTTTCAAGCATCCAAACCATGTCAACACATTGTTGAATAAAAATTTTGCAGTTGTGGCGGCCATGCAGTCCTTAACCGGCTGTGCTTCTGCCCATCTGGTTAGGTACTCTGTCGCGGTGATGATGTAGCATGCACACATCTTCCCCTGTGGTTTGATTGGTCCAACAAAGCCTATCGCCTATTTTTTGAATGGTTACAGTGTCATCTATGGATTGAGTGGCATCTCATCCCTTTTTGGTGGTTTTCCAGTTCGTTGACATATGTCACAGGCCTGACAGTATGCTTGCGAATCTTGATGTAGGGTTGGCCACCATAGCCCAGCACAAAGAATCTTCTATGCCATTGCCTGGCCCTCATAGTGTCCTCCTACAACCCCCCCATGTGCTTTCGTGAGGATCTATCCTTGTTCAAATTTAGGTATTTAGGTACATATCTTCGTAATATCTCATCGTTTCCCATTTTGTAGACGTGCCCTGCAATGACAAAAAGTTCCGCCACACTTACCAACAATTCCTTCTTCTGCTAGACTGAATATTCTAGTGGTGCAGTCCCTGTAGTTAAGAAATGGATAATGTCTTCAAAGTGGTCGTCGATGACATGCACTACATAGAGATATGCATCAGGTAGTCCTTCTTCCAAATTTGTTGGTTCCTCGTCGATCTCAATTCGTGATATGTGATCTAGTCCTGCATTTAGGCGTCCCGACTTTACGATGACTTCGAAGTCATATTCCTAAAATAGTAACAACCATCTGCATATGTGCCCTCCCAACACAGGCTTGTTCATTAAGTATTTCAACGCGGAATGATCAGTATACATCTTGAAGTGCTCACCAAGTAGATAGTGGTAGTATTTCTTGAGTGTGTATACAATCGCCAATCCCTCGTGCTCAGTAGTAGAATAGTTCTTTTTGGCTTTGGACATCCACTGACATGTGTATGCAATTGGGTGATCGATGCCTTCCGCACCTTCCCGCATGAGTACAGCACCCAGCGCGATACACGATGCATCAACATATACATGAAATTTGATGTCCCATTTTGGGAAGATCAAAATGGGAGTGGATGCCATTTTTTCCTTAAGAACCTCCAAACTTTTCTTACAATCATCATTCCAACAATATGTAGTGTCATTTTTTAAAAACTATTCCTTTGGTGCCATGATTTGTGCATAGCTCCTAATAAAATTTCCATAGTAACCAGTGTGCCCCAACGTGGCATGTAGTTGTTTGACACTTCACAGCGCTTCTAGATCAAGAATAAGAACAATCTTCGTAGGGTCCACCATTAGGCCTTGCTTGTAGACCACATGGCTAAGAAAATTTCCAAAGGGGACGAGGAAGGTGCACTTCTTAAGATTCAGCGTAATCTGGTGTCATCGGTAAGTATCCAACATCAACTATAAGGTTGCTATATGGTTTTTAACTAACCCAAATACAATCCAATCATCGAA
Organism: Pinus tabuliformis; assembly: GCA_031772625.1. Classification (NCBI taxonomy): domain Eukaryota; kingdom Viridiplantae; phylum Streptophyta; class Pinopsida; order Pinales; family Pinaceae; genus Pinus; species Pinus tabuliformis. The sequence continues at coordinate 541,301,281 of CM062810.1, read as the reverse complement.
ATAGACCTCCAAAAACTTGTGGATGAATTCCTTGAACGTGGCCACCACTACACATGAAAATATTGCTAGCATGTTCTTCAGTCCAAAAGGCATAACACTGTATTGAAAACAACCCCATTCAGTTGCAAAGGTTGTCTTACTCCTATCTTTCGGCATGATCTTGATCTGATGGTACCTTGAGAAACAATTCGTGAATAAGTAAGCTTCCTGTCCACTAACATTTTCCATTACTTTATCTGTAAATGGTGTCGGGAATGGATTGTGAACACATGCATCGTTGAGCTTCCTGAGGTCCACACAGATTCAAATTTCGCCCTTCTATTTTTTCTCCTGCACTACCATAGGACTCACCTAGTCAGATTCTTCCACTGGTTCAATTATTCCTGCTGCAAGCATTTTGTCCAACTCTTCGTAGACCTTTTCTTTATACTTTGGATTCAACCGGTAAGGTCACTGCTTAACTAGCTTTGTGTCTGGTTTCAGAGTAATCTTCATCATCCCTAAGTCACCAATGATCCCCTTTAAATCCGTGATTTTGGTCGGGAACAAATCTTGATATTCACAGAGTAACTCGGCGACCTTATCCACCGTAGCATCATCCCAATAGTCCCCAAGCGTCGCATACTTCGGCTCCGCATTGGTACCAATGTTTACCTGCTTTGTTTTCAACAACGTAGTGATGTTGGGGTCCTCAATTGATGGTCCTCGAACTTCGCGACTCCCTTCAGTTTCTGGAATATTAATGTTTTGGGGGTCATCATCATCCTCCTCTACCTGTACGTTATAACATTCTAGGGCATGGCTTAATTGGGTTGACCATACTGGTTGAACTACTTCCTGTGGTTCCTGTGGTATTTTGAAGATGGCGGCTTTCATGGCTTGCAGCGTGTCATCAACAGTATCCGACCATGGGTCTTCAAATGTGAATGTTAACAAAAATCCCTCGCACAAGACATCCCATTCGCCCGTACCATGTCAGAGTTCTGTCTCAGTATACTAGTTCCTGGGTATGACATCCAGGGTATGGTAGAATAAGTGTACCCATTTAGGTTGAGGTTCTTCTCCATAGGCCTTGGTCCATTTTGCGAGGTGCATACGTGGGTCATCGCGTCCATCGTATTTATCTGCTATTCGTAGTTCCAGTTTCCAAACTGTAGCAACATCATCCTCCTATAGTCGCACCATTTTTCAAAATTTCCTTGATGTGTTCCCCACCAATGCATAGGTGTCACACACAATACCGACTTCAACAAATCGAACCACTGGTGCTCTGGTACTGCGCTTTCAAACTTGCTCAAGAATTCATCCACCACTGTCAATCCATCATATGTCGGTAGATCTCAGACCTGGGCTGTTACGCAACACCGTGATTTAATCATCATGCTGCAATTTAGCCTTGTCACTTCGTTCAACCGATTGTGCTAGTGTTCATATTCTTTGTCTGAATCTGAGGTGAAAGAACCTATGCACTCCCACGAGACCCTTCCATCTATATTCAGATTCACCCACTCCTAATCTTGCGCAGTTATCTTGTAGATACAATCTAGCTCATCGTCTCTTCCATCATTGCACATGGGTTCAGTGTAGTGGCCTCCTTCATCTAGGTCTAGCGGAATTACTATGTGTAGCGACTTGTTTTCGAATATCATCTTCCACTTCTTCAGGTTGATGACCCCATTCATGTCCATGGCCCAGTCTATTCCTAGCAACGCGGGGTAAGGATTGTTGTCATCAACAATCTCTATTACTTCAAAGTCCATTTGTGTGCTCGCGCCTTCGATATCCACTGTTACCCCTTGCAATCTCCCCATGGGCAAGATCTTTTGTTGGTTTTCCATCCGTAATTGAATAGGAGACCACTGTAACATGGGCCTACCCATGCATTCCCACGTCTGCTTTGGTAACACGTTTGCATCCAAACCCAAGTCCAGGATTACCTGATCCATTTCATACTCGCCAATCTCCGCCATCAATCTCATTTCCCTCCTGGTGCGCAACATTGTTATAGAAATTTTTGGTCACTACAACCCCAATCACATATGTCCATAAACAAAGGGCTTCTAAGTCCCCAAAAGTGTTGCTTCATGCCCTAAAGGAACAAGGTCAGCTAATTACATCATCTCCTAGAAGTTCTCCACAGAAAACTGCTCAGAACTGGTCAAAACTAGACCATACGGATTGCTCAGTGCTAAGGGTGTGATGCATCTCACCTGCTCAGTGCAAAAAACATGATGCATGCTGGAAAGCCCTTCTGTAGGGTGCGATGCTTCAGAGTGGACAAATGGCAGAGACAATTTGCAAGGTGGATGATCATGGAATCTTCCAGAAACTTCTCCTGTGACACTTGCCTCTCTGAATTTGCCCAGGGATGAGTAAGAGATCATCAATCTCCAAGTGGAATCAAGAACTATCAGAGAGAGGACACTAATCAAAATCCCAGAAGCTGACTCACCCTCTTGCAATCATCTATATATGGATCCCTCATCCCAGAGATCCAGAGGCTGGAATCTTGTATTTTGTAAGGAAGTGCTATTGGTTTCTTGGTGGAACATCATAGTATTGGGTGATCTAAGCTTTTCATGAGGTGAAGAAGGGCTTTCATGCTGGGAGGATGATGCTGGGTCAGACCAATGAGTTGTAATCCTCTTTGTTATTCTTTCTATTAATAAAGCTATTCGAGTTTTCCACCACATTCTTGTATGTTTGATGATATATGCATTTGTGTGGTCAATATATATCTGGTCCTATATTGTTTATGATTGTAGATCTTTGTACTTCGATAGTGTTATGCTGCTTTGACTCTACAGGTGCTCTGTGAAGCGAGGAAGGAGTGGCAAAGATCTATCAGATGGGAGAGGAACCAAGCAAGGAACCAAGCATAAAACTGAGGTTGGTATCCTTTGTTCCCCTCTTATCTACTTCTCATAAAGGAAAGCGAATGTAGTTTTAGTTTGTTTGTTTCTAAGATAGCTACCCGTCTTAGTGGAACTAGTAGCTCCGAGTGGACACTAGATTTCTTGATAACAAAATGGCGACCCTTTTTATCGGGAAATCTAGTGTCCACTCAGAGCTACTAGTTCCACTAAGACGGGTAGCTATCTTAGAAACAAACAAAATAAAACTACTTTTGCTTTCCTTTATGAGAAGTAGATAAGAGGGGAACAAAGGATACCATCCTCAGTCTTGTGCTTGGTTCCTCTCCCTTTTGACAGATCTTTGCCGCTCCTTCCTCACTTCAGAGAGCACCTGTAGAGTCAAAGCAGCATAACACTATCGAAGTACAAGGATCTACAATCATGAACAATATAGGACCAGATATATATTGACCACACAAATGCATATATCATCAAACATACAAGAATGTGGAGGAAAACTCGAATAGCTTTATTAATAGAAAGAATAGCAAAGAGGATTAAAACCCATTGGTCTGACCCAATGTCATCCTCCCAGCATGAAATCCTGTCTTCACCTCATGAAAAGCTTAGATCACCCAAAACTATGATGTTCCACCAAGAAACCAACAACACTTCCTTACAAAATACAAGATTCCAGCCTCTGGATCTCTGGGATGAGGGATCCATATATAGTTGATTGTAGGGGGGTGAGTCAGCTTCTGGGATTTTGATTAGTGTCCTCCCTCTGATAGTTCTTGATTCCACTTGGAGATTGATGATATCTTACTCATCCCTGGGCAAATTCAGAGAGGCAAGTGTCACAGGGGAAGTTTCTGGAAGATCCCATGATCCTCCACCTTGCAAAATGTCTCTGCCATTTGTCCACTCTCGCCCATTGTACCCTACAGAAGGGCTTTCCAGTATGCATCACACTTTTTGCACTGAGCAGGTGAGATGCATCGCACCCTTAGCACTGAGAAATCTGTATGGTCTAGTTTTGACCATTTCTGAGCAGTTTTCTGTGGAGAACTTCTAGGAGATGATGTAATCAACTGACCTTGTTCCTTTAGGGCATGCAACAACACTTTTAGGGACTTAGAAGCCCTTGGTTTATGGACATATGTGATTGGGGTTGCAGTGCCCAAAAATGTCTATAACAGATTCCCCCTAAAGCATGAGGTCATTAATCTTTTGATGTCGGGTGAAATGCTTTATCATGAGGATCCAAGGTTTTTCGAACTGGAAGGCAACCTATAATAAGGTACAATACAATATATTATCTTCATAATATTTTCATGATCTAGCTGAGGTGAGCATTCCCATGCTTAGCTTTATAAATTCATTTTCATGTACATAGGAAAGACAACCGTCTGTATAGCAGACTGATGATTCTGATAGAGCCATCATACTTTGATTTGGATGATCATTTGTTCGACAATGATGTACATTTGATGTCTTTATTTTCCTGAATATATCACAGCCCAGATGGATGAAACTAGATCCGGGGTCTTCACACTCGCTCAATCTTTGCCTGAATTACAAGTCGATCCATGTGAAAGATGTTCTTGGAGTTGAACATGGAAAGACATCGCCTGATTACCAGCCAATGATGTAAGCTATGAACAGGCGCGAGAGGAATCACCAATAATGATGATGACCCTTAAGGTATGATAGTACAATTCACGTGGTGTGAAAATGGACTTGTCGTCGAACACCATGTAAAATCTTTCGATCGAAGGCCATTGATGTAAACCTGTCGCCAGAAGTGGGAAACTTGCCATTGAGGCATGCAAGCTTCAAAGTACTAAAAGGGTTATTCCTAAGTCGACTTCTTGGGTAATAATATGATGTTGAAAAGAAGTGACCCATCATAGGAAGGCCTTAATGAATCCCACATCTACGACACGGAACAGAGAAAATGATTTTGTGGAGGTGAAAACGGTCTGATGATACAACATTTAGGGTGGTGGTCATGAAAGAATGGAGCATGAATGTATTGCAGCGGATGAGACACAGGTGAATTCTCTGAGCGACTTCTCTTGAACATACGGTGACACTGAAATGGATTAGTAGCATTAACCCCAAAGATGGATGGTACGATGGACCAATGGTAATATGACTAGTCAACGGAATACCCCAACCTGACTCAGACATGAAGTGAAAGTGTCATGTTCAAGAGCGACTTGCTACCAATAAAGTTTCTTCAAGTTTTCTTCCCAATTTTTCCCTAGTCATTGCTGACCAGTACCTCTTTATTTTTATCAAGCTTGAGGAGGATAACATATGCTTGTTCTATAATTCACCCTTCGGGCAAACCCGTCGCTATGTTTTAATGAGCCTAGCGACAGCGAAACTCGTTCTTGTCTATATGGACAAGTTTGTCGCTATTGATTTTAACGAGTTTAACGACAAGGATAACTCGGTCCCTTTTCAATTTTAGAGAGTCTGAAAAGGGATGGAAAGGAAACTCAAATAATTCTTTTTCATCATATAATCCTTTAAATCTGAAAAAGTATAAAATGATATGAAAGGGATGAATTTTCGATAGTTTTCACGAGCCGAATAAAACAAGCACTCGATCTTTTTGTGTAATAATCCCTCAGGTCCAAAAAGATTAAAATCTAGATGAGGGATAACACTTCCGATAGCTTTAACGAGATGGAGAGGCTAATTTCTCGGTAATCTTTTCATATTTTACGAGTTATACGAAAAGAGCTTAAAGGAGACTCGTTTTTTGAGGAAGGAGTGATAATTTCGGGTAGCAGTTGATTCTAGGTAAGGTTTGGAATTCTCCAATCACGGCAGTGTCACAAGGATGGCTAACAGAATCACTCATCGCAACTATTCCTCAAAAGGGTAAACAATCAAATGGATGCATATGATTAGCTAAAATAGAGTGGAGGTGATGATGAGAACACGACCAAGGCTCAAAAGCTGATGATAATGCATTCACAATGGTTATTTACTCGAGATGGGTTCATTTTTTAATGAGCTTAAACTATGGGGGGAACATTTGCTCATTGCTTAGGTTTAATTTTTAACGATCTTGAACTCGGCATAAAAACTGCTCGTGCCAGTCGTATAATAAGGACGTCTCATCGATAGATTCCATTTTTATGGAGCTTTCACCTTTCAAAGCTTTGCTTCGTATCCTTTTATTACGCAAGCTAGGAAAGACCAATCCTACGAGTTTAAGGGGTTGAGAATCTACAAACTAAGAAAATAAATGGTCGCTCTTTACTTGCATGCAAAAAGCTTTGCATGGCCCCAGGCACAGTGAAACAGAGTTTCTAGATTACCCTTCAATTTGCAGACAAAACATTTGTTCTATCGGGAAAGGCCTACCTTCTAATGGAGGTATCTTATTCCAGTCTAATCCAATCTTCCTATATGGACAGGGGTTGGACTGGTCATATATCCTTTGTAGAAACCTACTCTATGCCGAGAGTTTCTGTATCGGCGCAGGCCATGGTGCATGCCCCCTAGGTTTCAGTCATGACCCCTGAATTACTCACGTTGTTCGGGTGGATGGATTGGAGATTGATGAGACATTCCTTGCATGAAAATACCATTTAGAGATGGCATTTGACTATTAGCTATGTGTGAGCCAAGGAATGAAAGCTAGTCTATGAGCTGGACCACTCGGCCTTTATGTAGAAAACACATTACTCGAAAGAGTGAGGAGACAATGGCTCCCATGCTATAAATATAGTCATGCCCAAGGAGTAGATTATAGTCTAAGGGTCCTTAGACAATGATTACATTTATATAAATGGTTTTCCTTCTCAAAGTTATAGGCACATTTGGAAGGATCCCTAACAGTCGACTGGTTCCTTTGTCAAAGCCTGTCAGATTTCTCATCTTAGGCATAAGTGATGGCAAACCAAGCACTTTCCAAGCAGTTGAGGAAAGGATACTCACAGAATCCCCTTCATCTATGATGGTACCGACCATGACCATTCTATAAGCTTGTACAATGATTCGGAATCATACATTAGACTGTAAATGGGGTCTGCCTAGTAGATTCCAATCGAAGGAAATGACTAGGTTGCTCAGAGGTGGGACCAAATAGACAGCTAGATACGACTCTGACGAACTTCCTTCCTACAATAAAGGAACGGGTAGATTGCCCCCATGTTCATCGGAGTCTATGTTTATGAAAATAATTTGAACGGTGTTGTTCTCATTCTCTTTGGTGACTGTATCATCTTAAGATGGATGTTCCGAAGGCAAGACTGGGTCGACTACTGCCTCGACCTTTTGACTTTCATCTGGCGTGGATTCAAAGGCTTTATATTCAATGATAGATGCTTCTACCAACCACAAAGTTGTGTTAGTCGGATTTTCAACTAGTGATGGACTCGGCAAGAGTTTCTTATATCCAGGAGGAAGCCATAGCGGTGAAGTAGGACGGCTATCCAAGAATCTTTTAGCTTCTTCTAGGAAGGGAAAACGGTGGACGACGTGATCGCCTTCACATAGTTTACAACGAAATTTACATTTTCTTTTCTGTCCAGAGACTTCACTTTCACTAGTTGACGGTGTACTTTCAATGTGATCGTCAGAGGTTGATGACACTAGATTGTGCAAACAAGGAGACCAGTCCATTAAGATCTGAGGGATGCAAGGACAATCTCGATGATAGCGGTCTCCTTTGCAAATGACACATGGAGATTTAGGCTTGGATGGTGCAGAGTGTGGATTTTCGCTAGATGATGCACAGTTGCCCCTTTTTTCCTTTGGATCCTTCTTCTTCTTCTCCTTCTCCTTCCCTTTATTCTTCTTCTCAGTTACTTGGTTTTTAGCTTTACCAGCTTCACCAAGTGAAGAGGAAGGAGGGGAGGGAGAAATAAGAGAAGCAAGAGTTTAAGGGGTAACTCTTGTATCATCCAGTCGCTGACTTGATTGTTTAGGAATCACGGTGCTTTGAACAACAGAGGTCGAGAAGAGCCATATTGGCAAGCCAATTGTCAATCCTAGAAGGGACAATGTGGCCATATGAGGTGCACCAACATCTCCCCAAGAGGAGAAAGGACTAGGATTTCCTCCAAGGGGAAATCCTTGGTTGGTGGACTCCATTTTTCTCAACCTAATACCAACACGAGAACAGTGATATTACTCCGATTAAAATAAATTTTAGCCGCTTTGACACAACTTGCTTTTTCAATTTTTAAGAGTCGAGAAAAAGCAAAAGATGACTCTAGTCACCTTCGATCTTTAATGAGCTTGAAGTGACAAGTGCTCAGATGGACATTTTCCTTTAAGGAGTTTGAAGAGGAACAAAAGAGACTACTCTGAAAATCTATACAGAGGGATTACCAAACCAATCACAAAACTGCAGAATAATTTTTACGGTACGACAATCAATCTTCCCGAATGTTGTGTTCAGTGCATTGTGATCGATAGAGTGACAGGCATGGCTTCCTAAGGATAAAGGATATAGCCTATTGTGGTCTCCTAATATATACTCAATGGTACGTGGGAGCACAAGTCCATACTAGCACTTTTCGTCTCAAAGAGGAGGAATCACCCAACCAACAATGAAAGCGATAGTGACCAGGCTTTACAACACCGTAATACGTCTCTCGCCTAGACTTCTAAATCTTGTGCGTTAGGTTCCAAAGTGTTTTTATGTTCATTGAATTTATTTACAGTTGATCTTTCTTAATAAATTTGCCTTTCAGGTTCACTGATGTAGATATACAATTCCTAAAATGCAATCTAAGATGATAAATAATCGTTTAATATTCTTTTTGCAATGAAAATCCTAGCTACTAAGGAAAGAGAAATGAGATTCTTTCAACATAGAGTAGAGAGCACACACTAGATGCACTACCCTAAATCAAACCAACAAGTAGTCTAAATGTAAATGCACATGCATGTATTTGTTTTCAGCCTTTTTAATGTGCGAATGACAAAAGCAATGTTAAGTACAAATCTGAATTATCTTTTCAAAGCGACATTACTAACAATTTTTCTTCAAAATACGAAAGGAAGATAATGACAAGACTTTGCGATTTTGAATTGAAAACTGTTTTTGACACTTGAAAAACTACTAATTCAAATCAAATACAAGAGTAGCAGTATAATCGATCATCAAGAACAATAGGATTCTTTTCTTTGACTGAAAACAACACTTGCGACACTTCCAAATCAAAAGATGACAGTTCGATTAAGCTACTCCTTTGTAAAAGAGAACTGTAAATGGTGCATAATACATAAAAACATTCACAATTCTTTTCATGATGGAGGCAGAATAATGGAAAGGAAAGGATTTTCCACAATGGTACACTGATCACAGACAACAAAACTCCTGAATAGAGCTGAAGAGAGTGAAGAAAAACCAAAATCTGAAGGCAAAATTAGCCTTTTCTGATCATCGCACCTGTTACACAGGGAAACAGGGATGCATCTCACCTACTGCACACGAGAGGTGCAATGTGTCCAGATTTCCTTGAAGAAAGGGTGCAATGGTAAAGGGATGAGACTTTACTTGGTCTTTGGTCATAGTTTGCAGCTCAGTTCATGGATTTAGGCCTATCTAATGATAGTCAATAAATAGAAATCATAGGGGTTGATCTAATGAGGTTACTAGAGCCACCACCAAGGCAATTAGGATGTTTTCAAATGGATTTCTTAGTTTATAAACAAAACCTGGAGATAGACTAAAGCAGCATTAATCTACTTTGCAGTTGCATAGCAAAAGCAATTCGAAGGCTAGCTAGCTTGACTTTAGGCTCTGTTTGTATTTTATAAAGCAAAAAAACATATACAAGAAAACAAGCTATTCACTCCCCAGTGGAGTCGCCATTTTGTTATCGAGAAATCTATTTTCCACTCGGAGCTGCTAGTCCCACTAAGATAGGAAGCTATCTTAGAAACAAACAAACTAAAACTACTTTCGCTTTCCTTTATGAGAAGTAGATAAGAGGGGAACAAAGGATACCAACCTCAGTCTTGCACTTGGTTCTTTTCTTGGCTCCTCTCCCTTCTGACAGATCTTTTCTGCTCCTTCCTCGCTTCAGAGAGCACCTGTAGAGTCAAAGCAACATAACACTATCTAAGTACAAAGATCTACAATCATAAACAATATAGGACTAGATATATATTGACCACATAAATGCATATATCATCAAACATACAAGAATGTGGAGGAAAACTCGAATAGCTTTATGAATAGAAAGAATATAAAATAGGATTACAACCCATTGGTCTGACCCAACATCATCCTCCCAGCATGAAAACCCTTCTTCACCTCATGAAAAGCTTAGATCACCCAACACTATGATGTTCCACCAAGAAACCAACAACACTTCCTTACAAAATACAAGATTCCAGCCTTTAGATCTCTAGGATGAGGGATCCATATATAGATGATTGTAGGGGGGTGAGTCAGCTTCTGGGATTTTGGTTAGTGTCCTCTCTCTTATAGTTCTTGATTCCACTTGGAGATTGATGATCTCTTACTCATCCTTGGGAAAATTCAAAGAGGCAAGTGTCATAGGAGAAGTTTCTGGAAGATTCCATGATCATCCACCTTGCAAACTGTCTCTACCAGTTGTCCACTCTCGCCCATCGCACCCTACAGAAGGGCTTTCCAGTATGCATCACACTTTTTTCACTGAGCAAGTGAGATGCATTGCACCCTTAGCATTGAGCAATCTGTATGGTCCAGTTTTGACCAGTTCTGAGCAGTTTTCTGTGGATAACTTCTAGGAGATGATGTAATCAGCTGGCCTTGTTCCTTTAGGGCATGAAGCAACACTTTTAGGGACTTAGAAGCCCTTGGTTTATTGACATATGTTATTTGGGTTGCAGTGCCAAAAAATGTCTATAACAACTTTATGCATGTCTCTAAAAAGGTAGTAATCATAGACGGATCTATTTTCGGCTCTGGTTGATCCTTGCTACCTAAAGTAGAGGCCTCCGCAAAGCTCTTCTTAGCTTCCATAAATGTCTCCTTTGCGCATTCCATGTCAAACTCAGGTTCCTTTCTAGGAGCCTTGCGAACCCATGTATTTTCCTTGGGCTGCTTCCCCTATCTTCCCCTATAGTCACGCCACTTCTGAGCACCATGTTTAGGTTAGGGTCTTCTTCACAAGGTTCAAACCTCATCATTTTGATGTTCTGGTTCAGAGTAGGCTGTAGTACCCCTTTCTCCTGCATCTGTGCAATCAGTGTAGGACAATCTACCATTTCATGATAAAACTGCTCATAGTACGAACAAGAGATTATTTTTGGGTTGGTACAATCGCGAGCGTAGTGCCCTGGTCCTCTGCAATTGTAACAGATTAACTATCTACGGCCCCTCTCTGGCCCCATTCCTCCTACTCCTTGACCTCACCCATGAAATCCCTTGCACGCCATCCCTGTTTCTAGGTCGAGGGCTCGCATTTCTGTCTGCATTCTATATGCTAGGGTCTGCTCCATCATCAACTTGTAGCTACGACACGTATGCTTGTCGTGGCCCATTGATCTACAAAAATTGCAAAACAGCTGCTGGGGGGTCTGTGTATACTTTTGAAACAAATGACAATTGTCTGTCATGTGCTTTCCTCCCACGTGACAAATCGTGCACCAGAGCATGGGTGCCGCACTTGGCCCTGCCTGTTGTCAAGCGGAAAGAGTCGACTTTGCGGACAAAGCCAACCTCCCTAGAAGCCTAAGACTTTCTAGTGACAAACAAGACAATTAAGAGCAATCATTCTCTAAATATGCATTTACAATATGAGAAATCAAGTGTTTAGATCCTACCTGTAACCCAACGCTGTTGTAGTAGTCCAGCCTCGTTGATCCGGATGAGCTCCTCCTTCTCTTCGAAACCTGCATTCACTAACAATCAAACAATTAAATAGCACCTGAAAATATCATAAAATAAAACATATTTAACATATAGACCAAGGAGTATATGAAACAACTCATAAATAACAAATTGTTGAGAAGAATGGACTTATTTGTATTAATAGGAAACAAAAGAAACCATTACAACCTGAGCCTTGGTGTTGTGCAGGTCCCTCCCAGGGTCCACAAGAGTTCTCCTTTACTCTGATCAGCTCACCCACTTCCAAATGGAACAAGCAAGGATGGGAATCTCTCCTCACAAGCTTCTACAAGGAAGTCCTAATTCCAGCAGCATCTACCCTTAGGGATGTTCAACTTTCAACCTCTCCTCCCTCTGGCCCAATGCCTGTATTTATAGTGCTCTAGAGGAAGTTAATTAGTTCCACCATGAATGGGATAAGCCCCTCTTTCAATGGGATAGCTCCCCTCTTCATGGGATAAGTTCCTCTTTCTTTGGGTGCATGAACCATCTGGAGGCACTTCATACACGTCAAACCATCTTCTAGAATGCTCTAGAAATGACCACAAGTAACTTTTTAAAGATGAAACTCGTGCCTTTTGACCTTTACAGGGGTACGCACCCACCCCTTTACATACAGAGCGTACAAGTACGCAGGTATTGTGAACTTGGGTTGCGTACACGCAGGTAAGGCTAAGAGAAACTGCGTACCAGAGATAATTGACTTTAAATGACTTTTCTCTCTTTCTTGGAGTTTGACATGAAGAGCAGAGGCATGAGACTTGCCAAGGAGGATAGTATGACAATGGATGGAGCCATACTAACTGCAAATAGTCATGGTGACATTTTTTAGTGTAACAGATTGCCCCCTAAAGTTCGAAGCCTGTAGTAGATTAGGGTTTTATATGATCTAGGAAGGGTGAAGTACTTTATCATTTCAAGGAGTATCTTGCGGAGAGCCCAGTCAAAACATGCAAATATTCAACACAAAATACATATATGAGATGATATCATCGCTGAGGTAGGCATTCCCATACTCAGATTGAAAACTTTAACTAACAATCTAACTACTGCTCTGATACAAGAATGATTTTGCAGTACATCACAATCATAGACTTTTGTAGACACAGTATGGACGCAGCCATCTGTTTATGATAAGTCTACTATATAATGAATACAAAACTCCTCGCAGCTTGGATGGTGGAAACTAGATCCAGGGTCTTCATCACTACTTCCTGAATTGGTACGATTCTATCCATGCGAATAAATGAGTTGATATCGAACATGGTAGAAACCACTTGATTACCAGTCGATGATGTAAACTGTTAACAAGTGTGAGAGAGACCACCAGTGATGTCAATGGTTCTCAAAATACCCAGTACAATCCATGAAATGTGAATGAATGGGTTGATGTCGAACACGTCACAGAATCCTTTGATCGAAAGTCAATGATGTAAACTGTCGTCAAAGGCGAGAAACCTACCATTGATGCATGCAGACTTCAAGGTACTAACGATTTCTAAGTCATCTTTCTAGATAATGTGCTGATGTCGATAGAAAGCGACCTATTGCAGGCAAGCCCACAACACGAAATCATTGTTCAAGTTGAAGAAATGTTGCTGTAAGGACTGACTCAGGGATGGTCAAATGGATGACAAGTATTTTGCATATGAATGGTTTATTTGCAGAGACCTCTTGAACACATAACGACATGACAGATGGCTTGGCGACGATTGACCCAAATTTAATATCCAGAAACGGTTGAAGACTTTCAAAGTGGTTTGATCAACTTTAAGGCAAAGGATTTCCCAACCCACGTGAATGAAAAGTGTCGTGTTCAAGAGTGGTAATAAGGTTCTTCTGTAACAAAGGATAACAAATAGGTTCATTCTTCCCTCTTTTCCCCGACCATTTCTGGCAAGTACCTCTTTATTTTTTTACAAGCTTGAGGAGGATAACATATGCTTGATTATAAGCTCATCCTTCAGATGAGTCCAACTTAGTTTAGATTCGGACCCTAAGAAGGAATGGTCCGTTCCTGTTTGTAATCGAACAGGTCCTTTACTGTGAAATTTTAATGAGTCCAGTATAGGAGAAACTCGGCGTTTTTCAATTTTAGAGAGTCTGAAAAAACTAAAGAAGACTCCAAGGTGAACTTTTTCGTAAATTTGTGTCTCCCAAGCCGGAAAAAGTATAAAATAATACCTGAGAGAACCGCTTGATCTTGCGACCAAGGAGTACTTTCATGATTAATGCCTTTGACCTGAAAAGTAAAAAGCGATCAGAGGCATGTCGTTTTATTTCTAGTATCGAATTTGAAACGACAAAAATCCAGAAATCTTTTCTTGTTTTTACGGTCAGAAAAGGGCTATAAGAGGACCGTCTTTTAATTCCATTTTAACGAGTGTAAAATAAATGCTCGGCAATCTTTTCATGTTTTAGGATTCAGAAAAGGGCTTAAAGATGACTCCAAGGTTTCACTTTTTCGTAAGTTTTAACGAGTTCGAAAAAAGGATAAAAATGTACTCATATGGCCAACTTTCAATTTAATTTACGAGCAGGAAAAGACGGAAAGAACTCGGCATTTTCATTTGTTTTACGAGAATGAAAGATAGCAAAATAATCTCGAGATTTTCATGAGTTTAACGAGTCTTGAAAATAACTGAAATTGACTCGAGATAGGTTTCATTTTTACAAAAGCTTGAAACAGAGAAAAACTATGCTTCAAAGTAGTTTCATTTTTACACAAGCTTGAAACAGAGAAAAAATTGTGCTTGATGCCCCCTAAGCATAACTGTTAGAGCGCATGCCCCCCCAACTTCATTTCATTCAACTAGTTGGATGAAATGAAGGTTGAGTTACGAGATCATTTGAAAGACTCGACCTAAAACTGTAAGAAAATTATGCAAAAAACTGAAATAACTAACCTAAATACTTAACATTTATGAGATCTAGTCAATCTCTAGACTCAAATAGAAGAGGATTTGTTTCATTTTTTAATGAGCTTGACACAGGAAAAGAACTATGCTTGGATTCGGTTTCATGTTTACGCAAGCTTGAAATGAAAAACTATGCTTGTTATAAGTTCACATGTCCCCAGCATAATGTCGCAAAACGAGGTACATGCCCGCCAAGCTTCATTGCATTCAATGAGGTGGATGGAATGAAGCTTTACTTTCAAGATCTTGGAAAGACTTGTGGGAGTTGTTTCATTTTTTAGTGAGGTTGACACAGGAAAAGAACTATCCTCAAAAACCCTTGTTTCATTTTTTAAACGAGCTTGACACAAGATAAGGAACTCTACTCGTAACTACTCTCTACAATCTACCTAACAAAAAACTCTACTCTAAAAACCTTGATTCATTTTTTAACGAGCTTGACACAAGACAGGGAACTATGCTCTAAAATCCTTGATTCATTTTTTAATGAGCTTGACACAAGACAAGGGACTATGCTCATCACTACTCTCTACAATCTACCTACTTAACCTACCCTTGTTTCATTTTTAAAAGAGCTTGACACAAGACAAGGAATTATGCTCCAGAAGTTTGCATATTTTTTAACGAGGTTGACTCAGTAACAGGAACTATCCTCAAACCATACTTTCTACAATCTACCTACATATCCTAAAATCTAGCTGATTCATTTTTTAATGAGGTTGACTCAGTAAAAGAACTATCCTCATACTAGCCTGTTTCATTTTTTAACGAGGTTGATACAGGAAAAAACTATCCTCGCTGCATCCAGTTTCATTTTTTAACGAGGTTGAGACGGGAACAAACTATCCTCGCACACACTGATTCATTTTTTAACGAGGTTGACACAGTAAAAGGAACTTTCCTCACACTCCTTGTTTCATTTTTTAACGAGGTTGATACAAGAAAAAACTATCCTCGCACTCACTGATCATGGCTTCCAACTGGAAGAAAGACATGTCAATGGACGCACCTTGATCATGGATTCCAAGAGGTCTTCGTCAGAAGGAAGAATAATTCTTTGGAAGGAACACATGTCAAGGGACTCAAAAGGGATAAGAACATCGTGTTCAAGTAATCCCATAGAGTTTTCCATGTCAATTACCGGATCTAAATTAAAGGAAGATGAGCAAACAGTAAGAGGCTCACTTACATCGGTAACTGAAAACATGGGACCAGTTGCCACATAATTAACCCGTGGCAGGGTAGATACCACTTTAGAATCAGGAACATTTAGGGGTGTCATATTATTGGTAGTTGAAACAAGACTAGGGAACGAAAGCTGATCTACAGTCACAATATTTCCATTGTGAGGGAAAGACATCACGCGAAAGAGTTTCGATACGACAACTTTCATTGCATAAACATAGTCTCGCCCAAGGAGTAAATTGAAATCCAAGGGACCTCGAACTACCATAAGATCAATACAGACAATTTTACCTTCCAAGGTAATACAAAACTTAGGAAGGATCCCTAAAGGTTCACTAATGGTTCTGTTAAAAGCTTTCAGATTCTGCGTAATAGGCGCAAGCTGAGGGGAACCCAAAGCTTTCCAAACAGTTGAGGATAAAATACTAATAGAAGCACCTTCATCTACCTGAGTACGATGTATGTCCCTACCACCAGCCTTGACAATGATTTGGAAAGGGATGGAGGAAGGAAGACGAGGTTCTGTCAGTCTATTCCAATCAAAGGAAAAGACCTCAGTGCTTGGAGGGGGTTTTGTAGAAACAGGTGGAATGCCCCTCGGCATAGAAGAATCTGATGTAACAAGAAGAACCTGAGTGGTATGAAGTTCACTCTCTAAATGGAAAGTGAGATCGACCGAATGTGAAATTGAATCGACCACTTGATCAACTAATGGATCATCAACCTGAGTGACATGAGTTTCACTCTCCAATGGGAGAGTGTGATCGACTGTACTTGAAATTAGATCAATCACTCCATCAGTTGACGGTATGTTGGGAGAAAGTTTACGGTAACCAGTTGGAAATTCTTGCTGTGGAACAGTAAGATTTTCCAACAATTTTGAGGCTTCATCCATGTGAGGGCAAATGTGAGTTTGATGACTCCCTTTGCATAACTTACAAGGAAACCTAACTTTACCCTTTTTCCCAGGAACCTGACTATCACTGGTTGATGGATCAATGGAAAGTTGATGAAATTTTTTTGACCATACTTCCAAGACCTTTGGAATACCAGGACAATTGACAAGGAAGTGGTCACCCTTACAAAGCCTGCAAGGGTATTTGGGTTTACGATGCATGTCGGAGTTTTCCTCAACACAACTAACACTTACAGTCATGGTTGGTTGGTTGACTTCTTTCTTATCTTGCTTCTTCTTCTTCTTCTTCTTCTTCTTCCCTTTCTTCTTCTTCTTAGCCTCCTCGTTACTAGCATCAAGGCTTTTACCAGGCGAAGAGGAAGAAATGGAGGAAGAAAAATTAGGCGAAGAAGGTAAAGGGTCAACAGAAGGTTGGTGATGTTGAGATGGTGAACTCTGTTGAGGTGAAGTATCCGGTTGAGGTGGAACAATTGGAGTACTTTGGGCCAACGAAGTTGAAAATAACCATATCAGTAATCCTATTGTAAATCCAGGTAATGACAAAGTAGCCATAGAAGGAGGACCAACATTTCCAAAGTAAGGAAAAGTACTAGGATTCTCGTTAGGAGGGGTTCCTAGGTTGGTAAATTCTGGAAAATTTGCCATTATATCCAACTTCAATGAATTTTATTAACAATTTATAACTAAAATTAACAATTCACAATTCACACCTAACAATTAAAATTCACAATTCACACCTATGGTCTCTAAAAGTAAAAACAAACAAATTAACACGCGCTATCAAACCTAGGAGTCAAACCACATACAAACAGTAACCTTCCGGACCAAAAACACTAGTTGGTGATGAAGCCCAACATCGCAGAATTCAGTACAGAAGTGGCGGGTGGAACAGTTACCCCGGAAACCTGCTTAATGAATAGACTAGACCAAGTTCCTCCACTTTAACCATCTCGAGTGAAGTGAACCCCCCAGAAAATCCAAGTGAGTCTAGCCGACGTCTGCTCCAAGTACAGCAGGATCTTCCCTCCACTGTCACCTTGGTTAGAACCCTAAAGATAATGGTCACTAAGGTTACCAACAGCAACAAATATACCTGGGGGAACAGTCTACGACCCGATAGCACGCAAGGGCAGAGTAACAAGCTCAATCCCCTTGTCGGCTCCTTGACAATAATCCAAGGTTTACCGAAAAGTGACCCCAGGCTCCTCGACAATAATCTGAGGTTTACCGTTTGTAGTACGTGCATATCTGGCGTCTTTCCCAATGAAGGAGGATTGATCCCCTCATTGGTTCGGACACGGTCTCGTGCTTCTCCTTTAAGAGGAGCTTTCCCAGAGCATAAATGTAACAGTTGGATTTATCCTACCATAAGATGAGCTACTTGTTTGTTTTACTGTCTTGGATTGTTAACTAGATCCTAATCCAAGACACAGGCCTAAGCTAGTTGGTGTATCAGAGCCCGAGAAATGTAAAAATTACTAGATGAATTTTAATTAAGCGCTGTGTTATTAAGGCTGTTATTACTCAAATGGGTAAATGGATATGAAACCAATGGTGTTATGACCCGACTCAACTGAATGCAATTGAATATGATAATGTAATCTTTTCAATTCGATGAATCCTAACTAAAGGAAGGAGAGAGTTTCCATTCACTTCCAACAATGCAAAAAATTGATCACTAAGAGAAAATATAACAAATTCTCTAATGCACTAATTTTATCAAGAAAAACTAATGCAAATCATTCCCAAAATAGTTTTTTTTTTATTTTTGTGTAAATTCAAATCAAAGAAAACTGATCTAAATCTACGATTGATTTTTTCAGAATGTAAACTATGCAATTGTAATCTATGCACAATTCACTTGAAAAATATGCAAATGTAATCTATGCACATTTTCATTAATATTCTGAAAAGGAGAATTCTAATTATGGAAATGTGATCTATGCAAGAGAATTCTCAAACACAAGATGATTCCAATGGAATCTAAGAACCAATCAAGTGCAAGTCGAGAAAATTGGGTCAGAGTTCCAAAGATCAAAAATAAAAACACTCAAAGGCGATTAACACTCATACACATTTTAGCCCCCCCCGGCGAATGAGGGGGAAATTTTTTTGCAAAAACAAAAGCAAAAAGATGCAAAATTGTGAAAGGACTGAGAGAAACCTCCAAGTAATGACCAAAGGAAAACAAATCAAGAATTTCTCAAAAAGAGACTCAAGACACCCAATTGATAAAAGCTGAGAGCAGGAATGCCAATGAAACAAGCTGAGATGAAAATTTCTGACAGGTAACCAGTGGATATGGGCAGTAAAAACAAATAAAAAACAAAATCTAAGAGGCAAAAAGGAAAAATTTGAAATTTTCTCAAATCTGACAGGGGTACGCAGGTGACCTGTTTGCACAGGTGCGGGTACGCTCTGTGCACAAAGCTGCAGTGCGTACAGCTATGCACTGTGCCTAACTCAGAGGCTGCGTACTACTGGAAAAACTAAGTAAAATTAAAATCTAACTTAACCCTAAGCTAATCCACCCAAATACACAGTCAGACAGCCAAAAACCAGAAAGCAATCGACTTTTCTCAGATCAAAATGTCAAATCAAAAAGAACTCAAACACATTCATGGATTCCCCAGCGGAGTCGCCATTTTGTCAAGCGGAAAGAGTCGACTTTGCGGACAAACCCAACCTCCCTAGAATCCTAAGACTTTCTAGTGACAAACAAGACAATTAAGAGCAATCCTTCTCTAAATATGCATTTACAATATGAGAAATCAAGTGTTTAGATCCTACCTATAACCCAACGCTGTTGTAGTAGTCCAGCCTCGTTGATCCGGATGAGCTCCTCCTTCTCTTCGAAACCTGCATTCACTAACAATCAAACGATTAAATAGCACCTGAAAATCTCATAAAATAAAACATATTTAACATATAGACCAAGGAGTATATGAAACAACTCATAAATAACAAATTGTTGAGAAGAATGGACTTATTTGTATTAATAGGAAACAAAAGAAACCATTACAACCTGAGCCTTGGTGTTGTGCAGGTCCCTCCCAGGGTCCACAAGAGTTCTCCTTTACTCTGATCAGCTCACCCACTTCCAAATGGAACAAGCAAGGATGGGAATCTCTCCTCACAAGCTTCTACAAGGAAGTCCTAACTCCAGCAGCATCTACCCTTAGGAATGTTCAGCTTTCAACCTCCCCTCCCTCTGGCCCAATGCCTGTATTTATAGTGCTCTAGAGGAAGTTAATTAGTTCCACCATGAATGGGATAAGCCCCTCTTTCAATGGGATAGCTCCCCTATTCATGGGATAAGTTCCTCTTTTTTTGGGTGCATGAACCATCTGGAGGAGCTTCATACACGTCAAACCATCTTCTAGAATGCTCTAGAAATGACCACAAGTAACTTTTTAAAGATGAAACTCGCGCCTTTTGACCTTTACAGGGGTACACACCCACCCCTTTACATAAAAAGCGTACAAGTACGCAGGTATTGTGAACTTGGGTTGCGTACACACAGGTAAGGCTAAGAGAAACTGCGTACCAGAGATAATTGACTTTAAATGACTTTTCTCTCTTTCTTGGAGTTTGACATGAAGAGCAGAGGCATGAGACTTGCCAAGGAGGATAGTATGACAGTGGATTGAGCCATACTAACTGCAAATAGTCATGGTGACATTTTTTAGTGTAATACCTGTGCTTCTAGTCTTAACGGAATTGGTCCCCCTCCTACCAATTAGTTCATGAATACTGGACATTGATCCTTGTCATGGCCCTGGCATTTGCATTTTATGGACCATACTTCTTCGCATGCCTCTCACCGCGGCGCCCTATCCTGCTTCAAACTCTGCATCTCCAAGCATAGACTTTGTAGTTGTGCATGGATTTGTTGGACTCCCAACCCCAAATCCTATATCATTGTTTCATGCAACCTCATCACCATTTCCAACACTTCTGCCTGGGTTGAAAGCTTCTGCTGTGACACCACCGTCCTCAGGTGCGGTGTCAAAGACGCCACAAACCATGCGCAGTGTTGTGCATCTGTTAGTGTCATATTAGCCTCGTGGATCGTACTCTTCAGCCTCTAATCTAGATCCCATGGGGTCTCACCTGGAAGCATTGCTATCTCTTTAAATCTGATGATTGACCGTGTCTCTGATTTCGGCTAGCTAAATTCTCTATTCAGTGAATTCTAGATCTCCACTACTCCTGCATTTGGGTTATCATTCGAGTGCTTGATATACCATGCCAACACGCGATTCTGCAACACACTAACCAATGTGGCCTTCTCAATGTTGTCATCCATAACACCATGTGCTTCCCATACTGCTCTTACCATGAACCAGAACTGATCTAGATCCTCATTCCCTACTCCTTTGAATACGGGTAGCTTGATCATGCTCTCCATGCTGAACTACAGGTTTGGTGGAGGTGGGGTGGTTGAAGATGGAGGTGAAGTAGGTGAAGTGGATGGGGGCATAAGTGGGGGTGACAACTGCGGAATGCGCTGCCTTATCAAATTGGCCACACTCCTTAGAGAAACCCAAGTGCATTCTTCCTCACTCTCTCATGAAGGTGAAATTAAGGGACTGTTTCCTAATTCTTCGATACCTTGGTAGATCCTTTCGCTCCATGTTGCTCCAAAAATTAATGTATTCGCATAACCTGCCTTTCACATAACAACATACTAATCCAGGTATTCAGAGATTTAACGTACCTACCTTGTGGTCCCTTGAGAAAACGTCGTTCTGCTTTGGTATAGCTTACGGTTGTGTCTATCGCAAACTTAGTGATAAATCCTCCTATTATCTAATCGAGCTAATGGTCTACAACCCGCACAATCTTATCTTCTGACGCCTCTAGTTTGCGCACTAACTCTAGAGTCCACACTATTGGTTGATCAAGCTTATATCTTCCCTGGCTGTCAGCTAACCTCACGATCCAATCA
Organism: Pinus tabuliformis; assembly: GCA_031772625.1. NCBI lineage: Eukaryota > Viridiplantae > Streptophyta > Pinopsida > Pinales > Pinaceae > Pinus > Pinus tabuliformis. The sequence continues at coordinate 541,279,596 of CM062810.1, read as the reverse complement.
TACAATTCAGAAGAGAACGATGCAAAGAAGATCTCATGGATTTCCATATATACATAGCGATCCAACCACCTCTTCTCGGATATCTACGGAGTTTTGTTTTCCTATACCACGTGTTATCACTCAGGTTGTCCTTCTGGTCGGCATCAAAAGGATACGGCCGAGGTAACCATAGACCAATCTTTGGACTGCAAGTTCTATCCCACCTGCAATCAGAGAGGGCTCTCTCTTTTTTTATTTAGCTCTGTTGATATTTTTTTTAGGCTAGTTATTGAGTTCAAGGGGTTTTGTTTTGTTTTTTGGTGGGAAGGATGATGCTTTCAAGTAAAGAGGCAGGGATAGCATGAAAGTTTTAGTACCATTGGGCGTGGAGTCAAGGGGTAGGACTGCTGGTGCGTTCTCTTGGTCACAAGAAGGAATATGGAGACAGCTAGCTACATATGAAACAACCATTCAAGGTAAAAGAGATGGACTAAAGGCTAAGGAATGAGAGGCAATTAAGGATCTCTCGTTCAGATTAGCAGAAAGAAGACAAACGAGCCCTATCTAGGAGCAGTTAAGAATTCCTAGGTAACAGTCATTCATATATGAAAATAGGTCAAACATGAGCCATAACATAATTCATATTTATGCCTAATTCAACAGGAAAACATTAAGAAGCCACAGAAATTGAGCATAGAGTGCAACCAAGAAAATTCTAAACCAATCCTTTGTTCTGTGACTTGAGCATATGTGAAATCGAAATAATAGAGGTAAGGAAAACTTATTGATTCATATTGCAGGACAAGAATTCCGCATTCAATTCTTCAAACCATTAGACTCAAATCACAATTTTCAGTTTACACCTGATATTCAAAGATAGTTTCTAGGCAGTAGGAAAGGTATTGCAAAAAAAAAGAGAGGTTTTTGTTTAGCACAGAGTGGTCTACAAAAGCGTCCTTTATTTTTGCAAAAAACTTTTTTAATGAGGAGAAAAAATCTTTGTTCCAACACCTATTTTTCAACTAGAAGAGAGCTGGGGACAGTTTCCTAGTTTTCAGGGCAGATGAAGGAGAAGCTATTGGAGGCTAGCTAGGGCATTATGGAAATCACCAAGTTAGAATTTAAGAAGGAGAAGCTGTAAAAAACTGAATTTATTGCACAGTCAAGGTTGTTTTCAACATAATAAGGAGTTACACTGCTAGTTGTATTAGGATTCTAGGACATTCAATTAACAGCTAGTTGTAATTAATAGTTTGTTTTAGGTATGAGTATGTGTCAGGTCAAGAAAATTCGAATTATCTTGATGAAGGATCATGGAATTATTATTATAAAAGCTATACATGAAGCAAGAGATGAAATTAGAAAATGTTGGAGTTTTAATTAGTAAAGGAAAGATTGTGTTATTGTAAAAACTGTGTTTTTCCATACTTAATACAGTGATCATTTTGACAACTCAAGATTCACAAAGAGTTTATATGTTTGATGTTCTTATGTCTTTAAAGAATTACTTATTTGTAGTGGTATGAGCTTGTGATACTTAGAATTCATTAGAAAATGCTCTAACTTCCTTCAAATGCTTGTAAATTGTGTTGTTTCACGGTGTTATAGTTTTCTTCATAAACCTAAACTCTAAGTGCCTTGATTTCCATATCTTACTGATCATGTTGTTTTGTTGAAGACCAATTTGACTCCATATCCCAATAGATGTTTGCTAATCATACTTTCAACTAGTCAATAAGTTATACTTCCATTCATTTTGTTCCTAGAGTTAGCCATCTAATCATTAATCAAAAACCCTAAACCTAGTGAGAGAGCCCTCTCAGGTTGAGGAGGCTAAGCCTCAGCCAAAAGATTGGTTTGAAATAGTTACACTAAGATTGACTTGATGAGCAGCCTATCAAGGTCCTATTTTGGTGATAATAGGGTGGGACTCGGTTGAAACCGGTTACCGCTCGAAGCCCTTCCAATATTCTACTGGTTTTTTGTCGGCCTCGCTTCTGATGGAATCGGCGTGATATCTGTTGCATTTTATGATTTTTTGGGTCTGGATGCTTGGAGCTTTTCCTTCTTTGAGGGTTTGCCCTACGATATGTGATTAGCGACTATTGCTAATCACATATCAGAAATTTCCCCCATTTCTTGAAATGACCTCCTGTTTTGCTAATTTATGGTAGCATGCATTACCATGGGCCAACGGTCTGCGCGCTTAACCGAGGGTCCTCTTTGCTCTGCGCTGATCAGAAATTGCAATTGTTATAAGGATATCTCTGATAAGATCGATCTTTATAAGACTTGGAAACTTTGGCATGATTTTTAAAGAGTTCATGAAAACTTAGAGAGTGTTCTAGGATCCAATTTGGATCACGACCTTCCCACTAAAAAAGCTTTTGGACCACCAAAATTTGGTCTTAAAGCATGAATCAAGTGAGGGTATAGATTCCTCGCTTGTCCAATTTCTATCCATTTTTCACTAGGTTTTGAACCTTTGAGTCCAACCCTGAGGTACTCAACATCCCCTCTGTGCATAGTTCTCACCATCCTGTCCAGAACTGTATCTTCTTGCAATTCATTGAGATATTCAAGCAACAGATCATCAATAGAAGGAAATTGACTGTACTCTTCGGGATATTCAATCAATGAAGGTTCAAATAGTCTCAAGCTTTCTGCATTAACAACTGAGTAGATGTGCATGTAAGCTGGTAAATCAAGGCGAAAAGAATTCTCACCAATTTTCTCAGTTATCTTGAAAGCTCCATACCTTATTGGCTTCAGCTTCTTACCTTCACCTTGCATTCCATCTTTGCTGATATATAGCCAGACTTGATCACCAACTCGGAAACCATGCTCAATCCGATGCTTATCGTGACTTGCCTTGTACTTGGTTTGGCTATATTCCAGTTGTTCTTGTACTTCCTAGTGAATTTCTTAGATTTGTTAAATGAACTTGGTTGCCTTGTCCACATCACTGTGTCCATCAACCACTATGTCTTTACCAAGGACAAAATCCAAGGGAGACCTTGGCGTGAAACCAAAACAGGTCTCAAAAGGAGATCTCTGTGTAGAAGAATGTTTAGCTCGGTTGTAAGCATGCTACACATAACATAAATGTTCATCCCAAAGCTTGGGATGCTTGTTGTAATAGCCTCTGAGCAACTGTATCACTGTCCTGTTAACCACTTCTATTTTTCCATCTGTTTGTAGATGAAAAGTTGTGCTCTTCTTCAATCTAGTGTCCATCAATTCCCACAGACTCGACCAAAATTTCCCAACAAATCAGGAATCTCGATCAGATACAATGGAAGTGGGTAATCTAAAATGAACCCATACATGTTGAAAGAACAAATTTGCTGTTTGTTCAACTATAATCTGTTTGTTACAAGATATTAAAATACACATTTTGCTGAACCTATCCACAACAAATAGTCATGACTTTCTCTAGATTTAGGCAGTCCCCCAACAAATTCCATGGAAGCACTTTCCCAAAGATGATAAGGAACTAGTATTGGAGTGTACCAGCCTAGTTTTCTATTGTTGGGCTTGCTTTTAGCACACATGGTACACCCTCTTACATATCTAGAAACTGTTTCATTCATTTTTGGCCAAGAACAAAATCTTTACAGCTGTGCAACTGTTTTACTTACACCAAAGTGACCTGATATTAGAGAACTGTGTGCTTCTCAAATTATCTTTACTCTTTTAGTTTCCAAAATAACTTTTTCTAAATCAGCTTGCCATTTAGCATTACAACCCTCAAATACATTGGTTTTATCAAGTTTATTTTCCTTTACAACCATCAGTAAAAATTGTTTGCATGAATTTACAATTCTTTTTCATCTTCCCTGAGTTTATGAGAGTATAATTATTCTTGTGTTTATGAGCTCTTACAATATATTCAATTCCATCTTTAATGAGTTGATACTTGTTTTCAGCTCTATAGAAAATAGCTTTTCTATCATACAAGTAAGGAATTCCTAAAACAATATCACATATATCCAAGGGGACAATATCTAACTCAACCTCATCTACAAATGCTGACCCAAAAGAGAACCTAAGTTTACATTGTATAGTCACTTGTAGCTTTGCTTTATCACATAACCAACCTAATGGATATGACTTCTTGTGAGGTGTGATTAGTAATCCCAACTTCTTTACAATTGCTTCAGAAATTAAATTTACTTGTGAGCCACTATCAAACAAAGTATCAATCTTTTGATGCTTGGAAATAACTCTAATTAGAAAAAGATCATGTCTTTTCCTCTCATTTTCTTCATTTTCAGTACATTGTGTAGAATTACTAGTAGATGCTTCATTATTTTTACCTTTTATACTTGTGGCTGTGATATTGTTTCATCCCCTGAGTCTAACCCCAAATCCTTCTGAATAGCTGCAATAGTCTTCTTCTTTTTGCCATCATAGTTCTTGGGCCTGAGCTCCGGATGCAGAATCCAGTAGTGTTCATTGTCATGCCCATCCTTCTTGTAGTGAGTGCATGAAGGCTTGGTCTTTTGTACATCATTTGTCTTCCTCTCTTTCCATTTCTATTTTCTCTTTTCCTTGTTCTTGCTTGCAGTGGGTTTTGATGATCCCCCAACTTCTAGGTTCACATTCTTTCCTTTAGCCTCTAGATGTGTAGCCTGAACAGATACCTCATGTATGCTAGTAGGGTTAAACATGAGAATGGTGTGTTTTAAATAATTGTGTAGACCACCTATATACTTTAGCAGAGTTTCAGGTGAGTGTAAAGAAATCCCTAGAACCAAAGCTCTTTTTCTAAATTCTTGGGTGTAGCCTTCTACACTTTTCCCCTTTAATTATCGAAGAGTTTTCCAACTCATCAAGGTTTGTTGCATATAAGCTAGTGGATAGAACTATTTTTTAATTGCAAAAACAAATTCACTCTAGACAGAAATAATTTTACCATGCTTGTTCATGTCAGCTTGTGTCTTGCCTTCCCACCATACCAAGGTAGTGCCTCCAAGGCATAGGCTGGCTAGTTGAATCTTACTTTTGTCTGAATCGATGCTATGCACTCTACAGTACACATCAATCTGCCTAATCTAATTATCCAGCTTCTCTACATTTAACTCTCCATCATATATTGGAAAATCAAATTTAACATCTAATTAATCAAAGATGTTTCCTTTTTATTTTCAGGGCTATTAGGGGGTGTGGGAAGTTTTTCTTCTTTCCCTTTGCATTTAGAATGGTCATGGAGGAGAGATTCTTATACTCCTTTATCTTGTTTGGGGTTTGATGAATCTTCATCTCTACCTTTCTTAAATTTTCTATACATTTCCTCTACCATGGCTCTCATGGTCATGAAACTATCCATGAACTGGGAGTCTGATTCCAAAGGACTTTCTTCTGCCATTTTCCTCTTAGGATAGACTCTTCCAATTTCTGGGTTAGCTTCAACCAATTCTCCTTCTCCTAATTTGAGCTTTGTCCTAGTTAGCATTCAACAAAAAAAATCCAGCAGAAGCTTGTCTAACCTTAGTAACCTAGAGCTCTCATACCACTTGATCTGGAATTGATCCAAGACAAACAATTAAGTTATTACAGACTCATGTGCATGGATGTGCCTATTTTATTTTATGCAACGGATTGGTAAGATTGCGAAATACATAGGCACTGAAGTAGTTAAAGAAAACATAACAGGTAAACATATAAACACAACAAGTTTAATAAGGAGTCCACCCAAATCTCCTGGGCTACGTCTCCCGGTCCAGCCTTCAGTGGTGGCCTCTCTATTATGTTTTCAAAGAAATTTTTTTACAACAGTGAGCTCAATTTGATTCTCACACAATAGATATAAATCAGTAGGACTGTTCGTGGATCCACCAAATCTCTGGAGTACATAGACTTTCCTTATTGAAACTTGACCTTTATTGGTCACAGTAGTATGAGCCCAATATGAGACTCAATACATGATAGGAATATACATAGGAGTTTGCTTGAACCTCCCAAGCCTTCTTTGGAGTACACAGACTCTCTGACTCTCTCTGGCTCTGTCTACCTTGATGCTGCCTTTGCTTCTGCAGGTCAGCTCGACTTCCTCTCCCTCTGTTCTCATTTTTCTGCTTCTAACTTACTTGCTTTACCTGTTTCATAACGGATGAGTGTCAGTTCTCTTGGACATGGTTGTTTATTCCATTAACTTCGTAGAATGCCTGCAAACATGACCTTCTGCCAATGCATCGTCCACATCGGAATTCAAATCCTATACAACTCTGCTTGTTTACCCTGTCAAATCCATTCATCCATCAGATTGCATCTTCCCTGTTGATCTAGAGCCTCCATATCCTACGGTCTTCATCCATATCGGGCAGGTAAGTAACATGATGTTTACCTGTCCGATGTGAGTGGTTTTCTCTCTCTTCCATTAGACGCGTTGCACCCATTGTGTGGCATCAAGCGGGACTTGGTTGAAACTGCATACCACTCAAAGCCCTTCTGATATTCTACTGGTTTTTTGTGGGCCCCACTTATGATAGAATCAAGGCGATATCCATTGTATTTTATGATTTTTCATGTCTGAATGCTCGGAGCTTTTCCTTCTTTGAGGGGTTTCCCTGCGATATGCGATTAGTGACTATCACTAATTGCATATCAGAAACTGCCCTCGTTTCTTGAAATGACCTCCCATTCTGCTAATTTGTGACAGTGTGCATTACCATGGGCCGATGGTCTACGTGCTTGAATGAGGGTCCTCGTTACTTTGCACTAGTCACAAATTGCAACTGTTACGAGGATATCTATGATAAGCTCGATCATTATAAGACTTGGAATATTTGGCATGATTTTTAAAGAATTCATGAAAACATAGAGAGTGTTCTAGGATCCAATTCGAATCACTTTGTGTAGTAGACTTCTCTAATTCCAACTTGGAACTGGCTGGAGCGTGCCACTCTGATGGCTATGACTCAAGAACAGTGAATATGACATCATCCATGGCCAGGTAGGGGAGCTCATTCCACTTCTTTGCGGGGTCCTTGCGTGCCCTGACATACACGTGGTGGAAGTCCACCTTGTATTCCATGAAGATTTGTAAACTATTATAGACAATGGGTGATACTCACGGCTTGCGGGTAATCCCCATTCTAATGTTCATCTCCATGAACACCCAGAATATCTTACTGCCTTGGATCGTCTACGCATCTTTAGTAGCCCACAGCGAGGCATACTTCGAGGCTGCCGGGAGATCCCTTGCAACTGTGGGGAACTGGCTGTCCTCAAGAAATTCCCTAGCCACAGTACTATGGATAGTAGAAGCCATGAATAGTGGAAGGTTTTACCCTAGCTCTGTGCCTCCCCGAAATTTTCCAGGAACTCCTAGCACAAGAATTCAGACCAGTTAAACTCGACCCCCTCTGCGCATTGCTCGGCAAGTGCAATCACTGGTGCAGGCACCTCATCTACCCGGCAGTTTCACATGACCTTACTTGCCAATATTTGAGTCACAACTCTGACTACCTTATTGTTGATACTATAGATTATGCATCCCCTCTTTTTCTTCTCTAGTTTTTATTTATTTTTCATGACCTCTGCAATGGAAAAATCACTGCTTTTACCCTCCAAAATGTTTGTCGGGTCTTCTCCTTTACACGAGAGTCAGGTAATTCAATGGATCAGGTGGTCTGTGATGGGGATGAGCTCCTCCAGCCACAAACACCCATCATGCACTAGGCAGAGCAGCTACCTGATGATGAAGATAATTAGTGAGGCGCGATGGTAATGTGACACCAAGAGTAGGTTCAACAACCCTACCTTTTTGACCCCACATAACCATTTGTTTAGCTCCAACTCTATAACTCCCGTCATGGAGTGTTTCTTTGGCTTTAGTAGGTGTGCAATTGCCAAGTCAGGGAATTTCTCATGGTCAGCGAGATTCCAGTCTTTGAACTTTAAGCTCAACACCATTCCCAAGTGCGCTCCTTCGAAAATGATATCATCAGATAACAGTGGAGTCTATAGAGGGCTTTTACTATCATCTAGGTCCTTGGGAACCATTTCCTTCCCCTTCAGCGGAGGGACATATGATGGCATCTTGGTTAGAGGGACCATGCCCTCAGTTTCTTCCTCCATGCTCTCATCCTCATCCTCTTCGATTATGAAATCCTCAAGGTCTTCTACCTCCTCATCAATTTCTATGTTAACTGCTTTCCCTTTTTCCTCCATTGTTAATCTAGTTCACAACAGGTTTTGACGAGACACACACACCATAATCATGGGTTGTTTATCTTTCTTCATTCTTGCCATGCACAGTGATTTAGGGACTTTTGCAACAATCTCGACATTCTCAGGGGCATCTTCTATGGTCATGGCCTACTGGCTTCTTCGGCAATCATTTCTGTGATTTCCCTAGCTTCTTCAGATGCTGCCATCTTGTTCGTCTAGAAATATCTCAACTATTCAATCAGGTGCTCAAACAATGCTCTCCACAGGAAAAATAGGTCTCAGTTTGGAATACTCAGGGAATGCAATAGCTCAATTCTCAAATGACCAAGTGTTGTGTGCTGGGAAGTCCTTTCTATAATATAGTTCCTTTTGAATTTGAATTTGACTGTTCCCCCCAAATCCAGTCCATTAATGCTCCCTTGGTGGCATATTTTCTGAAATCTTGCCCATAAAACTCACCTTAAATTCCTGTTGCCCACTCCATTTAGTCTCAAGTCAAGTATCACATTGTGAATAGTGACTACATCGGTCACTTTCCAGCCAACTCACGCGGTAGTGCAACCACCCTTGCACTATCGCAGACCTCGTGACACTTCGCTCATGTGCATAGCCCTGACATCATGCAACTCTCAGGCAGAGTAGTTTATAGTCCCGTGCATCATTCCAACCACCTAGAGCACTAATATTGTGCTTCCTACAGCTAGTTAGGTGGCCATGCCACCTTTATAGGGTTTTAATAAGCAATCCATCACTTTTTTTGGAAAAAATCCACCTTTTATTTTTACTGTTTGTGCCGCACACTTTACCATCTGCATCGCATCACCATGGGTGATCCTTTAGTAATATACAGTCCAATACAGCTAGTTAGGTGGCTGTGCCACCTTTATAGGGTTTCAATCAGAAATCCATCACTTTTCCTGGAAAAAATCCACCTATTATTTTTACTGTTTGTGCTGTGCACTTTACCATCTGCATTGCGTCACCATGGGTGATCCCTTTAGTAATATACAGTCCAATCCAAGGCATCAAGCTGATCAATTCTCGGCGGTAGTCCCCAAATTTGTCAATGTAATCATGCACACCCTGTTTTATCACCTCGATTTTCTTATCAAGAAAATCCTTCTTTATTTCTTCCTCAACCTTCTTGACTTTCGATTCCATTAGAGCACTTTTCACTCTTAACCGCACTCTTTCCTTCATGAGTTCTTGAAGCCTAAGACTACCCTATTGGATTTCTTCATCATGTCCCAGACATTCTTCTTGGTTTAACTACATGATCCCTTTTTCCAAGGCTCCGCGAATCGACATATCCATAGGTGCTGCTATGCGCGGACTAGACGTCATATATTCTATTGGGAGTACATTGTTTGCTCCATATGCCAACCTAGAAGGTGTCTCTCCCATCAGTTTCTTACACATTGTCCTATAAGCCCAAAAAACTACTGGTACACGTAGGTCCTGTTATCACCCCAAGAAACTCGCCTAGGTTGCATATTGGTGATGCTTGGGAACATTACAAATTCAACAAAATAGTTGGATAAATGGTTGATGAATGAAACAAATGCTGCATATTCAAGCCAGATAACTGCTTCTAGTATGATTGACCCTAGACATGGGTGAACAGCCCCAGACTACAAGGCTTTTAACCACCAATTACTCATAGTTTGAGGATAAGGTGATAATGGAGAAGACTGACAACATCAACAGATGCACATGACCCTGTGATGGCCGGCTGCAACCAGTCAAAAGGTCTGTAAATCTAGTTTCTAATACACAGACAGGATGACAGCTCTCTATGCATTAAACAACAGAAACCTGCATACATGTTCAATGATACATGCTAAATCATAACACATAGGTGGGATGACAGCCCCTCTAATGCTAAACATTAACAGAACATGAATCAATGCAAGCAGGCACAGCCTGGAACAAGAAAGAGAAGTGGAAAGTGAGCAATTAACAGCAAAAGAAGCTTGTATTAGCTGGAAATGAAGATCAGACACTGCAGGTTACAAAGTAGTTATACTCTCCAGAAGTTGAACCTTACAACAGAGTCACCTTCATCTAACACTCATCCCTCGATTACATCTCTCTTCTCAGTATATATGGTGTCTCATTACAAAAATCTCTACTAAACAATGCCTGGACGAACCCATAAATGGCCACCAACCACATTTACACTTGGAAATGGACCTCTGATACAAATCCAATCATGTTATAAATGGATTTGACCCCTCCGGTGCTCTGCGGTCCTCCTTGGGCGGGTGTAGTCAAATATGGGTGAAACCATGACTGAGGCACGTCCTCTTTCCTACTCGGCCATACTACTAATTGAAGGCAGCTGCCTGCTGCGTTGTACTGTTGCATGCTTGCTTTAACCAGCTCCACGCCACTGAGAAATGTCACCCACATTGCCATTTTAAAATATCATAGGTCGACACATATATATCTTTTCTATCGGGTCCGCCTTTCGGGTCGCAATGCATATCTTAACCGGTCAATCCTCTGTTTCTTTACATTTGAAAATACATTGAAAAATGCTGCAAAACACGGGAAATTTGCTTTTGGCGGACTTAAAAACATATATATTTTACTTCCCGGACCCCATCGGGTCCAGGCTTCATCGCTATCGACATCCTCCAAGGCTTCCTTTATATTTCCTTATATTTCGTTATATAACGAAAATGCGCCCAAAATCATTGAAAAGGCCTTAGCGCGGACCTGAAAATTTATGAGAAATCATTCATAATGCCATCGGGTCGGAGGTATGTCTTATTTAAAAGCCCCGCCCCTTTTAAAAACGCCGATAGCGATATCGCTGCGGACCCGATAATCTATCAGAAATAACTTATAACGCCATCGGGTCCGGCTTATCGGGTCGGAAGCATATCATATGTGAAGGCCCTGTCCCTTTGGCAACCCTGATAGCGAAATGCGACATGATCTTGGCCGTTGATCTGGATACGTGATCGACGGTCCTCACAAAATCACCGATCACCATCTCCATTGCCCCTTTTAAAAGCATCGATAAGATACGCCGATGCGATATCGGCGATAGCTCATCCGCGAGGTCTCCTTTGTCACTGCCACTGCCCGCTTGTTCTCACTACGATATGTCGACGCGACCTGGACCATTGATCGGCCAGATCCAACGGCTATCATGAATTGAACTGTTATGCCTACAAATTGAGTTTTTTCATGATTTTTTAGAGTATTTGTGCCTCCCTTTAGTGTATTTCCGCCCCTCCAAGGGCTTTCCTCTTGCAACTTTTTCATTTGGTGGAAGGATTTTAATCACATCTTTGAGATTATAACAGCTTCCTTGGATCCTTTGACATGCATTTACGTGTGTTTGCGGCCTTTGAGAGTGTTTTGAATCCATTTTTGACCCTTTTGTAGAGCAGAGCTAACAGGTCCCAACCACTTCGCTGCGCATTATATACCTTGTTCAATGCTTCACACACTTCGTTAAAGGCTTTTGCATGGGTAACCTTTTGCAAACTCATTCTTTCCACATTTTATCTTCCTAACAGGAGGGATTTTTCATGCAATTTCCTCGCCAACACATGCTTATTTACCATGTTCCCCAACATGACATGCATGTGCATCTGTGCAGGTTGTTTAACATATGCCTGTACCCTCTTGGACAGATGCGCACGAGGACCATCTAGTACATTATATTTATCTGTTAGACACATCTAAGGCTTCCCAAAATACATGCACATCATTCTCCTGCATTCTTGCCAGTCCTCAAAGCTTCCTTGGTCCGTACCCCACCACCTCGCAGGTGTAGCGCGCAGTACCTATTTCAAAGCCTAGCAAAGTTGTTGTTCTGGCACTTCCCTTTCAAATATGTTCGAGAAAGCATCTACCTCACTTAACCCATCATAAATAGGTAGATCCCTCACCTTTGTAGATATGCAATGTAATGATCTTGTCATCATATTACAGTTCAGCATGGTCACCTCGTGCAACCGGTTCTGCCATCACTCTATCTCCTCATCACAATCTGATGTACAGGAGTTTCCATGCTCCCATGAGATTCATCCATCCACGGTGGGATTTACCGAGTCTTGCTCTCACGCGGTTACCTTGTAGATGTAATCCAAATCGTCATCGCTTTAATAGTCACGCACCGCCTCTGTGTAGCATAATCCTTCTATAGGGTCCAAAGGTACAACTACGTGCAAATACTTTTTCTCAAAAATCATCTTGCGCTTCTTCAGATTTATCACCCCATTCATGTCAGCTGCCCAATTAGTTCCTTAAAGCGTAGGATACGGATTACTGTCATCAACAATCTCTATCACTTCAAAGTCTGCTAGCATGCTTGCTCCTTCAATATCCACGGTGATTCCCTGCAATCTCCCCATGGGTATTATATTTTTCTAGTTCACCATTTGCAATAGGATAGGAGACCATTGTAGCGTAGGCCTTCCCATGTGCTCCCATGTCTGCTTCAACAGAACGTTCACGTCGAAACCTAGGTCCAGAATTGCTTGGTCCATCTCATATTCTCTAATCTATGCAGTCAACCTCATTTCTCTTCCCGTCCTCGTCACTTGCTTTCCAATCTTCCGGACTATGCATGTTTCTCCTTGCACGGCCCTGACGCATCTATTTATGAGTTCCTACAATCCCTTAATAGCTTTACTATCGCGCAGTAGCCTCATGCATGTTTCTAGGAATGTCGTTAGCATTGATGGGTCCATTTCTGGCTCCATTCTATCTTTTCTTCTTGAAGTGGAAGCATTAGCAAATTTCTTCCTAGCTTCCATGAAGGTTTCTTTAGCGCACTCCAAATCAAGCTCCGGTTCTTTAGTCGAAGCCTTGCGAACCCAAGTACTATCTTGAAGCTATCTTCCTTTATCATCTCCCATCATAATTCCACTTTGAAGCATAATGTTCACATTGGGGTCTTCCTCGCGTGGCTCAAACCTCATGATTTGTAGGTTCTGAGTCGGGGGAGGTTGGAGCACTCCCTTGTCGTGCATCCTAGCTAGTAGTGTGGGACAATCCTTCGTCTCATGATCAAACAAGGTACAATATAGACATGGTGGGCACGTTGGATTCATACAATCATGAGAATAATGTCCTACCCCCCCACAAGTGTAACATATCACCTATCTGCGACCTCTTCCAAGTCCTCCCCCTCCTTGGCCTCATCTGCGCCCCTGAAATATGGTTCGCGCTAGTCCTGCATTCTGGTCAAGGGGCCGCTTTTCAGCCTGAACTCTATAGGTGGGAATCCTATCCATCATCAGCTCATAGCTTCTACAGGTATGCTCATCATGTCCCACTGATCTACAGAAATTACAGAACAACTATTGTAAATTTTGCGTGTACTTCTGCAATAGATGACAATTGTCCGTAACGTGCTTTCCTCCTATTTGAAAAAACGCACACCACAAAGTAGGCATTACACTAGGTCCTACTTGTGCCTTCGGTCTTAATGGCATTGGCCCTCTTCTCCCTAGGTAATTCATGAACACCAGGCAGTGATCCTTGTAATGTACCTAACCCTTGCATTTTACACACCATACTTCTTCCTGCACTTCCGGGTGAGCTGTCTTGTTCTGTTCCAAACTCTGCATCTCAAGGCATAAGTTTTTCAACTGCGTATGGATCTGATGAAATCCCAAGTTAGGATCCTATATCTGGGTCTCATGTAGCCTCATCGTGATCTCCAAGGCCTCTACCTAAGTCGTTAACCTCTTTTGTGATAGTGCGTTACTCAAATGTGTCGTTAGCAATTCTACAAACCATTTGCATTGTTGCCCATCCGTCAAAGTCATATTAGCTTCGTGAATCATGCACTTCAGTCTCTGATCGAATTCCTAAGGGGTCTCGCTTGGTAGCATTGTGATCTCCTTGAACCCAATGATTGACTGTGCCTCTAAGTTCAACCTACTAAATTCTTTGTTCAATACAATTTGGAAATCTACGATCCCTGCATTCAGATTTTCATTAGAATGCTTAATATACCAGGTCAATGTGAAATCCTGTAGAGCACTGACCAACATCACTTTCTTTATATTTTGATCTGTCACTCCCTACGCTTCCCATATAGCCATTATCACGAACCAAAACTGGTCTGGATCTTCATTTCCTACTCCCTTGAACACCAGTAACTCTATCATGCTTACAATATTAACTCGCGGTGGTGGCAGAGGTGGTACAGGCGAAGATGGGGTTGAAGGCAGTGAAGTTGGTGGTGGTGTGGGTGGGAGTGGTATGCATGGAATCCTCTACCCTATCAAATTGATCGTACTCCTTGGTGAGACCTTCATGAGCTCTTCCTCATCCCTTCGCAGAGGTGAAATCAAGCGACTATTCTCGGGTCCCTTACTTCCTTCGTTTCTGTAGGTTTTGCCACTTTGCGTTGCTCTAGAGATCAAGGTAATTGTATAATATTCTTTTCACACAACAACATTTGAATCCATGTATTTAGAGACTTTACATACTTACCTCATGGTCCTTTGAGAAAGCATCACTCTACCTCGCTATAGCTGACTGAAGTATCCACCACGAACTCATTAATGAATCCTCCTATAATCCAACCGAGCCAATGATCAACAGTGCGTGCAATCTTATTCTCCGATACTTCCAATCTGCATACCAACTCTGGGATCCACACAAAAGGATTGTCAAGTTTCCACCTTCCTTGGCTATCTGCTAGCTTCACGATCCACTCGTACAGATTAGTAGGGAAAGTTGCAAAGAAAATTTCATGGATTTCCATGTACAAGTAGCAGTCTAGCCACTCTTCCTTTGATAGTTGCAGATTCCTATTCTCCTGCGCCGCAAACTCATGAATTCTCCTATCCAACCAACCTTCAATTTATTTCTTAGTTGGATTCCAATGGTACGACATCAGACATCTCTATGCAGATTCCGTTCCAGCAATGGAACAATTTGTTGGCTTCATTGGGTCTGACCAAGGTTCAGAGTTAATTAGCTAAACAAATCCCTATACTACTGGCCCTTTTGGCGACAACCCGTGGACCGCGGACATAGGTCTCACCCAAAGCAGTATGGGGGGATGCTAGAACCATGTTTCCACACCCTTGAGATGTCTGGGGGCTCAATTTAGTCCAAATGTGAATACCTTCATACAGGTCAGTTCACGCACTTTCCTAAGCTAGGAGGCCTTCGCACCCTTTTATACTCGGCTTCGCGCAACCCTAACCAGGGGCTGAGGGGCTTCGCACTGCTAAAGTAATGATCTATGCCAGTTCCCCATGTTACACTGCAAATGTTACGTATCTTCTAATAACAACAAGTTATCTTTGTGTAAACATATACCTTATATTATATTCACTTGTTCAGCACATTCATATAAGTTCACGCAACAAATAAACAGTAAACTTGCAATTCATACCCAATATACTTCAATGCATAAAACATGAAAAGATACATAGAAATATTGTAAAAATTCTCTTTATTAATGATTTAATCAGTTATAGACTCAACTTGCCCTACGCACTTAGCTGTAGGGGTTCGCGCACTTAGTTGTGGACTACTTGGCCTCTGCACACTCAGCTGCAGAGGCTTCTCCTACTCTATGACCCAAAGACATGACTCTACACTTAGACTCAATGTTTCCTCATTATATATTTCATGGACTAATTTCTTCATTTCTTTACACTTAGAGCCTCTCTCTATTTATACAATCCCATGGTCCACAAACCATGGGTAGAACTTTCAAATGGACATTACATTACGGAAATGAGGGCGGACAACCCTCTGACTCATTTACCATCTTCACACTTCGTGCCCACAAATCACAGAGTCTTTACATTAGACTTAGTCAAAACTTGGGTTTTAAGCCCCAAAACATGCCTTAGAGGGATCCCACGCCCAACAGGACACATCATCACCCTTGAGGAAAACAGAGACCAGCCATCAATTGAGTTAGAAACCCCACCTGTACATACACCATCGACTATGAATGACAAAAAATAAAACAAGGAGAAGATAGATATGAGCATAAAGACCCTGAAAAGCTAATAGCTACCTTTCCCCCATTCCTCAAAAAATTAACAATACCTCAATGAGTTTTTTATCCATACTTTGATCTTGAAGGGGAACTAAAAAATCTTTATATTAAAATTACTCTCCTCTAGGCCACCCAAGATATTCCTATTTATGCTAAAACAATTAAAGAGCTATGTGTGAAGAAGCCTTTGAGGAAATCAAAAGCTTCACCCACTATTCACGTTGTAGGGACATTGTTTGATTTGCATTTTGGAGGGGAAATTCTAGTAAAGTATGAAGATTCTAGGAATCCCATAGTTACAGTTCAAATATATGGTCACTCCTTTCCAAACACTCTAGCTGATTTGGGTGCAACCATTAACATCTTAACAACAAAAACATGTAAGACACTTAGTATTGCATCTTTGGAACCAACCACCACCCTGCTAGAACTTGTTTATCTTTCAGTGGTAAGACAAGAGGGAACTTTACAGGATATTACGATTTCTGTTGATTCATAGGAGAATCTAGCAAATTTTCTCATTATAAACCCAAAGATTTGATTGGATGGGCACCCTCTGATTTTGGGCCGACCTTTGCTGGCAACAACAGATGCTTATATAGGCTACCGGGAGGACAACATAACTATTTCTAAAAGGGATGCTGTTAAAAATCTTGTTTTATATCCTCCTACCAAACCAAGTCTGCGCATTGTAAAAATACATAAAAAACCAACTGCATACCCAAAAGAAAGCATTCATTCACCACTTATAGTAGTAGAGGCACTTGAATTCAAGAATAAGATTGAAGATTATGTTATCAACAACTTTATCAATGAACCAGCTAATGTGAATGATGTGAAATGTCAAATGTTAAAATAAATTCTTAAAAATGAAGCCTTTGAAGACCCTTTGAAATATATTGATGATCATCATATCCAAACAACTGTTGTTCATAACAACAAGCCTATTGAAATTAAGCCAAGAAAGGTTTTAAATAGTAATGACAGCCTGGACAGTGACCAACAACAAAAAATCATCTAGGTCCTGCAAAAATATAAAGTGGCTTTTGCTTGGGAATATCTTGACATGAAGGTGTTGAGGCCCCGAAAATCGGGTCGACAACAAGGGGGATACCCACCCGGTCCAGACTTTGGTTGGCAGCTCCTTATCCGTTTGGTATAGCGGGTCTGACTGGGGATAATGAGACCATTTTCCCAATCTAAGGGTGTGTGTGTGTGTCCAAAGTTGGATGATGCTGATCTAAAAGTTCTAATCTAGGCTACTTTAATCTAATTCTATGCTATTGTAATCTAATGAAAACAGCACATCTAATCTATGCTGACCCGGGGTGTATTTCTTCTATTACACGATCTAAAGAGATTTCAAACAATAACTGGTAATAAATATCATTCAGCTATCATAAGAATGGAAATCAATTAAGATGAACCACTTTGCATAAAAAGTTAAGAAAAATAGTTGTGAACAGCATATCACATAATAAGTTATTCATATATCAAACATAAATAAATGACTCCACCGTACAAAAGTGCCAAATGGTAACTCATGCATTCATGCAATAACATATAAACAACTAAAAACTGTATATCACTTTAAGAATATAAGTAGAAATGGCCAAGAGATAAAAGTACCATTTATGACTAGTCCTACTCATAAGCTTCAAGTAACAATGATTTATCTCTCCTTGTTCTGATATCTACCAAGAGTACAGAAGTGCAACATCAGTAGTAGATATCAAATGAAAAAATTAATAAACTTTGATCCATTCATTCATCAAAACCTCCTTTGAGGGTGCAGAAGTGCATGTTCTGAGGACAAGTTTTTGACAAATTTCCGGACCCTTCTCTAAATGCATGAGAAGGGTTTAAATACTGCTAACTAAATAACTTAATTACATAAATTTCGGATACGGTTTAAATGACCACCCTTTATCTAAGAAAACTTATTTATAAAAATTGAATCTAATTTCTAACTATTTCTGCATTTGCTCCTTAGTGCTGTGTGCATGCAACATTTTCCTGGGAAGAGTCGGCTGGTCGTCTTCTGCTTTTGTTTGAGTTACGAAAATAGAAATGGCAAGCGCTGGCACCTCTTTTTAGTAAACTAGAAGATATTTTTGAGAATCATCTTCTGGTTGGGCGAATTTACTGCATGTATGCTTGGTAACAACCCAGATTCTTCTTAAACTGCCTCTGCTTTTACTATCTCGGCTCTCGGACTCGTGGATAACTAAGCAAGTTAGGGACTTTGCTTTCTGAACAATTTTCTTAGTGATGCGCGATTAGCGCTAGGCGCTAATCGTGCATCAAAAACTGCCTCCGTTCTTTGATTCGGGCCTTTCTGGTGCGTTTTCTGCCTTTAGCGCTTTTTTATTTACCGGGCATGAGCTTCAAAATTTTGTAAACATGTTGCTTTTGTGAGTTTTTGACCTTGAGTGTCGAATCGCCTATTGATATCAGCATCTGTTCAGTAACACTATGAAATCTGCATTTCTGTTGCATGCGGCATCCGTGTATGAGGGCATCTCTTCTCTGTTCTTCAAAAATTGATGCCTTCCCTCTTTCCTTAGAAGTTTCCTGCACATTGCTTCATGTTGTTCCCTGTTTTTTATTCCTGCAGTTCACGCAAAGGAAAAGAGTAATGATAATAAATTTTTACATGAAAGCTTTAAGCTCTACGAATGTATAAAATCATGACACCCACACTGAACTAACTCTTTGAAAAACACAAAACTGTCCTTCATGAATACCCTGGCGTACATTCATTAATTTTCTTTAAGGCGTGCACCCAATTTTTGGTTTTAGGGACAGCATTTCTTGAATGCTGAGCCGAGGAAAATTTGCGATGGGTAATTTCTGCTACTCGCAAATCGCAGCATCATAAGATAGCAGATTGCATTTATCGTAGATTGCAAGATCGCAGATCGCTTTTATCGTAGATCGCTTTTATCGCAGCATCGTGGCATCGCAGATCGCAGCATCACAGATCACTGCAATTTGTCAAGTTATTTGTGTGTTGTTTATGCGACGTTGCGATATGCGATGTCGCATATCGGCCATTGGAGATTTCTTAAAATTCTCATTTATAGGCGCTTCTTAATGTATGCAATGTGATGAATTTAGCGCCGCTTCTTCGCAGTTGTTTTAATGTGCTCATAAAGAAATGCTTCACTCTTCTCCGTGTGATGTATTTTTGAGGAGTATAATACAAAAAAAAAATTATAAAATCTTTTTGGATTTTTTTTACTAAGGGTCCCCACTTCTTTAGCGTTATTGCTAATACTAAAGAAGTAGGGGGGTTGTTGGTGGTCAAAACAATGGCGATTCACTTGGAAGAACCAGTTATCTCTGCTTTTCCATTGAATTCTTTAAACTTCCAAAGCAAAAAAAATTTCATAAATCTAAACTTTGTTATGGACAGATAGAGTACATTATGCCTCATTCTATCAATGATATTTTGTTTCAACTTCTTTCTTTTCTAATTGTTTGCTTCCTCAAGCTTGTCTTTGTATCTACATCAGCCATTACTTGGTCATGTAAAGATAAAATAAAGTCTTCTCTGTGTGCTAGCCTTAAAATATGCTCGTTTGCCGTAGGTAGAGCCTCTACTGCCAGCAGGTGTCCATAGCCTCTACTGCCAGCAGGCGTCCATAGCCTCGACAGGGTTACCTGTTACCCAGAAATGATCCTTTATCCCGTTTTAAGGCTATCTACAACCCCCAAAGAAAAAATCCATTTTGAAACTTTTTCCTTTTCTATTCTTAAATAACAATGTCTTGGTTTGGTAGCCAAATTATGACACAATCATTCACTTGATATACACTTTTGCTGAACAAGTTGGCTCGTGATGAGATCCCTTGTCTTTTGATTTCAATAATCTTGAGTCATTGCCCTGTTTTGATGGACAGTGCTTGGCAAAGTCAGCAAAGTTATAATATCTGTGATCATGATAAGCCGGCTCGTGATGAGACCTCTTATTCTTTGAGATATAGTGTTTCTTGAATTGTCCCTCTGAATGCTGCGATTTTCTTTAACAGGGAGGATATCATTGTTTTCCTTAAGAAAGCTCTGGACGACAATAATAGAGTTTGAAAACAGCAGTTTTACAGAGAATCTTTATTTTGTTATTGATACCTTTCATTGTGCTGATATAAAACAATTCCTTCACTAAAGGTTGCTTTCATCAAAAAAAAATTTTGAAGTTGAAACTAATATCATATCTAGGCTAAAGTTTTTAACTGTATCTGTCAATAATAAAGATCAGATTTTCAAAAATTTTCTATTTATACAAGTGAAAAGCTCAAAATCTGAAAGAGAATTGGTGTCTTTTCGCGAATACCGATAGTAACCATTAACAACCGGTTTTATTATGAAAAAGGGAAAAAAGAAAAGACAAAACTATTCTACAAAATAGAAGAATAATCTTCTATGGAAAATATATTTTAAGGATTTGACCATTAACAGGCAAAGAATCCCTTCTACCTGCTAGATCCTGTAAGACAAAAGTTGATGGACCTATGACTTCAACAATCTGAAAAGGACCAAGCCACATCTTTTGAAATTTTGTATGTTTACCCTTTTCTTCATGAGCCTTATCCCATTTTAAAACTAAATCTCCCATCTAAAAAAATTTTCTGGTCATTTTGTTTGAATCGAAAGAGGATTTTATTAGCGCTTGATGATGAGCATGGGTTCTCTTAGATTGTTCTCGTTCCTCTTCTAATTTGATTATTTCCATTTGTCTTAGTTGTATGGAGGAAGTAAGTACTTCATCAATGTATTGTATTAAAGACAAAGAGGGAATGACTAAGTGAGTTGGAAGAACCGCTTCTTTCCCATAAACTAAATTAAAGGGGGAAGTTCTGATCGAAGCTTTTTTTGTTATTCTATCTGCCCATAAAGCATTTACCAAAGCTTTATGCCAATTCTTTTGGTTCTGGTCAACTGTTCTTTTAATAATCCCGATTAGGTTTTTATTTGTTGACTCAGCTAACCCATTACCTTGCAGATAGTAATTGGCTGAATATTTTAGTTTCAATCCTCTTTTAAGTGCAAACTCGGTGATTGCATTTCCAGAAAAGTATGATGCATTATCAAACATTAAAGTCATTGGCAATCCAAAGCTAGTGATTATAAATTGATCTATGAATTCGATAATATTTTCAGAATTAGCTGTCTTGAGAGGCACTGCCTCTACCCATTTAGTAAAATAATCTGTTGCCATGAGCATGTATCTATGCTGCTTAGAAGAGTGAGGAATGATCTCACATATTATGTCCAAGCCCCATTGGCTGAATGGTTGCTCTATTTTCACCGGTTGTAGTGGTAGGGACAGCTTCTTTTGTCTTCCAGCAGTTGTTTGGCAGACTTGACATTTCCTCACGTAACTGTGTGAATCTTTGAACAGCGTAGGCCAGTAATATCATGCACGTAAAATTTTAGGTGCAGTACCATCTCCAGCATAGTGTCCGCCTGCTGGTCCATCGTGGAGTTCCTGCAAAACTTTTTCGGCTTCAGATTTTTCAAGACATCTAAGAAGAACTGTTATAGACATTTTTGTGCCTTACAGCTCTAAGCATGAAATGTCCATAATCCAAGGGATCCAAAGTCCCTAAACATGTTGTTCCTACCCCTAGAGGAACAAGGCCAGCAAACCACAGCAATTCACAGAAGTTCTCCACCAGAAACTGCTCAAAAACAAGTCAAATCAGGATCATTTCAGTGGCTCCACTGGCCACCTGCGTTGCAAAGCACCCCAGTACACTAGCTAGGTGCGTTGCAACACACCCAAATGCACTACCAAGGTGCGTTGAGCAGGAAATGACAAATGGCAGGGTCCTTTGTGCGAGGTGTAAAGACTGTGGAAGCTTCCAGAATCTTCCTCCATGACACTTGCCTTGCTGAGTTCGACTAAGTAATGAGTAAGAGGCTCTTAGTCTCCAAGTGGAAGCAAGAACTGACAGAGAGAGAGGACACTAGTCAGATCTCAAGCTGACTCATCCTCTCTCTAAACATCTATATATGGATCTCTCCTCCATGAGATCCAGGAGGCTGGAATTTGGATATTGCAAAGAATTGTTGTTGGTTTGAGATTGGAATCATTGGGTGCTTTATGCTTTGAAGGGAGGTGAAGAAAGTATTTCATTCGCTGGGAGGTAGATGCTGGATTTGAATTCTCTTGGTTGTATCTCCTCCTGAACCTTGTTATTTCATCAATAAAGCTATTTTGGTTTCTCTGACATGCTGATGTGTCTTTGATGTATGATTGCATTAGTATGTTTAGTTTATTTCTAATCCTGAACTAGTTATGAATATGAATCTATGTCTTTGTGTAGTGGTCCCTTCTTGTGATCTTGCAGGAACTTGGTGAAGCTGGGCGAGCGAGAAAGAAAGTAGCTGGGAGCTCTCAAAGAGAAGAGAAACCGGATCGAGGGACAAACAGAAGACATCGGTTAGTCCATCCATCTCTCTTCATTCTTAATTCATAAAGGAAGAATACTAGAATAGCTGTTTCTGTTTGTTGCTAAGGCACTATCACACCTTAGGTGGATAGGATCATCCTGCATAGGCATTTTTCCCCACAACAAATTGGCGACTCCGTTGGGGAGATCTGTTTAGTCATTTTATTTCTGTTTCTATCATTGTTTGTTTCATAGACTCAAGAGCAACAATCGAACGACATCTGCTGTTTTCAGATGCAAAGTAGACAGCTGCTGGATTTGTCTATGATCTGAACAATGGACTCACAAATGATTTGATGATCCTTTGTGATAGATCTTATCCCTCCTTCAAATCATCCCTTTGATTGTACCTTGCTTGTTGCTTTTATTTGGCCTGAAACTGTAGATTAAATTGCAAACCGTGACCCAGAACCCGGAGAGAACACTCGTTTCTGCTCCAGCGCAGGCTCTGTGAAGAGACTCTGCATTTCAACGTAGGTCCCGAGAGGGCTACCTGCACTGCAATTCAGTTTCTCTGTTATACAGGTGCACTGATCCAGCTTATGCCTTGTGCAGCTGGGGTTCTTTGCTCTGTTTTGCCTTGTTTTGATCTCTGATTTTTGCAGCCTGTAACCAGCATAGGTACCTGTCTGATAACCCCTTTTCTCTGCCTTAATTCCGCCTCCTTTTGTACAAAAAGACTGTGAGTGTTTTTATGTGTTTGTGGCATCATTTACAGTTTTCCATTGCAAGAGTGAAATAGTCATCCTGTAGCCCTTGATTCAGATCTGTTGATTGTGGTCTTAGGAGAGAGTTCATTGGCTGTTTACAGTTGGTTATACATTTACTTTTTCTTTTGGTTTGAGTTTGTCTCTTTTAAGTGTCGAAACAAGTGTTCATTTCGAAAATCGTAAAGTGTTGTATTCTCTTCTACCCTTTCTGATTTCGAAAAAGTAAACTTGTTTGTAGTTGTCATTTAAAAGAAAATTCAAAGTTGTGCAAAAACTTTCTTTTTAGGCATCAATATTAAGAAAGCGGAAAAACAAACACTTGCATTGTGCATTTGCATGTTGATAGTTTATATGGTTTGATTTAGGAACAGTGCATTTAGAGTGTGCTGCTTTCTCTTTGAGAAAAGATGGTGTCTTTCTTTTCCCTTTGTAGCTAGGATTTTCATTGTTGAAAAAGAGATAAAGATTTGCTTATCATCTTTTAGATTGCATTTAGGAGTTGTATCTACATCTCGTGGTGAACCTCAAAAGGCAAACTTCTAAGAAAGATCAACATAAAATAAACTGAATGAACTTAACAACGCTTTGTAACATAACGCACAACATAGAGATCTAGGCTAGAGACGTGTTTCGGCGTCGTAAAACCTGGTATCTGTTGGCCTCGCTGATGGTTGGGTGATTCCTCCTGAGGGACCAAAAGTGCCAGTACGAATTGTGCTCCCACGTACCGTCGCGTATATATTGGGAGACCCCTATAGGCTCAAAACCTTTATCCTTAGGAAGCCATGTCGACCGCCCTACTGATCGCAATGCACCGAACACAGCATTTGGGAAGATTGACTGCCGTACCGTAAAATGTATTCTGCAGTTTTGTGATTGGTTTGGCACACCTTCTACCTAGATCTCCAGAGCAGTTCCTTTTGGCCTTTTTCAGACTCTATAACGGAAAAAGTCCATCCGAGCATTTTTCACTTTGGGCTCGTTAAAACATCGAAGGCGACTAGAGTCATCTTTTGTTTTTTCTCGACTCTTTAAAATTGAAAAAACAAGTTGTGTCTAAAAGCGTCTAAAATTAATTCAAAACGGAAGCATACTTCCCCTTTTTATTTTAGTTGATCAAGTAATCCGCAATCATGGAAGAAAGTCAATTGAAACCCCATCGTTCGCGGAGGCTTACGAGTCAACCGTCTATGTCTTCGGAATCAAAACCAGTACGAACAAAGCAAAATCGTTTAACCGGTTCCAAATCTCCTCTTAAAGTTAGAACAAGTGTTCCGACGACATCAGAGGTTCCGGTTACTCCAAACATTTCTGGAATCCCTGCCTCTTTAGAAGAAGTTCAACAGCCACAGAGGGACAGTGATACTGATCCTAGTTTGAGAGTAAACACTTGTGTTACCGAACCAGTTCCATCAGTAACCGGTCCGGAGAGTCGTGCTCTTCAAACATCTGTCGCTGTCGATTCCACCCCTTCTTCGGCACCAGAAATATTTTACGGACCTGACGGTCTTCCTCTTCCACCTGGTCTGATTGCAATTGAAGAGATTGTAGAAGACCCTCCAACAAGTACTCCAACCCACTTTGGAGTCGGGGTCACTCTATATCCTTCTTCAGAAGTTAGTCTACCACCAGCAGAAGTTCCTGTAGAATCGCTAGGGAATCTCTTGGATAGACTAAAAATGTCTGGACAACCGTCAACATCTAGGACTGTGGCACCTGACACAGCGACAGCAGAACTCCCTGCCATCACTCTGACAATGTTCGTCGGCATACCATCTGTCCCAACTAGCTCTCAACCGCTAGAAGGAGCCCATTCAGGGGCTATTACGACAGTATGGTCTGTTCCTGTTTGTTCCTCTGGAATAATACCCAACAACTCTTATATTGAGACTCAAAAATTTGATCCATTTGGAGGTCAATTTGGGCAATCCAGTCCCCAAGGGCAAACAATCCCCTTCAGTTCCGGATCACCACCGTATGGGGGGCAGTATGCCCTTTCATTACCCCCTCCGGGAGGTTATCCATACGGGAGTTTACAACAAAGTTCAGGTTACACTGGAATTACTTCAAGTGGTTAGGTACCTATGCTACCTCAACAACCAAGGGTTGTGTATTCAATGCAACAACGTGTACCTATGTCGAACATCCCAACTACACCAGCTATGGTGACGGTGTCGCAAGTTCAAACGCTGCCTGTTGTATGTCAACCTCGGATTTCTTAGGTTGTAATGCAACGACCACTTGACCCTGCGACTCAACCACAATCGCCAACTAGTGGGGCAATACAGGTCCAAACGGGTACAATTACCCCACACCTTGGTCCAACGGTTAGTATAGTGCAACAGCACATGGCTTCTCAACCATGGCTAGTGCAATACCAACAACCACAATTCCAACAAGTATACCAAGGTTCTGAGCAGCAGATCTTTGCAAACAGTGGGCAACCGTACATTCAAAACGATCAAAATCAACCATTTTACAATGGTCTTGTCCACCAACCTTACCAGTCATACCAGCATCAGCTGCATTATGCTGGTATTCAAAGACCAACCGCTCAGGCGATCCCATCGTATCCTGGGTATGCTTCACCTAACCTAAGCCAGCAGTTACCATTCGTGGCAACTCTAGAGTTACCTGATTTACACCTGTTAACGAACGATCCAATTGCTTATGCCCCTTGGTGGCCAGCGATTCCACACAAACTTCCATCAGATATTCCTAAATTTAATGGAAATCCGGGTGAAGATCCATCGAATCATGTGATGACATTTCATCTATGGTGTTCATCAAACACCTTAAATGATGATTCGATAAGGCTTTGCCTCTTTTAGAGGACGTTAACAGGTCCAGCGGCTAAATGGTATATTGAATTACCTAGAGCTTCGTTCAACAATTTCAGCACCTTAGCCACAACCTTTTTAACCCATTTTCAATTACCTATAAGGTATGAAACGGGAATGGAAATCCTTACCAACTTCAAATAGACAACGGCCACTCACATATCTGATCATATACATGAGTGGCGACGTCGTCGTAGGATGGTAAAAACATACGTTCCCGATCAGCTGTTAGCCGAATGGTTTATAAAGTCATTACTTCCTACCATTACGGAAGATGTGGCAAAGGGGGGAGTCGTAACGGAAGAGCAAGTTATCGCTCGTGCGCAATATCTAGACTTGGTCTATACTCAGTCTGGCATGCTCTACGACAAAATACCTGACGCCCCTAGACCAGAATTCTCAATTCCTCCTCCTCCTAAATCAAACAATGACTCTCACGCCGGCGATGGCATGATTGGCACGACAAACGCGAAATCGACAAAGGCTACATCCAAGAAAGCCCGTAAGGTTTCAGATCAAAATGCAAAAGACGAAATTCTTGCTTCGGAAGTAAATGCCGTATCGACAGATAAGGGCAAAGAAACCAAACAACCAGGAAGCAAGAAGAAACAAAACAAAGGGAAGAAGAAGAAACAGGATGAATCATCACCTGAAAAACCTTCTTCAAACCCTCCTGGAAATAGGAAACCCCCTTTTGGGTGTCAAATATGTGACGAGGATGATTGGACGAAAGAATGTCCATACAAAGCTAAGCTTAAGAAATTCTTTAAGAGTTCGAAAACCTCAGCAGTGTTAACTGATCCGTTTCCAAATCCAGGAACAAATCTGGTTGATAGTGGAGATGCTTCCCCGTCTCAAGTGCTAATGTTGTCGGTTTCAAAACAACAGAATGATGCTTTGATTTCGACAAGGAACAAAGATTAAGGGAATCCGCAGCTGTCGAACAACAAGGATAAAGATCAACCGAGTAGTTCGACAACAACTTCGACAGAAGTTGTAACACCACCCATAATACCTGAATTAACAATAAAACCGCCAAAGGGAGTAGTACACAAGTCGACATTTAATCCTCACGCTAGGGCAGCGCAGCATTATAACATAGTGGAAGATTTGGCCCAATCGCCATCCGCTATGTCGACTCTTGAGGTACTGCAGAATTGCCCATCCCAAAGGCAGACTTTGTTATCAGCTATCGGTGGGGTTGACCCAAGGGATTCCAATCTTGTATCCTTCGATCATAAAGGATACAATCCTCAGTTACCAGCTCAACTAGCTTTCCTTATTCAAGTGAAAGCCCTCAACAAAACCGTTCATCGAACGATTATTGATGAGGGGGCATCCACATGTATTATGTCGATGAGTTGCTGGAAAACTTTAGGATCTCCAACCTTGTCACGATCTTCAACAACATTAAAAGCATTTGATGGACGATCGTATACCCCATATGGTATCCTGAATAACTTGAAAGTTGAACTAGGAGGGAAAATAGTAGAAATAGATGTCGAAGTCATTGATGGGAACCTTGACTACAACATCATACTAGGAAGACCATGGATCTATGCCATGGCAGTTGTCGTGTCGACCTATTTCAGGAAGATTGCATTCCCTTTCCAAGGAAGGATTACAATCGTCGACCAGCAAAACTTCCTCCCTAATGGTTCTCAAGTTACGGGAAGCATTCCAATGATCCATGGAAGCACCCATTCGCTTCAAAATATCGGAGTAGGCCTACTGAAAGACCCCACATTAATGGGAACTTTCGCACTTCCACCTCCAATCTATATAGGAGAAGTAGCGTTGGTAGGAACCTGCAACATGATATCTTCAGCGCAAAAGATTTCAGAAGACGATATTGACATGGATCATGCAATGGTTTTGCCCCCAAGCCCAACGGAAATATTGTAGCAATCAATGTTCCTAGCTTGGGAGGCAAACCCAAATCAACGCTCATCATGCGTTTGGGTAGATAGGTCTAGAGAATATGGTACCCCATTAGATCCTTGGTCGCGAGTGCATGGAACCGACGAAGGAATCATACAATCAATGTTGATTGAGGGGGCACCATGGAATGATAGCCACCATCGTTCCCTTCTTCCGGATTGTGAAGAAGATACTCAAGATGACCTCTATCATCCTTCAGTCTTTGAATTCCTATCAAATACTGTAAATACGGTGGATTCCGAGCGGAACCTATCCAATATTGAAGAGACTATAGCCATAAATATCTCGACCAAAACAGATGTTGTAGAGAATATTTATGTTGGCAAATGTTGTTCTCCTTCAGAACTGAAAGTATATAACGCTCTTTTCCGCGAATTTAGAGATGTCTTTGCTTGGTCATATGGTGAAATGCCAGGCATCGACTCGAGTATCGTTGAACATGAAATTAAGATGTATCCTGATGTCAAACCGGTAAGACAACGGCTACGGCAGGTGCACCCCAAGAAAGCCGCTGCCATTAAGGCAGAAGTTGAAAAACTTCTCCATGCTGGTTTCATCTACCCGGTTCCTCTAACCGATTGGGTATTGAATATTGTCCCTGTTATGAAAAAACAAGGAACAATTAGAGTGTGCGTAGATTATAGGGATGTAAATCAAGCTTGTCCAAAGGACAACTACCCTACACCCTTCATCGACCAGATAATTGATGAATGTGTCGGATGTGAAATATTTTCATTTATGGATGGATTCTCCGGGTATAATCAAATAAATATCCGCCCATAGGACCAGTCAAAGACTGCATTCATTTGTCCGTGAGGCACATTCGCATATCGAAAATTACCCTTTGGTTTAAAGAACGCTGGGGCGACGTTTCAGAGGGCAATGAATTATGCCTTCCATGACATTAAGAACATCGTTCAACCATACCTCGATGAACTTCCGGCTCACTCGCGAAAGCGGACTGATCATCCGCAGCATTTGAGAGCGATATTTCTACGTTGCTGACACTACAAGATCCGACTCAATCCACACAAATGTGTATTTTGTGTCAGCTTTGGTCGTTTACTTGGCTTTGTAGTCTCCAAGGACGAGATTCGTCTCGACCCCTGTAAGGTTCAGGCAATCATAAATTTTCCTCCACCTTCAAATTTGCTTCAGATTCAGAAACTCCAAGGGAAAGAAAACTTTCTGAGGAGGTTCATTCCAAATTACACAAAACTTGCTAAAGGTTATACTCGTCTTTTGAAAAAGGATGTACCTTTTTTCTGGGATCAGGTTGCGCAAGCTTCCTTTGATGCTTTGAAAGATTCCCTAATAAAAGCATCATTAATGTATGCCCCTGACTATGAAAGAGACTTTAACCTGTATCTGGCTACAGCGGATATGACCATTGCGATGGTTTTAGTTCAAGAAGTCGATGGAATTGAAAATCCTATATATTATTTAAGTAAAAAGTTAAATGATACAGAAAGAAAATATTCTTACGTTGAAAAGCTAGCAGTCACTGTTGTTCAAGCGATACAGAGATTTTGGCATTATGTCCTCTTTCGGAAAACTACCATTCTATCAGATTGCAACCGCATGACTTATATATTGTCGCGACAGTTGCTGGGGGGCAAATATTCAAAATGGATAGCGATTCTTCAAGAGTTTGATCTGGAATTTGTAAAATCCAAATCAAAGAAAGCTCTAGTTTTCGCAGAATTATTATGCGATCTCCCATCATCGTCCAACGATGAAACATCCCAAGAATCAATCGTGGACGAAAGTTTGTTTCTGATATCTACAAGCGATGAGTGGTATGGAGATATAATTGTTTATCTCCAAACCCAAAGATTTCGGCCAAACACCTCCCACTCAGAACAAAAATGTATTCGATACCAAGCAAAAGACTACATGATCGTCGGTGATACACTTTACCGTCGTGGTGTCGATACGGTTCTGAGAAGGTGCCTCACCCACGAGGAAGATGAAAAGCCTTGAATGAGTGTCATTCAGGTGCCTGTGGGGGGCACCAATCTGGATATGCTACAACACAAAAAATCTTACAAGCAGGATACTTCTGGCCAACAATGTTCAAAGATTGCATAACCACAGTTAGAAGTTGCCATGCTTGTCAGATTTTTGATAGCAAAACTAGAAGACCACCCGCTCTGCTACAGCCAATAGTAGCTATTGGGCCTTTCGCCAAATGGGGCATCGATTTCATGACATGTAACCCCACCTCGACCGGGGGGCATGGGTATATCATAGTCGCGGTTGACTATTTTACCAAATGGGCCGAGGCGATGCCTACATTCGATAATACTGGTGAAACAGCTGCCCTATTCTTTTTCAATCATGTAGTCGCCAGATTCGGCATACCACAGGCCATAGTTACAGATCATGGATCGCATTTTCGCAATCACATGATGGTCGAATTAGCTGCCAAACTAGGGCTGTCTCACGACAGCTCTACTCCATATTATCCGTAAGCTAACGGACAAGTTGAAGCAATCAAAAAAGTCCTGAAGCGCATGTTGCAAAGGATGATTGGGGTTCACAAAAGAAGATGGCACCTAATCCTGTACTCAGCTTTGTGGGCCTACCGAACATTGGTAAGGAATGCAACTGGATTCACACCTTTCCAACTGGTGTATGGCCTGGAAGCAGTCCTACCAATCCAGTGTGAAATCTCGTCTCTTAAACTCGCAATTGATCTCCTCCCTGGAACTTCAGAAGAAGAGGCTCGTTTCTTGGAGTTAATCCAATTGGATGAAATCCATTGTGACGTCGCTCTGGCTAACGAAGCCCATAAGAAACGAGTCAAAGCACAGTTCGACAAGAATGTCAAACCCCGTGTCTTCTCAGAAGGTGATTTGGTCTTGCTTTACGACCAAGAATCCGAGAAATTGGGACCTGGTAAATTTAAGTCTTTATGGATGGGCCCCTATATTGTTAAAAGGGTATTAGCAAAAGGAGCGTATGAGTTAATGGATTATGATGGAATTCCACTGGCGCAACCTCGTAACGGGTTGTACCTCAAGCGTTACTATGCCTAATAGTAAC
Source organism: Pinus tabuliformis (assembly GCA_031772625.1). NCBI lineage: Eukaryota > Viridiplantae > Streptophyta > Pinopsida > Pinales > Pinaceae > Pinus > Pinus tabuliformis. The sequence goes on along the minus strand of CM062810.1, from coordinate 541,248,443 downwards.
CTGTATGCTTTTGTTATATTTTTGTTTTCGCTAAAGTGTTTAATTTGGTCAAGTAATCCACTTTTACATTTATTGCAGATGTCGAACCCATTGGAACCGTGTGTTGGATATGTTGACGGAGCGAGTCGTAGTTCGCGGAACCTGTCCTCCGCAGCCTGGGCCTTTTTTTATCCACGTGGCGAGTTAGTAAGTTTCAGAGGTGTATGTATTGGTCAATCAACGAATAACATCGCTGAGTATAGCACGTTGATAGAACTACTCTCTGATGCCATCACCCATGGTATACGCCAACTAATCGTCAGGCTAGACTCACAACTCGTAATACTGCAACTCACTGGTATCTACTCTGTCCGAAATCCAGCTATTTATCGCATGTTCCTAAGGGTTAAGATTTTGGAAAGACAATTTGATCTTATTCAATATCAACACATTTCCAGAAACTTAAACACATTAACCGACTCATTAGCAAACTATGTGTTAGATAGACATTTGCAAAATTTATAAAAAGAAAAACATTATCAATGTTTCACATGTGGATCACATAAACCAAAATAAAACTCTGAAAATCAAAATGTATATAGCTGTTTATAGTTTACATATAATTTTCTGTAACCAAGAAAAAATCGGTCATATGACCCAAAAACTCAAAATGCTAGGGGGCACCCTAGTCTAATGATGCTCGTGATAGCAAGTCACGGCCTGTGCGATCATGCGTAAGAGATGAGTCCATCGTCTGGGCACACCAGTAGTATGCTGTTGTAGCTGCAATGGCAGCTCGTGAATCCTCACATCTGGAATACCGAGAGTAAGGCTCTCAACCCGCTCCTGCACAGCTGAAAGATTCTTAGCCACATCGAGATCACGAAGAATAACTCTCCCGGCAGCCTCTCCTACTGGGGCGACAACTGGCGCTCTCGGACGAGCTACTGGGCCAACAGGACCAACATCTGCATGTACACATGAGTTTGATTAAAGTCTTGATAGAATAAAGCACAAGAACATTATAAGCAAAAACAATAAACAGTGATATGGTCAGAAGTTTTACCAATAGCACCCCACTGCTCGCCAGACGGTAGTACTAAATCTGGGTCACCCCGGAAATCCATGCCAGCATATGGATACTCGGCATAAGCCATCTCCTGACGATCAAACCACCTGAAGAAGGTAACAGAAAACGAAATCTAAGACTGGCCGGCATGCCTAGACATGTGGTCAACCCATCTCTGCATACGGGGTTCAGTAGGAGAAGGCAAGTCAAGTGCAATGTACTGAGGCTGCATCAGTGGTATCTTCTCCAAGGCAAAAGTGGTCAAAATAGAACGAAACCCAAAGTTCTTCAATCTTTCGGTCTTTACCTTGGTCAACTGTTCTTTCATCACCAGAAGTACTGCATCACACCAGTTGAACAATTTCGGTTGGAGGCATTCCAAGGCATGCTGCATATAGGACCTGTTGGCTACATGAAGAGACGCGCTACCGGCCATCCTACCAAAAGTAAACAGGATAGCCCTGAGGGGCCTATTGGTGACATCGCGGATGATGGTCTTGCCGTCTTTACTCGGCTGAGATCCTTCCCTACAATACTAGTGGACATAATCTCTCACAGAATCGCTCCCCCGGACCGAACCTGACAAAGAGATGGGGGCACCTCGCCTTGACAAACCAGTTAAGAAATAGATGTCCACTGCTGTCAAGGGGATAGATTTGCCCCTAATCTGGAAAACTTGATGGTCAGGATCCCAAGCATCGAGCAAATATTGCAGTAGGTTGATCTGTTGTCTCATGTTAGAAATGCGGAAGAACTTCAGCAAGCCATAGTTCCTCAGCGCGTTCACTGTAACTGGATCATGTAGGGCAATCATGTCCTCTTCTTCATGCTCTCGTTCTCGCCATGTAAGGGTCATTTTGCTCAAAGATCCCTGCAAAACAAACAAGAGAAGCAGTAAGATCCTGATTTTGATGAGAAACAGGCAAAATTTTAATCAAAAACTGTGCAACAAATTACTCCTTTTCGCCCAACGCACCTGCAGGAGTGGTTCACTTGCGTTGAATGTCAAACTGCCTTCATACTGGCTGACATTCAGCGCAGGTTTCGATGTATACAGGGTGCATTGATGGCAGAACGAACCCATCAAACCCCAGGGGCTCAGAAAAACAGGAAAATAGGCACAGAATGCAAAAAGGAAACCATGAAAAGAAAGAGCTCGGGTTTAGTTCCTAACTGGTCCAGATGGTGCCAAGAATCGTCCACATAATCTCCCAAAATCAGCTAATGAAAATCAAAGGGGAAGAGGCACCTCCAAAGCTCCAACAAACCAAGTGCAAATGAAATGGTAAAATGAGAGGTAAAAACACTTTTTAATTGCTTTTCACGTAGTTCAAAGTAAAATATTCGTGTTTCAATCTCATTTTCAAGCAAATATTGTTTATTTCTAACTTGTTTGATGAAGCAATCAAAGATGCAGCACTATCTTTTGAAAGAACAAAGCTATTTATGGTGAAAATCAAAACAAGACCATCATCGAGCAGTTTTAGCACACAGTTCATGCTCGTTAAAAAATAAACGCAAGATCCGAGCAGTTTTAGCACATAATTCATGCTCGTTAAAAAATAAACATAAGATCGAGCAAATGTTTCCACCCGCGTTTAAGCTCGTTAAAAAATGAACTATTCCGGTAAATAACCACCGTGAATGTAGCATCATCAGCCATTAAAGCCTTGGTCGTGTTTGCCCATCACCTCCACTTTTCCATTGGCCGATCATTCACCTCCATATGATTGTTTACCCATTTTGAGGAACAACTGCGAAGAGTGATTTCACTAGCCATCCTTGTGACACTGCCGTGATTTGGAAATTCCAATCCTTCCCTAGAATCAGCTGCTACCCATTTTATCACTCATTCCTCAAAAGACGAGTCTTCTTTAAGCTCTTTTCATCTGACTCGTAAAATATGAAAAGATTGCCGAGTTTTGGCCTTCCAGCTCGTTAAAGTGACCGGAAGAGCTATCCCTCCTCTAGATTTTAATCTTTTTGGACCTGAGGGATTATTGCACAAAAAGATCGAGCGCTTGTTTTATTCGGCTCGTTAAAGATATCGAAAATCCATCCCTTCTGTATTATTTTATACTTTTTCGGACTTAAGGGATTAGATGACGAAAAAGGACTTTTGGAGTTAACTTTACGTACCTTTTTAGAGTCTCTAATAATGAAAAGGACCGAGTTATCCTTGTCGTTAGACTCGTTAAATGCATTAAATAGCGACAAACTTGTCTTTAGACGAGAACGAGTTTCACTATCGCTAGGCTCGTTAAAACATAGCGATGGGTTTGCCCGAAGGGCAAATTATAGAACAAGCATATGTTATCCTCCTCAAGCTTGACAAAAATAAAGAGGTACTGGTCAGCAATGACTGGGGAAAAATTGGGAGAAACTCAAAGAAACTTTGATGGTAGCAAGTCGCTCTTGAACATGACACTTTTCCTCCGCACCACAATCGGGTTGGGTTGTTTCATTCACCGGTCACATCACCATGGTTTCGCCATACCATCCATAGTTGGGGTAAATGCTACCAATCCATCGCATAAGTGTCGCCACATGTTCAAGAGAAGTCGTTCAGAGAAGTCACCTGTGTCCCATCCACTACCATACATTATACTCTTTCATGACTGCCACCCTGAATCATGTCATCAGATCGTTTTCACCTCCATCAAAATCATTAGCTCAGTTCTGTGTCATTGATGTGGGATTCATCAAGGCCCTCCTTTGATGGATCACTTCTTGTCGACATCATCTCATTATCCAAGAAGTTGATCTAGGAACAACCCCTTCAGTACTTTGAAGCTTGCATGCCTCAATGGCAAGTTTCTCACTTCTGGCGACAGGTATACATCAATGACCTTCGACCGAAAGATTTTGCGTGGTGTTCAATGCCAAGTCCTCTATTCACACCACGTGAATTGTACTGCAGTACCTTGAGGGTCATCATCATTATCGGTGATTCCTCTCGCGCTTGTTAACAATTTACATCATTAACTGGTAATCAAGCGATGTCTTTCCATGTTCGACTTCAGAGCAATTCTCACATGGATCGACTTGTACTTAGAGTGAAGATCGGACGAGATTGAAGACCCCAGATCTAGTTTCATCCATCTGGGCTGCGATATATATTCAGAAAATAAAGACATGGAAATGTACAGCTTTGCAGCACAGATAATCATCCTACCAAAAGGATGATGGCTCTATCAGAATCATCAGTCTATCATCAAACGATTGTCTGTTATATGTACATGAAAATGAATTTATAAAGTTGAGCATGGGAATGCCCGCCTCAGCTAGATCATGAAAAAAGTATGAAAATAATGTATTGTATTACAGGTCTCCTCCCAGCATTGAAAGAACTTCGGATCCTCCTAATAAAGCATTTCACCCGATAAATGGCCTCATACTTTAGGGGGCAACTGTTATAGACATTTTTGTGCCTTACAGCTTTAAGCATGAAATGTCCATAATCCAAGGGATCCAAAGTCCCTAAACATGTTGTTCCTACCCCTAGAGGAACAAGGCTAGCAAACCACAGTAATTCACAGAAGTTCTCCACCAGAAACTGCTCAAAAACAAGTCAAATTAGGATCATTTCAGTGGCTCCACTGGCCACCTGCATTGCAAAGCACCCCAGTACACTAGCTAGGTGCGTTTCAATGAACCCAAATGCACTACCAGGGTGCGTTGAGCGGGAAATGACAAATGGCAGTGTCCTTTGTGTGAGGTGTAAACACTGTGGAAGCTTCCAGAATCTTCCTCCATGACACTTGCCTTGCTGAGTTCGACTAAGTAATGAGTAAGAGGCTCTTAGTCTCCAAGTGGAAGCAAGAACTGACAGAGAGAGAGGACACTAGTCAGATCTCAAGCTGACTCATCCTCTCTCCAAACATCTATATATGGATCTCTCCTCCATGAGATCCAGGAGGCTGGAATTTGGATATTGCAAAGAATTGCTGTTGGTTTGAGATTGGAATCATTGAGTGCTTTATGCTTTGAAGGGAGGTGAAGAAAGGATTTCATTCGCTGGGAGGTAGATGCTGGATTGGAACTCTCTTGGTTGTATCTCCTCCTGAACCTTGTTATTTCATCAATAAAGCTATTTTGGTTTCTCCTACATGCTGATGTGTCTTTGATGTATGATTGCATTAGTAAGTTTAGTTTATTTCTAATCCCGAACTAGTTATGAATATGAATCTATGTCTTTGTGTAGTGTTCCCTTCTTGTGATCTTGCAGGAACTTGGTGAAGCTGGGCGAGCGAGAAAGCAAGTAGCTGGGAGCTCTCAAAGAGAAGAGAAACCGGATCGAGGGACAAACGGAAGACATCGGTTAGTCCATCCATCTCTCTTCATTCTTAATTCATAAAGGAAGAATACTAGAATAGTTGTTTCTGTTTGTTACTAAGGCACTGTCACACCTTAGGTGGATAGGATCGTCCTGCATAGGCATTTTTCCGCACAACAAGAACAGAATCATAATTTTTTCTAAAAAGAATATCATTTATGAGCTGATATTGTTCAGCTTTCAATCTCAGAGCTCTTTTCTTAGTGTGATCCAAGGGTGATGTAGCATACATGTTCTTAAGATAATAAATGATATCGGCATATAATGATCCTGCATCGTTTAGGCTTACCTCATACATTTGTACCTCTTTGGATGAAATTTCAGGGATTTGTGATGCTCCAACCAACATCTTGCAGAAGCCTTGACCTCTTACAATGTTCGCTAGTTTAATCTCAAGATCGTATTCCTCTAAAGTAGTGATCCAATTTGCTCTTTTCTCACCCATATCCTTCTGTACTAGAAGATTTCTTACCGCTGGAAACGGTACTATGATCTTAATATGGGTTTTGAGTAAGAAAGGTCTGAAATATTTGACCGCTTTGAAAACAGCATAGGCCTGTTTCTCTACGTCTGAATAATTGAGTTCAGCACCTTGTAAATTTGAGCTAAAAAACGCAATTGGAGCTTCTGTTTTTTCTTGATTTGCTTGGGTTAGAATTGCAGCATATGATTTCTCTGAGGCAAATGTGTATAAAACAAAAGATTCTGAAAAATTCGGGGTTGCTAAAGATGGAGCATTAATAATAGCTTGTTTGATCAGGTTGAATGCTTCATGTTCATCTTGACCCCATTTGAAAGTTGAATTCTTTTTAATCATGGTTTGCAAAGGAGACACAATTCGTGAAAAATCTGGTACAAATCTCTTTACAAAATTGATTTGACCAAGGAAAGATTGCATGGCTTTTTTATTATGAGGTAGGGATATTTCAGAGATTTCTTTGATTCTATCAGGATCAATGTGAATGCCGGATTTTGACACTATGAATCCTAGAAGTTTTCCTTCACTTAATGCGAAAAAATATTTCTTTGGGTTAAGTGAAATCCCGTACCTTAAACATCGTTGAAAAATTTGTTTTAAATATCTGAGATGGTCGCTTCGCTTCTTGGAATACACTGTTATATCATCCAAATAACTCACTACAGATTTGTTGACTAAACCCTTAAATGTGATGTCCATGGCTCTTTGAAATGTAGCACCGGCATTAATCAAACCAAATGGCATCTTCCGATATGCGTATGTGCCCCATTTAGTTCTGAATGTGGTTTTCAACTGATCATTGGGATGGACCAACACTTGATTATATCCTGAAAATCCATCCAAGAAAGACATCAGCTCTGAGCCTGCTACTGCCTGTAATATCTGTTCCATAGGTGGAAGAGGAAAATTCTCTTTTTGACAGGCTTTGTTAAGGTTCCGAAAATTGATACAGATTTTAATATCTCCATTTTTCTTTCTAACGGGTGTAACGATATTGGAGACCCATTTGGAATGTCTGATGGGGAAAATTATTCTGGCTTTTAATAACTTATTTAGCTCAGTTTTTATCTGATTTTATAAATTGGGGTGGATCTTTCTCATTTTCTGTTGGACAGGTTTTTCGTTATCAATCATAGGAATAGTGTGCTGAATGATAGAAGTGTCGTACGTCTTAAGCTCATCGTAACTCCAAGCAAAAACATTTTTATATTGTTTCAAAAGATGAATATACGCTAGTTTTTCTTCAGGGGCCAGGCCTATGCCTAGATTAACGTTTTGTGGTTTATCATCGGTTCCTATGTTTACTAATTCGTAGTTCAGAGTTGAACTGTAGAGCTTTGAATTGGTAGACCTTTTAAACCGATTTTTCAAATCGTACAAGTCTTCTAACTTAACCACCGATTTAGGTATAGCATTATCAGTGCTATTTTGTTGTGTTTGTCGATCATGATGGTCTTCGTCAATTATCTGATTGGAGTAGGATCCTTCAGAAGTGAGGAAATTTACAATATCAGGATCGTCATTGAATACTCTTCAATTTGTAATGTTGTTAGGGACGGATGGTCTAAAGATTAATTCTATTGAGAATCTATCTGGACTAAAATCTTCGGAGGGAATAAGCCTAGAGGCTACGTTAGCCAAAAGGTCTGTGCTCGCGTTTTGGAGTCTCGGGATTGAAGAGATATTAAATTCTATGAAATTCTCAGTCGGATCTTGTACTAAAGATTGATAGTGTTTTAAATGACCTGATAGGCAATGTAAACTGTTACGTACCTATTTGACGATAATCTCAAAGTCTCCAAAGACTGAAGATACTTGACGTTTAACCTGATTGCTTTGTATAGGCCTTGCACCAAGGCCTCATATTCTGCTGTATTGTTTGTGCAATTGAATTCGAGTCTGCATGTAAGCATGGTCTTGTTTCCTTCTGTACTAATTAGAATGCATCCTGCTCCTGCTCCTTCGTTATATTTAGAGCCATCGAAATATAATTTCCAAAACAAAGATGTATTTACAAGTTCATCTACAAAATTAACACACTTTGAATTATCAGTTTGGGAAAAAATTTCGACTTGGGACAAAACTGAATTTTCTAAGTAAGGTGATGGGTGAGCATTGCAATTACCGAGAAAAGAATCTACCGAGTAATTGCCTGTGATACTGTTGTTATACGATACTGCTTCATTTTCTCCCTCCAATTCCGTTACTATGTACTTCTGGTGTAACTCTCGTTCAACCTTTATCTGGTTCGGTTTACCGTTATAGGGTAACCACATGTGCGACTAGTCGGTTGCAAAGTATCCGTGGAGTTTCTCGGACCAATCCCTGCTAAGAATTAATCCATAGAATTCTGGGATATCGGCCACTAGAATGTCAATAACCTGACACACCTTCGGGTTAGATGACAATCTTATGGTTACTTGATTCATTTCACCAATCACTTCGACTTGAGATCGATCAAGCTGAACTATACGCACTGCAGATTTTTGTGGTTGAACATTTAGCTTAGCACATATTGATCTGGGTAAAATATTCGAAGAAGCACCAGAATCTACCAAACAATTGTGCACATTTTTGTTGAAAATATCGTAAGTGAGAAGAAATGGGGGAGTGTGAGATCTTGATCTTCCTCCAATTAAGGCGATATCATTTGGATCAATCTTATTGATCGCGTTAGTTGGAGGTCTTCCCATGTTATGGGAAGCTTGAGAGAGTACAGTGGCAGGCAAAGGTACAATAGGCACAGCATGTAATTCCTTCATCATTATCTTCTGTTGATGCTTCAATTTGCTCAATTCATAAAGGGTAATATTAGCCCTAGTCTTTTTCATGTCATCAACAATATTGTATTCCATTTCATCTGACACTATCAGTGTTTCTGATGGAGTTGTTTGATCTGCTCGGACTGGGCTAGATTGAGTCGCTTTAGTTGTTGTTTTCTTTGTTGTGACTTTATATTTTGTTGTAGCGCTTGCGCCCTTCTGCTTAGGGGTAGTTTGGGGAGGATCAAGCTGATTTTTGCTTCGTGTGCTAACCGGAAATACTTCTTGATCTTCTTCTTGTGGGAGGATGAAATCCCACATTCCTTGTAATTCCACAACTTCTTCATCATCGGTTTTCCCTTCAGTGGCACTTTCTTCTTCTTCCTCTTCCTCAGTTTCAGCATTGGAGATGACATTGGGTGGTTTTGCATCCATTGAAGGACCTCTTTTAAAAGCTCTGTAGGGCTTTTTTAAAGAAGTTTCTACTACTTGTTTTTTTATGTCAATCATCTCATTAGACATGGTATTTAATACTTTCTGCAATCCTTCCAAATCGAAAGGGTCTTTTGTTTGTTTCTTCTTAGATTCTTCCTTGAAGGTGACTTTTTTAGACTTTCCTTCCTCTATCGCAGATCTCTTTTCCAGGGCTATTACGCGTTTCTCTACTGCTATCGCCTCTGTCATGTTTTCAACTAAGGTTGCTTTATTTGCTCTATCCACGAAGATTGCTATGTTTGATGGTAAAGCAGTAATATACCATTCACATCGTACTTCTTCGCTGGGTTAGGAAGTAGTAGGAATTTTGTTGAGAATCTTATTGAACCGTAAATCGAAATCTTTGATAGGTTCTTTAACTTGGGCCTTAAGATTGGATAGGTCATTGATTAATGTTGCTGTTGATCTGTCATCTCCAAACTTGATAAGGAATTGATTGTGGAAGATATCACAACTTGTGATAGACCCGAAAGGTAATGAAAAATACCATGACCCGGCTATTCCTTGCAGTGTATAGGGAAAAAGCCGAACAACAACATCTTCGTGTTATAGACATTTTTGTGCCTTACAGCTCTAAGCATGAAATGTCCATAAACCAAGGGATCCAAAGTCCCTAAAAGTGTTGTTCCTGCCCCTAAAGGAACAAGGTCAGCAAACTACAGCTTCTCCCAGAAGTTCTCCACCAGAAACTGCTCAGAATCAGTCAAACTGGGATCATTTCAGCTGCTCCACTAGCTACCTGCGTTGCATAGCACCCCAGTACACTAGCTAGGTGCATTGCAATGCACCTAAATGCACTAACAGGGTGCGTTGAGCGGGAAATGACAAATGGCAGTGCCATTCCGCGAGGTGGAAAGACAATGGAAGCTTCCAGAATCTTCCTCCATGACACTTGCCTCACTCAGTTCGACCAAGGATGAGTAAGAGGCTCTCAGCCTCCAAGTGGAAGCAAGAACTGATAGAGAAAGGACACTAGTCAGATGATAAGCTGACTCATCCTCTTTGCATACATCTATATATGGATCCCTCATCCCAGAGATCCAGAGGCTGGAATTTTGTACATTGCAGAGAATTGCTGTTGGTTTTGAGATTGAGATCAGTGCATTGGGTGATTTATGCTTTGTTGGAGGTGAAGAAGGGATTCCTTTGCTGGGAGGTTGATGTTGGATCGGGACTCACTTGGTTGTATCTCCTCCTGGATCTTCTTGTTATATCAATAAAACTATTTGAGTTTCTCCTACATGCTTGTGTATCATTGATGTTTGTTGCATTAGTATGTTTAGCTTAAATCTGATCCTAAGCTATTTATGAATATGAATCCATGTCTTTGTGTAGTTTTCCTCTTCTGTGATCTTGCAGGAACTTGGTGAAGCTAGGCAAGTAAGGTAGCAGGTAGCTGGAAGCTATCAAAGATGAGAGAGATTGGATCAAAGGACTAGCGCAAGACACAGTTTGGTTCATCCTATTCCTCTTCATTTATAGTTCATAAAGAAGAATACAAAAGTAGTTTTCTCTGTTTGTTGCTAAGGCACTGTCACACCTTAGGTGGATAGGGTCGTTCTGAATAGACACTTTTCCCCACAACAAAATGGCGACTCCGCTGGGGAGGATTGTCTAATTAGTTTATTTGTGCTTCTCTTGCTGTTTGTTTCATAGACTTAGAAGTAGCAATCGAACTGCATTTGCCATTTTCAAATGAAAAGTAGACACCTGCTACTTCAATCCACTCACTGGATTTTTTTATGATTTGAACAGTGGATTCACAAATGATCTAATTTCCCTTTGTGATAGCTCTTAGTCCTCCTTTAAATCATCCCTCTGATTGTACCTTACTGATTGCTTTTACTCGGCCAAAAACCATAGATTAAACTGCAAACCGTGACCCAGAACCCGGATAGAAGTCTCGTTTCTGCCCCAGCGCAGGCTCTGTGAAGAGATTTTGCATTTCAACGCAGGTCCCGAGAGGGCTACCTGCGCTGCAATTCAGTTTCCCTGTGCAACAGGTGCGTTGATCAGCCTTGCCCTGTGCAGCTGAGGTTCTTTGCTTCATTTTGTCCAGTTTTATCTCTGATTTTTGCAGCCTGTGACCAGTGTGTGTACCTATCTGAAAACTCCTTTTCTTTGCCTTAATTCTGCCTCCTTTGTACAAAAAGACTGTAGGTGTTTTTGTGTGTTTGTGGCATCATTTATAGTTTTCCATTGCAAAAGTGAAATAGTCACACTGTCGTCCTTTGATTTAGATCTATCGTAACTGTCGATTTTGGTCTTAGGAGAAAGTTTATTTGCTGTTGACAGTCGATTATGCTTTTACTTTTTCCTTTGGTTTGAATTTGTCACTTTCTAGTGTCGAAACAAGTGTTATTTCGAAAATCATAAAGTGTCGTAATCGTCTCTACCCTTTTGATTTCAAAAAGAAGCTTGCTTGTGTTTGTCATTTGAAAGCAAATTCAGATTTGTACATCAACTTTCTTTTTAGGCATCAATATTAAGAAAGTGAAAAACAAATACATGCACTTGTGCATTTGCATATTGATAGTTTGTATGGTTTGATTTAGGAAAAGTGCATTTACAGTGTGCTCTTTGCTCTTTGAGAAACGATTGTGTCTTTCTTTTCCCCTTGTAGCTAGGATTTTCATTATTGAAAAGAGATAAAAGGTTTGTTTATCATCTTTAGATTGCATTTAGGAATTACATCTACATCTCGTGGTTAACCCAAAAGGAAAACTTCTAAGAAAGATCAACATAAAATAAATTGAATGAATCTAACAACGCTTTGGAACTTAACGCACAACATAGAGGTCTAGGCTAGAGACGTGTTCCGGCGTCGTAAAACCTAGTAACTGTTGTCCTCACTGATGGTTGGGTGATTCCTCCACTGTGAGATGATAAGTGCCAGTACGGATTTGTGCTCCCACGTACCGTCGAGTATATATTGGGAGATCCCTATAGGCTTAAAACCTTTTATCCATAGGAAGCCGTGTCGGCCGCCCTACTGATCGCAATGCACTGAACACAGCCTTCGGGAAGATTGACTGTCGTACCGTAAAACGTATTCTGCAGTTTTGTGATTGGTTTGGTACACCCTCTACCTAGATCTCCAGAGCAGTCCCTTTTGTTCCTTTTCAGACTCCTTAACGGAAAAGGTCCATCTGAGCACTTGTCACTTCAGGATCATTAAAAATCGAAGGAGACTAGAGTCATCTTTTGTTTTTTCTCGACTCTTTAAAATTGAAAAAACAAGTTGTGTCTAAAGCGTCTAAAAATTTATTTTAAACGGAATATTCATCACCCTTTTCCTACGTTGATCTTTAGGTTGAGAAAATGGAGTCTACCAACCAAGGAATTCCCCTTGGTGGAAATCCTAGTCCCTTCTCCTCTTGGGGTGATGTTGGTGCACCCCATATGGCCACATTGTCACTTCCAGGACTGACAATTGGCTTGCCGGTCTGGCTTTTCTCAACCAATGTCATTCAGAACACCATTATTCCTGAACAATCGAATCGGCAATTAGACGAATCCAGAGTTACCCACCAACCTTCTACTTCCTCTAATTCTTCTTCTCCTCCTTCCTCTTCGCTTGATGGGGCTGGCAAAGCCAAGAGTCAAGTTCCTAAGGAGAAGAAGGGAAAGAAGAAGAAAGAGAAGAAGAAGAAGGAGCCAAAGGCGAATGGGGGGAAACAAGTGTCGTCTAACGAAAATCCACACACTGCACTGACTAGGCCTAAATCGCCATGTGTCATTTGCAAGGGAGACCACTTTCACAGAGATTGTCCTCGCATCCCCCGGATACTAAGAGACTGGTGATCCAAATGGAAAATGGCATCAACCCATGGTACTCATCCACCCATATTATTCATTGACCCATGGAATTTACCCATGGTATTGCAAATGGCATCTGCCCATGGTATTGTAAAATCCACCCATGGTATTCATTCACCCATGGAATTTACCCATGGTATTGTAAATGGCATCTGCCTGTGGTATTGTAAAATCCACCCATGGTATTCATTCACCCATGGAATTGACCCGTGGTATTGTAACTGAAAAAAAACTATAAGTAACAAGTCACATTTTGTAAAAGAACAGATTGTCCGCCACAATGTAGCCTTTACAGTTCAGAGGCATGTAGCAACCACATCTCTTCTCAAAGATAAGCTACCATCACCCTAGCTGGTTTATTTTCATTACTATTTTAAATAAAAGTTTCTTTGTGGTTTTGTTTATTGGGCATTCTCCTTTTTTTCTTTTGGCATTTCAATTTTTTAGATCTTGGGGGCCTCACCCCAAGATCCAGATCAGTGGTATCAGAGCAGGTTATGATTCCATGGGAATGAGGGTTTGATGCATATTTCAGTTTCAAATTTTGCAGCAATATTCAACAAACTTCATGCATGTGCTACAACCTCCGCAGAGCACTTTCTTGGGTCAAGCAAGAAGAACTTTTCTTTTTTCATTTTTTGCAGGAATTTTTTTGGGCCGCGACTTTGCAGATCCGATCTGAAACATTTAGTACAAAATTTACAAAAAACAAATACCAAATCTAGATTCCTCTCGAAAAATCGCCCAATTTCAAAAAAAAAATGGGTCAAATCGGAGTTCGGATGTGGGAAATATTGCTGATTTAAAATCAGCTATTTTATCAGAATTTTTGTGACGGCGGAACTGTTGCAGCACGAATCTAAGATCTTAGAGTGCCCAGATAAGGATTTCCTTCACATGGGAAGATGCAAAATGATCCTTCTGCTTCCAAAAGCAGGTTATAATAAATATTCTGAGTTTTATTGGCCGAGTTATGTCCATTTTAATTCTGGAGCAGCATTCGGAGTGGGTTCCCATTGGAGACGTGCCCTCCCACCCCACTTTAGAAGGCACCTACTTCACATTCTTCAGTTCCAACATAGCAGCATTCGACTTGGTTTATTTGGAGAGTGCCCTCCCACCCCAGGATATGTAGGCACCTGCTACTTCATCAGCAACCAACATCATGGTTATGGGTCAACCGCATAAAATCCTTGTCATCGAAGTCCATTTGCTAGGCCGCACACTGTCAGAATCACAGTTGGTCACAAGCATTACAGGGTATCTCTATCCTCGGATCTTCGTTTATCAGGGTTTTGGGTTAACCACATCAAACCTTATCTTCAGTGGCTCTTCATATTCAACAAAGGCTTCGCAGGAGAGAACTTTACGCAATGGGGACCATTGCTTCATAAGGAGGGAGGAATGATCCAAATGGAAAATGGCATCAACCCATGGTACTCATCCACCCATATTATTCATTGACCCATGGAATTTACCCATGGTATTGCAAATGGCATCTGCCCATGGTATTGTAAAATCCACCCATGGTATTCATTCACCCATGGAATTTACCCATGGTATTGTAAATGGCATCTGCCCGTGGTATTGTAAAATCCACCCATGGTATTCATTCACCAATGGAATTGACCCGTGGTATTGTAACTGAAAAAAACTATAAGTAACAAGTCACATTTTGTAAAAGAACAGATTGTCCGCCACAATGTAGCCTTTACAGTTCAGAGGCATGTAGCAACCACATCTCTTCTCAGAGATAAGCTACCATCACCCTAGCTGGTTTATTTTCATTACTATTTTAAATAAAAGTTTCTTTGTGGTTTTGTTTATTAGGCATTCTCCTCTTTTTCTTTTGAAAATTCAAGTTTTCAGATCTTGGGGGACTCTAACCCAAGATCCATTCAATCTTTTAGATCTTTGGGGCCTCCACCTCAAGATCCGGATCAGTGGTACAGTTCAGAGGTGGACAATCTGTTCTTTTACAAAATGTGACTTGTTACTTATAGTTTTTTTCAGTTACAATACCACGGGTCAATTCCATGGGTGAATGAATACCATGGGTGGATTTTACAATACCACGGGCAGATGCCATTTACAATACCATGGGTAAATTCCATGGGTGAATGAATACCATGGGTGGATTTTACAATACCATGGGCAGATGCCATTTGCAATACCATGGGTAAATTCCATGGGTCAATGAATAATATGGGTGGATGAGTACCATGGGTTGATGCCATTTTCCATTTGGATCAACTGGTCTCCTCGTTTGCACAATCGGGTGTCGTCAACCTCTGGTGATCATGTTGAAAGCACACCGTCAACTAGCAAAAGTGAAGCCCCAGGACAAAAAGGGAGTGCTATATCTCCCTATAAACTGTGCGAAGGCGATCACGCCATCCACCGTTGTCCCTTCTTAGACGAAGCTAAAAGAGTTTTGGATGATCGTCCAGTTTCACCGTTACGACTTCCTCCTAGATATAAAAAATTCTTGCCGAGTCCTTTGTTAGTTGAGAATCTAGCTGGCCCGCTCAAGTGGTTGACTGAAGTGCCTGTCATTGAAGATGAACCAGCTGAATCCATACCAGACAAAAGTCAAAAGGTCGAGGCGGCAGTTGACCCGGTCTTGCCTTCAGAGGTTCTATCTTCGAATGATACCGTCACTGAAGAAAACAAGGATGACACCATCCAAATTCTCTTCATCAACACAGACTCCGACGATCAAGGGGGCAATCTACCCATTCCTTTACCGCAGGAAGGAAGTTCGTCAGAGCCATACCCGGTCGTCTATTCGGTCCCACCTCCAAGCAACCTAGTTGTCTCCTTCGACTGGAATCAACTAGGCAGACCCCATTTACCAGCAAGCATACCATTCAGAATTATCGTCCAAATATATAGAATGGTCATGGTTGGTACCATCATAAATGAGGGGGCTTTTGCGAGTATCCTTTCCTCTACTGCTTGGAAAGCGCTTGGTTTGCCATCGCTTTTGCCAAAAATGAGAAATCTGATAGGCTTTGATAAAGGAACCAGTCGACCTTTAGGGATCCTTCCCAATGTGCCCATAACATTGAGAGGGAAGACAATTCAAATGAACGTAATGGTAGTTCAAGGACCCTTGGATTATAACCTACTCCTTGGACGAGACTATATTTATTGCATGGGAGCCATCGTCTCCTCACTCTTTCGAGTAATGTGTTTTCCGCACGAAAGAAGAGTGGTCAAGCTCGTGGACCAGCTTTCATTTCCCGGATCACGCATAGCAAATAGTCATATACCATCCTTAAATGGTCTCTTCAAGCAAGAAATGTCTCAACCCACGGTCCGTCCTCCCGATGAGCGCAAGTAATTCGGAGGGATATGACTGGAACCCAGGGGGCATGCGTCATGGTCTGCTTCGGCAGGAAAACTTCGGGTATAGGGTAGGTTTCCGCGGGAGAATATGACTAGTCTCTACACCGTCCGTGATTGGAATAGGGGTTATTCTAGAATAAGATTCTCTTGTCAAAGTTATGTGTTTGGCGCTCATTGTCACTCACCTTTGTCTATGTCGGTAGACATCGCCGAGGAAGTGTTTTATTTGCACCACGAATAGAGCAGTCTTTGGTAACCTGTAAGAGGTAGGCCTTTCCCGGTAAAACAAATGTTTTACCTGCAAATTGAGGGGTAACCTTGAAATCATATTTTATACCTGGGGGCATGCAAACCTTTTGGAGTGCAAGCGAAGGGCGACTATTTATTTTTTAAATTTTTAGGTCCTCCCTTTAAACCTGTAGGCTAACCCTTTAAACTCGTAGGATTAGTCGTCACCTAACTTGCATAAAGAAAGGATATGGGGCAAAAATCTAAATGTTGCCGTTTTATGTGAGACATTCTTACCATATGACTGGATAATCGAGTAGTTTTAGCGCATAGTTCAAGCTCGTTAAAAAATAAACATAAGACATGAGAAAGTGTTTCAATCCGCGTTTAAGCTCTTTAAAAAATGAACTATCCTCTGGTAAATAACCACCGTGAATGTAGCATTATCAGCCATTAAAGCCTTGGTTGTGTTTGCACTGTCACCTCCACTTTTCCATTGACCGATCGTTCACCTCCATTTGATTGTTTACCCATTTTGAGGAACAATTGCGAAGAGTGATTTCACTAGCCATCCTTGTGACACTGCCGTGATTGGAAAATTCCAAACCTTACCTGGAATCAGCTGCTACCCATTTTATCACTCGTTCCTCAAAAGACGAGTCTTCTTTAAGCTCTTCTCATCTGACTCGTAAAATATGAAAAGATTGCCGAGTTTTGGCCTTCCAGCTCGTTAAAGCGACCGGAAGTGCTATCCCTCCTCTAGATTTTAATCTTTTTGGACCTGAGGGATTATTGCACAAAAAGATCGAGCGCTTGTTTTGTTCGGCTCGTTAAAACTATCGAAAATTCATCCCTTCTGTATTGTTTTATACATTTTCGGGCTTAAGGAATTAGATGACGAAAAAGGAATTCCGGAGTTAACTTTACGTACCTTTTCAGACTCTCTAAAATTGAAAAGGACCGAGTTATCTTTGTCGTTAGACTCGTTAAAAACATTAATAGCGACAAACTTGTCTTTAGACGAGAACGAGTTTCACTATCGCTAGACTCGTTAAAACATAGCGATGGATTTGCCCAAAGGGCGAATTATAGAACAAGCATATGTTATCCTCCTCAAGCTTGACAGAAATAAAGAGGTACTGGTCAGCAATGACTGGGGAAAAATTTGGAAAAACTCAAAGAATCTTTATTGGTAGCAAGTCGCTCTTGAACATGACACTTCCACTCCATGCCTGAGTTGGGTTGGGTTGTTTCATTCACCGGTCACATCACCATGGTCATGCCATACCATCCACATTTGGGGTAAATGCTACCAATCCATCACATAAGTGTCGCCGATATGTTCAAGAGAAGTCATCCAGAGAAGTCACCTGTGTCCCATCCACTACCACAAATTATACTTCATTCTTTCATGACCTCCACCCTGAACCATATATCATCAGATCGTTTTCACCTCCATCAAAATCATTTGCTCCGTTCCGTGTCATTGATGTGGGATTCATTAATGCCCTCCTTTGACGGATCGCTTCTTGTCGACATCAGCTCATTATCCAAGAAGTTGATCTAGGAACACCCCCTTCAGTACTTTGAAGCTTGCATGCCTCAATGGCAAGTTTCTCACTTCCGGTGACATGTATACATCAATGACCTTCGACCAAAAGATTTTGCGTGGTGTTCGACGCCAAGTCCTTTATTCACACCACGTGAATTGTACTGCAGTACCTTGAGGGTCATCATCTTTATCGGTGATTCCTCTCGCGCTTGTTAACAGTTTACATCATTGACTGGTAATCAAGCGATGTCTTTCCATGTTCGACTTCAACACATTTCTCACATAGATCGACTTGTACTTCGAGTGAAGATCGGACGAGATTGAAGACCCCGGATCTAGTTTCATCCATCCGGGCTGCGATATATATTCAGGAAAATAAAGACATTGAAATGTATAGCATTGCAGCACAGATAATCATCCTACCAGAAAGGATGATGGCTCTATCAGAATCATCAGTCTACCATCAGACGATTGTCTGTCCTATGTACATGAAAATGAATTTATAAAGCTGAGCATGGGAATGCCCACCTCAGCTAGATCATGAAAACAGTATGAAAATAATGTATTGTATTGTATCTTATTACAGGTCTCCTCCCAGCATTGAAAGAACTTCGGATCCTCCTAATAAAGCATTTCACCCGATAAACGACCTCATACTTTAGGGGGCAACTGTTATAGACATTTTTGTGCCTTACAGCTCTAAGCATGAAATGTCCATAAACCAAGGGATCCAAAGTCCCTAAAAGTGTTGTTCCTGCCCCTAAAGGAACAAGGTCAGCAAACTACAGCTTCTCCCAGAAGTTCTCCACCAGAAACTGCTCAGAATCAGTCAAACCGGGATCATTTCAGCTGCTCCACTAGCTACCTACGTTGCATAGCACCCTAGTACACTAGCTAGGTGCGTTGCAATGCACCTAAATGCACTACCAGGGTGCGTTGAGCGGGAAATGACAAATGGCAGTGCCATTCCGCGAGGTGGAAAGACAATGGAAGCTTCCAGAATCTTCCTCCATGACACTTGCCTCACTGAGTTCGACCAAGGATGAGTAAGAGGCTCTCAACCTCCAAGTGGAAGCAAGAACTGACAGAGAAAGGACACTAGTCAGATGACAAGCTGACTCATCCTCTTTGCATACATCTATATATGGATCCCTCATCCCAGAGATCCAGAGGCTGGAATTTTGTACATTGCAGAGAATTGCTGTTGGTTTTGAGATTGAGATCAGTGCATTGGGTGATTTATGCTTTGTTGGAGGTGAAGAAGGGATTCCTTTGCTGGGAGGTTGATGCTGGATCGGGACTCACTTGGTTGTATCTCCTCCTGGATATTCTTGTTATATCAATAAAACTATTTGAGTTTTTCCTACATGCTTGTGTATCATTGATGTTTGTTGTATTAGTATGTTTAGCTTAAATCTGATCCTAAGCTATTTATGAATATGAATCCATGTCTTTGTGTAGTATTCCTCTTCTGTGATCTTGCAGGAACTTGGTGAAGCTGGGCAAGTAAGGTAGCAGGTAGCTGGAAGATGTCAAAGAGGAGAGAGATTGGATCAAAGGACTAGCGCAAGGCACAGGTTGGTTCATCCTATTCCTCTTCATTTATAGTTCATAAAGAAGAATACAAAAGTATTTTTCTCTGTTTGTTGCTAAGGCACTGTCACACCTTAGGTGGATAGGGTCGTTCTGAATAGACACTTTCCCCACAACACTTCTTTAGTAAATCCGTTGAGATTGATAGAAAGCATGAAATTGTTTATGTGTTCTTCTGCTAGCATGTCTGCTTCTGGATTGAATTTAGGCAGCCATTTCTCAGGATGGGCCGGTATTGGGCTCAAGGGTGCAGGCATCAAGTCTGCCCCCGGGTTGTTCCATGGAGATTGGGCCATCGTTGAGATGCTAGTAGAGAAAAGTGCAGGAGATGATCTCTGTAGTTGGGAAGATGATGATACTATGGTCGTGGATGATTGAAGAGGGATTGTGGTATACGGATGAATGATGGTTTGGAATGGAGGTGTGGGTGGTTGACTTCCCAGTGAGGTAGTTGAAATGGGCGATGTAGATGAAAGAGTCTCACTGTCAGACTCTTGTGGTGATTTCCTCGCTCTTTTCCTGGTGGGAAGAGGCAACTCAGTTGGCTGGATGCCAAATTTTTCACTTTTTAGTCTGGTTAGGGGGTCAGCAGGATTGTACTGCGAAGTCACACTGCTTTGAGATTTATCAGGCCTCTGAGGAGAAATGGAAAATCCCTGAAGTTTGTGAATCAGAGATTCGACTCCAGGAGGTTTAATGGTAAATTGGTCTGAAATATCAGGGTGTGTAGCAGTGATTGATACTCGAGCGACTTCCGACTCTGGATTTAAATATACTGGAGAGGTCGGGGGAGATTATAAGGGCGATTTACTGTCAGAATGGTATTTAGATTTTGATTTAAGTGCCATTCATAGTTCAGGCCCTCCTTCTAGCGCCAAATATGTTGAGGCCCCGAAAATCGGGTCGACAACAAGGGGGATACCCACCCGGTCCGGACCTTGGTTGGCAGCTCCTTATCCGTTTGGTATAGCGGGTCCGACTGGGGATAATGGTACCAGTTTCCCAATCTAAGGGTGTGTGCGTGTGTGTGCAAAGTTGGATGATGCTGATCTAAGAGTTCTAATCTAACCTACTTTAATCTAATTCTATGCTATTGTAATCTAATGAAAACAGCACATCTAATCTATGCTAACCCGAGGTGTATTTCTTCTATTATGTGATCTAAAGAGATTTCAAACAATAACTGGTAATAAAGATCATTCATCTATCATAAGAATGGAAATCAATTAAGATGAACCACTTTGCATAAAAAGTTAAGCAAAATAGTTGTGAACAGCATATCGCATAATAAGTTATTCATACATTAAACATAAATAAATGACTCCACCGTACAAAAGTGCCAAATGGTAACTCATGCATTCATGCAATAACATATAAACAACTAAAAACTGTATATCACTTTAAGAATATAAGCAGAAATGGCCAAGAGATAAAAGTACCATTTATGACTGGTCCTACTCATAAGCTTCAAGTAACAATGATTTATCTCTCCTTGTTCTGATATCTACCAAGAGTACAGAAGTGCAACATCAGTAGCAGATATCAAATGAAAAAATTAATAAACTTTGATCCATTCATTCATCAAAACCTCCTCTGAGGGTGCAGAAGTGCATGTTCTAAGGACAAGTTTTTGACAAATTTCCAGACCCTTCTCTAAATGCATGAGAAGGGTTTAAATACTGCTAACTAAATAACTTAATTACATAAATTTCGGATACGGTTTAAATGACTTCCCTTTATCTAAGCAAACTTATTTCTAAAAATTGAATCTAATTTATAACTATTTCTGCATTTGCTCCTTAGTGTTGTGAGCATGCAACATTTGCCTGGGAAGAGTCGGCTGGTCGTCTTCTGCTTTTGTTTGAGTTACGAAAATAGAAATGGCAAGTGCTGGCACCTCTTTTTAGTAAACTAGTGTTATAGGGAAAAGTGTCTATATAGAACTGCTCTATCCCACTAAGGTGCGACAGCTGCCTTAGAAACAAACAGAGAAAAACTAATATGTTTTTCCTTTATGAATTATAGATAGAGAGGAATAGAAAGACCAAACTCTGTCTTGCGCTAATCCTTCGATTCGATCCCTCTCTTCTTTGATAGTCCCCAGCTACCTGATCCCTTGCACGCCCAGCTTCACAAAGCACCTGTAAGATCACAGAAGCATAGCACTATACAAAGACATGGATTTATAATCATAAACAATCTAGGATCAGATGTAAATTGACCATACAAATGTAACAAGCATCAATGATACAAAAGCATGGAGGAAAACTCAAATAGCTTTAATTGATAAACAAGAAAAGATCCAGGAGGAGTTACAACCAGTTGTTCCGACCCAACATCAACCTCCCAGCAAAGAAGCCCCTCTTCACCTCAAACAAAGCTCAGATCACCCAACAATCTGATGTTTGTCTCTAGAAACCAACAACAATTCCTTACAATATGCAAATTCCAGCTTCTGGATCTCTGGGATGGGGGATCCATATATAGATATCTGTAAGGGGGATGAGTCAGCTTGTGATTTGATTAGTGTCTTCTCTCTGACAGTTATTGCTTCCACTAGGAGACTGAGGGTCTCTTACTCATCCTTGGTCGAATTCAGTGAGGCAAGTGTCACAGGAGAAGATTCTGGAAGCTTCCATTGCCTCTCCACCTCACAGAATGACACTGCCATTTGTCATTTCTCGCCCATCGCACCCCACAGAAGAGACTTTTGAAATGCAATGCACCCTCACAGTGTATTTAGGTGAGATGCAGCGCACTTAGCCAGTGGAGCAGCTGCAATGATCCTGTTTTGACCAATTATGAGTAGTTTTTCATGGATAACTTCTGGGAGAAAATGTAATCTGTTGACCTTGTTCCTTTAGGGGTTAGAACAACACTTTTAGGGACTTGGGAGCCCTTGATTTATGGAGATTTCATGCTTGGGGTTGTAGGGCCAAAAATGTCTATAACAGTTGCCCCCTAAAGTATGATGTAAATTGTTAACAAGCGCGAGAGGAATCACCGATAATGATAATGACCCTCAAGGTACTGTAGTATAATTCACGCGGTCTGAATAAAGGACTTGGCGTCGAACACCACGCAAAATCTTTCAGTCGAAGGCCATTGATGTAAACCTGTTGCTGGAAGTGAGAAACTTGCCATTGAGGCATGCAAGCTTCAAAGTACCAATGGGGTGTTCCTAGATCAACTTCTTGGATAATGAGCCGATGTCAACAAGAAGTGATCCGTCACAGGAGGGACTTAATGAATCCCACATCAATGACACGGAACGGAGCAAATGATTTTAATGGAGGTGAAAACGATCTGGTGATATAAGGTTCAGGGTGGTGGTCATGAAAGAATGGAGTATAATGTATGGTAGTGGGTGAGACACAGGTGAATTCTCTGAATGACTTCTCTTGAACATATCGGCGACACTGATGTGATGGATTGGTAGCATTAACCCCAAATGTGGATGGTATGGCGTGACCATGGTGATGTGACCGGTAAATGAAACAACCCAACCGGACTCGGACATGGAGCGGAAGTGTCATGTTCAAGAGCGACTTGCTACCAACAAAGTTTCTTTGAGTTTTCTTCCCAATTTTTCCCCAGTCATTGCTGACCAGTACCTCTTTATTTTTGTCAAGCTTGAGGAGGATAACATATGCTTGTTCTATAATTTTCCCTTCAGGCAAACCCATCGCTATGTTTTAACGAGCCTAGCGATAGTGAAACTCGTTCTTGTCTATAGACATGTTTGTCGCTATTAATCTTTTTAACGAGTTTAATGACAAAGATAACTCGGTCCTTTTCAATTTTAGAGAGTCTGAAAAGGAACGTAAAGGTAACTCCAAAATTCCCTTTTCGTCATCTAATCCCTTAAGTCCGAAAAAGTATAAAACAATACAGAAGGGATGGATTTTCGATACTTTTAACAAGCTGAACAAAACAAGTGCTCGATCTTTTTATGTAATAATCCCTCAGGTCCAAAAAGATTGAAATCTAGAGGAGGGATAGCACTTCCTGTCCCTTTAACGAGCTGGAGAGGCAAATGGCTCCAATCTTTTCATATTTTACGAGTCAGTTGAAAAGAGCTTAAAGGAGACTCGTCTTTTGAGGAACGAGTGATAAAACGAGTAGCAGCTGATTCCAGGTAAGGTTTGGAATTTTCCAATCACGGCAGTGTCACAAGGATGGCTAGTGAAATCACTCTTCGCAGCTGTTCCTCAAAATGGGTAAACAATCAAATGGAGGTGAATGATCGGCCAATGAAAAAGTGGAGGTGATGGTGCAAACACGACCAAGGCTTTAATGGCTGAAGTACTACATTCACGATGGTTATTTATCGAGGAATAGTTCATTTTTTAACGAGCTTAAACGCGGGTGGAAAAATTTGCTCATGTCTTATGTTTATTTTTAAACGAGCTTGAACTATGTGCTAAAACTGCTCGATCAATCTAGTCATGTGATAAGAATGTCTCATATAAAAACGGCAACTTTTAGAGTTTTTCCCCACATCCTTTCTTCATGCAAGTTAGGAAACGACCAATCCTACGAGTTTAAAGGGTTAGACGTCCTAAAAATTTTAAAAATAAATAGTCGCTCTTCGCTTGCACTCCAAAAGGTTTGCATGCCCCCAGGTATAAAATAGAGTTTCAAGGTTACCCCTTCTTTAGTCTGTTAAAACATTTGTTTTACCGAGAGAGGCCTACCTCTTACAGGTTAACAAAGATAGTTCTATTTATGGCATAAACAAAACACTTCTCCGGCGATGTCTACCGAAATAAACAAAGGTGAGCGGCGATGTCCGCCAACTCACATAACTTTGACAAGAGGATCTTGTTCTAGAATAACCCCCTCTTCCAATCATGAATGGGGGTACAGACTAGTCATATTCTCCCGCGAAAACCTACCCTATACCCGAAGTTTTCCTGCCGAAGCAGACCAGGGTGCATGCCCCCCGGGTTTCAGTCATGTCCCCCCGAATCACACACACTCATCGGGTGGACGGACTGGAGATTGAGACATTTCTTACGTGAAAATACCATTTAGGGATGGTATATGACTATTTGCTATGCGTGATCCGGGAAATGAAAGCTGGTCTATGAGCTTGACCACTCTTCCTTCGTGCGGAAAACACATCACTCTAAAGAGTGATGAGACAATAGCTCTCATGCAATAAATATAGTCTTGTCCGAGGAGTAGATTGTAATCCAGGGGTCCTTGAACTACCATTACATTCATGTGAACGGTTTTCCCTCTCAATGTTATGGGCACATTGGGAAGGATCCCTAACGGTCGACTGGTTCCTTTATCAAAACCTGTTAGATTTCTCATCTCAGGCAAAAGTGATGGTGAACCAAGCGCTTTCCAAGCAGTTGAGGAAAGGATTCTCACAGAAGCCCCCTCATCTATGATGGTACCAGCCATAACCATTCTATATATTTGAACAATAATCCGGAATGGTATACTGGCCGGTAAACAGGGTCTGCCTAGTTGATTCCAGTCGAAGGAGACATCTAGGTTGCTTCGAGGTGGGACCAAATAGACGGCTGGGTACGACTCTGACGAACTTCCTTCCTGCGGTAAAGGAACAGGTAAATTGCCCCCATGTTCGTTGGAGTCTTTGCTTATGAAAAGAATTTGGGCGGTGTCATCCTTGTTCTCTTCAGTGACTGTATCATCTGAAGATGGAACCTCTGAAGGCAAGACCGGGTCAACTGCCATCTCGACCTTTTGACAATCGCCTGGTATGGATTCAGATGGTTTATCTTCAATGATAGGTGCTTCGGCCGACCACCTGAGCGGGCCAGCCGGATTTTCAACTAGTGACGGACTCGGCAAGAGTTTTTTATATCCAGGAGGAAGTCGTAACGGTGAAACTAGACGATCGTCCAAAACTCTTTTAGCTTCGTCTAAGAAGGGACAACGGTGGACGGCGTGATCGCCTTCACACAGTTTACAAGGAAATCTATATTTTCCTTTTTGTCCTAGGGCTTCACTTTCACTAGTTGACGATGTGTTTTCAACATGATCATCAGAGGTTGACGACACCGGGTTGTGCATACGAGGAGACCAGTCCCTTAAGATCCGAGGGATGTAAGGAAAATCTCTGTGATAGTGGTCTCCTTTGCAAATGACACATGGCGATTTAGGCCTAGTAGGTGTAGTGTGTGGATTTTCGCTAGACGACACTCGTTTTCCCCCATTCGCTTTTGGCTTCTTCTTCTTCTTCTCTTTCTTCTTCTTTTCCTTCTTCTCCTTAGGTACTTGACTTTTTGCTTTACCAGCCCCATCAAGCGAAGAGGAAGGAGGTGAGGAAGAATTAAAGGAAGTAGAAGGTTGGTGGGTAACTCTGGACTCATCTAATTGTTGATTCGATTATTCAGGAATTGTGGTGTTCTGAACGACAGAGGTTGAGAAGAGCCATACAGGTAAACCAATTGTCAGTCCTGGAAGCGACAATGTGGCCATATGGGGTGCACCAACATCTCCCCAAGAGGAGAAGGGACTAGGATTTCCTCCAAGGGGAATTCCTTGGTTGGTGGATTCCATTTTCTCAACCCAAGATCAACGTGGGAAAGGGGTAATGAATATTCCATTTAAAATAAATTTTAGACGCTTTGACACAACTTGTTTTTTCAGTTTTTAAGAGTCGAGAAAAAACAAAAGATGACTCTAGTCACCTTCGATTTTTAATGAGCCAGAAGTGACAAGTGCTCAGATGGACCTTTTCCATTAAGGAGTCTGAAAAGAAACGAAAGGGACTACTCTGGAAGTCTAGGTAGAGGGAGTACCAAACCAATCGCAAAACTGCAGAATACTTTTTACGGTACGGCAGTCAATCTTCCCGAATGTTGTGTTCAGTGCATTGCAATCAATAGGGCAGCAGACACGACTTCCTATGGATAAAGGATTAAGCCTACTGGGGTCTCCCAAAATATACTCGACGGTACGTGGGAGCACAAGTCCGTACTGGCACTTATCGTCTCAAAGTGGAGGAATCACCCAACCATCAGGGAGAACAATAGTTACCAGGCTTTACGACGCTGGAATACGTCTCTAGCCTAGGCCTCTAAATGTTGTGCGTTAAGTTCCAAAGCGTTGTTAGATTCATTGAATTTATTTTAAGTTGATCTTGTTTATGAAGTTTTCCTTTCGGGTTCACCACAAGATCTAGATGTAATTCCTAAAATGCAAGCTAAGATGATAAACAAACTTTTTGTCTTCTTTATGCAATGAAAATCCTAGCTACTAAGGAAAAGAAAGACAGAATCTTTTCACAAAGAGCAAAGAGCACACTCTAAATGCACTTTCCTAAATCAAGCCAATCAGACTGTCTATATGCAAATGCACATGCATGTATTTGTTTTTCGACTTTCTTAGTATATGGATGCTAAAAAGAAAGTTGATGTACAAATCTGAATTTCTTTTCAAGTGACAAACATAAACAAGCTTCTTTTCGAAATCAAAAATGGAGACGATTACGACACCTTACGATTTTGAAATGAATACTTGTTTTTGACACTAGAAAATTACAAATTGAGACCAAAATCAATAGTAACAAGATAATCGACCATCAACAACAATCAAACTCTTTCCTACGATTGAAATCGACACTTGCGACAGTTTCAAATCAAAGAGCGACAGTACGATTATGCTACTTTTGCAAAGGAGAACTGTAAACAACTCAACAAACACACAAAAACATCTACAGTTCTTTTGCACAAAGGAGGTGGAATAACAGTCAGGAAAAGGGGTTTCAAACAGACATATACTGATCATACGCAGCAAAATTCAGGAATAGAACTGGAAAGAATGAATCACAGAAGCCACAGCTGCACAGAGCTAGTCTGATCAGCGCACCTCTAACACAGAGAATCTGAAATGCAGCACAGGTTGTCCACTCGGGAAGTGCGCTGAAATTCAGAATCTCTGAACAGTACCTGCGCTGGGCTAGAAACGAGACTCTGTTTGGGTTCCAGGTCACAGTTTGCAGTTCAGTTCTTGGTTTTTGGTCGAGTAAAAAGCAATCAGTAATACAACAATCAGGGGTAGATCTAAGGAGGATCTAAGAGCTATCACAAGGGCAATCAGATAGTTTGTGAATCAGTTGTTTAAATCATAAACAAATCCAGTGGATGGATTGAAGCAGCAGTTATCTACTTTGCATTTGTTATGGAAAATGCAGTTCGAATGCTACTTGTAAGTTTATGAAACAAACAAAAAAGAATGATAAACAAACAAACTAATTATTTCCTCAGTGGAGTCGCCATTTTGTTACAGGGAAAAGTGTCTATATAGAACTTCTCTATCCCACTAAGGTGTGACAGCTGCCTTAGAAACAAACAGAGAAAAGCTACTTATGTTTTTCCTTTATGAATTATAGATAGAGAGGAACAGAAAGACCAACCTCTGTCTTGCGCTAATCCTTCGATTCGATCCCTCTCTTCTTTGATAGTCCCCAGCTACCTGCTCCCTTGCACGCCCAGCTTCACAAAGCACCTGTAAGATCACAGAAGCATAGCACTATACAAAGACATGGATCATTAATCATAAACAATCTAGGATCAGATGTAAATTGACCATACAAATGTAACAAGCATCAATGATACAAAAGCATGGAGGAAAACTCAAATAGCTTTTATTGATAAACAAGAAAAGATCCAGGAGGAGTTACAACCAGTTGTTCCGACCCAGCATCAACCTCCAAGCAAAGAAGCCCCTCTTCACCTCAAACAAAGCTCAGATCACCCAACAATCTGATGTTTGTCTCTAGAAACCAACAGCAATTCCTTACAATATGCAAAATTCCAGCTTCTGGATCTCTGGGATGGGGGATCCATATATAGATATCTGTAAGGGGGATGAGTAAGCTTGTGATTTGATTAGTGTCTTCTCTCTGACAGTTCTTGCTTCAACTTGGAGACTGAGGGCCTCTTACTCATCCCTGGTCGAATTCAGTGAGGCAAGTGTCACAGGAGAAGATTCTCGAAGCTTCCATTGCCTCTCCAACTAGCGGAATGACACTGCCATTTGTCATTTCTCACCCATCGCACCCCACAGAAGGGACTTTTGAAATGCAATGCACCCTCACAGTGTATTTAGGTGAGATGCAACGCACTTAGCCAGTGGAGCAGTTGCAATGATCCTGTTTTGACCAATTCTGAGTAGTTTTTCATGGAGAACTTCTGGGAGAAGCTGTAATCTGTTGACCTTGTTCCTTTAGGGGTTAGAACAACACTTTTAGGGACTTAGGAGCCCTTGGTTTATGGACATTTCATGCTTGGGGTTGTAGGGCACAAAAATGTCTATAACAACTAGAAGATATTTTTGAGAATCATCTTTTGGTTGGGCGAATTTACTGCATGTATGCTTGGTAACAACCCAGATTCTTCTTAAAATGGCTCTGCTTTTGCTATCTCGGCTCTCGGACTCATGGATGACTAAGCAAGTTAGGGAATTTGCTTTCTGAACAATTTTCTTAGTGATGCGCAATTAGCGCCTAGCACTAATCGCGCATCAAAAACTGCCTCCGTTCTTTGATCTGGGCCTTTCTGGTGCATTTTCCGCCTTTAGCGCTTTTTTCTTTACCGGGCATGAGCTTCAGAATTTTGTAAACATGCTACTTTTGTGAGTTTTTGACCTTGAGTGTCGAATCGCCTATTGATATAAGCATCTGTTCAGTAACACTCTGAAATCTGTGTTTCTGTTGTATGCAGCATCCGTGGATGAGGGCATCTCTTCTCTGTTCTTCGAACATTGACGCTTTCCCTCTTTCCTTAGAAGTTTCCTGCACATTGCTTCATGTTGTTCCCTATTTTTTATTCCTGTAGTTCATGCAAAGGAAAAGAGTAATGATAATAAATTTTGACATGAAAGCTTTAAGCTCTACGAATGTATAAAATCATGACACCCACAGTGAACTGACTCTTTGAAAAACACAAACTGTCCTTCATGAATACCTTGGCATACATTCATTAATTTTATTTAAGGCGTGTGCCCAATTTTTGGTTCTAGGGACAGCTTTTCTTGAATGCTAAGCCGAGGAAAATTTGTGATGGGTAATTTCTGCGACTCGCAGATCGCAGCATCGTAAGATCGTAGATCGCATTTATCGCAGATCGCAGATCACTTTTATTGTAGATCGCTTTTATCACAACATCGTGGCATCGCAGATCGTAGATTGCTGCAATTTGTCAAGTTATTCATGTGCTGTTTATGCGACGTTGCGATATGCGATGTCGCATATCGGCCATCGGAGATTTCTTAAGATTCTCATTTATGGGCGGTTCTTAATTTATGCGATGTGATGAATTTAGCGCCACTTCTTTGCAGTTGTTTTAATTTTCTCATAAAGAAATGCTTCACTCTTCTTTGTGTGATGTATTTTTGAGGAGTATAATACAAAAAAAAAATTATAAAATCTTTTTGGATTTTTTTTACTAAGGGTCCCCACTTCTTTAGCATTATTGCTAATACTAAAGAAGTAGGGGGGTTGTTGGTGGTCACAACAGAAGGGCATAGACCCACAGTTATGTACGCATCATATCTACACCAAAAAGGATCCTCGTCCTATCTGGTAGCCTCAGCAGAGATTGAATCCGCATCTCGAGGACATTGTAAAAGAAGAGCTACAGAAGCTGCTAGACGTGAATTTCATTTATCACATTTCCGATAGAAAATGGTTCTCTCCATTCATAGTTGTCCCCAAGAGAAACAGGAAGTGGCATATTTGTGTGCATTATCAGGAATTGAACAAGGCAACATAGAAACATCATTTCCCTCTTCCATTTATTGATCAAGACCTTGATACTCTACTAGGGAAGCAATTCTTTTCTTTCTTAGACGGCTTCAAAGGCTACAATCAGATTCAAATCGCCCATGAAGGCCAAGACAGAAAAACCTTTACATGTCCGTGGGGTACATTCACTTACAGAATGTTACCATTTGGCTTGTGCAATCTCCCAGCTCTGTTTCAAAGAGCTATACTCAACATTTTTGTTGATCTGATAAATGAAGGACTTGAAGTTTACATGGATGACTTTACCCTGTATGGGGATGACTTTGATCAAGTGCTACAAACATTAGAGAAGGTTTTGGAATGATGCATCACTACCAGGCTGTGTTTAAGCAATGTCAAGTGTCACATGATGATGACAGAAGGCATAATCCTGGGACATTACATTTCTGCAGTAGGGATACAGGTAGATCCAACGAAGATACAGGTAATTATCTTACTACTTACACCATATACTCAGATGAAGGTACATAGCTTCCTTGGATATGCAGGATATTATCATAGGTTTATAAAAAAATAAATCACAAATCGTTGCACCTTTATATGCTTTAACAGGAAATGTTGACTTTAAATGGTCTCACAAATGTGACACAACTTTTACAGATTTAAATAAATTAGTTTCGACAACACCAGTATTATGTGGACCTAACTGGGAGATACCCTTTCACATCTCCATGGATGTGTCAGACATAGCAATATGCACTATCCTTAGCCAAGAGGAGGAAAAAAACCTTATGTTATATACTATATCAACAAAAATCTTATTGCTACTGAACTTAAATATACAATAATCAAAAAGGAATTGTTAGTTGGCATTTATGCCATAAACAAATTTAGACATTATATAACTGGCTATCAAGTTTTTTTGTATACTGATCATTCCATCATTAGGTACTTAGCTAACAAACGTATTACAAATGGTCGAGTGACTCGTTGGTTCTTACTTTTGCAGGAGTTTGATATCACCAGCAAAGATTGTCCGGGGAAGGAAAACCCAGTCGCTGGTTTTTTGTCTTGAGTTCCAAAGGTAAATGATCCGTTGGCAGTGGACAACTAGTTTCTTGATGAACATTTGTTTGTTGTATTAGTCAAAATGCCATGGTATGCAGATGTATCAAACTATCTGGTAGTAGGAAAGCTTCCCATGCACTTCACATCAAGGGAAAAGAAATACATTGTCCAGCGTAGCGCCCGATTTTCTTGGATTGGGGGATAAATTTTTCATACAAGGTCTAATATGTGTATACGCAGATGCATTTGTGAGGATGAAATTTATGACATCATGAAGGCTTGCCATGACGAGCCCTCTGGAGGAAAATTCACAGATTCTAGAACATGGCATAAGGTACTACATGTGGGCTATTATTGGCTCACTATTTTTAAATATGCTAAGAAATGTCCCCAAGCTTGTGATAGTTGCCAAAGGATGGGCCGACCTAGTCAATCTAATGAAATTTCGCGACAGCCCCAATTCGTAATAGAAGGTTTCAAATGATGGGCATTCGATTTTGTTGGCCCATTTTATCCACCATCAAACCAAAAGGCCTACATACTAGTTGCCACAGATGGTGTAACAAAGTGGGTAGAAACAGTAGATTTTCCAAGAGCTACAAAAGAAGATGTAATTAGTTTCCTTTTTCAGCTATTTGTGTGATATGGTTTACCTCAAGAATTGATCACGTATGGAGGAGGGAAATTTGTTGGACAGAATATTACAACCACTCTAAGGAACCACCGCAATACACATAGATTCACTTTCCTGTATCAGTCGCAGGTGAATGGATAGGTTGAAATCACCAATAAGGTCATCAAAGCAATTCTGACAAAGACAGTCTCAACACATCAGAGGGACTGGGTTGCTAGACTGCCAGAGGCCTTGCAGACCTATCAAACAACTTGGCAAAATACTACTGGATATTCTTCATGCCAACTTGTATTTGGTAAAGAACCTATCTTTCCCATTGAATTTGAAATAAAGATTCTCAGAACAGCTCAAGAAGTGTGATTGGATCTAATAAAGACCCAAACCAAACAACTGCAACAAATAAATGAATTGGATGAGGCTCGACTGCTTACTCTACAACACACTGAAATTATTCAGTAGCAAAGGGAAAAATGGCACAACATTCTTATTAAAAAGAATATGTTACAGAAAGGAGATTGGGCACTCCTCTATGACTCCAAATTCCAAGACTTTTCAGGCAAGTTACAGACAAGGTGGCTTGGCCCTTATGAAATTCAAGAAGTAAATAACAATGGTACTCTCACTCTGACTACCATTGATGGGTATGGCAATTCTTTCAACGTGAATGGGCATCGGGCATATCTTTATCACAAACCACTCAGTAAAGAGTCCTTTTGTCAACAGTTACGTGATGAACCCACTATGCAAATTTTAGCTGTAGGGAGTGATGACCTAGTAGCTTTACTCTCATAAAAATGTATCTTTCTTCAGCTATAAATAATGTATATATTCTTTTACGATTGGTTGCAATATGGTTAGGCATCACCATGTAAATATGAGGATTTCTCTTGTTTTTGGGTGTGTTTAGTAATTGTTGTTCAATCAATTGATTTGTGTGTTTCGTTGTTCAATCATTTGAATGATTGTTCTTCAATCAATTGAAAAACGCTTTTTCTATGCTTTGTTGTTCAATCAATTGAATGATTGTTGTTCAATCGATTGAACGATTGTTGTTCAATTGTTTGAATGATTGTTGTTCATTCAATTGAACAACACTTTTTGTGTGTTTTGTTGTTTAATCGATTGAATGATTATTTTTCAGTCAATTGAACAACACTTTTTTGTGTGTTTTTCTATTAAAATGATTGAATGATTGTTGTTCAATCAATTGAACATCGCTTTTTATGTTTTTTGTCGTTTAATCGATTGAACAATTGTTGTTCAAGCACTTGAACAATTGTTGTTCAATCAATTGAACATCACTTTTTATGTGTTCTGTTGTTTAATCGATTAAATAATTGTTGTTCAATCACTTGGAAAATTGTTGTTTAATCAATTGAATGATTGTTGTTCAATCAATTGAATAACACTTACCTTTTTATGTGTCTTTTTGTTCAATCGATTGAACGATTGTTGTTCAATCAATTGAACACAATATTTTTTTTGTGTATTTGTTGTTCAATCGATTGAACGATTTCTATTCAATCCATTGAACAACACCAAGTTCATTTTCGTATTTTTGTTGTTCAATCGATTGAACATTTGATGTTCAATCAATTGAACAACCCTGATTTTTCTTTTTTGTGTTTGTTGTTTGATCAATTCAACAACTATTGTTTAAAAAATTGAACAACCACTATTCGGTAGCATGAATAGTTGTGATTTGTTTTTGTTGTTTTATCGTCGATCATTATTTTTGCCATTTTATTTCTCTTCTATGTTTTGAATAAAAACCATCTGGTTGGATTTGTTCCTAAGATAGAGAAAAAGAGTAATATTAATACCATTATGACTCATGAAACCTTTTCATGGTCATCTTTATTCAAAAGTTGACATGGTGTATCTCTATAATTACTGGCTAAATATCTTCCCTTTGGACACATCATAAAATGATTTATTATCTTAATACCATGTTCGTTTATCTTTCACACATTCAAATGGATAAATCCATTTGATATGATGATATGGGGGTAAAAGCATAACTTCAATTGGCATTTTTTTTACTTCTCATGCCATCCCTGACTCTCAAGGAGTAAATGAGCTTCCATCTATTTACAATAAAGGCATAAAAATATGAAAATATGAAAATGAAACAAACATTGTTTTAAAGAGGATAGGGGGTCTCAGTACGAGCTAACCTACCATGATCATAAGGATGTAACGAGTGACATTCCATTATGGCCACCACACCAAGGTGATTACCTTCTTGATAATCAAAACTGTCAGAAGGACAGAGGCTCTAATCACAAGTGAGCCTGATCACTTTGTTATATCCTGGTGAATGGCACTATGATTATCTGGTTACCATACCAGCATAGTGGTCTCTTTATAACAAGAAAACGAGAATCATCTAAATACTAAAAGGAGGACTCAGGCTCATTTTTGGGGTTAAAAAGCAACTTTGTCGAGGCTATGAACACCTGCTGGCAATAGTCACTCTGCTTGTGGTATTGAAGTACTATGTTACACTGCCAAATACTCTGTATCCTATTACCACCTATGGATTCATTTCCAAAGGAAAATTTTCCATTTGAACAACATTTCTAATTTAATTAGCCAGCATGCATGGTAACTTATATCTTATATGCATTATATCATCATTGTCCAATAATTTTACCGACAATCATTAATATTTATCGCCACTCATGCATTTGTAACTTTTCCACCTAAGGTGAATATCTATTTACATAATGATCTAAATCTTTGTTTTATTTTACGGTCATTTCAAATATTTTGACATGTACTACTCTGATTGCCATTGTTTTATTTGACATCACTTTTATTAATTGGTCGCTTGCATTTATGATTTACTGACTCTTTCTCCCCTTTTACCATGCTTGGTGGGCGTCGACACCCTTTTCAGATTGGAGGGGGGGTGGTCTGTGTATGAAAATGTGTGAAAATTTATCGATAGCTTGTGTGATGATTATTAAACTAATTTATGGTTAAAGGACTGCATGATGAATGCGCGTGTGTAATAATTATCAAACCATTTCTGATTGGAGAGAAGAAGGAAACCATATGGATAACATGTAAATTAATTATGATCCTACATCAAATATTATTGATCACACAAATAACATGATTTCCTTTGATATTAACTCTCAAAACAACATCATTACTATGTCAATGGCTTTAATGTTCTCTAGTGCTATTCCAAACTATGAAAGTGTGAGAGAAGTGCATGCAAGTGAGCTAACCATAGAGAAACAACAGCCAGGGGAGGAAAATCCTTTTGAGGTGGACCCAGAGTGCTGAGGGTATCACACCAGGTTCGTGTGATTCTTGAGCACATCGGCTTACTACAATAGTTGACCAAATTACAAGGATTTCATGAGGAAATGACACTTGAACTTCTGTAGAATTTATAGAATTTCCGCACCATGGTGAAAGGGAGGAACATAACGGTCTCTGAAGCAGTCACAGCTGAAGTCTCTAAAATTCCAGCAGAAGGAATGAGATGGATGGACAAACATGTTCTTCTGCAGGATGGAGTCACAGTATTTCAAGACTCATATGAGAAATTAGTGTGAAAAGGAAAAGGGGTTCACCCTACGGCTTTGAGATAGCCATGGATGGAATTGGCAGCCATTGTGCAAAGGTATGTCATGTCTGATAGATGATGGGATGTGTTAAAACCTTGTCAACTTTAACTATTAGCTATTTTGAAACATAAAATTACAGTTAACATGCCATTTTATTTAAATTATGTATTGCATGACGTTTCTCATCGCGTCAGAAAGGAAAAGGATCCACATACAACCATTAGCCATCATGGGTTGATTAATTTAAT
Source organism: Pinus tabuliformis (assembly GCA_031772625.1). Lineage (NCBI taxonomy): Eukaryota > Viridiplantae > Streptophyta > Pinopsida > Pinales > Pinaceae > Pinus > Pinus tabuliformis. Next base: position 541,212,518 of record CM062810.1, on the reverse strand, counting down.
CATCATTCATGGAATTCCACAACAAAAACTAACATGAGATACCCTTATAAATCACACTTTGACCCCACCTATAGAAAACCTAGTGACTGAACAATAGGGGCCAGGAGTGATAGGTCCGAAAAGGACATAGAAAAGGAATAATCCCTCTTTCGCCTCAGGCCTAGTAAATCAAAGACACTCTGTGACGATCAAGTTGCAGCGACATGCCCCAATTCAAATAGATGAGGCAGGGCCATCTCACATGACCCCTCCAAGTCCACAAGATAACTATTTGCAAGATTATGAGGAAGATGCTACACTGGTAATATAGAATATGGAGACATTTGGTGAAGGAAGGGAGTTATCCAGGAATTTTGAAGGGAAAAATTATGCCCCCAACCAATCTACCCTTGTTGGCAGTCCTGGTCATGATGAAACCTTATCATTTACTAATAATTTGGAAGGACAGAGGGAACCAGTTCCTTCTATGGAGAAGCCCCTTGAAGTAGAAGTGCATGTAGAGGAAACCATCAGAGAGGAAAATCAAGCAGAAGCTAGTGATCCACTAGAATCCCCAGCTAAGGAAAACCCTAGAGAAGAAACCATGGAGGGTGAAGATCAACTAGGGGGCACTATTTTTATGATTTCCCAAGAGGACAAGGCCCATATAGAAGAAGACCCTGAAAATGATAATTTCCCAGGAGACAACATTCCATTGGAGTCTCATGAGAGGGAAGTTCATGAAGAAAGAGACCTGGAAGTTGAAAATCCATCCGGAGATACTATTCCATTAGAACCCCATCCTGATATTGACACAATTCCACCTGAACCTTAACTTGAAGTAAATACAGTTGTACCACCACCGGTCAAAGACCTCACGACAAAGAAAACATACAAGGACAGACTCAGGAAGTTTCTTAAAAAGTACATGAAGCAAAAGAAAGCAATTAAGCAGTTGCATGACTGGTTGAGGGAAGTAGTCAGGGTCAAGAAATTGAAAACATAATTGGAGACCGTAGGGACCCAATTAGAACACTGCTCTAGGGAAGTTATTGAAACCCACACTGAGACCGATTTTGTTTTTTCAAAAGGAACCCAAACAAAGGAATGTATTTTATAAAATAGTGAAATGCAAAAAAATTATCCTTGTGTTTGCCAATGGGAAATCCAAACGAACTTCCCCACTACTAGTGTTGTTGTCCAAATGAAATCTGTAGAGAATATTCAGGAAGACTACCATATGACCGAAGGAACACTTAAAGTTTTTTTTCAAACTGATACTGAAGAAAACACCCAATATTATTGTTGTAGGACCTAAGAAGTGGCTGAGGTTGCTTTTCAAAGTGACACAATGGTAACACAGGATGATGAGGTTGATGCAGAGGAAATGCCTCACTACATTTCCCTGGTAACAAAAGGGATTATTAGGAAATTGCAAAATGAACTAGCCAAGAATTAGTTGGAGTTGACTCTGTATAAAGAGGAAGTAGTGCCCCTACAAGTACACCTAGAAATACGAAAGAAATTTGAGGCACTCACTGTCACAAAGGATGATACTTTCACTAATTACAAGGATGAACAGGAGAAATTCAAAAAATCATAGGTCAAGTTGCAATAGGGTAAAGAGAAATTGGAGATTGTTTGCTCTCTTTACATAGATGCCTTGTCATGTCAAGATCCTGCCACCAACAATGCACTATTCCTACTAAAAATATACCTCTTACTGAAGGTTAAAGCTGTTACGGCTGGTAAGTTGGTGGAAATTAAGACCACCCCAGAGTTTTTCAAGTGTTTCAAAGAATAGAATGAACAGATACAATGCCTTTTGTGTGACTTGCACATGCATAAGGTTTTCTTAGAGGATGACGTAAACAGTAATCCTGGCCCCTTCATAGGGGATATCCAATTTCAATATTTTCTTTCCTTTGCCACTAATCAGATCAAATGGGTTAAAGCCCATAATACTTTTCAAAAGAGAGAATATGGCATACACTTATGGGTTAGGGGAGAAGCAACAAAACCCCTACACCTCTATATCCAGCACAAACAGTTCATGATGAACAAGTGGTCAATAGGACCGCTTCACATAAACATTATATAGGCAAGGAAGGAATACTTTTAGGAAATCAAAGAACAAGATTTTTCTATAGCCAAACAAAGATGGGAAGCCTCCAATAGTAATGTTAGGAACAAGGAGCCATTTGGATATAGAAATTTCAAGTTGTGTTCACTCACTTACATAAATACAACAATATGGTCCTAAGCATGGGCCTTGATTGGATAAGGTTTTGATACAGAATTCCAATTATCTGGTATCCTCCAGATGGGTATTGGTGGGCTCCAGTATTGCAGCAATAATGCTGCAACTCGTGGGTCTCCCGTCTTTACTTTTATCAACCCAGTAGTTCGTAACAAACTTGGAAGCGACGGTGCTGTATGCACAAGTACTAGCTCTTGCTGCAGTTGTCACTTGGTCAGCTGGCACAAGTCCGCTAGGGGCTTAAGCCAACTTCTATGAGCTTTTAGAAGAAGCTTTTTAACTGATGGATGAAAGCTAACTCAAAGCAAGCTAATCTACTTGCGGAAAGAAACTGAAATCCAAGAAGTAACGCAAAACCTAGCAAACCCTAATTCTACCAACCAACCCTACTGGTGCAAAGGAAAGGATGCAAACTATTGAAAAATATGCCATTACTTCTACAAAGGTAAAATGCACATGCCTATGCTATCTCTATCTGAAGAACACATCTTTTTGTATTTTTGAATAAGTTTTTGAATTATCATGCGTGTGCTTTTAACTGGTGTTTTACTGTGCAGGGGTGGATCGAGGAGGAGAAAGGCTTTGAAAAGGTTGGGAAGGTTCAGAGGGGGCATAAGGAGTCCCTAACACCCTTCCGGAGAGTTTCACAAAGTTTGGCTATCAAGAAACCTCATTTGTGAGCTTCTACAGGAAGTCTGCAGGGGTTCTACAGGATGTTTCAGAATTTCTACAGGACGTTCAGAAATTTCTATAGGATGTTCTACGATTGGATTTTGGATGATGGGTGAGTGAAAGAGGATGCATGAATGGATAGGGAGGTAGGATAGGGGTCTGAAATGACTTAGTGACAGAGGGATGAAGTGATAAGAGGGTGTGGAAAGCTAGCTTGTCTTAAAGAGGGCTGAGGCAATGGAAGGGCAAGAAGGTAGGGTGACGTGGGCAAAAGAGTAGTTGTGAGATGAGGGACCTAACTTGGAGATGGAGCAGTTGGCTTGGACGAAGCTTAGATGGACGAGAGAGTGATGGAGATGCACTGCACAGTGTATACTTAACCAAATCAACCACGTCCTGCACACAATCAAAATATTAACTAATCTATCCTAACTGTTAATGAAACCAATGAACAACAACTTTATTCCTAAAGAGAACCATGTACAGCACTTAAGTAAAGAAACATTCCAAAAGATCTGAACGCATGACTAACTCCTACAAATGAAAACATTGCACCAAAGATTGCATGGGTAAGCAACCTAGTGTTTTTGTTGGGCAGCACTGTCGGCAATTCCAGCCCCTAGGAAGAGGTGAAAATGAGAGTGCAGGCAACCCTTTTCTTGAGCTCTTATCAATTCTTATCTCATTACTCTATTCTAGACATCTGAAGCAACTCTATTTTTCAACAATGACCTACTTAACCACAAAACGAAATCTAACTCAACATATTGCGTTTCAAATGCATACAAGGAAAATCATAATGCTGAAAGGAAAGATATCAATACAAAGAAGGAGGCCCTAGGCTCTCAGGTTGGGCCCAACCCCGCGAGCTATGGCTCCTCTAGAAACTCAGAGCTGAGATCAAATCTGACTGCTTCCCATTAAAAAATAATAATCATAAGTCAAGAGTCATGCCAATAATGGCTACAAAAGAACAAAACAGAGTTGGCAGCTTGTAGTGCAGAATGTGCAAAAGTTTTTCCAAAAGTCCCCCTCGAAGGCTGAAGCCTTATCATTTATACACCACGAGGCCCAAGCTGGCCTCCTATGGGACTTGGCTGACCAAACTGGGAGTGAACAGCTACTTCCACAAAATCTGTTTGGCTGCCTTCTAGATCCAGTTTTGGTAGCCTTTGGAGCTCGGAGTTGGGGGTGAAGATCCCGAGGAAGGCTATTTAATGCCATAAACAACCCCGCTATGATTCCTCAACCCCAGCTTGGCTGTCTCCTAGCCCTTGTCTACTCGGTTTTGCTCCAACATGTGTCAAAAAAATCCTGAAATGAGCACGTGTTAGCCACCTAGGAATAGTGACTACCCTTATTCGTACAAATGACATAAACATACTAAAAAAATGATGCATAAGTTATGAAAAATGAAGGATTGAGCAAGGGTAGTTAGGCCAAATGAGCCCAAAATGTTACCAAATTTGGGGCTCATCATCACCCCCTGCTAAAATGATTGCTCATCCTTGAGCAACTAATCCAGCTCCTCGTCCTTCATTGCTTTCACCGCCACTCTCACATCCCAGGCTTCTGAAGTAGTATCCTCCTCACTTACATGGAACCTAGCCTTCCTTTCCACTTCTTCCCACTGCTTATGCTCTTCTTTCTCTGTGCTGCCTTCCATCAATCCCAAAAGCAAAGGTGGGCTTAGCTTGAGGCCAATCCAGCTGGCTTGGAGGTTCGGTATGGACTTCTTGTAGAGGGGCACCCGTACTAGAGCTTCCCTCATTCGAGTTGGAGTGTGATATTCCCTGATTTTGAGGTTGTGGGACAAGGTGTTCCACTGGCGGGTGCAAGCATGAACACAATTGTCCCCTAATAATCGCTCCATATCCTCGAAATGTGCTATGGCCTGAGCCTGCTGATCCATGTATTTCAATAAAGCCTGAGAGTCGGTTGCTAAGTGTTGGTGGGCTGATATCAATGCAGTGGGGTCCCCTGGCTCTGCTCTAATGAGCAGTGGTTCATGTAACTCTAGGTTCATGACCTCTTCGACCTCTGCTGCTCTATTTTCTTCATGGTTCAACCATGAGGCAAATTCCATCAACTGCATATCTCCCACGACTGTGTTGGGATCCCATGAAGTCACATTAGGAAGGGAAAAATTATGGAGATAGAACTCTGATAGCTTGGCCTTGTCCTCTGAGAATTGCTCCTCCGGCAGAAAGAACTCCTTCTTAGCCTTTTGGCCCAGTTTTCTTTCCTCCTTATCCCAAGGTACCCCCATCGGGAGATCAGTGACTCTGCTGATGAACTATGGGGTGAGTCTAAGGTTCAAACCTCTGAAATTGACAATGGCCATCGTTTTTTATTTTGGATTCAAAGCTCGCAGGAATTCTTCTACCACCTCGTCATCCTAACCATGAAGCTTGTCGCAGAACGACATCCACCGTGCATGAGAAAACAGGTCTACCACCTCAGGGTTTTCCCATAGCTTCATTGAGTCTGTCAGCTCTTTCCTAATGAACCCACCCGGCATGGTGAAAGCTCGCTATGTTAGCCGGAGCTGGCTGGCACGTATAAAAGGATGGACCTTTGGGATTTCCTTAGACAGAGCGTGGAATTACGCCTCTGACATGCACACAGTTTGTAAATTTATGACTGTCTACAGGTGAGACTTGACAGTGGCTCAATTATGAACCAAACCCTGTAGAAAAACCCTGCATACACACTACGATGACAATTCTCATGCAGAAGTAAGACGACGCTTGCAAATTCATGCACAGACTATAATTATACTCTTTTAGGACGTCGACTTCACCACCCTTCGAACAATTTGCATGGGAGGACTATGTTCAGGCTTACCTCGTTCCAACTTGCCACCTTTGACGTGAATAGTTTAATTTCCTCCGTAGCAGTGAGCTTCCTGTAGCGCAGCTTCCTGTAGAAGTCGTGCACGGGTTCTGGAGAGCTCGTCAGTGGTTCTGGGCCTTCTGTGCAACCACCGAACGTTTGAACAGGCCGAGGACTCGGAGTAATAGTCTTCAGGAAATTTCAGATGCTTACTCGACTGCAAAGTGGTTGAGGATAAATGAGTGGAGCGCCATACGCGATCTAGCTGGTGGATTTGAATCCCTGCGGAACTCGTGGCGTGGGGGTGACCTGTCCCTGCCGGCCCGTTGGATGATGTCACCTGCTATCATTCGACTGTAAGTCTGCCTGACCGCTGAATCATTCCCTGCATATCTACCGTCGCCATTTTCTGTTAGATCGTCGCTTCTCTCTGACTGGACACTTCCCACGTGTCCATTTCCTGTCTTGTTTGACACAACCAATGCTTTCCAGATCAGACGAGACCATCGGACTGGTCATCGTGGCCAGTTGAATGGATACCTGACTTGCTCAACCCATTCATTTTCATACTCGCACACATTTTAGAGCATTGTTCATGTAATTTAACGAAACAGGGTGAGGCACTTACCTGTGCGGCCGCGACGTTATTTTCATGCTTCAGGACGAGGGTGACGGATCTGCTTGCTGCTGCTTCATGCACAGGCACGGGAGTTCCTTCTTGTCGACTGTTGCTGGTTATGAGACCGGTTTCCTGGCTGCAGATGGTGCATGCGCCAGCTTTATGAGTTGCAGGTGCCTTCATGGTGTAAGCTCTAGCCAGATCAACTGCTAGAGGATTCCTGTCGGATATCCTGTAGCCGTTTCTCCTCCTAAGGTGCATGCTGAAATGGTGGAATCACGGTCACGATTGCAGGGTCCTCGGATTGCCTTGATAAATAGCGCATTGGGCCTTTGCATACTTTATTCCATTTGAGAATTGTTTCTTCTGAGAATCCAACGTTCTGATTTGACTATGCAGGTATTTCCATTGTATGGCAGCAGGGGTGGTAGAAGGAGGCGACAGTAGTGGGTGATGGAGAAAGACATTGGTTTCATGCCTTCTTATTGGACTTCGGGCTTCAAATTCTTCCACGCAGTCGGTCCTGGGCCGTCGAAAGATTCTACAGGAAGTTTCCTGTAGAAATACAGAACTTCCTGTAGAAAGTCCTGTAGCTTCTTGTAGAAGGATAAACTGTGATCAAATCGTGCCCAGACCTTGGAAGAGATGAGTGTTTCTAGAGGGAGTGCTGGTGAGGTCACCTAGTAGCATAGTAGGGACCTTTGTCCTTGAGTTGAGAGGCCTCCTTTCTAGCATGGAATACCTACAACCTGCATGACTTTTCAAATCCTGAGCCTGTTTTCCTGTTTTTGCCCCCTTCTTTTTCTGTTTTCTTTTTTCTTGGTTTTTTTTTTTTTTTTTTTTTAGGAGACAGCAGGGGCGCCTCAGTGAGGTTTTCACCCCTACCATCTGCCTTGGGCGCCTCAGGGAGGTTTTCACCCAAGGGTATTTTTTATTAAAAAAATTTCAGAGAGACAGCAGGGGCACCTCAATGAGGCTTTCACCCCTACCATCTGCCTTGGGAGCCTCAGAAAGGTTTTCACCCAAGGATCTTTATTTTTTCTTCTTCTTCTTCTTCTTTTTTTTTTTTTTTTTTTTTTTTTTTTTTTTTCTTTTTATGTTCAAGGTATGCCCAAAATAGAGGCAGAACCCTTCTCTATGACGAGCACTGATTTTTCCACAGTTTTGATGAATTCGTGCCTCGAAAGAGGTTTCCTGTAGATCTTTAGTCGATGCCCATTGACAAGCATGGGGATGGCTTCCTCATCAATGGTCCGAATAAGAACAGACCCATTGTCATTACACTTCTCCATTACATACGGTCCCAGCCATCTTGTTCTCAGCTTCCCCTTAAAATTCTTATGTCTGGAATCGTACAACAGTGCCCAATCTCCCGGCTAGAATTGCTTGTCATTGAGGTGTCGGTCATGCCATACCTTCCTCTGAAGTTGAACCACCTCTGAGTGGAGAAGGGCCTGCATTCGGTGTTCATCCAGCCCATTCAGCTGCAATAACCTTTCTTGTTGGGCATGGCTGAGATCTAGGTCCAGCTGAGCTGCCATCCTCAAGGTGTTGTACTCGAACTCAATTGACAATAAAGCTCTCTTCCCATAGACCAGCTCATAAGGTGTGAAGCCGGTTGTGGTCTTCCAAGTGGTGTTGTAAGCCCAAGTGGCCTTAACCAGGCGATCTACCCAATCTTTTCTACTGCTGCTCACCACCTTAGTGAAGATCCCTTCTAATGCTCTATTGGTGACTTCCACCTGCCCATTTTCTTAAGGATGATAAGGGTGGAAGTCCTATGCTTGATTTTGTGATGAGCGAGTAGGTCTTCAATTAAGTTGGAGGTGAACTAGCTTCCTTGATCGGTGACTAGCTCTCTTGGGTAGCAAAATTTCTAGAAGATGTTTTCTCTTAAAAACTCAGCCACCTTTTCTTCTATCGTTGCTTTGATTGCCTTGGTTTCTGCCCACTTTATCAGATAGTCTGTGCACACAATGATGTAAGACCTTTGCCTTGAAGGAGGATTGATAGGACCCACGAAATCCATACCCCACTTCTCAAATGGCTCAAGAGTCACTTGAGGTTAGAGAGGCATTTCGTCCCTTCGAGTCGGTTTCCCCATCCTTTGGCATCGGTCACATTAGCTGATATATCTTCTGACATCTTGATGAAGCGTGGGCCAATAGTAGCCTGCTTGTAGAATTTTGAAGGCAGTTCTTTTGGCTGCAAAATTTCCTCCACAAGACCCGTCATGATAGGTTAGGAGGATGTCAAAGACTTCCTCCTCCCTTACACAACGCCTTAAGATCTGATCGGGGCCAAGCTTGAACAGGTTTCCCCCGATCCAAGTGAATGAGGCACTCTTCTTTATAATTCTGCTCTTCTCTTTTGAGGATAGGTGCAGAGGGAACTGTGCTGAGACAAGGTAATTTGCTATATCAGCAAACCATGGAGAGAGTACTGAGATAGCAAATAGATGTTCATCTGGCATCTGGTCATCCACTGTTCCATCCTCACCTGCAGGTAAATCCAATCTAGACAAGAAGTCAACAACAACATTTTCTTTACCTGGTTTGTCAACGATAGTCAAATCAAACCACTGCAACAAAAGTAACCATCTAATAATACAAGCATTCACATCCAGTTTATTCATTAAATATCTAATTGCAGCATGATCAGTATGTACAAATGTTTGATAGCCAGTGATGTAATGTCAGAACTTGTTCAGTGCATGGACCACGGCCAAGAATTCTTTCTCAGTTACATTATAATTCAGTTCTACCTTGGATAAGTTTTTGCTGACAAAGTATATGGCGTATGGAAGTTTTTGTTCAACTTGTCCTAAGGCTGCCACTATGGCTTTGTTCGAGGCATCAGTGTGGATGTGGAAAGGTAGGGCCCAATTTGGACCTCTCAAGATTGGGGCAGACACCAAGTTATCCTTTAATTCATTCAGAGCCCTCTGACAATCGTCAGTCCATTTAAACTCAACATCTTTTGCTAAGAGGCCAAACAAGGGCGAGGCTAGCTTACTGAAGTCTTTAATGAATCTCCTATAATACCCTGCTAAACCTAAGAAACTTCGAACATCTCTTACCTTCTGAGGAGGTGGAACCTTTTTTATGAGAGAAATTTTGTTAGGATCCACATGTAACCCTTGGAGAGAAATGGTATGTCCTAGCACGGTCCCTTCAGTCATCAAGAACTCACATTTTTCAGGACTAAGGGACAGGTTCATCTCAATGCACTTGGTTAGGACTTTTCCCAGATTGGACAATGCTTCCTGGAAGTTGGACCCATAAGGAGTGAAGTCATCCATATAGATTTCCACCGAGTCATGGACCAGCTCAGAAAAGATGCTCAAGACGGCTCTCTGGAAGGTGGCAGGAGTGTTGCATATCCCAAAGGGAAGAACTCGGTAAGCAAAGGTACCCCAAGGACAAGTGAAGGTGGTCTTATCTTGGTCTTCCAGGCAGATTTGGATATGATTATACTTGCTAAACCCATCTAGGAAAGAGAAAAATTTCTTTCCCAACAGTCCATCCAACAGTTGATCTATGAAGGGTAGAGGAAAGTGGTCTTTCTTGGTGGCTTTGTTCAGTTCTCGGTAGTCCACACAGATTCTCCACTTCCTGTTTTTCTGGGGAACCAACACCAGAGGGGACACCCACTCGCTATCCGAGATGGGGTAAATGAATCCTGTATCCAATAGTTTTTGCAATTCTTCTTTGACAATGTCCTTAAGGGCTGGATTCATTCTCCTTTGGGGTTGCCTCACCGGTTTACAATCTTCTTTGATGTAGATGTGATGGGTACAGACCGAAGGATGGACTCCTTTCATCTCCTTATAGCTCCAAGCAAAGGCATCTAGATGACTGGCCAACAAACTACACAGCTCCTTTTCTTGGGAAGGAGATAGGGAGGAGCTGATCTTTAACATTCTCTCGGGGCCAAACTCCACATTTTTGACTCTGGGAGTGATTGGATTGGTCACACAAAGGTCCACTAAGGTGCTGGCTTGGGTATCCTCCACCAATTTCTCTAAGGACAATGCACTGGAAGGTGGATTCTGAATCAAGGTCTCAATCAAATCATCCTCAGTTTGAGGACCTCCCATGGTGGTTTCTAAGGTGCACAAGGGTGCAGAGTACACCTCATCCTCTTCTCCTTCTCCCAACCAAAGTGGTAAGTCATGTTCTACTAGAGGTTGGGCAAGAGGGTATAGGACTAGCTGCTTGGACATAGGACCATTTTTTATGGTCATGTTTCTTGCACGGCAGCTTATGTAAGCATCCGCAGTGGCTAACCAAGGCCTTCCCAAAATAAGGGGGTATCCAGTAAGCTTTGCCTTTGGTAGAAGAACCAAGAAGTCTGCAGGGTACTCCCAAGAGTCAACAGAGACTAAGACATCCTCCACAATCCCTTCGGGAGTCACGGTGGAGCGATCTGCTAGCTGCAGGACTGTCGAGGTCTTTCTTAAGGAACCCTGAAGGTTGAGTTTGAGCATGGTATCTCTGGTCATCACATTAATGGCAGCCCCTAAATCAATCAAAGTGTGGGGTATGATGGTGCCATTGATGTGGACATCAACTACAGGACTCCCAGGATCCAAATACTTTGGGCAGATTACTTACCCCAACATAAGATCAGACAGTTGTCCTATGACATTGATGGTTGAGGCATCTCTTTTTCGCCTACCTGGGTGTCTGAAAAACTTTTCCTTAACCCGTTTGTTGTATATCGGTACATCTTTGATGGCTTGGAGAAGTGGTATTTTCACACACAACTATTTGAGTTCTCCCAGAAGCTCATCCTCCTCTAGGTTGGGTTGTGTGGTTGTTGTTAGTCTCTCGGGAAAGGGTGGAATGGCTTTTGGTTCACTTTCCTGTTTATCTTCCTCGTCCTCTCGGGGATGAGGTTGGCTATCCAGAAGAGTCTTTCCAGATCGCAGGTTGATCTCCTGGATCTCCACAGCATAGGTAGGGCATCTTGTTTCCCCAGTATATACCTGTTGGGCCCGTTGGTTGTTAGGGTTTGGGTTCGGTTGAGCAGGCATTTGGGGTTGTCTTGGAGGAGCAGGAGGTAATGGTTGTGGTTGAGCTGGTGGTGGAGGCAAAATGGCGGGAGGATTGTTGTACTGGGGCCTCCACCCCAGTTGAGGTGCATTCAACTGGGGCTGTGGCTGGACATGTGAGTGAAATGGATGAGTAGTGGGCTGAGTATGGTATTGAGGTGGGTAAGACCATGGAGGGGGCACAGACCAGGAAGGATGAGAAGGGGGACCCCAAGAAGGTATAGGAGCAGATTGGGTGGGGCTATAATAAGCTTGGGATGTCCCTTGCATCCCCTGCTGGTAAGGTCTAGGTCCATGTGGCCTCCTTTGGTTGAGTAAATAGAGAGGTTCAGTGGGTGCCTCCGTTCCTTGGTACATGGCTTTAAGCCCAGGTAAGGTTGGGCATTGGTTTGTGCGGTGGTCCTCCTCACAAATGAAACATACCTCTACCGAATGTAATGGGCACTCGTTCTTAGGGTGCTTCCTTGTGCACCTAGGGCAGAAGATAGCCAAAGCCCTCTCAGCTTCCTATTTCTTCTGCTGGATTTGGAATGTATCAAGTTGCATGGCAATGGTATGTCTCACCTCACTCTTGAGGTCCTCTAACTGATTTGCAAACTCATGTTTGGAGGAAGGAATACTAGCTGAGAGGGGGTTTCCTCTACCTCTTATCTGGGCTGCCCTAGAGTGGTTTCTAAACACAGTCTTTATATCCTCATAAGGTAGTTGGTAAATATCTCCTCCAACTAGCATGTGAAGGGTATCTAGAAGGTCTTCAGGAACTCCTCGGAGCAGGACCAACTTGAGAGATTCAGGGTCAAGTGTGTACCTGGCCCGTTTATAGCTAAGTTGGAACCTTTCCTCGTAATCTTCTAAAGACTCATCATTTCCCATGGTCATCCAAAAGATTTCTCCCTTGGCTTCCTTGGACCTACAGTAGTCCCGGCATTTGGTATTGAAAGCTTGCTGCATCTGAGCCCAAGTGGTGATACTATTCCCAGGTAAGCCCATGAACCAGCGTAATGCTGCATCCTTGAGGGTAGAGGGAAAAAGTTTCAGTTTTTGCTCATCTTTGGTATAGCCATAGGTTCGACAAAGGACAACAAAATCAAACAGGAAGGTATTAGGTTCTTCAGTAGTCAGTCCATGGAAGTGAGGTAAAGCGGAGGGGCTTATGTTTTTCATTTTCATGTCTCCATTGGTCTCTCAGATGGGAAAGGCACCTTCTATTCTCTCATCTTCTCTTCTATTGTCAGCCATGGCTTCAGATGGAGTGTTCTCTAACTCTTCTTTTGTTATAGGATCTTCGTATATCTCAGGAGGCTCGCCTATAGGTTCTTCTGGATCACTGTCACCAAAGAAGAGAGAAGGGTGACTCAGTGAAGTGGTGGGGGTGTTGGGTAAGAATTTGCCTGTTTTATCTCGATTTCTACGAGGCATGAAATGGAAAGACTTTTGATTGATTTTGTTTTTTTTTCTGTGGTACATGCAAAACTAAAATAGATTGAACTGCAACTAACTATCTTGCTGAAATGGAAATGTGGAATTGAAATGAAAGCATGAAAGGACTAATCTATTTTGCTCAAACGAAATTGTAGGAATGAAATGCTAGTCTACGCTTGCGGAATTGAAATGCTAATCTACGCTTGTAGAAATGAAATTGCGGAATTGAAATGCTAATCTATGAAAGCAGGAAATGTCTACGCTACTTTTTCGGAAATGAAATTGCAGAATGGAAATGAAATAAACTACTTAGCAGAAGGTTGTAGTAGAAAATAGAAGAATAGCAGCAATCACCAATGCTCTGATGCTTCCCCGGCAACGGCGCCAAAAGGATGGTGGGCTCCAGTATTGCAGCAATAATGATGCAACTCCTGGGACTCCCGTCTTTACTTTTATCAACCCGGTAGTTCGTAACAAACTTGGAAGCGACGGTGCTATATGCACAAGTACTAGCTCTTGCTGCAGCTGTCACTTGGCCAGCTGGCACGAGTCCACTAGGGGCTTAGGCCAACTTCTATGAGCTTTTAGAAGAAGCCTTTTAAATGATGGATGAAAGCTAACTCAAAAGAAGCTAATCTACTTGCGGAAAGAAACTGAAAGCCAAGAAGTAACGCAAACCCTAGCAAACCCTAATTCTACCAACTAACCCTACTGGTGCAAAGGAAAGGATGCAAACTATTGAAAAAGATGCCATTACTTCTACAAAGGTAAAATGCACATGCCTATGCTATCTCTATCTAAATAACACATCTTTTTGTATTTTTGAATAAGTTTTTGAATTATCATGCGTGGGCTTTTAACTGGCTTTTTACTGTGCAGGGGTGGATCGAGGAGGAGAAAGGCTTGGAAAAGGTTGGGAAGGTTCAGAGGGGGCCTAAGGAGTCCCTAACACCCTTCCAGAGAGTTTCACAAAGTTTGGCTATCAAGAAACCTCATTTGTGAGCTTCTACAGGAAGTCTGCAGGGATTCTACAGGATGTTTCAGAATTTATACAGGATGTTCAGAAATTTCTACAGGATGTTCTACGATTGGATTTTGGATGATGGGTGACTGAAAGAGGATGCATGAATGGATAGGGAGGTAGGATAGGGGTCTGAAATGACTTAGTGACAGAGGGATGAAGTGATAAGAGGGTGTGGAAAGCTAGCTTGTCTTAAAGAGGGCTGAGGCAACGGATGGGCAAGAAGGTAGGGTGACGTGGGCAAAAGAGTAGTTGTGAGACGAGGGACCTAACTTGGAGATGGGGGAGTTGGCCTGGACGAACCTTAGATGAACGAGAGAGTGATGGAGATGCACCGCATAGTGTATACTTAACCAAATCAACCACGTCCTGCACACAATCAAATATTAACTAATCTATCCTAACTGTTAATGAAACCAATGAACAACAGCTTTATTCCTAAAGAGAACCATGTATAGCACTTAAGTAAAGAAACATTCCAAAAGATCTGAATGCATGACTAACTCCTACAAATGAAAACATTGGACCAAAGATTGCATGGGTAAGCAACCTAGTGTTTTTGTTGGGCAGCACTGTCGGAAATTCCAGCCCCTAGGAAGAGGTGAAAATGAGAGTGCAGGCAACCCCTTTCTGGAGCTCTTATCAATTCTTATCTCATTACTCTATTCTAGACATCTGAAGCAACTCTATTTTTCAACAATGACCTACTTAACCACACAACGAAATCTAACTCAACAGAGTGCGTTTCAAATGTATACAAGGAAAATCATAATGCTGAAAGGAAAGATATCAATACAAAGAAGGAGGCCCTAGGCTCTCAGGTTGGGCCCAACCCCGAGAGCTATGGCTCCTCTAGAAACTCAGAGCTGAGATCAAATCTGACTGCTTCCCATTAAAAAATAATAATCATAAGTCAAGAGTCATGCCAATAATGGCTACAAAAGAACAAAACAGAGTTGGCAGCTTGTAGTGCAGAATGTGCAAAAGTTTCTCCAAAAGTCCCCCTCGAAGGCTGAAGCCTTATCATTTATACACCAAGAGGCCCAAGCTAGCCTCCTAAATCTATGGGACTTAGCTGACCAAACTGGGAGTGAACAGCTGCTTCCACAAAATATGTTTGGCTGGCTTCTAGATCCAGTTTTGGTAGCCTTTGGAGCTCGGAGTTGGGGGTGAAGATCCCGAGGAAGGCTATTTAATGCCATAGACAACCCCCCTGCGATTCCTCAAACCCAACTTGGCTGTCTCCTAGCCCTTGTCTGCTCGGTTTTGCTCCAACATGTGTCAAAAAAATCCTGAAATGAGCACGTGTTAGCCACCTAGGAATAGTGACTACCCTTATTCGTACAAATGACATAAACATACTAAAAAAATGATGCATAAGTTATGAAAAATGAAGGATTGAGCAAGGGTAGTTAGGGCAAATGAGCCCAAAATGTTACCAAATTTGGGGCTCATTAGGTACCACAATGACTATAACTTTCTAGATCAACGAGTGAACCAGGCTTTTGCAGTGCTCAAACAAAAGAATGGTTTCAGGCAGTATAAGGAGGTAGTATATCCTACTTATTCCTTAACTAAACTACACCTTAACCATCTTACTTCATGAGGAAATACAAAAAGATAAGTAGGGGAATATGTTGGGCCGAGGAAAGGGTTTTCTTTTTGCTCGTAAGTAACTTAATTAAGCATTTGCCTTCACATGTTTATCTTTGTTTTATGAATAAAAATAGAGGAAACAATAGCAGAAGCTGGGTAAAATTGATTATTAACAAATTAGATAAATTTGGGCATGGAAAACTAACCTTCATTATATTTTTAAGCAGGGACGTGGATTGGATGATTATTGTTCAATCGATAGAACAACAACAACCGGGAAAGGAAAACATACAGTGTCTTGAGTATGGAAGACAATGGAATACTGGGAGGACCAATGCTATTGTATGATGAAATCAGATCGAGGGTTGCAAAATCTTCATGATCCCTTGATCCTAAGGATTCACTTCTGTCCATTTATTTTTCCAAAATTAATATAAAGCTGTGAGGTGAATTGAACAATTAGTTAAGTATTCACAGATTGTAACTATTCTTTTTGTACATATAATACTTTCATCATGGTGATGTTGTAGCTTTGTTATTGATTTTAATGAAGAAAGGTGTGTTTCATCCATAATCGTATTCGGAATATCTAACAACAGGGACTTCTGGATACTTTGGGCCCAATCAATAGGAGATCTACTGCTTCAATTGTGTTATAATTATTTCTAATTATTATTGTTAGTTTATAAATTTAGCACCATTTTGATTACTGTGAGAATTGATGATTCTGGCTTGTGTATGTTGTTCAGACAAGATTCTAGATTTAGTTATGTTTTACATATGCGTGATACTCTTTATTGAATTGGTTATGTTCATTTTAGCATTAGATTGTTGTTCATTCCAAAGTAATGATATCACATATTTCAAACCTAGAGTTGATTTCTTTCCATGAGATGTTCATATGGTTATTTGTTGTTCAATTGCTATATATTTCCTTCATGTTAAATGAATTAGTTTCAATACTAGTTAGATTGCTAAGGGTGATTCTTTCTATTAGCATTCTGATTTAGTTTCTTGCAAAATAGATTAAGTAGACTTGAAAGTGTTTTACGGATTTCTTTTAAAATTGTTTAGATTGAATTTAGAGAAATAGACATTAGCAATTGCAATGATTCCAACTTCTTTCATTATGAGTTGACCTCTGAACTCACTACATATACAATGCTGACACTCTTGAAATAAAAATACTTACCCTGGGTTGATGATTCATGTAGGTATTAAGGTTGTTGTAATAAGACATATTAGTGAGACACCACTCGTTATGACAATGAGTGAACTTGGTCAACTATTTTGGAATGGTCTCACCTTTCTCCGTCCTAAATTTTCGAAGTTTCTCTTTTAGTTCCAACTTCCTATGGTCACTTATTTTGTATAATAGGTCCGTCAATGCTTTCACATAGCATATGGAGTTTCCTTTCCATGGAGACTCAATACAATGTGGCCTTGAACTCCCTCAAGGATTATCTACCTCGCCTTTGCAACACACTTCTTCCATTCAGCTAGATCTTTTGCATTTGATGCTAGTGGCTTAGGAATGTCTTGATCAATGAATTCCCTCAATCCATTATCCTCCAACACAACCTCCATTCTATCCTTCCAAGCTATATAATTCAAGCTCCCTTCCAAGGCATAGTCAATCCACATACCGTAGAATGCCATTTTCCGATCGTAAAGAATATTGAAAATTTGAATTTCACGTGTAACCCAAAACTCAAAACTTAGAAATCTCCTCTATTTTATTGTATTCACCTCTAATACCATGTAGAGTTTCCTGTATATTCACTACTCATGTAATGTACTAAAACATAGGACAAGAATCTACTCTACTCTTTAAACTTTGGAAATGAATAGATCGATGGAAACAATAATCGACAAGAGGAAGATAATCAAATATACATAACACAATTGTTTCTCTGGAGAAAGACACTGCTCAAAACCTCGACTATATATTTCATTAATAAGAAATTTGAGTGATAATACAAATCTTATTCTCATAAGAACAATTCTTGCACAAGTATGATCTACTCTCTGCCTCACAAGCCCATATTGACAAACACTTAGCCAATTTCTACTGCGTATTGAGCCCCTATTTCCTTGTGTAAGTATTAAGAGGAATAGACTGTATTTAATTGGGAATTCCTTCTTCTAGAACTGTGTAATCCAAATATAGGTGATGTTATGATTGTATGCATGATCTGTACAACTCAAATCATTCTACAATTGATAGTACATTGTCCATGCACTCTAGTCTCAACTGGGTGTTTCTCTGAAATTACATGCATGAGTTTCTCATGAGGGAATCTTTAGTTAAATGGAGTAGCACTAAGGATGGACCAATGCACCAACTCACTACTAATCCTCTACTATTTCCTCCAATAGTTAGAGCTAGTTTAACTCACCATAACTTAGTCAAATAGAGTTATCTAATTACAACTCAAATAAACTCATTATGGACCCCTACAATTTACGGAGAACATATAAATGACTATAGAAAGACTTCCAACTAGAAATTACTAATATAATTAAAGTTAATTAAGTATTTCCAAGTTGTTATGAGAATAGAATTTGGTTTTAATTCATAGTTTAAGTCAAGGACAAATTAAACTAGATTTTCTTATTGCCATTTCTCAACACTTCCTTTGAACAAGAAACGGATTATCAACTACTGCGATCCTGTCTCTATGAAACTTGAATTTACATATTGAAAATGTATTTGTCAAAATGTCATCATCTTGGTCCTCCGTAGGAATGTACTCCAACAACATAATCCACTGCAATACACAATATCTGATATGATGATATCAGATATCAATATGCTTAGACCGATAATGAAAAACTATATTTTTAGATTTTTATACAACTCTAATTATCGTAGTAAATCACAGTTGGATCCATATGCTGACGAAATAATCCAACCAGAATCTTCCTCATCTAGATGGCCTCACATGCTACCTCACTTGGAGCCATTTACTCTTCCCCCGTCAATTTGACTGCAACTAATCTTTATTTCCTATTGTACCAAGAAACTATTGTTGACCCAATACTAAAGATCCCTCCTATAGTGCTCTTCCTATTGGATCAACTCCCTAACCAATCTACATTTTTAAAGCCTTGAAGCTTGAATCCCTTTGTCTGTCTGTACCATAATTGATACTAAGTACTTCCCTTGAGGTATCTCAACACATGATTTGCCTCCTTCTAATATATCTTGGTAGGCCTAACCATCACTTGACAAGGATGGTTGACTACATATAACATATCTAGTCATGTGTTCACCAAATATAGGGTTCAACCCATAAAATACCTATAAATAGTAGATTCCACTACTTCCCCTAAAGTAGCATCCTCCTTCCTTTGGTTACCTGCTAGAGGAGTCTCCATGGGTTTGTTGTTGTCCATGCAGAACCTCTTGAGTATCTTATTGGCATACTTTCCCTGTGACATAAACAATTCTCCATCACCTTGTCATACTTCCATGCCCATAAACTAATGCATGAGCCACATGTCATTCATCTCAAGATTTGTTGAAAAATCCTCCTGGCAAGGCTTGACTAGCTGATCATCACCTATCAAAATCAAATTGTCAACATATAACAAAATGATCAACAATTTACCTTCCACCACTATGCGGTACAGGTTTGCATCTGATTCACTCTTGGTGAAGCCCAACCTAGTAAAGTAGCTATCTCTCCTAGTGTAGCAAGCACACGGTCATTACTTCGGCCTATATAATTATCTCTTGAGCTAGCACACATGTAACTCACGGTCGAAGGTCTCAAATCCTTCAAGTTGATCTATGTAGACCTCTTCCTTAATCATACCATTAAGGATGGTTATATTTACACCCGTTGGATGTATCTTCTAGCCTATCTGTGCTGATAGCGCCAATATAAATATGATCAATGAGTACCTTGCAACAGGAGAAAAGGTCTCATCATAGTTAATCCCCTCTACCTATGAAAAGCCACTAGCCACAAATTTTGCCGAATGCTTCTCCACACTACCATATGAAGCTTGGTTTACCTTATAAAGCCATAAGGATCTCACCACTAACTTCTCCTTTGGCAACAAGACCACATCCAAAACACTGTTATGAACTATGGAGTCATACTCCACCATGGCATCAACCCAAACCAGTAGCTACACTGCATCCTCAAAGGAACATGGCTATGTCTCAACACATCCACTCATAAGAACCATTTATCCAGTGTACCTCTTAGGTTACCTCATCTTCCTTCGCTGGGATGTCGGTGCTCCCACATTCTTTGGTGCATCATGCAATAACTTGTTAGCCCCTCTTGTGTGCTTTCTCCCATCTCTAGAAGACTCTGCCTGAGTGGATGTCTTTGCTCCCAGATCTTCTGCATGTGGTTGCTCCACATCAATATGACGCTCCTCAACTTTAGGAGCTAAAATCTCCCCAACTGCATGTAGCTAAAGTTCACTCTAAAGGGAAACTACCATGGCCTTCTCCTCATCGAATTTGACATCCCTGTGAACCATTTTGATCCTGCTGGTCAGAAAATAGACTTGATGGTTGTGCGGTGTATTAGTGTATCCCATAAATATCCCCAACCTTGTTGTCACTTGAAGCTTCTTCCATGCATCTTTGGTCACATGGAAATATATTGATGAACTAAAAATCTTGAAGTGGACATCATCTGATCTCTGACCGGAATAAACCTCCTCTAGCGTCTTCATCCCAATAATTTTATGCAGGCTACGATGATACAAATAATTCAATGTGTTTCATACCTCATCCCACAAGTGTAGTGGTAGGCCCTGATCATGCATCATCGCTCGTGCTGCCCCTACAATGATTTTGTTCTTCGTCTTAGCTACCACAACCTGTTGTAGGTTATGGGGTGTCGTCAAGTCCCATTTAATCCCTACTACTACACAAAAGTTATTAAACTCATTTGAGACATACTCACCAACATTATCACTCCTCAGAGCTTTAAGCTTCTTTATATACTCTTTATTGACCAATTCTTTAAATTCACAAAACTTTGAGAAAGTTTGATCCTTCTTTTGAATGAAAAATATCCAGCATTTACGAGAAAAGTCGTCAAACAATATACCATAATACTTATGTTTTTCCATGGATATTGTTAATAATGATCCACACACATCTCAATGGACTCACTCTAGAATCGCCTTTGCTCGAATGTCTTTGTCGTGAAAAGAAACCTTGGTGTATTTTCCATGAGTACACCCCTTGGATGTATCAACTTTCTCTACCATACCTTTGGGAAGATCAGTAGAGATCTTCTGTATGATTTTCAAAGCCCCATGATGCAAGTGACCCAATCACTTATGCCACAACTCATCAATGTCATGGCTCTGCACCTTCTCTACTTTCATTCTCAAAGAAGAAAAATCCTCTACCTCGGACTTATAAAGATTCTTAACTTGAATCCCTATTTTCTTTACTTGACCTATGGCTATGTGTTGAAGGAACGCCTTTCATTTCGAGAAAACCACATCATAGCCTCTATCCTCAAGCATGGTGACTGATACTAAGTTCTTCATCAACCCAGGCACATACATAACATCCCTCAAGGTGAGAGCACCACCCTGCTTCCTCTGAAAAGTAACCATGCCCAATCCAATAGAACTATACCTCTCATCATCACCCATCTCGATATGCATCTAGAGATTCTTCTCCTCTATGTCACTGAACAACTCCTTATCACCAATCATGTGGAATGAAGCTCCACTCTGAAGGTACCATACACTACGCATCATTGATGACACCATGCATGGAATGAGAGTAAAGTCTAATTCGATTTGAGAGGCCAATGCCTCACCTACTGGTCCTCCTTAGGACTTCTTCTTGGAATCCTTAAGTGGATAATTTCTAGCAAAATGGCTCAACTCGTGACAATGAAAGAACTTAACTTTCATCATGTTTTCCTTCTTACCTCCATGGAAAGAATCCGATTTGAAATGGGACACCTTCTCTTTCCATTTCCTTGCCTTACCCGCTAAGGCACAATTTTCCTCATCATCAATCTTTGTTGAGGAATCATCTCTTGAGTTTGTTCTGACCTCCTCCTACATCAAACTCAACCACATCTATTCCCAATCTAACATCTTCCCCATCCCATTAATAGAGTCCTGATAGCTATTCCAACTCTTGGGAAGGCCTAGGAGAGTTGGGCTCACCATATCATCTGCAGTAACGGTTATTCCAACACTTGCAAGCTCATCGCGATAGTGAGTGAACTTGGTATAGTATTTTGGAATGGTCTTGCCTTTCTCCATCTTGAGTTTTTGAAATTTGTGTTTTAGTTCCAACTTCCTATGGTCACTGCTATTCTAGAATAGGTCCTTCAATTCTTTCCACATAGCATATGGAGTTTCCTTCCCATGGAGACTCGACACAATGTCGTCTTGAACTCCCTCAAGGATTATCTACCTCACTTTCGCCACACACTTCTTCCATTCAGCCATATCTTATACATATGATGTTGGTGGCTTAGGAATGTCTTTCTCAATGAATTCCTTCAAGCCATGACCCTCCAACACAACCTCCATGTTGTCCTTCTAGGCTATATAATTTGAATTTCTTTCCAAGGAACACTCGAGCTGCAAAGTGTAGAATTCCATCTTTTGATCCTAAAGTATGTATTGCAAATTCGAATTTCCCCTATAACCCAAAACTTATAACTTATAACTCTCCTCTAGTATACTCTCCTATACTCTGATACCATGTAGATCTTCCTCTAGATTGACAACTCATGTAATGTACTAAAACACAAGATAAGAATCTACTCTACTCTTGAAACAATGCAAACCAATAGATCGATGAAAACAATAATCAACAAGATGAAGATAATAAAAGACACATAACACAATTTTTTCTCTATAGAAAATCACTCCTCTTCTGACTACATGCATGATTTGTGCAACTCAGATCATTCTACAACTCAGAGTACACTGTCCCCGCACTCTAGTCTCAACTTGGTCTTTCTCTGAACTAACATGGGTGAGTTTCTCATGAGGGAATCTTCAGTTAACTGGAGTAGCACTGAGGATGCACAAATTCATCTACCTTGATCCTGTCTCTGGGAAACTCAAATTACATATTGACAATGCCTTTGTCAAAATGTCAGCATCTTTCTCCTCCATGGGAATGTACTCCAACAACATAATCCACATCAATACACAATATTTGAGATGATGATATCTAATATGAATATGCTTGCACTGCTCATGAAAAAATGGATTTTTCAGTGAGTTTCATACAACTCTAATTATCACAAAAGACACGGTTTGATCCATCTTCTAACCAAACAAACCAACTAGAATATTACTCATCTAGATGGCATCACATGCTGCCAGACTTGCAGCCATGCACTCTACCTTTGCCCAAGTAAATTAAACTGATCTTTGCTTCCTGCTATACCGAGAAACTAATGTTGAACCAATACTAAAGATCCCTCCTGATGTGCTCTTCCTTTCAGATGGACTCCCTGCTCAATC
Organism: Pinus tabuliformis; assembly: GCA_031772625.1. Taxonomy (NCBI): domain Eukaryota; kingdom Viridiplantae; phylum Streptophyta; class Pinopsida; order Pinales; family Pinaceae; genus Pinus; species Pinus tabuliformis. The sequence continues at coordinate 541,189,570 of CM062810.1, read as the reverse complement.
TGCATCGATGAAGCCTTGAAGCTTCACTCCATCTATTTGTCTGTACCAAAATCCATATTGAGTAGTGCCCTTGAGGTATCTCAACACATGCTTTTCTGCCTTCCAAAATAGCTTGGTAGGCCTAACCATTGCTTGACTAAGTTGGTTAACTACATAGCACATATTCAGTCGTGTGTTCACCAAATAGCTTCCACTACTTCCCCTGACGTAGCATCCTCCTTCTTCCAGTTACCTGCTAGAGGAGTCTCCATGAGTTTTATGCTCTCGATGTGGAACCTCCCGAGTATCTTGTTGGCATACTTCCTCTCAGCTGAAAAAATTCCGATCACCTTTCCATACTTCCATGCCTAGAAAGTAATTCATGAGCCCCATGTCCTTCATATCAACCTAGCTTGCAAGATCCTCCTTGCAAGACTTGATCAGTTGATCATCACCTACCAAATTCAAATTGTTGACATATAAGACAATGATCAACAATTTACCTTCCACCACTATGTGGTACATGTTTGCATTTGATTCACTCTTGGTGAAGCCCAACCCAACAAAGTAGCTATCGATCATGGTGTACCAAGCATGGGGTTCTTGATTCAGCCCATATAACACCTTCTTGAGCTGGCACACATGTGACTCATGGTCGAAGGTCTCAAAAAATTTAGGCTGCTCTATGTACACATCTTCCCCGATTGTGTCATTAAGGAAGGATTTCTTTACGTCCATCTAATGTATCTTCCAACCCAGTTACGTTGATAATGCTAATATAAATCTGATCGATGAGTACCTTGTAATAGGAGAAATGGTCTCATCATATTCAATCCCCTCTACTTGTGAAAATCCACGGACAAAAAGCCTAGCCTTATTCTCATCCACACTACCATCTGCAGCTTGCTTTACCTTGTAAAGCTATCAGGAGCTCACCACTGACTTTTCCTCTGGTCTCAGGACCACATCCCAAAAATGTTACGAACTATGGAGTCATACTCCTCCACCATGGCAACAACCCAAATCAGTTGTTGTACTACATCCTCAAAGGAACATGGCTTTGTATCAACAAATCCATTCATAAGAGCCATGTATCTAGTGTACCCCTCAGGTGACCTCCTCTTCTTGCACTGAGATGTGGGTGCTCCCACATTTTCCCATGCATCATGCAATAACCTGTTTGCCTCTCTGGTGTTCTTTCTCCCATCTTTAGAAGATTCTACTTGAGTGGATGTATCCACTATCGAATCCTCTACGTGTGGCTTCTCCACATCAATCTAAGGCTCCTTAACCTTAGGAGCTAAAAGTTCCTTAACCGCATGTAGCTAAAGTTCCCTCTCAAGGGAAACTTGCATGGTCTTCTCCTTATCGAGTCTAACATCCATGCAAACCATTGTCCTCGTGTTGGTCAGCAAGTACACCTGATAGTTGTGAGGTGTATCAGTGTACCCCACAAATATCCCCAACTCTATTGTTAACTCAAGCTTCTTTCATGCATCTTTTGTCATATGGAAATATACCGATGACCTAAAAATCCTAAAGTGACCAACTTTTGGTCTCTTATTAGAATAAGCCTCCGCTGGTGTCTTCATCCCAAGAATCCAATTCGGGCTACGGTTATACAAATAAAATGTTGTGTTGCATGCCTCAGCCCACAAGTGTAGTGGTAGGCCCTGATCATGCAACATCACCCGTGCTGCCCCTGCAATGCTTTTGTTCTTCCTCTTGGCCACCTCATACTCTTGTGGGTTATTGGGTGTCGTCAACTCCCATTTAATCCCTTATGCTACACATAAGTTCTTAAACTCATTTGGGACATACTCACCACCATTATTACTCCTCATATATTTAACCTTCTTGCTAGACTCTTTCTCGACCAATGCTTTAAATTCGCAAAAAATTATGAAATTTTGATCTCTCTTCTGCATGAAAAATATCTAGCATTTACAAGAAATTTTGTTAACAAATATAACATAATACATGTGTTTGGTAGTGGATTATGTCGAGAATGGTCCACACAGATCTAAGTGGACTCACACTGGAAATTCCCCTACTCCACTATCTCTATCGTGAAAGGAAACCTTGGTGTATTTTCCAAAAGAACACCCCTTGCATGTATCAACTTGCTATAACATACCTATGTTGGCATTATGATACATGTGTTGTCCTTGATGGAAACCCACACACAAGTCAGTTTAGAATTGATAAAGGGAAACTCACATTGTGACAGGTCTATTCAAAGATAACAAAGTAATGGTACAGAAGAACAAGATGATGCGACAAAGGATTACTGATCAGAATCAAGAAATTACAGAAAGAGAATGGTTTAATTTATATGAATTGCTTACCCTAGTCCAAGTAGTGTATGCATGTGGGTACACATAATAAAAATACCGTATGCATATGCACATAGTTTCAAAGAAGGAAAATATCGTATGGGATGGAAATTAATGTTAAAGAACACCAGGGGTCCATACCATGGTATTAGCCCACAATATTGAGTGGAAAAATAGTTAGTTGATCCCATATAAGAATACCATAGGTTCTAAGTGTTTTTTGGGTCCGAGGTATTGGAAAAGGCTCTAAGTATATAATGAGGAGAAGATCAAAGGGCTAAGTGTGCAAGTGAAAGGGGTTTTTAAGAAGTAAATGAAGTATATTTTGTGTTGTAAGGGCTATGGTTATGATCTGAAATATCTTATGAACCCTTGTATATAGTGTTGGATCTAGATCATGAGACCTGAAATTACATATAATTGTATGATATGATAATGGATAGTCTAGATTTGATTGTTAACACATGTTTTATCCTTTATATGATATGATCTAGGTATATTTGAAGTCTGGAATAGCTGCAAATTTATAAGTTATTATTTGCAGATCTATATGCTGGTTTGCCTTGGTGAAGGCGCGTATACACAATGTTTTGACACTTCTAAGTAGCGTATGCAGAATAAAATCTTGTTGTTCAGAGATGACTGATCTATTTGATCAATGCTACTATTTGGCAATGATGTCTTTATTAGATCTGAAATTAAAACTGATTGTATAAGGAGATTGAGTCTGGTTGATTTATTGATTGAGTAAGAATGGTGATCTTTATTGCTATCTCTTTAGAACCCTATAATATGAAAGTAGATCTTTAAAATGTCATTGTTTGGTACAATTTTTGGTTCAGAGGTTTTATGATTCAATATCTTCAGAAGTATACAGAGGTTTGGTTACAGAAAGAAGCGTATACATGCAGGTTGGCTTCATTGAAGTAGTGTATACATTCTCACATATGATTTTTGAGATTGTAGTTGGTTCTGGTTGTTGATGTAGTGTTTTTGGTTCAGTTCTGTATTCTGGTGACAATGATATGACTATTCATATTGAATGATTATTGGTAGATGAAGTTGTATTTAATGGTTGTGGTGATTCATTTTGAACTTCAATGTTATTGATGTGTCCAGTATGAAAAATTGATGAAATGTGTCCTACAATTATGTTGTTGTGTACCAGGAGTATCCAGTCTGAAAATTTGTAAAACGTGGTCCCTGGAGGAAGACTGAAGGTAGTAGCCTCTATAAGTCGGTGCCCACGTACTGGTAAACATATCAGCTAGTACAAGAGCTAGGGGGTTGGAGCTCCCTTCAAGTCGAAGCAGGAAAATGAGTGAAGGTTGTAACCTTCAGTAGGTAGATTCCTGCATACTGGAAAAAGTTTACACCAGTAAAAAACTTGTAAACACTTTTTATAACAAGAATATTGAAGATTGAAACAACAACAACAATGGTTTTTTCCCACATTGGGTTTCCACATGAAAAATCCCGGTGTTCATGTGTGTTGCTTATGTGTGTTTATTTATTTTGTTCTTGATGCATCTGTTTACTACTCAATAAATGCATCACACTCTTATTTAAGTCAATGAATTAGTTGTTTATCAAAGTTTATTATCTATACCTTGGTTTAATTCTTTATAAGCGCAGACATACACTAGTTGGTTCCTATAAAATAGCGTATATAGTTTGAAAGAGAAAATAATAATTGTGAAAGTTTAAATACTGATTCATGCCCCCCTCTCAGTGTTTTTCCCAACAATTGGTATCAGAGGAAGTCCTTAATAAGAAGCTTGATTTCTTGAAGGAAGATCTCTCAAGATGAGCAATCACAAAGGAATGGGATCTATCAAACCACCAATCTTCAATGGAAATGACTTAACATATTGGAAGAAAAGAACTAGAGCCTATCTTTAGTCACACGGAACTGATGTTTGGGCAATTGTGGAAGGTGGATACTAGTATCGAGCAGAATTCCCCACAGATCCATCAAAAAAGAAATCATATGAAATTAATTGCAAAGTCGTTAATGCATTATTGGGAAGTCTATTAGAATCAGAATTTGTCAAAGTCATGCAATTCAACACAGCCAAAGCAATACAAGACAAAATCATTTAGAGATACGAAGGAGATTGCTACGTAAAATGTGCTAAGTTCCAAACTCTCAGAATTCAATATGAAACTCTCAAGATGGATAATCATGAAAGTACTGCTAGTTACTTTTTACGAGTAGATGAGATTGTAAATTGTATGAATAATTAGGGTGACAAACTAAAGGGGGCTACTATAGTAGAGAAAATTTTAAGATATTTATCTTCTAAATTTGAGTCAAAAGTATCTTCCATTGAAGAGAAGAAGGATCTACAATCCATCACTATTTTTCAACTTCATGGAATTTTAACTGCCTTTGAAATGAGGAAAGGAGGTCCATCAGAAATCATAGAAGCCTCTTTCAAAGCCTTTGCAAAGGGAAAATAAAAGGAAGATCTCAAGGAATCGGGATATATATAAGAAGAATAAGATGAGGTAAACTTGTTGAAGAGACTTCAACTGGGTACTAGAAGATTCAAAGGTAAGCTTCCCTTCAAATGTTTTTCTTGTAGTAGAGTTGGTCATTATGTTGCCAAATGTCCTCCTAAAGATAACCATGAAAAAGGAAATGATTTTGCAAATGGGAATAGGAAACAATTTTCTAATACAAGAAGTTATTATACTCATGAAGATAATGATGGCCTATCTAATAGTGATGAAGGTGAATTTGAACAAGATATTAAACTATTCATGGCTTATGAAAATGATGAGTTTATGGATGCCTTAAAAGAAGAATATTTTCTTGAAGAAATCACTCAACTTAAAATTTGTTTGGAAGAAATGAATATGGTCATAGACACTTTGACACATCAACTCACTGAAAGGGAAAAGAACAATGAGAAATTACAATGTGAAGTAGTGGGTCTAAGAAAAGAACATGAGAAGACAAAATATCTAAATGTTAGATTTTCTAAAGGATCAGAAACCTTAGATGAAATCATCAAGGTTCATCGTTCTCCTCTTATAAATACTGGTCTTGGATATGTTAGAGAAACATCCCAACCAAAAAATCCTTTAGCCATCACTAGAAGCTATCTTGATGCAATAAAAACTAGTGAACAATGTGTCAATCCTCAGCTAAAGCCTATAGGTGCTCCACGAGTAAATCATGCTTATTTTAATCCAATGGTGAACATCAATAGAAGCACCAACCAAAATGTGAACAATACAAAAATATTTTATGATCACAGAAACTTCTTCTTTAATGGACAATTATTTTCATGCCATAACTTTGGTCATAAGGCTACTCAATGTGTTGCTTACAAAATTATCATGACTAGAGAAGCAAGAAAACAAGGGAGCGTGACTGGAATCAAGAAGAGCTATTATAATAAATTTTATCCTCTTGAAGATGAAATTGGATGTTCCTTTCGCAATAACTTTGTTCATGAGGAATCTGAATGCAGGAGAAAATTTCGGCCAAAATATCAAAAGGAGCAAACATCATCTAACTCCAAGGTATGGAAAAAGAAGCAAATACAGTAAAAAGATATGGCATAGATATGTTTACAAAAGGATAAGAAAATTAGTGGTACATTGATAACGGATCCTCAAAACACATGATAGGTGATAAAGATAAACTCATTTCATACAATGCTTTAGAAAAGGAAAATAATGTCTCTTTTGGAAGTGACAAACCAACTGTCATTAAGGGTAAAGGTTTTGTTTATCTAAAAGAGAAGGTTAAAGCTAGCAATGTTATGTATGTTGATGGTTTAAATCATAACTTAGTGAGTGTTAGTCAAATGTGTGATCAAGGAAATGAAGTTGTGTTTCGATCAAAAGAATGTGTGGTTCATGAGCTTGACACAAGAAAGACCATAATCAAGCATACAAGAACTCCAAGAAATATATATACACTACAAGGACATCAAGAACAATGTTATCTAAGAAAAACAAAAGAGAATTGGTTATGGCACAGAAGATTGGGGCATTTAATATTTTCTCAAACAAGAAAATCATGTAGGCTGAAGGTTGTTCGTTATATTCCAGATATCATCATCCCAGAAAATTCCATCTGCAAACCATGTCAATTTGGTAAGAAAACAAGACTCTAGAGTTCAATTAATTGAAAAGGAAGGATCAGCAAGTAAGCCTCTTGAACTTGTTCATACTGATTTGTGTGGAGCAAGAAGGAAAAAGTCACCTCGTGAAGAAGAATACTACATTTTATTCATTGATGATTTCCTAGAATGTGTTGGATTAGTTTAGAAAAACATAGAGATGTAGCATTTGAAAAGTTTAAAGTATTTAAAGATTTAGTTGAAAATGAATTAGATCTAAAAATCAAATGTCTTAGATCTGATCTAGGAAGAGAATTCATATCAGATGAATTTTTTGAATTTTGTGAACAACACGGAATAAAGAGACAATTCTCTATTTCCAGAACTCCTCAACAAAATGGCATGGTCGAAAGAATGATTAGAATAGTTCAACAAATGGCTTGAGCTACGCTTGATGAGTCTGGAACTCTTGATACCTTCTGTGGTGAAGCTACACATACTGCAATAAATATTCTCAACAAAGCTCATGTACATGTAAATAATGATCAAACTCCATATGAACTTTGGTATGGTAAGCCTCCCACTCTAAAACACTTCAAAGTTTTTGGAAACAAATGTTTCATCAAAAATATTGATGAAAATATTGGTAAGTTTGAAGCTAGAGCAGACGAAGGAATATTTCTGGGTTATTAAACTAGAAGTAAAGGATACAAATGTTATAATAAGAGACTTCAAAAAATTGTTGAATGCATTGATGTTATAATCGATGAAGCATGGAGAAATCAAAAAGAGGATACATCAATAAAGAAATATGATAATAATGAAGACGATGAATGATTTCTTGTATCACATGGAAATGATATAGAGGAAGAAACCAATGAAGCATCAGAAGAAGATACATTTGACAAGGAAAATGCTCCATCTAGGTATGTTCAAAAGAATCATCCAAAATCTCAAATTCTACGAGAAAAGGGGTCTGGATTACAGAAAATGAAGAACTCTTGTAGGATCTTCTAGTTATCTAGCATTATTATCCTCCATGGAACCATAAAATGCAAATGAAGCTAGCAGAGATGAACGTTGGGTTAAGGAAATGGATGAAGAACTTGACCAAATTGGAAAGAATGATACCTTGGAATTAGTTCCTAGACCTCATGATAAAAATGTTAAAGGAACAAAATGGATATTCAAGAGTAATTTTAATGAAAATGGAGAGGTAATTAGGAATAAAGAAATGCTTGTTTGTGAAGGGTATGCTCAACAAGAAGGTGTAGACTTTGATGAAATGTTTTCACCTGTTGCTAAACTTGAAGCCATAAGAATGTTTCTTGCTCTTTAAAGTTTTCAAAAATTAAAAGTTTATCAAATGGATGTAAAATCTACATTTCATAATGGAGATTTATAAGAAGAAGTATACGTTGAACAACCAGAAGGATTCATTCTGGGAAATGATGCAAAGCTTGTATGTAAACTCAAAAAGGCTTTATATGGACCGAAACAAGCTCCGAGGGCATGGCATTATCATCTTGACAAATATATTCAGCAACAAGGTTTCACAAAAGGATCTATAGACAACAACTTATATACAAAAATTAAGAATGATAAATTGCTAATTATTGTTTTTTATGTTGATGATATCATATTTGGCAGTAATGAAGAATCTATGAGTCAAAACTTTTCTTTTGTTATGAAACAAGAATTTGAAATGTATTTACTTGGAGAACTAACCTATTTTCTTGGTCTACAATTCCAACTAACAAAATATGGCATCTTTCTCTCACAAACTAAATATCTCAAGCAAATTCTGAATAAGTAAGGAATGGAAGATTCTAAACCAGTATGTACTCCAATGGTAACATGATGTAGTCTCAGTTATAATGATGAATCTCATACAGTGAGTTAACCAGAGTATAGATATATGATTGGAAGTTTTATTTATCTAACACGCACCAGATAATATATCATGTATGGGGTAGGAATTTTTGGAAAATTACAAGCCAATCCAAAGTAATCACATCTTCAGGAAGTAAAAAGAATATTCAAATATCTCCAAGGAACTCAAGACTTCGCTCTATTTTATCCTACAAATACAGATCTCACTCTTCATGCATATACAGATGCATATTGGTCTAGAAATGTTGATGAAGGAAAACGCACTAGTGGAGGTGCATTCTATATGCGATCATGATTAGTATCTTGGTTCAACTAGAAAAAAATTTCAGTTACCTTATCTATGGCTGAAGAAAAATATGTGGTTGTTGCATCTTGCTACACACAACTACTCTGGATGATGCAAACATTACAAGATATTCAAATCACAAGTTCTCCAACCATATCCATTATATGTGATAATACAAGTGCTTTAGTATTTAAACAAATCCAGTCATGCACTCCAAGACCAAGAACATACCCATTAAGTACCACTTTCTATGGGAACAAGTTCCTGAGCAAAAGGATAAATTGGAGTATGTTCCCTCCAAAGAACAAGTTGTTGATTTATTTACCAAACTTCTTCCCAAAGAAGCATTTGAATATCTCAAACAAAATTTGGGAGTTGTTTCTATCTCATCCCACTGTTAAAACCAATGTTTAGAGGAATGTTTCCTATACGTGGATTTCATGAACCAGAGTCACATATATGAACAAGTTTTTGTGCCTGCAGTAACGTATGTGTTTTTCTGATAGAAAAATAATGGGTAAGACTCAAAATTAGATTCTGGCATGGGTGTTTAGACTAATATTCATGGTTAGAGTTTGTTGATATGCTTTTCTCATTGATATTTATTTCTTTGATGAAGATGCCTTGATGAGTCAATTGTTGACAATGCACAGGTAGCAGGTTCAGGGGGAGAATTATCCTTCAAAACATTATGCATTTTTGGAATCATGGTTGCTGAATTCAACTATGGTGTCAGTTATTAATATTATTTGTTGTAAATGTCATGTAAATACATATGGTTTAACAATATGTCTCTTTCTATCATAGTCTATTATGAAGGAGTCCTTTTGGATATATGATGTAATTTGTACCCCCACTATGCATGGGAAGGATGTTGTAATAATTACAATTTTCAGCCATGTATAAACATTTGGTATATCCCCACTAGGCTTGGTGATTGATGTATGTATGAGTCATTGGTGATAGGAAGGTCATACTCACATAGTTGAGTTATAGAGTCATGTTATTCTTTTGAAAATTATTTATACAGGCTCTACATGCGCTTAGGGGGAGCATGGATAGTATAGTGCATCTCAACATGTACTAAGGGGGAGAATATATTGGTTTTCCCTTTGCCCTTGATGTCAAACAGGGAGAGTATCTTGGTGTTTCTTGATATATCTAACAGGTTCTACAACATGAGGCGATCAACACCAATATGGTTGCCATCAAGTCCAAAAGAGGAGATTGTTGGCATTATGCTACATATGTTATCCTTGATGGCAACCCACACTCATGTCAGTTCAGAATTGATAAAGGACAACTCACATTGTAAGTTCTATTCAAAGGTAACCGACTAATGGTACAAAAGAACATGATGATGGAACAAATGATTATTGATAAAAATCAAGCAATTAAGGAAAGAAAATGGTTTAAGTTGTATACAATGCTTACCCTAGTCCAAGTAGCATATTCACGCGGGTACATAGAATAAAACGAGCATATGTTTATGCATGCAATTTTATAGAAGGAAAAGAGTGTATGAGATGGAAATTAAGGTTAGAGAATACGAGGGGTCCATACCATTGTATTAGCTCACAATATTGAGCGGAATAATGGTTGCCTAATCCCGTCTAAGAATACCATAGGTTCTAGGTGTTGTTTTGGTCCAAGGAATTGGAAAAGGCTCTAAGTATATAAGCTAGAGAAGTCCTTTTGGCTTAGGGGGTCCTAAACTAGGTTCAACATTAGTTGTAGTAAACAAAACCCTACACTATTGGCGCTTTCGGCATCAATCTGTGTAGCGCAGACTGAAGTCTCACCCGAAGCAGTATGGGGGGATGCTGGAACCAAGTTTTCGCATCCAAAGATTAGTGTCGTGTCTTTTTATGCCCTATATCTGTCTCCATAGAGATCTATAAGCCCTTAGGTCTTGGTACTGCAATTCCCTTTAAACAGCCTTTAGACCTTTATGAAGTTCTACGACTAGCTTTTATGGACTCTGAACAAACAAATTAGCTACTTACGCACACCTTAGATTACTCTTAGATCAATATGTACTTAGATATACCCAAGTGTTCAATAAACCTAACAAAAAGTGTCATGATCTTCGCGTAATCACTTAACATTAATTGTCTTCAGTTAATAAGACGGATCTAGCAAATTCACACATCAATACATGATTATTTCATAAATACATTATTCATTACAAAATATATCGCAATTATAAATAACATAAGTACGGAGATAAAACATAGGAATTTATGCAACAACCTTCTTTATTGATCTTTAGTATAAGTTTACAGACTCAAAACTTCCCTTCACACTTAGCTGCAGGGGTCCCCACACTCAGCTGCAGACACTACTCTAGGCCATTGTGCACTCAACTGTAGAGCCTTTTCCCCTTCTAAGACTTACTGCCCTATGCTAACTCTCTAGACTCCTTCTATCATACCCATAGACAAAGACATAGATCTACCTTAGACTCTCTAAGACACACCTATTTATACAATCCCATGGTCCAGCGACAATAGGTAGATCTTCTAAAATAGACTCAACTTTAGAAAAATGAGGGTAAAAACCATTTTTGACTTCTAACTAACTACACACTTCACTCCACAATTCGCGGAGACTTTACATCTTGTTACCATCCTTTACATAAAAAATTGGGCTTTTGCTGCAAAACTAACCTAAGGTACCCCATCCGAACATGCCTCCAACACAAAGATCGTGATTCGCCCTCGAGGCACTCATTGGCGCGGTGATCTTGCTTCCATTAGGGGACTTTTGAGGTCTAAAATGGGCCTCCTATGAAAAATGTACAACAAAAATAAAATTTATAAGAACCAATAGGATTTAAGATTCTGATGTCAACCATGGGGGGTGATTCACCATTTTTGGAATAAAAGAGTAAAAAAGATTAAAAAATAATACTTTTTCAACTCGTACTTTCAACGTATCCCCCTAATGTTTTACTCAAATTTTGAGTGGGATTATTTGTTGGATGCAAAATTTAATTCCTCTTCCAAATAGTACCCATGTTGCATACTTTCGATGGACCTTGCTACATGAAAAATGATAAATACATGAAAAGATTTCAATCATGCTTTTCATGTATTTCCTAGTTTTCTTATAGATGGGTCCATCGAAAGTATGCAGCATGGGTACTCCTTAGATGAGGAATCAGATTATGCATCCAATGAGTGTTTCCTCTTGAAATTTGAGTAAACCCATAGGGAGATAAGTTGAAAATATGAGTTGAAAAAATAGGTTTTCCTTTTTTCCCTCTAAAATTTGATGATGTCATCTAATATTATTTTATTATTTCCACTATTATTTTATAATTTCCTTAGGATGCCCATTTTAAACCTCAAAAATATTGTAATGGAAGATCACCTATCTCTACCTACACAACTAGTACTTTAACCGCGCTCTGCGTGGCTGCCTGCTTCACTTGTTCGACCCATTGCTCTGTAGTTGGTCCTTGACCAACTAGCTTGATCTTCTGTTGTGTGAGCTGAAAGTTCGTCAGTTTTTTCTGAATGTTGGTTGAGACTTGGTGGGCTTCTTCCAACCAAGGATCCAACCTAGCCTTAAGCACTTCCTCTTTTTTTTGGGTTTCTTCCACTTGAGCGAGGAGATTTTTCCCCTCCTGTAACTTGGCGAGGCGTTGCATTATAGCAATGGAGCACGTCATCGCCCTAACCTCATCGTACTGCTTTTGGAGATTTCAGATCTTTGGACTTAATATCTATAGGTTGGAATCTTCTTGCAGGGTTGTTACCAATTCCATGGCTTATTCAAACAAAGTTGTGTAGTGAACGACTGTGGCATCCATAGTAGCTATCCCATCCTTGACGGTAGTTGCGCATTCTTCCCTCACCTCAGGTGGAGTCGAAGGCTGTGATTTGAGCTCCAACTCTATGATTTTCATGCTGAATTCCAATTGAACACTTGCCACCTCTACCTTTGCATCACGGATGCCTGCAGCGAGTTTCTAGATCTTGCACTCTGGTTGGGCATCCTGAGGTATGTGCAACTTTGGCATTGTTTTGCATGCCTCTACAACTGTGGGCATCAATTGGGTGTTCTGTGCCTAGATCATATCTCTTTCTTTCAGGGCCTATGTCTTCTCAGTGAAAATTTTCTCATTTCTCACCTCATATTCTCTTATTAAATTGAGAGCACGCTGCTCCTGTTCTCTCAATTGCTAAAATATTGAGGTTGATGTTCTTCAGGGTGCTAACGATGATCTTGTCATCGATCGATTCCGTCCTCAAGGACCCTTCTGGTAGTGCAATTGTCCTGAAGTCCACTGTCCTGACCAGCTCGACAGCCTGACTTGTCACCTACGCCAAGAATGTTTGTGCAGTACTAACCTGACTTGCCTCCACCTATATTATACTAGTCTGGATCTGCAGTTCACGCAGATCCTTCTGAAAATTTCCCAATGAATGCATGTACTCTTTCTTGAATTTTGCAACATTTCAGTTGTAGTGTCGTGCACTTTGTCCCCGATCTCATTGAGATCACCCTCTGTCAGCGTAATTTGATCCAGCTATGATTTAGTCACCTTTGTCTTATTTCAAGGCCCCTCCTATTATTGTTATTTGTGCTTCCTTACCTAAAATGGGGTGCTCTACCCCTTATCACCTCCACCACCCTATAGTGACTGCTCTTCCTCCTGAGTTTCGACCAAAGGGGGTTTACTTATTTTCTCAGAGTTGCATTGTTCCTGTTAGCGTGCTCATTTGCAGTGCTCTCCTTTTCCATTTGGGCCTTCTCTTTGGCCTCCTTCCTTTGCTCTGCGGCCAACTTTTGTGCCACCTATTTCACTGCATCCTTTTGCTTCTTCCTGACTGAGCTCTTTGTGCATTTTCTAGTATCAGTGGCCAAGTCAGACGGAGTATGCCAATCTTCTGGGAAATGCTTGATCACTTCCTGTATGGCATAATTAGTAACAAGATATGGTGAATTGAACCACTTCTGTTGTGTGTCCTTCCATGCCCGGAAGTAAATGCGATGGAAGTCTGCCTTGAACTTAGCATATTTGGACAACTATTCGTACAAGGTTGGGGACAACCTTTGGCACAAGTTGATGGCCATGAGGAAGCTCGACTCCATTAATACCCATAAAATATTCGTTTCTATGACCCGTGTGGGGTCCTACATGGCCCAGAGGGAGGCAAATTTTGCAACCTCTGGTAATCCTGCCTGCAATGGAGGAACCTGGCTATCCTCCAAGAGATCCCAAGAAATCAGCAGAATGGAGAGAAAAAACCGCGCGTAGTGGAAGGTCTTTCTCTCATCTTGGGCCTTGGGAAAATTCACAAGGAACTCACTACATAAATAACACAACCAGTTAAACTACACACCCTCCATGGATTGTGCAGCTAATGAGATCACAACTCCCAGAACACCGTCTGCGTGGCACTTCCTCATAACTTTTCTGGCTAGTATCTAGGTAGAAATATTCACCATGGGATTGTTGATGGATGTGATGGAATAGTCACATGGTTTCTTAATAAGCTTGAATTTCTTTTTCATCCTTTCCACCAAGTCTCTTTTGCTTGTCTTTCCGCCAAACCCCTTTTCTGGATTCAAACCGTCATGCGGTAGGTGCATGATCCTGTGGAGGAGCATATCCATGATGGGATAGGTGCACCAAGCCATAAGGATCCTCTTATCACTGAAAATTTCAAAACCGCTCACATTAGTTGGATGCGCCTAAATCCTTTTAGCAGTTTCGCAGCGCAACATGTTTAGGTGATTTCGTAGCGAAAAACACCGACTTTGCACTAACTGCGCTACGAAATTGGGAATTTGTCTTAATCCACAGCCAATCTTACACAGCTGTCATATTCATCAAAATTCATTATCAGTGACTAGCTTATACCCTTTGCTTGTCAATTCGATCGCCTATCCTTATCATTAGGTCATTAGGTGTCGTCGTAAGCTCAGGTTGCAAAACGGGTTCAGACAGATTTGAGAGAGATGTTGCAAGTTTCCAGGTGTGTTACATTGGTGAAGAATGAGAACATGTTGCAAGATTATGTGCGGAAGCAGGGGATGCCAGTTCGATTAAATAAAGGTGTGATAGAATTAGTAACAGATCATGTAGTTTGCCGAGAAGGAGAGCCGATATCACCCGAAGCATCTCGCATACTACATTTAATGTGTGTTCAAATGGCTACAATCCACCTCAACCTTGTATGCCGGTGGAGTCCTGATGAGTTTGAGATTTACAGAGATCATGGTGTGGCAAATCCTTCAGATGGTTCGTAGTGCATGCATTAAGCATCAAATTCTTTTACAAGTTTTTTGGTTCACGGTATTATTTTAATGTAATACCTCAAGTTCCTTACCATGTTATCATGAATCAACCTGAGGAGATGTTTACCGTAAGCAACAGTTCTCTGTCAAAATTTGGTGTTCTGGGTTTTGAATTGGGTTATTCAATGGAAAATCCCAATTCATTGGTCCTGTGGGAGGTTCAGTTTGGTAATTTTGCAAATGGCGCCCAAGTCATTTTTCATCAGTTCATAAGTAGTGGGGAATCAAAATGGCTTCGCCAATCTGGACTTGTTGCTTTGCTTCCTCATGGATATGATGGCCAGGGTCCAGAGCATTCTAGTGCAAGATTAGAGTGGTTTCTCCAGATGAGTGATGACAATCCTTTTGTGATTCCTGAGATGGATCCTACATTACGCACCCAAATTCAGCAGTGTAACTGGCAAATTGTAAATAACATTGCTGATCAGAGAAAGAGGTCAGATGACCGAGCTCTTGAGAAAGAAGAGGAAGATTACTTCAATGAGGACAGTGATGACGAAGAAGATACTGCATCTGCTCGTATAGGACGTGTACCCAATGAACAGGGACATGCTGCTGTGGTGAATGGAAGTGCTTGTTTTTCATCTTTCAGGGATGGGCCCATTGCTTTGGTTGATTATGAAGATGAAGACGATGATTCTCCAGTGCCAGAGAGTGTTACTAAAGAAGTTACTGATGTACAATCTATAAGCTCAGTGTCTTCTGCTACTACTCCAAGGGACAACTCTTTGGGACCTGAAGCAATTGGCTCTGAAAGCCCCAAACGAAAATTGGTTACAGAAGATTCCAGTGATGGTGATCCTGGTTCTCTAAAGAAGCGTAGACTACAAGAAAATGCAAAAGATGTTTCTTCGTCGACGGATTTGATAGATTGTTTCCAGCAAAGCGTGCCCAAGGAAAACTGTGCTCTGGAAACAATTGATGGAAAAGATGAAGTTCTCAAAGTCGGTGATGCTGGGGCAGATGGCTCGAAAAATGAAACAGGCTCGAAAATTGAAACAGGAGAATTTGTTGTTTCAAGGGAAAACTTAAATGGTCACGAAATCAACATCATTGAAGCAAGAGAAGGCAGTGAAAACATACCATCAATATCTAATGAGGCCTCTGAATTGGACAGGTCAGAAAATGTTGTCAAATTAAAGAATCCATTGAAAGGCAAAACTAGTGAAGGGAAACTTAATGCATCATCAGAGATAGTGAAGTCTGGCTCTGCTTCTCCAGAGCCTTATACTGTTCGATAATCATGGTCCTGCGTTTCAGTCACTATTTATCATGCGTATCTTTGATTGGGTCTCTAATCTGCAACAACGTACCCTCTTGCTGTCACCACATTATTCAGCATAGGGAAATGCATGTTTTCTCCCACAAAGTCACTGCTGCGTTGTTTGATGAGTGCTGTACCAGGACCAGCTTGAAATGAGGTATTGAGCTAACTGTTTTCGAGTCAGACTCCTTGCACAAACATAGTGAAAGGGATTTTGAGTTTAACTGGGTTGGTAATAGAAGTTCTGATGCAGGAGGAGAGGAGGTATTAACCAGATTCATATAGTTATATTTGGAACAGTGAATGGTGTTATCGGTGTCATTGCATCTTTTCCTCAGGAGAAATATCTATTTCTTTAAAAGTTGTAAGCAAATCTTGTCAAAATGATCAAGGAAGTAAGGTGCTTAAGTCATGAACATTGGCGATCATTTAGCTATGAAAAGAAGACTGTGTTTTTGAAATTACACAGCAGTTTCGTAGCGCGCTACGAAACTGCTGTAGGTGTTGTTTTTAAACGCAGACAAACAGTTTGATAAGATGATCGAAAATTTTCAAAGGAAACACCTAAGGGACATATAGGAGACCAAATGAAGCTATCACAGCCATTCAAATGATGACATGTGTACCTTTTGTAAAAGTGAAATGTTTTGACTCAAGTTTAGAGTTTTTATTATAAAGTCACTTTATTACCGGTCATTAGGGTTTGGAAGGAGTTGCATACGAGGAGTCTTGGCTTGTACACCTGTCCATCAATGAAGCCTCCAACACATCTGGAAACATGGTGGTGCTCTACATTTTTGGGATATTAAAGAGCTAAAGACATGCTGCTGCATTTTCGAATAAGTGGTGGAAGACTGGAACCGAAAAACAGGGGATTTCTCCTAACATCACTGAACCATCAAAGCATTCAGCATCCAAAGCTAGCATGGAACATTGAATACTCATCTCGGCCATCTCAGCCAAACTAAAAGGAGACAGGTGTCAAAGAACAAGAAGGAATCATTCTACGAGGAAGATAGAGTTAGAGTTATAGTTAAATTAGGACTCTTTAAACTCCAGTTTAGCACTTATTGTATTTAATGAGTCAGTTCAATAGCAGATAGGGGTCATTAGTGGCAGTCATCGAGCTCCCCTCATGCTGGAGGAGGAAGCTCCAAGTAGTTAGAATTATGTTTCTATATATAGCTGGATCATCTATGTAATGAGGGTTGGATATTTGAGAAAACAGAGGATTGTTTTGGCTTGTGTAAAAACTCAGTTTCAGTAATACAATTTGCTGCTTGTCTTCTCAGGATTCATACAGTGTTTCAATGCTCAAGATATGTGGTTTTGCTTTATCCTTAATGTTTTTACAGTTGTATAAATACACAATCACTCAAAATTCACTTTGCTGCTCTGATTTCCTGTGTGTATTTGTAAGCTGAGGTTTCTATGAGATGTGTTTTGAGTATTTAAACATCACATGCCCTGACTTCTATGTATGAGAAGTGTTATATTTTACTGAAGTATGATTAACTCCATAAGCCCAATGGAAGTCTTTGTAATGTCTGTCCAGCCAGCTTGTTTGTCAAATTCACCTTACAAGAGTTAGCCATCTGATCAATAGTCAAAAATCAATAACCTTTTGAGAGAGCCCTCTCAGGCTAAGGAGGCTAAGCCTTAGTCAAAAGATTGGTCTAAAACAGTTACACAGAGTCTACCTGATCAGCAGCCTTTCAGTGCTTGATTTTGTGATAACAGATCCATTGTGCACCAGAGTAAGTAGCTGTTGTATACAGGTGGTATTAATGTTAGACCGGTGGTAGTGGGGCGCCCACAATAGGTTCAACAACCTAGATTGTTCTACTTCACGGATCCATTCAACTGACTCCAAATTAGTGACACTTGAGTCTCTGTAATACACTCATCTCATATAATTCTTTGTTGCAAGGTGGGGGAACATCTCATGGTCAACCAGGTCCCAATCTTCCATATTTAAAAGGGGAACCTATGCCAGGCATGGACCTTCGAAGGTTATCTTTTCTGGTAATAGGGGCATGTGAATGATGAATTTCTCTAAGTCTGGGTCATTGGTGACCTTTGCCTTCCCTTTACGTGCAGGGATATATTACAGTAACTTGGTGATGGGCTCCACACTTTCAGAATCTATATCTTCAGCTCCCTCTTTAGCCTCCAAATATGCAACCTTCTTAGGTTGCTTGTCATCCTTCTTCTGCTTATCTTTCTTTGGCTTTTGGTTCTCTCGCACAGGTGTAGGCTTTGGCCCAGGAAACCTCGACACTGTAGGCATACAAGCTAGAGCCTCCATGCTTACAACCTCTGGAGTAGCTCCTTCGAACGCGACAATTCCTCTAGTGCTTGTAGTCTCAGCGGGGCTTGGTATTAACATGGTGTCGCAAATGAATTTCTGGGTTAACTCGGGCAAATGATCGAATGCGGGGCTTGTGATGAAATCTTCAAAGAACTTATGATTCATACACAATAGATGTAACAACTCAAAAACTCTAAGGGTTCAAAGTGTTCTCTACTGCATTGGCACATGTAACTTGTAGGGGAATTTGAATTCAAATTCGACCATTCCCCCCAAAATTTGTCCATTAATGTTAATTTCGCACTAGATCTCAAAAGATTTCAGCCTTAAATGTTGCCCACCCTCTCCACTTAACTGTCTCCGTGCCGTCAAATCATGACCAGTGACCCTAATGGTCAATTTTTGGTTGTGTTGCACAATATCTCCCTCCATAGCACATCTCCCTTTGTGCAACTTTTGGTACTGTGATAGCATTGTTTTTCATGCAGCCCCCCTATCGCAGAGTCCCCAGAACCAGGTAGTGTAGTTTATAGTCCCACTCTCCCTTGCAGCTGCCTAGAGCACTAAGATTGTCCAACCGTCATATAGTCATTGAGCCAGATCTCCTACATATGGCTTCAATTGGCTTCCATTCACTTTCCCTGGAAAAGGATCTCCGTTCAGCTTTGTGAACTGAACCGCGTCCCCATCTGTGATCTCTCTGATGATATATGGCC
The DNA here is from genome assembly GCA_031772625.1 of Pinus tabuliformis. Lineage (NCBI taxonomy): Eukaryota > Viridiplantae > Streptophyta > Pinopsida > Pinales > Pinaceae > Pinus > Pinus tabuliformis. The sequence continues at coordinate 541,170,394 of CM062810.1, read as the reverse complement.
CTGACTAGTGCATCTGAAACTTTACTAGAAGCTTAGTGAATTTAATATCATATAATAATATAAAATCATTTACCTTGAATTGTGCAGCTTGATGTGCTGATCGTGCCAAGATTTTTCACATTCCTCCTGGACTTGCTGATGGAATCCATCCAAGAATATGTCTTCTTCGAGCTCCATTAGCTGTGTGAGCTGCTCTTCCAAGGATTCGTAGTTTGCCTTTCCTCTAAAATATGTTATGTGGAGACTAGGCACAATATATTCCATAGGAATCACAACTTTTATGCCATAGACCAACCAAAAAGGTGTCTGGACTATTAGCTTTTTGGAAGTAGTCATATAAGCCCATAGCACTGTCGGTATACATACGTCCCAATCATTTTGCTGTGCATTGCAAACTATTTTCAGTGTATTCTCCAGGATCTTATTTAAGGCTCCAACTATTCCATTAGCTTGAGGATGATATGGTGTACTCTTGTAATGATACACCTAGAACTCTTATGTCAGCGCGCTGATCATTTCATTGAGGAGGTGCATATTGTGATCACTCATCAACACTTTTGGGCAGCAAAACCTGGTTAAGACATAATCAAACAAGAATTTAGTTGTTGTGGATCCTATAAAATCCTTCATAGGCTGTGGCTCTTCCCATCTAGTTAGGTATTCTATCGCGATGGTGATATAGCATGCCCCTATCTTCTTTCCTGGGGGATGAATTGGTCCTACAAAGTGAATTTCCTATTTATTGAATGGCTGCAATGATCACTAAGGATTTAGATGTAGCTCATCCCTATTATGAAACTAGCTCAGAAAAAGATAGAAAATAAAGATCAATGCCTTAGAAAAAAGCCTCTTCTAGGGAGAAACCTCCTTTACATTACCCAAATGAACAATTCTTCAATGATACAGATGACAAGACCTCCTTTCTATATATAGGAGTCTAAGGGGTCATAATATAATTAGAGCTGACATAACAATAATAATGTAAGGGAACAATAATAACAATAGTGGGCTTCTATGGGGCACAATAATAAAATTATGGGGACTACATGGGAACACTAACATAATAAGGCTAGTGTACTAATAACAATAAGGGGTTACAGTAGTAGTATAGGAAGCTAACGTGCCCCTCTCCAAAAGGTGTTGTCCTCAATGCTCGACTAGTTCTTGATGCTTCTGTATAAAATTCTTGTCCTCCCATATGAAATATTCAGTGGGTAAGTTATTCCACTTGATGATATACCCTAAAATTGGTCAGTTCCGTAGTTGTCGTGTTCTTGTTTCTGTGACCTCTCCATGTTCCAATATGATTTTCCTTCCTTGTCAAGTTCTAGCAATAGTGTTTGAACTGGGATCTTCTGCAACTTTTGAATGAGTGCCCACACTTCTTTTTCAATCTTCCATTCGTCCCTTGTTTTGTTTATCCAATCTATTTGGATAATAGAAATGGTGCACAATAATGTTTCCACATCCTCATCCTTTCTTGAGAGTGCATCTGGCACAAAATTTTTCTTCCCTTTTTTGTATATGATTTCATGTTCATAACCCAACCTCTTTGTGACCCATTTTTGCTGCTCTTTAGAGGATAATATTTACTCTCAAAAGTATTTAAGACTATCATGATCTGTTTTTACCTTGAAGTGTCTTCCCATTAGGCAGGGTCACAATTTCTTAAGTGCATGTAGTATTGCCAACATTTCCTTCTCATAAATAGCTTTGTGTAAATAATTTCCTTTGATTAGATGACTTTCAAAAGAAATGGGTTTTTCTTCTTGCATTAAAAGAACACCAATTCCAATTCCTGAAGCATCACATTTCACAATAAAGGTTTTTGTGAACTTCGTCTTAGCTAAGACCGGTGCTTGGCACATTGCCTCTTTAAGATGTTAGAAGGATTTTTTTGGTTCTGGAGTCCATGAAAATGCATCTTTATTCAATAATTTTGTTAGAGGTGCTACTATTCTCCCACAATTCTTAACAAAATTGTGATAATACCCTGTTAACCTGAGAAATCCTCGCAGATGCTTTCTGTATGTGGGGATTTTTCATTCCATAATGGATTTAATTTTGCTAGGGTCTTTCTTAACACCTTCATGAGATACAATATGACCCAGATATTCCACCTCTTGTACTCCAAAGAAACATTTGGAGATTTTTGCATATAATTGTTTCTCCTCCAATAGTTTGAGCACCTTGTCAACATGTTGAACATGCCTTGCAAGACTTGTTGTAGATTAGTATATCATCAAAAAATACTAACAAAAATTTTCTAAGGGTTTTAAATGGAATTCATCAAACCTTGAAATGTAGAAGGTGCATTGGTAAGGCCAAAAGGAATGACCTAAAATCCATAATGGCTCTCATGAGTTCTAAATGTTATTTTTGGAATGTCTTCAGTTTTCATTCTGATTTGATGATATGTTGAATGAAGATCCAACTTGGTGAAGTAAATTGATCCATGTAATTCATCCAACAATTCATCAACGACATGAATGGAAAATTTGTGTTTAATAGTAAGCTTGTTGAGTTCCCTATAATCCAGACACATGCACTGTGATCCATCCTTCTTGCACATCAATACTACTGGAGCAAAGAAAGAACTTTGATGAGGTTGAATTATACCAGTCTCTAGCATTTCTGTAACCATACATTCAATTTCACTCTTTTGGGCATAGGGATATCTGTACGGCCTGATGTTTGAAGGAACACTTCCTGGAATCAAATGAATAGCATGATCATGATCATGAATAGGTGGGAGGCCTTTGGGAGTCTCAAATACATTTGAATGATTGTTCAAGACTTTTTGGAGATATGGATAAATAGATGATTTCGATGTGGGAACCTCTAGCAAACATAAGTGTTCAATTACACCTCGTTGTTCCTTATTTAGAAGCTTTGTCATACTCTTAGAGCTGATTATCTTTCCCGATTTCCCTACAATACCCATTAATTCAATGTCCTTTCCTTTCGCACAAAATTTCATAAAAATTTCTAGAAAATTAAAAGCTATTGTACCCAAGGATTGTAGCCATTGGACTCCTCGTACAACATCAACACCACACATTGGAATTGAAATCATTCGGCTATTCAATACATATTATCCCATGGATAGCTTGATATTATGGCAATTTCCAGAGTATTTATGGTTCCTCCACTTGCAACTATCACTTGACACTCTGGTGCTGGATATTGGAAGCAATTCAATTCCTTAGCTATCTTACAGTGAATAAAATTATGGGTACCTCCCAAATCAATCAACACTATTACCTTTTTATTCTTGATATGTCATTCTATATTGATAGTTTGAGGAGTGGTAATTCCAGCCAATGAATTACAAGGTATGGTCAGATTCATTTCTTCTTTATCTAGGTTTTGTTCGTAGAGTATATCCTCTTCTTTCGACATTTATTGTTCCTTTTCTTCCTCCTCTTAACAATCTATGTAGAATTATTTCTTCTCAGCACACTTATGACCTTTAATGTATTTGCTATCACAACTGTAAAAAATCTCTTTTTCTCTTTTTTTCTTCCAATTGTTGTGGTGTCAACCTTGTAGGTTGTGGAAGGATAGGGGCGACAACACTTCCATCTTTATACTTGTGAGTGGTAGGCTTCTTGGTTGCCATAATTTTTCTTTCCATTTTTCTTACTAACCTGAATGCCTTCTCCAATGAATCAAGTTCTCGAAGGTGAAACTCATGTTGGATATTATCCTTTAAAGTCACTATGAACACATCAATCCTATGCTCCTCTGGAATATCTTTTACCCTTATGTTCAATTTTTTGAAGTCCTCAATGTGCTCCATCATTGAACCCATTTGTTTGAGATTTATCAATTGGCTAAAAAAGGTGTTTCTTTTTGTATCCTCATAATGTGCTATCATTTCTTCCGCAAAAATTTCCCAAGTGAAAATTTGTTTATGAGAGAAAAGCCATCGATACCATACAAACTAATCTGGTTCCAAATATAAAGTTGCAATACCTACCTTTTGTGTGTTTTGCATCTTATGGAGATCGAAAAATTGCTCCATCTGTAATATCCATGTTCCGGGATCCTTGCCATAAAACTTCATCATATCGATTTTTGGAACATGGTGGGTCTTCAATCCAACATTAGAGTCTATGAAATCATGATTAACACTTCTTTTGTTCTCGTCATGAGTTTTCTTTACTACCCTTTCACCATTAGTGACCATTTTTTGTAGCAACTTATTGAAATTTATCTTCAATTCTTCCATCTTAGCACTGATGCCATTTATATTACCATCCATGCCATCCATCTTAGCTTCCATGCCATCCATATTAACTTGCACGCCATTCATACTAGCTTCCATGCCATTCATCTTGGCTTTAGTTACTTTTTGTAAGTGAAATTTGTTGTACTTGGTCTTGTAATTTTGATATATCATGTTGCATTTCTTCCTCTTCTTCACAAGTCATGTTAGAGATTTTAGGTTGCTTACTAGGTGTTTCCATTTTGTTTCTTTGGGGCATCAATTAATGCTAATAATTATTCACTATTCCCTTTGAATTACTTTAAATTAATTTTTCAAACCAACCTTATGCAAAATTTAAAAAAAACTATACACCTTTTTTTCACTTTGTGAGAGCTCGATATTGAACCTATTGTATCTCTGTAACTGAAAATATCAAATATTTTAAATCACTTCTTGTAGTATCCTTTTGAGTTCTCGTTCTAACCCCGCAAGTTTGATGGGACATTGTGTTTTGCAGGTTATGAAACCAGCTCAGAAAAAGATAGAAAAGAAAGATCAATGCCTTAGGAACAAGCCTCTTCGAGGGGGAAACCTCCTTTACATTACACAAATGAACAATTATTTGATGATACAAATGAGAAAAACTCCTTTCTACATATAGGAGTCTAAGGGGTCATAATATAATTAGAGCTGACATAACAATAATAATGTAAGGGCACAATAATAGCAACAATGGGCTTCTATGGGGCACAATAATAACATTATGGGGACTACATGGGCACAATAATATAATAAGGCCATTGTACTAATAACAATAAAGGGTTACACTAGTAGTATAGGGACCTAACAATCCCTCCATGTTGGTCTACCCATTCTTCGACATGAGTTGCATGCTTTACAATATGCTTTAGAATATTTATGCAACATAGGCCACCACAACTTGACGCACAAAATATTTTGTGTTGTCACTTTCCCTACATAATGTCCTCCCGCAACTTCTCCATGAGCTTCAGTGAGGATGCTATTTCATTCAAAATTAGGCACATACCGTTGGAGTATCTTGTATGATCCCATCTTATACAAATGTCCTTCACTTACCTATTACAGGGAAAAGTGTTTATATATAATTGCTCTATCCCACTAAGGTGTGACAACTGCCTTAGAAAAAAACAGAGAAAAGCTACTTTCGTTTTTCCTTTATGAATTATAGATAAAGAGGAACAGAAAGACCAGCCTCTGTCTTGCGCTAATCTCCTGATTTGATCCCTCTCTTCTTTGATAGTCCTCAGCTACCTGCTCCCTTCCATGTCCAGCTTCACAAAGTACCTGTAAGATCACAGAAGCAAAGCACTATACAAAGACATGGATCTATAATCATAAACAATCTAGGATCAGATGTAAATTGACCATACAAATGTAACAAGCATCAATGACACAAAATCATGGAGGAAAACTCAAATAGCTTTTATTGATAAACAAGAAGAGAGCCAAGAGGAGCTACAACTAGTTGTTCTGACCAAGCATCAACCTCCCAGCAAAGAAGCCCCTCTTCACCTCAAATAAAGCTTAGATCACCCAACAATCTGATGTTTGTCTCAAGAAACCAACAACAATTCCTTACAATATGCGAAATTCCAGCCTCTGGATCTCTGGGATGAGGGATTCATATATAGATATTTGTAAGGGGGATGAGTCAGCTTGTGATTTGATTAGTGTCTTCTCTCTGATAGTTCTTGCCTCCACTTGGAGACTGATGGTCTCTTACTCATCCTTGGTCGAATTCAGTGAGGCAAGTGTCATAGGAGAAGATTCTAGAAGCTTCCATTGCCTCTCCACCTTGCGGAATGACACTACCATTTGTCATTTCTCTCCCATCGCACCCCACAGAAGGGATTTTTGAAATGCAACGCACCCACATAGTGTATTTAGGTGGGATGCAATGCACTTAGCCAGTGGAGCAGCTGCAATGATCCTGTTTTGACCAATTCTGAGCAGTTTCTCATGGAGAACTTCTGGGAGAAGCTGTAATTTGTTGACCTTGTTCCTTTAGGGGTTAGAACAACACTTTTAGGGACTTAGGAGCCCTTGATTTATGGAAATTCCATGCTTGGGGTTGTAGGGCCCAAAAATATCTATAACAGTTGCCCCCTAAAGCATGAGGTCGTTAATCTTTTGATGTCGAGTGAAATGCTTTATTATAAGGATCCGAAGTTCTTTCAATGTTGGGAGGAGACCTGTAATAAGATACAATACAATACATTATCTTCATAATACTTTCATGATCTAGCGGGGGCAGGCATTCCCATGCTCAGCTTTATAAATTCATTTTCATGTACATACGACAGACAGTCGTCTGAGTGTAGACTGATGATTCTGATAGAGCCATCATCCTTTTGAGTGGATGATTATCTGTGCAGCAATAATGTACATTTGATGTCTTTATTTCCCTGAATATATATCGCAGCCCGGATGGATGAAACTAGATCCGGGGTCTTCAATCTCATCCGATCTTCACTCGAAATACAAGTCGATCCATGTGAGAAATGTTCTAAAGTCGAATATGGAAAGACATCGCTTGATTACCAGCCAATGATGTAAACTATTAACAAGCGCGAGAGGAATCAATGATAATGATAATGACCCTCAAGGTACTGCAGTACAATTCACGTGGTGTGAATAAAGGACTTGGCGTTGAACACCACGCAAAATCTTTCGGTCAAAGGCCATTGATGTAAACCTGTCGCCGAAAGTGAGAAACTTGCCATTGAGGCATGCAAGCTTCAAAGTACTGAATGGGGTGTTCCTAGATCAACTTCTTGGATAATGAGCTGATGTCGACAAGAAGTGATCCATCACAGGAGGGCCTTAATGAATCCCACATCAATGACATGAAACGGAGTAAATGATTTTAATGGAGGTGAAAACGATCTGGTGATATAAGGTTCAGGGTGGCGGTCATGAAAGAATGGAGCATAAATGTATGGTAGTGGGTGAGGCACAGGTGAATTCTCTAAATGACGTCTCTTGAACATATCAGCAACATTGATGTGATGGATTGGTAGCATTAACCCCAAATTTGGATGGTATGATGTGACCATGGTGATGTGACCGGTGAATGAAACAACCCAACCTGACTCGGACACGGAGTGGAAGTGTCATGTTCAAGAGCGACTTGCTACCAACAAAGTTTTCTTCAAGTTTTCTTCCCAATTTTCCCCAGTCATTTCTGACTAGTACCTCTTTATTTTTGTCAAGCTTGAGGAGGATAACATATGCTTGTTCTATAATTTGCCCTTCGGGCAAACCCATCGCTATGTTTTAACGAGCCTAGCGATAGTGAAACTCGTTCTCGTCTATAGAAAAGTTTGTCGCTATTATACTTTTAATGAGTTTAACGACAAAGATAACTCAGTCATTTTCAATTTTAGAGAGTCTGAAAAGGAACGTAAAGGTAACTCAAAAATTCCTTTTTCGTCATCTAATCCCTTAGGTCTGAGAAAGTATAAAACAGTACAGAAGGGATGAATTTTCGATACTTTTAACGAGCCGAACAAAACAAGTGCTCGATTCTTTTGTGTAATAATCCCTCAGGTCCAAAAAGATTAAAATCTAGAGGAGGGATAGCACTTCCTGTTCCTTTAACGAGCTAGAGAGGCCAATGGCTCAGAAATATTTTCATATTTTACGAGTCAGTTGAAAAGAGCTTAAAGGAGACTCATCTTTTGAGGAACGAGTGATAAAATGGGTAGCAGCTGATTCCAGGTAAGGTTTGGAATTTTCCAATCACGGCAGTGTCACAAGGATGGCTAGTGAGATCACTCTTCGCAGATGTTCCTCAAAAATGGGTAAACAATCAAATGGAGGTGAATGATCGGCCAATGAAAAAGTGGAGGTGACGGTGCAAACACGACCAAGGCTTTAATGGCTGAAGTACTACATTCACGATGGTTATTTACTGGGGAATAGTTCATTTTTTAACGAGCTTAAACGTGGGGGGAAACATTTGCTCATGGCTTATGTTTATTTTTTAACGAGCTTGAACTATGTGCTAAAACTGCTCAATTGGATGGTCCCTTTTTTATTTTACCATAAATAGCTTTGTTATTCCAAAGATTGTATTGTATTTTCAAATGCTTCATCAAACTAGTCAGAAATGAACAATATATGCTTGAAAACTAGTTAGAACACTAATATTTTACTTTGAACTATGTAAAAAGTAATGAAAAAGTGTTTTTACCTCTCATTTTACCATTTCATTTGAAATTTGGTTTATTGGAGCTTTGGAGGTGATTTCCCCCTTTGATTTTCATCATCTGATTTCGGGAGATTCTGTGGATGATTCTCGGCGCCGTCTGGTCTAGGTAGGAGCTAAACCTGAGCTCTTTCATTTCATGGTTTCCATTTTACATTCTGAGCTTGATTCTTAGTTTTTCTGAGCCTCTGGGGTTTGAAAAAAAGGATCTCAACCGAGTAAAGATGACAAGATCATCATCCGTGATGTCACTGACAGGGCCCTCAGGACTATTCTGTTTACTTTTGGTAGGATGGCCGGTGGTGCGGCTCTTCATGTAGCCAACTGATCTTATATGCAGTATGCCTTGGAATTCCTCCAACCAAAGGTGTTCAACTGGTGCGACGCAGTACTTCTTGTGATGAAAGAACAGTTGACCAAGATAAAGAGCGGGAGGTTGAAGAACTTTGGGTATGGTTCTATTTTGACTGCCTTTGCCTTGGAGAAGATACCACTGATGCAGCCGTAGTATATTGCACTTGATTTACCTTCACCTACTGAACCACGTATGTAGAGATGGGTTGACCATATGTCTACGCATGCTGGTCAGTCTCAGATTTCATTTTCTGATACCCTCTTCAGGTGGTTTGATCGTCAGGAGATGGTTTATTCCGAGTATCCATATGCTGGCATGGACTTCCGGGGTGATCCAGATCTAGTACTGCCGGATGGCGAACAGTGGGGCGCCATTGGTAAAATCTTTGACCATGTTCCTATTTATTGTTTTTCATTTATAATGTCCTTGTGCTTCATTCTATCAAGACTTTAATCAAACTCATGTGTACATGCAGATGTTGGTCCTGTTCGTCCAGTAGCTCGCCTGAGAGTACCGGCTGCCGCCCCAGTAGGAGAGGCTGTCGGAAGGGCTATCCTTCATGACCTCGATGTGGCCGAGACTCTCACATCATTACAGGAGCAGGTTGAGGGCCTCACTCTTGGTATTCTAGATGTGAGGACTAATGAGCTACCTTTGAGGTTACAGCGACATACTACTGGTGTGCCAAGACGATGGACTCATCTCTTACGCATGATCGCATAGGCTGTGACTTGCTATCACGAGCATCATTAGACTAGGGTGCCCCCTAGCATTTTGAGTTTTTGGTCACTCAACCGATTTTGTCTTGGTTACAGAACATTATGTGTAAACCATAAACAGTTATATATATTTTTTATTTTCGGAGTTTTATTTTGGTTAAGTTACATGATCCAAATGCAAACATTGATGGTGTGTTTCTTTTTATAAACATTGCAAATGTCTATCTAACACATAATTTGCTAATGAGTCAGTTAATGTGTTTAAGTTTCTGGAAATGTGTTGATATTGAATAAAATCAAATTGTCTTTCCAAAATCTTAACCCTTAGGAACATGCGATAAATAGTTGGGTTTCAGACAGAATAGATACCAGTGAGTTGTAGTATTATGAGTTGTGAGTCTAGCCTGACAATTAGTCGGCGTATACCATGTGTGATGGCATCAGAGAGAAGTTATATCAATGTGCTATATTCAGCGATGTTATTTGTTGATCGACCAATACATACCCCTCTGAAACTTACTAACTCGCCGCTTGGATCAAAAATAGCCCAGGCTGCGGAAGATAGGTTCCGCGAACTACGACTCGCTCCGTCGGCATATCCAACACATGACTCCAATAATTTTGACATCTACAACAAATGTAAAAAGTGGATTACTTGACCAAAATAAACACTTTAGCGAAAACAAAAACATAACAAAAGCATACAGGTTACCATTACGCATAGTAACGCTTGAGGTACAACCCGTTACGAGGTTGCGCCAGTGGAATTCCATCATAATCCATTAACTCGTAGGCTCCTTTTGCTAACATCCGTTTAACAATATAGGGGCCCATCCATAAAGACTTAAATTTACCTGCTCCCAATTTATCGGATTCTTGGTCGTAAAGCAAGACCCAGTCACCTTCTGAGAAGACACGGGGTTTGACATTTTTGTCGAACTGCGCCTTGACTTGTTTCTTATAGGCTTCATTAGCCAAAGTGGCATCACGACAGGTTTCATCCAATTGGATTAATTCCAAGAAACAAGCTTCTTCTTCTGAAGTTCCGGGGAGGAGATCAATTGCGAGTTTGAGAGACGAGATTTCGCACTGGATTGGTAAGACTTCTTCCAGGCCATATACCAGTTGGAAAGGTGTAAACCCAGTTGCATTCCTTACCGATGTTCGATAAGCCCACAAAGCTGAGTACAGGATTAGGTGCCATCTTCTCTTGTGAACTCCAATCATCCTTTGCAACATGCGTTTCAGGACCTTGTTGATTGCTTCAACTTGTCCGTTGGCTTACGGATAATATGGAGTAGAGCTGTTGTGAGACAACCCTAGTTTGGCTGCTAATTCGACCATCATGTGATTGCGAAAATGCAATCCATGATCTGTGACTCTATGGTACACCGAATCTGGCGACTACATGATTGAAAAAGAAGATGGTAGTTGTTTCACCAGTATTATCTAATGTAGGCATCGCCTCGGTCCATTTGGTAAAATAGTCAACTGCGACTATGATATACCAATGCCCCCCGGTCGAGGTGGAGTTAAATGTCATGAAATCGATGCCCCATTTGGCGAATGTCCCAACAGCAACTATTGGCTGCAGAGGTGCGGGTGGTCTTCTGGTTTTGCTATCGAAAATTTGACAAGCATGGCAACTTCTGACTGCGGTTATGCAATCTTTGAACATTGTTGGCCAGAAGTATCCTGCTCATAAGATTTTTTGCGTTGTAGCATATCCGGATTGATGCCCCCCACACGCGCTTGAATGACAATCATTCAAGACTTTTTTGGCCTCCTCATGTGTGAGGCACCTTCTCAGAACTGTGTTGATACCACGACGGTAAAGTGTTTCACCGACGATCATGTAGTCTTTTTCTTGGTATCGAATACGTTTTTGTTCGGAGTGGGAGGTGGTTGGCCTGTATTTTTGGGTTTGGAGATAAATTATTATATCCCCATACCATTCATTACTTGAAGATATCAAAAACAAACTTTCGTCCACGATTGTTTCTTCAGATGTTTCATCGTTGGACGACGATGGGAGATCACACAATAATTCTGTGAAAACTAGAGCTTTCTTCGACTTGGATTTTACAAATTCCAGATCAAAATCTTGTAGGATTGCTATCCATTTTGAATATTTTCCCCCCAGCAACTGTCGCGACAATATATAAGTCATGGGGTTGCAATCTGACAGAATGGTAGTTTTCCGAAAGAGGACATAGTGTCAAAATCTCTGTATCGCTTGAACAGCTGCGAGTGCTAGCTTTTCAACGTAAGAATATTTTCTTTCTGTATCATTTAATTTTTTACTTAAATAATATATAGGATGTACAATTCCATTGACTTCTTGAACTAAAACCATTGCGATGGTCGTATCCGCTGCAGCCAGATACAGGTTAAAATCTTTTTGATAATCAGGAGCGTACATTAATGATGCTTTCATTAGGGATTCTTTTAAAGCATCAAAGGAAGCTTGTGCAACCTGATCCCAGACAAAGGGCACTTCCTTTTTCAAAAGACGTGTATAACCTTTAGCAAGTTCGGCGTAATTTGGAATGAACCTCCTCAAAAAGTTCGCTTTCCCTCGGAGTTTCTGAATCTGAAGCAAATTCGAAGGTGGAGGTAAATTTATGATTGGATGGACCTTACATGGGTCGAGACGAATCCCATCCTTTGAGACTACAAAGCCAAGCAAACGACCAGAACTGACACAAAATACACATTTGTGTGGATTGAGCATATCTTGTAGTGTCGGCAATGTAGAAATATCGCTCTTAAATGCTGCGGGTGATCAGTCTGCTTTCACGAATGAGCCGGAAGGTCATCGAGCTATGGTTGAATGATGTTTTTGATGTCATGGAAGGCATAATTTATTGCCCTCTGAAACGTCGCCCCTGCGTTCTTTAAACCACAGGGTGATTTTCGATATGCGAATGTGCCCCACGAACAAATAAATGAAGTCTTTGATTGGTCCTCTGGGCGGATATTTATTTGATTATACCCGGAGAATCCATCCATGAATGAAAAGATTTCGCATCCGGCGCATTCATCAATTATCTGGTCAATGAAGGGCATAGGGTAGTTTTCTTTTGGACAAGCTTGATTTACATCCCTATAATCGACGCACAATCTAATTGTTCGTTGTTTTTTCATAACAGGGACAATATTCGATACCTAATCGGTTAGAGGAACCAAGTAGATGAAACCAGCATGGAGAAGTTTTTCAACTTCTACCTTAATGGCAGTGGCTTTCTTGGGGTGCACCTGCCGTAGCCGTTGTCGTACTAGTTTGACATCTGGATACATCTTAATTTTGTTTTCAACGATACTCGAGTCAATGCCTGGCATTTCACTATATGACCAAGCAAAGACATCTCTGAATTTGTGAAAAACAGCGTTATATATTTCCAATTCTGAAGGAGAACAACATTTGCCAACCTAAATATTCTCTACAACATCTGTTTTGGTCGAGATATTTATGGCGCAATGTTGGACAAGTTTCGCTCGGAATCCACCGTGTTTACAGTGTTTGATAAGAAATCAAAAACTGAAGGATGATAAAGGTCATCTTGAGTATCTTCTCCACAATCTGGAAGAAGGGAACAATGGTGGGAATCATTCCATGGTTGTTATAGACATTTTTGTGCCTTACAACTCTAAGCATGAAATGTCCATAATCCAAGGGATCCAAAGTCCCTAAACATGTTGTTCCTACCCCTAGAGGAACAAGGCCAGTAAACCACAGCAATTCACAGAAGTTCTCCACCAGAAACTGCTCAAAAACAAGTCAAATCAGGAACATTTCAATGGCTACACTGGCCACCTGTGTTGCAAAGCACCCCAGTACACTAGCTACGTGCATTGCAACGCACCCAAATGCACTACCAGGGTGCGTTGAGCGGGAAATGACAAATGCAAGGGTCCTTTGTGCGAGGTGTAAAGACTGTGGAAGCTTCCAGAATCTTCCTCCATGACACTTGCCTTGCTGAGTTCGACTAGGTGATGAGTAAGAGGCTCTTAGTCTCCAAGTGGAAGCAAGAACTGACAGAGAGAGAGGACACTAGTCAGATCTCAAGCTGACTCATCCTCTCTCCAAACATCTATATATGGATCTCTCCTCCATGAGATCTAGGGGCTGGAATTTTGTTATTGCAAAGAATTGCTGTTGGTTTGAGATTGAGATCATTGGGTGCTTAATGCTTTGAAGGGAGGTGAAGAAAGGATTTCATTCGCTGGGAGGTAGATGCTGGATTGGAACTCTCTTGGTTGTATCTCCTCCTGAACCTTGTTATTTCATCAATAAAGCTATCTTGGTTATATGCTGATGTCTCTTTGATGTATGATTGCATTAGTATGTTTAGTTTATTTCTAATCCTGAACTAGTTATGAATATGAATCTATGTCTTTGTGTAGTGTTCCCTTCTTGTGATCTTGCAGGAACTTGGTGAAGTCGGGCGAGCGAGAAGGCAAGTAGCTGGGAGCTCTCAAAGAGAAGAGAAACCGGATCGTGGGAGAAACGGAAGACACCGGTTAGTCCATCCATCTCTCTTCATTCTTCATTCATAAAGGAAGAATACTAGAATAGTTGTTTTTGTTTGTTGCTAAGGCACTGTCACACCTTAGGTGGATAGGATCGTCTTGCATAGGAATTTTTCCCCACAAAAAATTGGCGACTCCACTGGGGAGATCTGTTTAGTCATTTTATTTTTGTTTCTATCATTGTTTGTTTCATAGACTCAAGAGCAGCAATCGAACTGCATCTGCTATTTTCAGATGCAAAGTAGACAGCTGCTGCTTTGATCCAATCACTGGATTTGTCTATGATCTGAACAATGGACTCACAAATGATTTGATGATCCTTTGTGATACATCTTAGCCCTCCTTCAAATCATCCCTTTGATTGTACCTTGCTTGTTGCTTTTATTTGGCTTGAAACCGTAGATTAAATTGCAAACCGTGACCCAGAACCCGGAGAGAACTCTCGTTTCTACTCCAGCGTAGGCTCTGTGAAGAGACTCTGCATTTCAACGCAGGTCCCGAGAGGGCTACCTGCGCTGCAATTCAGTTTCTTTGTTATACAGGTGCGCTAATCCAGCTTATGCCTTGTGCAGCTGGGGTTCTTTGCTCTGTTTTGCCTTGTTTTGATCTCTGATTTTTGCAGCCTGTAACCAGCATAGGTACCTGTCTGATAACCCCTTTTCTCTGCCTTAATTCTACCTCCTTTTGTACAAAAAGGCTCTGAGTGTTTTTATGTGTTTGTGGCGTCATTCACAGTTTTACCTTGCAAGAGTGAAATAGTCATCCTGTAGCCCTTGATTCAGATCTGTTGATTGTGGTCTTAGGAGAGAGTTCATTGGCTGTTTACAGTTGGTTATACATTTACTTTTGCTTTTGGTTTGAGTTTGTCTCTTTTAAGTGTCGAAACAAGTGTTCATTTCGAAAATTGTAAAGTGTTGTAATCTCTTCTACCCTTTTTGGTTTCGAAAAAGTAAACTTGTTTGTGTTTGTCATTTAAAAGAAAATTCAAAGTTGTGAAAAAAGCTTTCTTTTTAGGCATCAATATTAAGAAAGTGGAAAACAAACACTTGCATTGTGCATTTGCATGTTGATAGTTTGCATGCTTGATTTAGGAAAAGTGCATTTAGAGTGTGCTGATTGCTCTTTGAGAAAAGATGGTGTCTTTCTTTTCCCTTTGTAGCTAGGATTTTCATTGTTGAAAAAGAGATAAAGATTTGCTTATCATCTTTTAGATTGCATTTAGGAAGTTGTATCTACATCTCATGGTGAACCTCAAAAGGCAAACTTCTAAGAAAGATCAACATAAAATAAACTGAATGAACTTAACAACGCTTTGTAACATAATGCACAACATACAGGTCTAGGCTAGAGACGTGTTTCGGCGTCGTAAAACCTGGTATCTGTTGGCCTCGCTGATGGTTGGGTGATTCCTCCTGAGGGACCAAAAGTTCCAGTACGGATTGTGCTCCCACGTACCGTCGCGTATATATTGGGAGACCCCTATAGGCTCAAAACCTTTATCCTTAGGAATTCGTGTTGACCGCCCTACTGATTGAAATGCACCGAACACAGCATTCGGGAAGATTGACTGTCGTATCGTAAAACGTATTCTGCAGTTTTGTGATTGGTTTGGCACACCCTCTACCTAGATCTCCAGAGCAGTTCCTTTTGGCCTTTTTCAGACTCTATAACGAAAAAAGTCCATCCGAGCATTTGTCACTTCGGGCTCGTTAAAACATCGAAGGAGACTAGAGTTATCTTTTGTTTTTTCTCGACTCTTTAAAACTGAAAAAACAAGTTGTGTCTAAAGCGTCATTAAAATTTATTTTAAACGGAATACTAATCACCCTTATTCCCGCGTTGATCTTTCAGTTGAGAAAATGGAACCCTCCAACCAAAGAATTCCTCTTGGTGGAAATCCTAGTCCCTTCTCCTCTTGGGGAGATGTTGGAGCGCCCCATATGGCCACATTGTCGCTTCCAGGGCTGACAATCGGCTTGCCTATCTGGCTCTTCTCAACTAATGTTGTTCAAAACACCACTATTCCTGAACAATCGAATCAGCAGTTAGACCAGTCTAGAGCTGCCCACCAGCCTTCCACTTCCTCTAACTCTTCCTCTCCTCCTTCCTCTTCGCTCAATGGAGCTGGCAAAGCCAAAAGCCAAGCTCCTAAGGAGAAGAAGGAAAAGAAGAAGAAAGAGAAGAAGAAGAAGGAGCCAAATGCGACTAGGGGCAAACGAATGGCATCTAACGAAAATCCACACACTGCACTGACCAGGCCTAAATTGCCATGTGTCATATGCAAGGGAGACCACTTTCACAGAGATTGTCCTTGCATCCATCGGATACTAAGGGACTGGTCTCCCCGCTTGCACAATTCGGTGGCATCAACCTCTGATAGCCATGTTGACAGCACACCGTCAACTAGTGAAAGTGAAGCCAGAGGACAGAGAGGGAGAGCTAGATTTCCCTGCAAACTGTGTGAAGGCGACCATGCCATCCACTGTTGTCCCTTCTTAGACGAGGCTAAAAGAGTTTTGGAAGATCGTCTAGTTTTACCAGTGCGACTTCCTCCTGGATATCAAAAACTCCTGCCAAGTCCTTCACCAGTTGAGAACCCGGCTGGCCCGCTCAGGAGGTCAGCCGAAGCACCTATCATTGAAGATAAACCGTCCGAATCCATACCTGACGTAAGTCAAAAGGTCGAGGCGGCAGTTGACCCGGTCTTGCCTTCAGAGGTTCTATCTTCGAATGATACCATCACAGAAGAGAATAAAGACGACACCGTCTAAATTCTCTTCATCAACACAGACTCCGACGAACAAGGGGGCAATTTGCCCATTCCTTTATCGCAATAAGGAACTT
Source organism: Pinus tabuliformis (assembly GCA_031772625.1). Classification (NCBI taxonomy): domain Eukaryota; kingdom Viridiplantae; phylum Streptophyta; class Pinopsida; order Pinales; family Pinaceae; genus Pinus; species Pinus tabuliformis. Next base: position 541,153,478 of record CM062810.1, on the reverse strand, counting down.
CGTCAGTCATACCCGACCATATATTCGGTCCCACCTCCAAGCAACATAGTTGTATCCTTTGACTGGAATCAACTAGGCAGACCCCGCTTACCAGCAAGCATACCATTCAGAATTATCGTTCAAATATATAGAATGGTTATGGTTGGTACCATCATTGATGAGGGGGCTTCTGTGAGTATCCTTTCCTCTACTGCTTGGAAAGCGCTTGGTTCGCCATCGCTTTTGCCTGAAATGAGAAATCTGACAGGCTTTGATAATGGAACCAGTCGACCTTTAGGGATTCTTCCCAATGTGCCAATAACATTGAAAGGGAAGACCGTTCAAATGAACGTGATGGTCATTCAAGGACCCTTGGATTATAACCTACTCCTCGGACGAGACTATATTTATTGCATGGGAGCTATCGTCTCCTCACTCTTTAGAGTAATGTGTTTTCCGCATGAAGGAAGAATGGTCAAGCTCGTGGACCAACTTTCATTCCTCGGATCACACATCGCAAATAGTCATATACCATCCCTAAATGGTCTCTTTACTCAAGAAATGTCTCAACCCACGGTCCGTCCTCCCGATGAGCGCGAGTAATCCGGAAGGATATGACTGGAACCCAGGGAGCATGCGTCCTGGTCTGCTTCGGCAGGAAAGCTTTGGGTATAAGGTAGGTTTCCATGGGAGAATATGACTAGTCTATACCCCATCCATGGGGAAGAGGGGTTATTCTAGAATAAGATTCTCTTGTCAAAGTTATGTGAGTTGGCGGGCATCGTCACTCACCTTTGTTTGTTTCGAGAAACATCGCCGAAGAAGTGTTTTGTTTGAAAGATTAACAGAACAATCTTTGGGTAGCCTAAAAGAGGTAGGCCTTTCCCGGTAGAACAAATGTTCTATCTGCAAATTGAGGGGTAACCTTGAAATCATATTTTATACCTGGGGGCATGCAAACCTTTTGGAGTGCAAGCAAGGGACGACTATTTTTTTTTTTTAATTTTTAGGTCCTCCCTTTAAACCCGTAGGTCTAACCCTTTAAACTCGTAGGATTAGTCGTTTCCGAACTTGCATAAAGAAAGGATGTGGGGCAATGCTCGAAAGATTGCCTAGTTGTTCAATGAGACATTCTTATCATATGACTGGATTAATCGAGCAGTTTTAGCACACAGTTCATGCTCGTTAAAAAATAAACGCAAGATCCGAGCAGTTTTAGCGCATAGTTCATGCTCGTTAAAAAATAAACATAAGATCGAGCAAATGTTTCCACCCGCATTTAAGCTCGTTAAAAAATGAACTATTCCGGTAATTAACCACCGTGAATGTAGCATCATCAGCCATTAAAGCCTTGGTCGTGTTTGCCCATCACCTCCACTTTTCCATTGGCCGATCATTCACCTCCATATGATTGTTTACCCATTTTGAGGAACAGCTGCGAAGAGTGATTTCATTAGCCATCCTTGTGACACTGCCGTGATTTGGAAATTCCAATCCTTCCCTGGAATCAGCTGCTACCCATTTTATCACTCGTTCCTCAAAAGACGAGTCTTCTTTAAGCTCTTTTCATCTGACTCGTAAAATATGAAAAGATTGCCGAGTTTTGGCCTTCCAGCTCGTTAAAGCGACCAAAAGAGCTATCCCTCCTCTAGAATTTAATCCTTTTGGACCTGAGGGATTATTGCACAAAAAGATCGAGCGCTTGTTTTATTCGGCTCGTTAAAGAGATCGAAAATTCATCCCTTCTGTATTGTTTTATACTTTTTCGGACTTAAGGGATTAGATGACGAAAAAGGACTTTTGAAGTTAACTTTATGTACCTTTTCAGACTCTCTAAAATTGAAAAGGACCGAGTTATCCTTGTCGTTAGACTCGTTAAATGCATTAAATAGCAACAAAGTTGTCTTTAGACGAGAACGAGTTTCACTATCGCTAGGCTTGTTAAAACATAGCGATGGGTTTGCCCGAAGGGAAAATTATAGAACAAGCATATGTTATCCTCCTCAAGCTTGACAAAAATAAAGAGGTACTGGTCAGCAATGACTGGGGAAAAATTGGGAGAAACTCAAAGAAACTTTGATGGTAGCAAGTCGCTCTTGAACATGACACCTTTCCTCTGTACCACAATCGGGTTGGGTTGTTTCATTCACCGGTCACATCACCATGGTCTCGCCATACCATCCATATTTGGGGTAATGCTACCGATCCATCGCATAAGTGTCGCCATATGTTCAAGAGAAGTCGTTCAGAGAAGTCACATGTGTCCCATCCACTACCATACATTATACTCTTTCATGACCACCACCCTGAATCATATGTCATCAAATCGTTTTCACCTCCATCAAAATCATTAGCTCCGTTCCGTGTCATTGATGTGGGATTCATCAAGGCCCTTCTTTGACGGATCGCTTCTTGTCGACATCAGCTCATTATCCAAGAAGTTGATCTAGGAACACCCCCTTCAGTACTTTGAAGCTTGCATGCCTCAATGGCAAGTTTCTCACTTCCGGTGATAGGTATACATCAATGACCTTCGACCGAAAGATTTTGCGTGGTGTTCGACGCCAAGACCTCTATTCACACCACGTGAATTTTATTGCAGTACCTTGAGGGTCATCATCATTATCGGTGATTCCTCTCGCTCTTGTTAACAGTTTACATCATTGACTGGTAATCAAGCGATGTCTTTCCATGTTCGACTTCAGAGCAATTCTCACATGGATCGACTTGTACTTAGAGTGAAGATCGGACGAGATTGAAGACCCCGGATCTAGTTTCATCCATCCGGGCTGCGATATATATTCAGAAAATAAAGACATGGAAATCTACATCTTTGCAGCACAGATAATCATCCTACCAAAAGGATGATGGCTCTATCAGAATCATCAGTCTATCATCAGACGATTGTCTCTTATATGTACATGAAAATGAATTTATAAAGTTGATCATGGGAATGCCCGCCTCAGCTAGATCATGAAAAATTATGAAAATAATGTATTGTATTGTATTGTATTATAGGTCTCCTCCCAGCATTGAAAGAACTTCGGATCCTCCTAATAAAGCATTTCACCTGATAAACGGCCTCATACTTTAGGGGGCAACTGTTATAGACATTTTTGTGCCTTACAGCTCTAATCATGAAATGTCCATAATCCAAGGGATCCAAAGTCCCTAAACATGTTGTTCGTACCCCTAGAGGAACAAGGCCAGCAAACCACAACAATTCACAGAAGTTCTCCACCAAAAACTGCTCAAAAACAAGTCAAATCAGGATCATTTCAGTGGCTACACTGGCCACCTGCATTGCAAAGCACCCCAATACACTAGCTAGGTGCATTGCAACGCACCCAAATGCACTACCAAGGTGCGTTGAACGGGAAATGACAAATGGCAGGGTCCTTTGTGCGAGGTGTAAAGACTGTGGAAGCTTCCAGAATCTTCCTCCATGACACTTGCCTTGCTGAGTTCGACTAGGTGATGAGTAAGAGGCTCTTAGTCTCCAAGTGGAAGCAAGAACTGACAGAGAGAGAGGACACTAATCAGATCTCAAGCTGACTCATCCTCTCTCCAAACATCTATATATGGATCTCTCCTCCATGAGATCTAGCGGCTGGAATTTTGTTATTGCAAAGAATCGCTGTTGGTTTGAGATTGAGATCATTGGGTGCTTAATGCTTTGAAGGGAGGTGAAGAAAGGATTTCATTCGCTGGGAGGTAGATGCTGGATTGGAACTCTCTTGGTTGTATCTCCTCCTGAACCTTGTTATTTCATCAATAAAGCTATCTTGGTTTCTCCTATATGCTGATGTGTCTTTGATGTATGATTGCATTAGTATGTTTAGTTTATTTCTAATCCTGAACTAGTTATGAATATGAATCTATGTCTTTGTGTAGTGTTCCCTTCTTGTGATCTTGCAGGAACTTGGTGAAGCTGGGCGAGCGAGAAGGCAAGTAGCTGGGAGCTCTCAAAGAGAAGAGAAATCGGATCGCGGGACAAACGGAAGACACCGGTTAGTCCATCCATCTCTCTTCATTCTTCATTCATAAAGGAAGAATACTAGAATAGCTGTTTCTGTTTGTCGCTAAGGCACTATCACACCTTAGGTGGATAGGATCGTCCTGCATAGGCATTTTTCCCCACAACAATGGTGCCCCTTCAATTACCATTGATTGGACAATTCCTTCATCGGTGACATGCACTCGCAACAAAGGATCTGAAGGGGTACCATATTCTTTAGACCTATCTATCCAAACGCTTGATGAGCGTTGATTTGGTTTTGCCTCCCATGCTAGGAACATTGATTGCTACAATATTTCCGTTGGGCTTGGGGGCAAATCCATTGCATGATCCATGTTGATATCGTTTTCTGAGATCTTTTTAGAAGATATCATATTACAGGTTCCTACCGACGCTACTTCCACCAGGTTGATTGGAGGTGGAAGTGCAAAAGTTCCCATTAATATATGATCTTTTAGTAGGCCTACTCCGATATTTTGAAGCGAGTGGGGGCTTCCATGGATCATGGGAATGCTTCTTGTAACTTGAGAACCACTGCGGAGGAAGTTTTGTTGATCGACGATTGTAATCCCTCCTTGAAAGGGAAATGCAATCTTCCTAAAATAGGTCGACACAACAGCAGCCATAGCATATATCCACGCTCTTCCTAGTAGGATGTTGTAATCAAGATTTCCATCGATTACTTCAACATCTACTTCTACCATTTTCCCTCCTAGTTCAACTTTCAAGTTACTTAGAATACCATATGGGGTATATGTCCTTCCGTCAAATGCTTTTAATTTCGTCGAAGATCACGGCAAGGTTGGAGATCCTAAAGTTTTCCAGCAACTCATCGACATAATGCATGTAGATGCTCCCTCATCAATAATTGTTCGATGAACAGTTTTGTTGAGGGCTTTCACTTGAACAAGGAAAGCTAGTTGAGCTGGTAATTGAGGATCATATCATTTATGGTCGAAGGATACAAGATTGCAATCCTTTGGGTCTATCCCACCAATGGCTGATAATAAAGCCTGCCTTTGGGATGGGCAATTCTGTAGTACTTCAAGAGTCGACATAGCAGATGGCGATTGGGCCAAATCTTCCACTATATTTGTTACAAGGAAAAGTGTCTATTTAGAACTTCTCTATCCCACTAAGGTGTGACAGCTACCTTAGAAACAAACAGAGAAAAGCTACTTTTGTATCTCCTTTATGAATTGTAGATAGAGAGGAATAGAAAGAACCAACTCGTCAATGATGTAAACTGTTAACAAGCGCGAGAGGAATCACCGATAATGATAATGACCCTCAAGGTACTGTAGTACAATTCACGTGGTGTGAATAAAGGACTTGGCGTCGAACACCATGCAAAATCTTTCGGTCGAAGGCCATTGATGTAAACCTGTCGCCGGAAGTGAGAAACTTGCCATTGAGGCATGCAAGCTTCAAAGTACTGAATGGGGTGTTCCTAGATCAACTTCTTGGATAATGAGCTGATGTCGACAAGAAGTGATCCGTCACAGGAGGGCCTTAATGAATCCCACATCAATGACACGGAACGGAGAAAATGATTTTGATGGAGGTGAAAATGATCTGGTGATATAAGTTTTAGGGTGGCGGTCATGAAAGAATGGAGTATAATGTATGGTAGTGGGTGAGACACAGGTGACTTCTCTGGATGACTTCTCTTGAACATATCGGCAACACTGATGTGATGGATTGGTAGCATTAACCCCAAATGTGGATGGTATGGCGTGATCATGGTGATGTGACCGGTGAATGAAAAAACCCAACCCGACTCGGACACGGAGTGGAAGTGTCATGTTCAAGAGCGACTTGCTACCAACAAAGTTTCTTTGAGTTTTCTTCCCAATCTTTCCCCAGTCATTGCTGACTAGTACCTCTTTATTTTTGTCAAGCTTGAGGAGGATAACATATGCTTGTTCTATAATTTTCCCTTCGGGCAAACCCATCGCTATGTTTTAACGAGCCTAGCGATAGTGAAACTCGTTCTCGTCTAAAGACAAGTTTGTCGCTATTAATCTTTTTAACGAGTTTAACGACAAAGATAACTCGGTCCTTTTCAATTTTAGAGAGTCTGAAAAGGAACGTAAAGGTAACTCCAAAATTCCTTTTTTGCCATCTAATCCCTTAAGTCTGAAAAAGTATAAAACAATACAGAAGGGATGAATTTTCGATAGTTTTAACGAGCCGAACAAAACAAGCGCTCGATCTTTTTGTGTAATAATCCCTCAGGTCCAAAAAGATTAAAATCTAGAGGAGGGATAGCACTTCCTGTCCATTTAACGAGCTGGAGAGGCCAATGGCTCGACAATCTTTTCATATTTTACGAGTCATTTGAAAAGAGCTTAATGGAGACTCGTCTTTTGAGGAACGAGTGATAAAATGGGTAGCAGCTGATTCCAGGTAAGGTTTGGAATTTTCCAATCACGGCAGTGTCACAAGGATGGCTAGTGAAATCACTCTTCGCAGCTATTCCTCAAAATGGGTAAAAAATCAAATGGAGGTGAATGATCGGCCAATGAAAAGTGGAGGTGACGGTGCAAACACGACCAAGGCTTGTCACACGGAAACTGTCAAGGGTGCGGACACGACTGACCTTCCTAGAAGTCTAAGACATTCTAATGACAAACAAGACAAAAAGGAGTGATCTTTCTCTAAATACACCTTTTATAACATGAAAACTACAAGTGTTTAGGCTTACCTTATTCCAAAACGCTGTTGTTGAAGTCCGTTCTTGACGATCCGGATGAGCTCCTCCTTCAAGTCAATTCCTGCAACCACAAACAATCAAACAATTACCAAGCACTTGCATTTCATATAATAAAACATATATCCAACATGCAGACCAAGGAACACATGAAATAACTCATTAACATAAGCTATTGAGAAAAATAAACCAGTTTGTATTAATAACGAAACAAAGAAACTCTTACAACCTGGCCTTGGTGTTGTGCAAGTTCCTCCCAGGGTCCATCAAGGGTTTTCCTCTTCTTTGACAAAGCTCACCCTCTCCCAAGTAGAATCAAGTGAAGACAATCTCTCCTCACAAAGGCTCTAATGGAAGACCTAAATCCTGCAGCATTTACCCAAAGAAAATGTATAGCTCCAACCTCTTTTCCTCCTGGCTCAATGCCTTTATTTATAGTGCTGTAAAGAGGTTATTCTGGTCCACCATCAATGGGATCATCCCCCTCTTTGGGTGGGATAGCTCCCTTATTGATGGGATAAGTTCCCCCTTAATAGAGATACATGAACCAACTGGAGGCGCATCCATTTCATCAAACCGACCTCTAGAATGTTCTAGAAGTAACCACAAGTAACTTTTTCAAGATAAAACTCGCGCATTTTGTCTTTTACAGAGGGACGCACCTGTCCCTTTACATACAGAGCGTCCATGGACGCAGTTTTTGTGAACAAGGTCCGCGTCCCCGCAGGTAAGACTAGAGAGAACCTGCGACCCCAGAGATAAACATGATTTTTACAAGACTTTCTCTCTATTTTGAGTTTGAGATGGATAACAGAGGCATAGACTTGCCTAAGAGGGTAGCATGACTGTTGATTTGAGCCATACTAACTGTAAGTAGTCAAGGTGACATTTTTTAGTGTAACAGATTGCCCCCTAAAGTGCGAAGCCTGAAATAGAATAGGGTTTTGTAATTCTAGGAAGGGTGAAGCGCTTTATCATTTCAAGGATTACCTTGTGGATGGCCTGGTTGGAACCTGCAATTTTCAACACAAAATACATGGATAAGATTATATCATCACTGAGGTAGGCATTCCCATACTCAGATTCAAAACTTTAACTAATGGACTAACTACTCTGATACAGGAATGATCTTGCAGTACATCATTTTTATAGACTTTTGTAGACACAGTATGGACGCAGCCATCTGTTTATGATTAGCCTACATAGATAATGAATACAAAACTCCTCGCAGCCTGGATGGTAGAAACTAGATCCAGGGTCTTCACTTCTACTTCTCGAATTGGTACGATCCTAGCCATGTGATTAAATGATTCGATGTCGAACATGGTAGAAACCACTTGATTACCAGTCAATGATGTAAACTGTTAACAAGCGTGAGAGAAACCACCAGTAATGTCAATGGTCCTCAAAGTACCAAGCACAAACCGCGAAATGTGAATAGATGTTTTGATGTCGAACACTTCACGGAATCCTCTGATCGAAAGTCAATGATGTAAACTGACGTCAAAGGCGAGAAACCTGCCATTGATGCATGCAGACTTCAAGGTACTGTCGATTCCTAAGTCATCTTTCTAGATAATGTGTCGATGTCGATAGAAAGCGACCCGTTGCAGGCAAGCCCGCAACACGAAATCATTGTTCAAGTTGAAGAAATGTTGCTGTAAGGACTGACTCAGGGATGGTCAAATGGATGACAAGTATTTTGCAGATGAAAGTTTTTATTTGCAGACCTCTTGAACACATAACGACACAACAGATGGCTTGGTGACGAATAACTCAAAGTTAATCCCCGAAACCCAGTTAAAGACTTTCAAAGTGACGTGGTCAACTGTGAGGTGAAAAGATTTCCCAACCCAGGTGAATAAAAGTGTCGTGTTCAAGAGCGGTAATAAAGTTTCTCTGAGACAAAAAGTGACAAATAGGTTCATTCTTCTCTTTTTCCCCCACCATTTCTGGCAAGTACCTCTTTATTTTTAACAAGCTTGAGGAGGATAACATATGCTTGATTGTAAGCTCATCCTTCGGACGAGTCCAACCTAGTTTAAATTCGAACCCTAGGAAGGAGTGGTTCGTTCCTGTTTGTAATTGAACAGGTCCTCTACTGTAAAAATTTAACGAGCCCAGTATAGGAGAAACTCGGCGTTTTTCATTTTTAGAGAGTCTGAAAAAACTAAAGGAGACTCCACGTTGAACTTTTTCGTATATTTGTGTCCCTCAAGCCCGAAAAAGTATAAAATAATACCTGGGGGAACCGCTTGATCTTGCGACCAAGGAGTACTTTCATATTAGTGTCGTTAATCTGAAAAGTAAAAAGCGATCAAGGACACGTCGTTTTATTTCCTTATCGAGTTCGAAACGACAAAAACCCGGCAATCTTTTCCTGATTTTGCGGTCAGAAAAGAGCTAAAAGGGGACCGTCTTTTAATTCCGTTTTAACGAGTGAAAAAGAAACACTCGGCGATCTTTTCATTTTTTAGGAGTCAGAAAAGGGCTTAAAAGATGACTCTGCAATTTTGTTTGTGAAAAATTACAATTTCCCTCGAAATCCCTTTGTCCTGCACAAAAGCGACACATTACTCATACCTGTTTAAAATAGGCAAAAATACATTCAAAAATATCTTTTCATGGTAAAAAATGAACTAATTCATCCAAAAAACCTATAAAAAGAGCTTTTACCATGTCATTTTTACCGTTTCACTGTTGAGGTTGAAAAAGGGCTTTTGACAAGAAAACTTCCCGTGGTTGCTGCGGAAAATCTGACCGCTGGAATCGAACGCCGTCTCATCCAGGTATTTTACACATCCTACTCTGCATTTCTATCCGTTTAGAATCAATTTTTAGGTTTTGGTTTTATTTTTTGGGGGGGTTTTGGTTTTGGAATGCGCCTCTCGGCGGACGCAGGTGCCCTTCGGGTGACCTGCGTCCCCCGACTTTTTCTCTTACGGGAAAACGGTCGGAAGACGCAGCCCGCCTTCAGGCCAGCTGCGTCCGGGCGCCCTGTGCAACAAAGCCGGGGTGCGTCCTCCGAGAAACGCGCATTTCAAAACCCCAACTCTCTCAAAAAACCACCAAAAATTCCCAAATTAATTTCTAATGCTATTTTTTGATATGCAGGCACTAATCATGTTAGACTGGAGAGAAAGAGAGCACGTAGAGGAAGATGAAGTTGCAATAAATCATCAACCTTCTCTGGATGCCCTAAGAGCATGCGGATTGTACAAATATTGGACCATACCGGGCATGAGGGGCCAGGTAAGATTCTTGGAATGGCTGGTTGAGCGATGGAACGTACAAGAACAATGCTTTTACATAGGAGGGCACCAGCTCGAGATAGAGCCCTCGGATGTATACTTTCTCACTGGCTTGCCAAACAGGGGTGAGCAACTCAACCTTGCGGGGACTAGGCCGGGTGGCCAATCCCTTGATAGTCTCCGCGAGACATGGTGCACACCTGGAGCTCACCATTCAAAAGGCATAGAGATAAAACACATCACTCTGCCGGAACTCAAAGTCATAGCGTTCACGGTTACCAGAATTTGCGGCGCGGCCGCTTTACACATTGCTTCCGGATCCCAAATGCGGATGGCAATTGACTGTTACCAAGGCACCATTTTCAACTGGTGTGAAGCTGTGTCGGCTCATATGAAGAGCCAACTAACCAAGGCAAGGAACGGATGACTAAAGACCTTTGGATATGGGCCTATAGTCGTGAGCTTTGCCTTGGAGAGAATTCCATTGCTGATCCCTCAGCAACTCACTGTTGATATTCTGGGTCCTCAGCAGCCAAAGCTGATACGATGGGTTGCGGTAATGGCCCGGCATCCTGACGAGGGCGCGACAGTAGTTCGATTCTCAGATAGTTATTTTGACTGGTTAGAGAACCAGCTTTTTGTGATACAGGATTTCCCGTATGCCGGAACAGATTTCAGAGGTGATCCGGACATGGTTCTTCCACAGGGAGAACAATGGGATGACAGAGGTACTTTTTATTTTCACAAGTTTTCTAGTTATGTATTTTTTGTATTTTTTATATATATCGTCTCAAAACTAATAGTAAATTCCTCAAAATGCAGATGTTGGCCCACAGCGTCCAGCCAACCTCCGGCCTTATGATAGACTACATCCAGCTGCACCGGCACCGGCCCCACAGGATGCGACAGCAGAAGTACTAGCCGACTTGGAGCATGATCTAGAGCGTCTCACGGCAGATATACCTGAGACTACTATGGATGATATTCCAATGAGGCTTCAGCGCTTCGTGGTCGCGGTCCCTGGACCATTTAGGGGTTTTTTACGTAAGGTAGCCCGCGCAGTGGTGTCGTACAGAGAGCACCACCAGTGATTGACTAGTCACTTTTGTAGTCACATGTGACATTTTGATTTTTTGTACTATCATTTTGCCGATCATAAGGTGTTTTAAACCTATGATCGAAGACGATGTATATATTTTTTGACACACTTCTATCTATATATATCACTATTTTACCGGCTTATCTTGTTTAACATATGTGATGAAATGTTTTTAAATTTACTTGCATGATTATCGTAAATGTCTGTCCAACATTCGAGAAGCAATTGCATCTGCTAATGTATTCAAAGACCTTGGAATATGTTGATATTCAATGTAATCAAATTCACGTTCCAAGAGACGCACTCTCAAAAACAACCTTAATAACACAGGATTTCTAATGGCATAAACTCTATTAAGCTGTAATACAACAAGTTCAGAATCTAACCTCACTATCAAACGTCGAATTCCAAATGAAATAGATTCGGATAATAATTCAACCACTGCACTGTATTCTGCAATGTTATTCGTTGTTTGACCGAGGCTTACCCCATGCATAGAAACTAACTCGTCAGAGGGCGAATAGATAACCCAAGCTGCGGAAGAGATATTCCGTGTACTACGACAAGCACCATCAGCAAATCCAATGTATGTTTGGAGAGGCGTCGACATCTACAATATCAAGAGTAAAACCAAGATGAGCCAAAATAATGACGAAAAACCACACTTTCTAAGCTAAGCACACTGACTAAACTAACACACACTTGCTAGCTAGAAAGAAAATCTAACCTATCTAAAAATTTCTCCATACCCATCATTTTAAGCATAATACCTCTTTAGGTAAAGTCCATTTCTGGGTTTACCCAAAGAGTCCCCATCAAAATCAACTAACTCATAAGCCCCTTTTGCTAGCTTGCGCTTTACAATGTAGGGCCCATGCCACATAGGAACGAACTTTCCGGCACCTAGCTTATCGTTAGCTTGATCATATAATAATACTAGGTCTCCTTCTGAAAAACTTCGAGGGGTTACATTTTTATCGTACTGAGCTTTCATTCGTTTCGCGTGAGTCTCGATAGCTAAAGTAGCGTCACGTCGAGTCTCATCTAATTTAGCTAAGTATAATAACCGTTTCTCCTCTTCGGAAGTAGCTGGAAGCAATTCGACAGCCATTTGAAGTGATGGGATTTCGCATTCAATAGGTAACACAGCTTCTAAGCCATAAACTAGCTGAAAAGGGGTGAAACCTGTTGAATTTTTCACTGAAGTTCGATATGCCCATAGCGCCGAAAATAACATGTTATGCCAATTCGTTCGATGGATACCAATGATCCGTCGAATCATGACGACTAGAACTTTGTTGATTGACTCAACCAAACCGTTGGCTTGCGGATAATAAGGAGTAGAGCTATCGTGGCGCAAACCAAGCTGGCTTGTAAGCTCAGTCATCATGACATTTCGAAAATGGCTCCCATGGTCAGTAATGATTGCTTGTGGGACACCAAACCTAGTTATGATATGATTGAATACGAAAACTGCAGCTGTCTTGCCGCTTGCGTCGAATGTAGGCATCGCCTCGGCCCATTTTGTAAAATAATCAACCGCGAGGATGATATACGCATGCCCCCCGGCCGAGTGAGGGTTACAAGTAATAAAGTCAATGCCCCATTTGGCGAATGGACCAGCGGCAATTATAGGGTGGAGAGGAGCAGGTGGAGCGCGCATCTTTCGATCAAATACTTGACAGTTGTGGCACGTTCTGACAGCAAGGATACAATCTTTAAACATAGACGGCCAGAAATAGCCAGCGCGCAACACCTTCTGAGCTGTGGCATACCCAGACATATGACCGCCACATGCTCCAGAGTGACAGTCATTCAAAACTCTCTCAGCCTCTTCGTGAGTTAAACAACGTCGAAAAACTAAGTCTGCCCCCCGGCGATAAAGTGTATCTCCAATAATTCTGTATTGCTGGGATCGAAACCGAATTTTTCGACGGTCTTCCTTGGAAGCTTCAGGCCGAAAGGTTTGGGTTTGGAGATAGATGATTATATCCCCATACCACGGATCTAAAGTGCTAATAAGAAACAAAGATTCGTCCACGATGGACTCCTCTGCCACAGTCTCTGTGTCAGCACTCGGGAAATCACACATTAATTCCGCAAAAACTAAAGATTTCTTAGACTTGGACTTCTCGAACTCCAAGTCGAACTCTTGCAGGATAACAATCCATTTAGAGTACTTGCCCCCTAGCAGTTGTTTTGTCAAAATATAAATCATAGGGTTGCAATCCGAAATAACGGTAGTCTTGCGGAGAAGAATGTAGTGACGAAAACGCTGGACAGCTTGAACGGCTGCCAGGGCCAATTTCTCCACATGTGAATATTTTAACTCAGTTGGGTTTAAGGTTCTACTAAGATAATATATCACATGCTCTGCTTTGAATTCATCTTCTTGAACTAACACCATTCCAATGGTGGAATGCGAAGCTGCGAGGTATAAGAAGTAGTCCTGGTTGTAGTTGGGAGGATGCAATAACGGTGCATGGGTCAACGCGTGTTTCAATGCATCAAAAGATTGTTGGGCAATCTCGTCCCAAAAGAATTGTGCGTTCTGTTTCAACAACCGTGTAAAACCTTTAGTGACCTCGGCGTAGTTCGGGATGAATCGGCGTAAAAAGTTTGCTTTCCCTTGCAAACTTTGGAGTTGGCGTAAACTCGAAGGAGGAGGCAATTTGATGATAGCCTCGACTTTCGAGGGATCGACGCGAATGCCGGTTTTTGAAACAACAAATCCCAGCAATCGACCTGTTTCTATACAGAAAACACATTTGTGGGGATTCAACCGAATTCGATAATGCCTACACCTCATAAAGATTGCTCGTAGGTGGACAAGGTGATCAGCTCGTTGTAAAGAATGAGCAGGCAAATCATCGAGATAGGGTTGCACAATGTGCTTGATGTCATGAAATGCATAAGACATCGCCCGTTGAAAAGTGGCCCCGGCATTCTTAAGTCCAAAAGGTAATTTGCAATAAGCAAATGTCCCCCATGGACAAATGAATGCCGTTTTTGGTTGATCGGCAGGTAGAATATTGATTTGATTATAGCCTGAGAAACCATCCATGAAGGAAAACATCTCACTTCCGGCACAATCATCAATGATTTGATCGATATAAGGCGTAGGATAGTTGTCTTTTGGACAAGCTCGATTGATATCCCTATAATCGATACAGATTCTTATTGTTCCTTGTTTTTTATTGACGGGAACAATATTCGATACCCAATCCGTTAACGGGATCGGATAAATGAAACCTGCTTTCAACAGCTTTTCGACTTCTGCTTTGATTGCAGCCGCTTTCCGAGGGTGAATCTGACGCAACCGTTGCCGAATGGGTTTAGCATCCGGGTAGGTTTTGATTTCATGAACAACAATGGCAGGATCAATTCCCGGCATTTCCTCGTAAGACCAGGCAAACACGTCGCGGAATTCTTGGAATAGGGCCTTGTAAGTTTGGATTTCCGTTTCAGTACAAGCGGCACCTATATGAATGTTCTCCTCGATTCCGGGCTTCACTGAAATATCAATGGGAATTGTACGAGAAATATTCCCTAAATTCAGCTCTGAATCAGAATGTTTCGTTGGATCCTGAGCGTCTTTGACATATTCAGCGGTAAAGATAGATGAAAAATCATTTTCAAATGCATCATCCTTAGGTAAAAACGAAGATCTGTGATGGAGATCTTCCCATGGTAGATCATCTACACTTAGGATTTCGCGAAGTTGTTCGTCAGATGACACTTCTTCGGGAAACGTTATCCGTTCTAAGGGTGAGGTGAAACGTGACTCTTCACTGACCACATTCATTTGGTCGGTTGAATGAAAGTCGGTAAAAGACATAAGAGCTTCATAAGCAATCTCATACGGACTCAACGGCATAACATCACCGAGTGAGTCTAGCTCAGAGTCAGAGGGAACATACCAAGGATCATCATAAATAATGTTTTCTGACGTGATCATATGAATTGTTGCGAATGAAGGGTCTACATTGAGTGGAGGGAGAGGAAAAGTTCCCAGTAAACCGGAATCCTTAACTAAACCTACACCAATGTCCCTATAAGGGATTGTCGTTTTACCGACATGCTGGATAGTTTCTAAAGAGGTTGGGTCGGATGAAAAGTATGTCAGCTGATCAATAGTCACGATCTTACCGTTATGTGGAAACTTAATGACTCTGAAGACCGATGAAACGATCGCTGTCATAGCATATGACCAACTTCGACCCAAAAGAAGGTTGTAGTCTAGAGGGGCATCAACCACTTCCACATCCAGACTAACGGTTTTACCTTCGACCCCTATAGGCAATTCTTGTAGAATACCAAACGGACGGAACCCACGGCCATCAAAGGCCTTAAGGATGGTGGGGGATTGGTTCAATGAAGGAGAACCAAGCGATCTCCAACATTGAATCGACATAATACACGTAGAAGCTCCCTCATCAATCACAGTCCGATGAATAGGCCTGTTTTTGACTATCACTGGGATTTGGAAAGCCATTTGATGGGGGAGACGTGGTGTACTATTTTCTAGATCAAAGATCATTAGGTTCGGGTCCTGAACATCGACAGCTCCAATAGCCGACAAAAGCAATTTTCGTTGCGCTGGACATGATTGCAGCACTTCGAGTGCCGACATTGCTGAAGGTGAAACAGCTAAGTCTTCAACAATGTTGTAATTCTGGGCTGCTCTCGCATGTGGATTGAAAGCAGACCTTCGAAGTACACCCTTGGCGGGCGGCTTTATCACTAAGTCTGGGTTAGGTTTTTCGATCTGTAGTGGATCGGAACCAGGAGCTGAGGTTGATGGGTTAGAGTGAGAAGATTCTGCTTCCTTACCATCAACAGGAGCCTTACTACCATAATCTTGCGATCGAGTCGCAATCCTGACATGAGACATCATCAAAATGGGTTCTTCACTGGCATTCGAAGAAGAACCTATCATCTTATTTTCCTGCTCTGGAAATGGATTCTTTAACACAGCAGGAGTCGGAGAACCTTTGACTATTTTCACTACCTCGGCCCGATGAGGGCAGTCTCTCGTAAAATGATCTTCTTCACAAATAAGACAAGGATAGCGAGGTTTGCGTTTTCGTCATTGGTTTCCGACTTTTCCGTTTTCTCCTTTGGAGCCTTGTCTGCTTTAGCCTTCTTCTTTCCTTTCTTCTTTCCACCGTTTTTGGATTTGGCCGTAGATGACTCTACAGCGTGAATGTCGGCGGTAAGTTCAGGAGGAGAAGACTCTCCTGTCGGAGAATCAGGCAAAGTGATAATTGGAGTATTGGAGGCCTTGGAAGACTTCTTCTTACTCTTCGTAGTCACGATACCGATCATGCCATCAGCGGCATGAGATCCCGAAGGAGCAGCAGCGATTTGGTTTGACTTGGGAAGATCCGGAATTTTCTCATGTAACGTACCCGACTGAGTATAAACTAAGTCAAGGTACTGCGCCTGAGCAATGACTTGCTCCTCAGTAACTACTCCGGCCTTAGCGACATCTTCAGTAATTCTTGGTAATAATGATTTGACAAACCATTCAGCTAAGATTTGGTCTGGGATAAAAACTTTCACTAATCTCCTTCGACGTCTCCACTCATGAATGTGATCAGAAATGTACGTGGACGTCGATTTCTTTAGCGAAGTTAATAACTCAGTACCATTGTCGTATCTGACTGGTAACTGAAAATGAGTTAAGAACGAGGTAGCTAACTGACTAAAGTTGTAAAAAGAGGCCCGTGGTAACTCAATGTACCACTTGGCCGCGAGACCAATGAGTGTACGCTGGAAAAGACGTAAGCGGATAGAATCATCTACGATGGAATTTGATGCACACCAGAGGTGGTAAGTCATCACGTGATTAGACGGATCCTCTCCAGACTTCCCTTCGAACTTGGGTATATCGCTGGGCAACTTATTTGGCATTGGCGGCCAAAACGGAAGATATTGAATTGGATCGTTCGTTAGGCGCGTCAAGTCGGGTAAATCTAAAGTTGCAATAAATGGTAACTGCCGGTTAGGATCTCTGAAACTCTGAGTCACAATACCAGCCCCAGGAGGAGGATATCCGGATAACTAGGAACAGGATTCGCATTGGGGATATTATATCCTCCTGGAAAACCAGGATTAACCGGACCGTACTGGGGTTGTTGAGGTGGTTGATAATTGTACCCAGGATACGGTTGATACTGGTAAACCGGTTGTTGGGCAGCTTGCCCAGGTTGATACTGTCCCTGGTACGGAGGTTGAACAAATTGAGGTTGAGTAGTAACAACCGTACTAGTACCAGGTTGGCCTACAGGCATCTGGACTGTGGTTTGAACCGTGGGTCCAGACAACGGTACAGATATCTGAGGAGTGGTAACAGGGACAGTAGGAACTGGAGCTGCCGATACTCCGGAGGTAAACATGGTAGATGAAGCGGTAGTTGCTACAGCCGTGTGAGGTGGAGTACCTGGTGCAATTGGCGGCTGAGTAACTACCGAAGTTACAGGGGTCTGAACACTTGACTGGACAGGTTGCGGTTGCTGGGATGGACCAGGAACTGCAGGTTGTCCTGCTTGAGGTACCGACTGCATACTTGGTTGCAACATCTGTTGACCCTGTGACGGATCCCATGTTAACATTCCAGGGTATTGACTCGTAACAGGTTGAGGATACTGAGAGCCATAGCCGTATTGAGGATAGGGTTGATAACTGTAAGGTGCAGTCCCATATGATTGCCCTTGAGGTGGTTGATAACCTTGACTAGGGTATTGACCCGTAGGTTGATAACCTTGAGGTAAATACGAATACTGGGGTTGACCTTGACCTTGAGGTTGGTAACCTTGAGGTTGATACCCTTGGGGTTGATACCCTTGGGGTTGCCATCCTTGAGGTTGCCATCCTTGAGGTGGATACTGATACTGAGGTTGACTTTGGGGTACAAATTGAGGCTGGGGTTGATACCCTTGGGGTTGCCCCCCAGTCGCAAACGAAGTACCTTGAGGTTGCCCCCCAGGCGGTAATTGGCCACCTTGAGGTTGGTTAATGGGAGTTGAACCTGACATCATATAAACGTCACCTATACTCAATGGTACATTACCACTGTTTCCAAGTAATAACCCATGATCAACAGGTTTAGGAGATGCTCCCACAAAGGTACCAGAAAGTGATTGATACCCAGTAGGAACAGAAGGACCGCCATGTAAAAATGATTCAGGACTTTGTGAAAACACAGATGACTGACCAGACATATTTACAGGAGAATGAATACCTCTAGGTGGAACCGGAGTACGAGGTGTAGAAAAACCTACTGAGTTGTCTAACAAATTGGTTAATGCAAGGTACCAAGGTTCAGTTCTAGGAGGACTGTAAAATATGGATTCACGCTCCCTTAAATCAAGGGTAATTAGATCTTCAGAATTAGAAACGCCTATTTCTTCCTCTGGAACAAGTTCTTCTATAGCAATTAATCCAACAGGAAGATTTTCGGTGATAATTCTTTCTATTCTTGGTGAATCAGGAACACTAGGAGTTGGAGTAACAGGTTCTGAAATTTCAGGTTCTTCGCCTGTTTCACTGGCAGATGAAAAACTACCAGCAAGCTCGGAAACTTCAACAGCTTCGGGATTGTAACCTGTTTCTAAACTTTGGTAATACGGATGGACTACCAAGGAAGATTCTCCTTCTTCAGGTGATCCTACTCTACTGCCACTAGGAGGAGTTACAAGGACCTTTAACCCTTCTAAATTACCTGGGTCGTCTCGAGGAGGGGATCCCCTAAGTCTACGGGATCTTCTCAACAATTCGGCCACAGACACAACTTCAGGAGACTGGCCCGCAATTCTACGGGACCTTCTCGGTGATTCCGCCACAATTAAAGATTTTAACTACAACACACGAAAACAAAATAAAAAAAGTTCAAATCAAACCACCTAAAGTCTTCTAAAGAACCAATCAATTTTGAAGCACACGCCTAAATAATCTAGAGCGTCAAACCATACACAAACAGTAGTCTTCCGGACCAAAAACGCTAGTTGGTGATTAAGCCCAACGTCGCAGGATTCAGTACAGAAATAGTGGGTGGAACAGTTACCCCGGCAACCTGCTTAATGAATAGACTGGACCAAGTTCCTCCACTTTAACCGTCTCGAAGTGAAGCGAACCCCCCAGAAAATCCAAGTGAGTATAACCGACGTCTGCTCCAGGTACAGTGGGACCTTCCCTCCACCGTCACCTTGGGTAGAATCCTAGATATTATAGCCACTAAGGTTACCAATCACAACAATTACACCTGGGGGAACAGTCTAGGCTCCAACAGCACGCAAGGGCAGAGTAGCAAGCTCCAATCCCCTTACCGGCTCCTTGATAACAATCCAAGGTTTACCGATAAGTGACCCCTGGCTCCTCGACAATGGTTAATCCGAGGTTTACCGTTTGTAATACGTACTGTCTGGCGTCGTTCCCAACGAGGGAGGAATGATCCCCTCACTGGTTCGGACACGAGCTCGTGCTTCTCCTTTAAGAGGAGCTTTCCCAGAATGTAACTGAAACAATTGGATTTGTTCTACTCAAGATAGACTATCTGTTTGGTTTTGTAGTCTTGGAGAGTTAAGTACTCACCTACTCCAAGACCCTAGCCTAAGCTATGTTGGTGCTTCAGAGCCCTAGAAAAATAAAGATTACTAGATTGATTTTAATTTAAGCGTTACTTTTAAGGTTGTTTCTTAAGTCAAAAGGTGATGGAAGTGAAACTAGTGGTGTGTTGACTCGACTCGAAACCACTACAAAATGCACCTAGAATGATTTATCCACTACTTTACTTTTCGATGAATTGCTTTAACTAAAAAGTTGAGAGAATGCAAACTTTATAAAAGCAACCTTTTAATTGAAAACAATCAAAGAAATAATTCGTTTGTCTTTTCCAAGCATAAAAACATAACTTCTCTTTACATGCACGAAAAAACTCTTTTCTTCTTTTGAAAACAAAAAGCTACTTGAAACAAGACTTTTAAGAAGATGTTTTTGTATTTTTCTTTTAATAAAGCAAGTAAATCTAATTTAAACAAAAAATCAATCTTAACAACTCTTAAAATCTATGAAAATGCACTCATAAGCAAACTAAAAGTAAATTTACCCTAAGCAATCTTAATGAGGTCAAAACTAACAATGATTATTTCTAAGGTGTTTTACTTGATTACAATCAAATCAAGGGCTAGCTTATTGCAGAATCAACAACTAGCCAAAACAAAATTCTAATCTTTTTGTTCTTTTTTAAAATGGAAATCAATACTTTATAAACAAGTAATTCGAATATTGACCCAACACAACTCAAATGGCAAGTTGCACACAAAAGGAGACTTTACGACAGGCCAGACTTCTAAGAAGGTTGACTAACCAGAGATATCTAAAGCTGGACAACTTTCTAATAGCAAAGTCACTACAAAGCCTTTCCAAAAATCAAACCCTAGGTCAAAACTTCGTTGAAAACCACTAAAACACTCAAAGCTCACAAAACTAGTTTAGGTGAAAATTCTTGACAGGGTACTAAAGGATCTGGGCGGAAAACACTAAGGAAAAACAAAATCTAAGAGCAATTTGAAGCAAAAATGGAATTTTCTCAAGTTTTACAGGAAGACGGAGGCAACCTGTTGTCACAGGTGCGGCCCCGCTCTGTGCAGACGGCAACAGCGCGTCCAAAGACGCACTGTGCAGTACTAAGAGGGTGCGTCCGTCTGGAAAAATAGAGAAAAACCAAGTCTAACTAAATCTAAAGCTAAGCCACCCAAATACTAATTCGCACAGTCAAAAACCAGAAAACAAAAATGATTTTCTCAAAGCCAAGTTCATATAAAGGAAAAGACTTTCTCATTAATGGCTCCCCAGTATGGTCGCCAATTTGTCACACGGAAACTGTCAAGGGTGCGGACACGACTGACCTTCCTAGAAGTCTAAGACATTCTAATGACAAACAAGACAAAAAGGAGTGATCTTTCTCTAAATACACCTTTTATAACATGAAAACTACAAGTGTTTAGGCTTACCTTATTCCAAAACGCTGTTGTTGAAGTCCGTTCTTGACGATCCGGATGAGCTCCTCCTTCAAGTCAATTCCTGCAACCACAAACAATCAAACAATTACCAAGCACTTGCATTTCATATAATAAAACATATATCCAACATGCAGACCAAGGAACACATGAAATAACTCATTAACATAAGCTATTGAGAAAAATAAACCAGTTTGTATTAATAACGAAACAAAGAAACTCTTACAACCTGGCCTTGGTGTTGTGCAAGTTCCTCCCAGGGTCCATCAAGGGTTTTCCTCTTCTTTGACAAAGCTCACCCTCTCCCAAGTAGAATCAAGTGAAGATAATCTCTCCTCACAAAGGCTCTAATGGAAGACCTAAATCCTGTAGCATTTACCCAAAGAAAATGTATAGCTCCAACCTCTTTTCCTCCTGGCTCAATGCCTTTATTTATAGTGCTGTAAAGAGGTTATTCTGGTCCACCATCAATGGGATCATCCCCCTCTTTGGGTGGGATAGCTCCCTTATTGATGGGATAAGACTCCCCTTAATAGAGATACATGAACCAACTGGAGGCGAATCCATTTCATCAAACCGACCTCTAGAATGTTCTAGAAGTAACCACAAGTAACTTTTTCAAGATAAAACTCGCGCATTTTGTCTTTTACAGAGGGACGCACCTGTCCCTTTACATACAGAGCGTCCATGGACGCAGTTTTTGTGAACAAGGTCCGCGTCCCCGCAGGTAAGACTAGAGAGAACCTGCGACCCCAGAGATAAACATGATTTTTACAAGACTTTCTCTCTATTTTGAGTTTGAGATGGATAACAGAGGCATAGACTTGCCTAAGAGGGTAGCATGACTGTTGATTTGAGCCATACTAACTGTAAGTAGTCAAGGTGACATTTTTTAGTGTAACAAGGCTTTAATGGCTGAAGTACTACATTCACGATGGTTATTTACCGGGGAATAGTTCATTTTTTAACAAGCTTAAATGCAGGTGGAAACATTTGCTCATGCCTTATGTTTATTTTTTAACGAGCTTGAACTATGTGCTAAAACTGCTCGAATAATCCAGTCTTGTGATAAGAATGTCTCATATAAAAACGACAGCTTTTAGAGATTTTCCCCACATCCTTTCTTTATGCAAGTTAGGAAATGACCAATCCTACGAGTTTAAAGTGTTAGAGGTCCTAAAAATTTAAAAAAATAAATAATCGCTCTTTGCTTGCATTCCAAAAGGTTTGCATGCCCCCAGGTATAAAACAGAGTTTCAAGGTTACCCCTTCTTTATTCCGTTAAAACATTTGTTTTACCGAGAGAGGCCTACCTCTTACAGGTTACCCAAAGATTGTTCTATTCATAGCGCAAACGAAACACTTCTTTGGCGATGTCTACCGAGATACACAAAGGTGAGCGGCGATGATCGCCAGCTCACATAACTTTGACAAGATAATCTTGTTCCAATCCAACTCCTCCTTCCAATCACGGATGGGAGTACGGAGGTCATATTCTCTCGCAGAAACCTACCCTATACCTGAAGCTTTCCTGCCGAAGCAGGCCAGGGTGCATGCCCCCTGGGTTTCAGTTATGTCCCTCTGAATCATTCGCGCTCATCGGGAGGATGGACTGGAGATTGAGACATTTCTTGCGTGAAAAGACCATTCAGGGATGTTATATGACTATTTTCTCTGTATGATCCGGGAAATGAAAGCTGGTCCATGAGCTTGACCACTCTTCCTTTGTGCGGAAAACACATTACTCTAAAGAGTGAGGAGACAATTCCTCCCATGCAATAAATATAGTCTCGTCCAAGGAGTAGATTGTAATCCAGGGGTCCTTGAACTACCATTACATTCATGTGAATTGTTTTCCCTCTCAATGTTATGGGCACATCGGGAAGGATCCCTAATGGTCAACTGGTTCCTTTATCAAAGCCTGTCAGATTTCTCATTTCAGGAAAAAGCGGTGGCGAACCAAGCGCTTTCCAAGTAGTTGAGGAAAGGATACTCACAGAAGCCCCCTCATCTATGATGGTACCAGCCATAACCATTCTACATATTTGAACAATAATTTGAAATGGTACACTAGCTGGTAAACGGGGTCTGCCTAGTTGATTCCAGTTGAAGGAGACAACTAGGTTGCTTGGAGGTGGGACCAAATAGACGGCCAGGTACAACTCTGACGAACTTCCTTCCTGCGGTAAAGGAACGGGTAAATTGCCC
Source organism: Pinus tabuliformis (assembly GCA_031772625.1). NCBI lineage: Eukaryota > Viridiplantae > Streptophyta > Pinopsida > Pinales > Pinaceae > Pinus > Pinus tabuliformis. Next base: position 541,130,188 of record CM062810.1, on the reverse strand, counting down.
CCATGTTCGTTGGAGTCTGTGATTATGAAAAGAATTTGGACGGTGTCATCCTTGTTCTCTTCAGTGATTGTATCATCTGAAGATGGAACCTCTGAAGGCAAGACCGGGTCAATTGCCGCCTCGACCTTTTGAATTTCGTCTGGTATGGATTCAGATGGTTCATCTTCAATGACGGATGCTTCGGCCGACCACCTGAGCGGGTCAGCCGGATTTTCAACTAGTGACGGACTCGGCAAGTGTTTTTTATATCCAGGAGGAAGTCGTAACGGTGAAACCGGATGATCATCCAAAACTCTTTTAGCTTCGTCTAAGAAGGGACAACAGTGGACGACATGATTGCCTTCTCACAGTTTACAAGGAATTCTATATTTTCCTTTTTGTCCTGGGGCTTCACTTTCACTAGTTGACGGTGTGTTTTCAACATGATCATCAGAGGTTGACGACATCAGGTTGTACAAACGAGGAGACCAGTCCCTTAAGATCCGAGGGATGCAAGGACAATCTCTGTGAAAGTGGTCTCCTTTGCAAATGACACATGGTGATTTAGGCCTGGTCGGTGCAGTGTGTGGATTTTCGTTAGACGACACTTGTTTGCCCCCATTCACTTTTGGCTCCTTCTTCTTCTTCTCTTTCTTCTTCTTTTCCTTCTTCTCCTTAGGAACTTGACTTTTGGCTTTACCAGCCCCATCAAGCGAAGAGGAAGGAGGAGAGGAAGAATTAGAGGAAGTGGAAGGCTGGTGGGTAACTTTGGACTCGTCTAATTGCTGATTCGATTGTTCAGGAATAGTGGTGTTATGAACGACAGAGGTTGAGAAGAGCCATACAGGCAAACCAATTGTTCATCGTGGAAGCGACAATGTGGCCATATGGGGTGCACCAACATCTCCCCAAGTGATAGAGGGAATTAATCCCCTAGGGATTTTTGGGTGAAACCCTAGCAGACTGAAAGTTGTCTATTCAAAGAAACATGCATTCATACAGCCATTATGCTATTATAAGCAAATTCTATGATAAGGGTACGTACCGTTGGTCCTACGTTTGAGAAGACCTTTAGGGTGCAAACCCTTCTTGGAGTTCCCTTCTTCTCTTTTGTCCTGCAAAACAACCAATTCAAAGAACACAGCAGTACATGGACAAAAACTTATAAAGAAACCATCTTCATGTATAAAGAAAGGTAGTTAGTTATGAAATTCAAATAATCATTTACATATGAATTCTAAACATGACTATCATTAACACAAAGAAGATTCATTTCGGGAACCAAGACATGTGTTTCTTTTATTATAGACAAATAAAGTACATAAAAAGGAATATGTTCACCTGAGTCGCCTTCAGCAGGCTCCAAGCAAAGCTTCCTTCCGGATCCGTTCCAGCTTCAAGCCTCTAACAAAACTCCTTCCATGACTCTCTCCATGATGTCATAAATGGTGGATGAACATCAACACATAAGGAAACAAAGGTTTCCTATACAAAATGGGGGGAGTACAGAAGGCACAAGGGACTTCAGACCTGGTCAAGGGAAAAATCTCAGCATAATAACCTTTCTCTCTCTTTTTCTCCTCCTTAGGCCTTCCCTTTGAGGTCTTTTTATACCATCTCCAAAGTAGTTTTTTAGTTAGGAGTTGGTTGGGAACAGTTGGGCCACGGGCACTAATAGGTGATCAGTAGGTAAAACCCGCGATCTTCGCTTGAAAATAAGGAATTTTATATTTTTTTAAGTGTTTTAATACATACACGCGGGTTGGGTATACACGAACCCGCGTATACACGCGTTTAACTCAGGGAAATGTCGCGTATAAGGGATAAAACATTGTTTTTTAAATTGTTGGACCAGGTCTGGAAGGAGGGGTTACCCTAGGCCATGAATACAGCATCACAAACCATAAGAGTGAGATTTGGAGCTATAACAGATGCCCCCTAATATATGAGGTCAGAAGGGGTACATGATGGCCGAAATACATTATGCGAGTTCATGGAAAGGAAGTCTTGTCAAAAACTGAGGAGGACTTCACCAGAATTCAGCCTGCCAAGCCACCAAAGGAGATCAGAAAGAAACACTGTCTGAGGCGGGCATACTCATGCTCAGAAAAAGTAAAGCATGTCCGCATATCAAGTACAAGCGGATCCACTAAGTATATAAGTATAAATGACTGAAAGATACATAATGGATCATCTGATCATAATGAACAAGTACATGTCTGAATATCACATATAAGACTGTCAATGATGCTAAAAGATGCAACGGATCACTGATATCAAAGACTGATCCCAAAAGGTACCAACTGAACATGATGGAATAGGATGGTACTACACTGCAAACTCAGGTGCTAGCATATAGAATGTCGCCATAACTGACTGCAACATATAAAGTGGAGTGGTATCAACTAGTAGCAACAGGAGCAACTGTCAAGTGAACCAATAAATGCTGATACAACCTGAGGTCTTCACCGACTGCCGTGGTACATTTCTACACCATGGGAATAAATGATCTGCAGTTGACCATGTGAGAAATCGTTTGATTACCGGTCATTGATGTATACCGTTAACAAACGCGAGACTACTCACCAATAATGATAATGAGCGTCAAGGTACCCAGTACAATCTAGAAAGTGTGAATAGATGAGATGGAGTCGAACACCTGTAAGAATCTATCGATCAGGAGACAATGATGGTTTCCCACTGTCGATAACGAAGGATCTGCCACTAATGACTGCAAACCCCAAGGTACGGCCAAATGGACTCTAGATCTTTGCCCCAGAGAAATGAGTCGGAGTCGATAGGGAAAGATCCACTAGAAGGAAGGAATTAAGGCATCCTCCATCAATCTAGCGTGAGTGTAACCCGTAGGCCAATAATGTGGAAGGAATCGGATGAAAAAGATGTAGTAACCCAACCGAAGTACGTTTTTGGCGTACACAAGATGTGGCTAGCGCACGGCAGAAACCCTCTGAACCAACCAATAATGAAAGCTGACACAGAGGCGAGGTATCCACCAATAGGGTCAAATGGAAACCAAGGTACTGCACGAATCCCAATGTGTGATAATGTAAGCTGATGTTGAACACAAGGGAAACCACTCAGTCAAAGACCCATGATACTGATCGATGCTGAGCACAAGGTGACCTATCAATAATGAAAATAGGGCCAGGGTGCAGCTCTAGGCCTGTCCTCAGAGCAAGGTGTCGTCGTCAATAAGGACAAGACCCGCCAGCAAGAAGTCAATGGGGACCTTCTCAAACCGGCATGAGTAAAGGACCAATATAACTGATGTGATGATAGACATGACACTGACAACCAGGGATGGCCGACTGAAAAATGAGTCAAGAGACACTGCAGAGAGGTCGACTCAGGCTAACTTCCCTTGAACAAAAGCATGACTCAATGTGACTATGTGGCAGCATATAATGACTCTATATAAGTTCGCCATGCAGGAGGCACGAACGAACGCTCCATATGATTGGAAGAGATAACCAATCGGGGGAGAACTAACTCAATAACAAGGTTATGGCGTACCTAAGTCAAACTAAATCCCACCCATGCGGAGGAGACTTTGCTTTGAGTGCTTTGTTCAAGGGCGACACGACTGACTCTAGCTGCCAACAATAAATGGAAATAATGTCCCGTTCTCGCTCTTTTTGGAATATTTAATTTTTTTTGTCTTTTTCTGTTAAGCCAGAAAAAGAATAAAAGAATGCTATGGTATAGTGGAAAGAGCGAGTGTCAGTGAAACAGATGATCTAGTTCCCAGGACAGGAACGTTCCTATGCTCAATGCAGGGAGGTGAAAACTGGTCAGCGACACTCAAAGGTATGCTCCTTCCACGGATCAAGGTGTGCCAAGCTACAGAAGTCAAAGGTATGCAAGGTTGATTGTGCAGACGTCATGGTCGAAAGTTGGCTTAAACACGAGTCCAAGTGAAGCCGGCTCCAGGCCAAAAGGTGCAAATGGTCAACATGCAATGCAGTAGTACAACTCAGCACAAAGGAGCCTCTAGGGTATAAGGCCAGAGCAAAGCGGAGAAGCTAAGAGGTATGAGTCTTCAACGCATAAGTCATGGCAGGACTACAGAGGACTCCCGAGCCTACTCAAATCGGAGTAGCATGGGCAACAAATGTCAGTGAGGTGCTAACTAGGATTCCCATGTAAAGGATGGCTCTACCATCGTGTCATGATTCAAAGAATCGACGAGTGAAGATGGCTTTTGAACCATAACACGATGGGATCGACCCTATGGCAGATGTATCGGTCAAATGGAGGCTAGTATGCATAATGCAACGGAAAAATGGTGTCCCTAACCTATATGCCAGTGAGAACACGATACCTGCCATGACGGCTCAGCAGTCATGGAACCGTCTCGAACTATCGAAAAACGTCCAAAATGTCTTGAAAAAATAAACCAATCTCGACATTCCAAGCTCCCAAGTTAAAAGTCACATGAGGCCAAACAAAATAAAATTTTGAAAAAATTTTGCATTTTCAAAACTTATAAAAAGCATTTTGGACTCACTATTTTTACCATTTGAGTTTGAGAGCAAAAGATTTGGAGGAAAAGGAGCAAACTTCCCACAGCAAAATTCAACCGTTCAAATTCGTCGAATACCTCCAGGTAACCCTTATACTTAGCTTGCAATTGATTGTGACAGTTTTTAAGATTTATGATTGAGGTTTCACAATTAAACTTTTGTCAAAAATTCACTCTCGGTGTATACACGGGTTGGTAATATTGAACCCGCGTATACGCGAGCCCTACACGTGACTGTGTGCAAAGGGACCCGCATATACGCCGCGAATCATTTTAAACAAAAACTAACGGTTAAAACTCGATTTTTTCTCAGGATGCCTATCACTTGGTGTGAAAGAGAACATGCAGCGGTAGACAATGAAGTTATGAACAGTCCAGAAGCATTAGATGCACTCCGGGGATGTGGTTTGCTTAAATTTTTCAAATTGCCAAATATGAAAGCGAACACACGATTGCTTGAGATGCTCATTGATTATTGGAATGTCGATGAGGAAGCTTTTATGATTGATCAGATGCCACTCAGGGTATAAGTGGAGGACATCTATTTTATCACGGGCCTTTCGTGAAGGGGAGAGGTAGTACAGTCCTGGGGCAGATCACGGAGTGCCCTCTCGATAGAGGACTATGTACAGATATACTGCCCTGGACATCCCAAGAAGGTTGGGAGCCAGATTTCCATCACACATGTGGCAAGTTTGTCACTTAGGATAATCCTGTTTACCATGGCTCGGGTGAATGAATCATCCTCTCTACATCAGGCGTCACGGCAAAACATGAGCGTGGAAATTGACTGCCTTACTACTGTTTTTGACTGGTGTACTCCTCTTCTGGCCAACATGAAGAGCCAGCTCACTTCTATCAGGAGGGGTCAGACTAAAAAATTTGGCTATGGAAGCATCTTGTGCACTTTCTTTTTCGAGAAGGTTCCCGCACTCTGCCCCAGGGTAGCAGTTTCCATCAGCACCCCACGCGATCCATGCATGGGCCGGTGGGCTGATCTGATGAAACGTCTGGGGGGTGGGGAGGTCCCGAGGACTGCATTTGACGATGACTTCTTCACCTGGTGGGATCAACAGATCATCGCCGTGGACGACTACCCCTATGCTGGATTGGATTTCCGAGGAGATCCTGATTTAGTGTTACCACCCAATGCAGCATGGGGTGAGATCGGTAAAAGATTTTTTGATTTTATGATTTTTTGGATTTTGAAAATATAATGATGAATTTTGAAAAATATTTTTTGATGAGATTCAAATGACTGATATGATGATCATGTTCGAGACATTGGGCCTGTACGACTAGATGGATTCCCGCGGCATGGACGGCGTGGCCGAGGAGCAGAAGAGGCGGCTGCAGATACGGAACGGACCCTAAACAACGTCCAGCGACACTTGGCAAGACTGAGCTGCCGAGTATCGATGGCCGCCATAGAGGACCTTCCTCCGGATATGCAGCGTCATGTGGTTGGCATGCCACGTGACTGGGTTCGCATCTTTCGGCGCGTGGCCAATGCTATAGTGACATACTTAGACGCTCATCCTGAGCCGAGGCATTAGATATGCCTGACTTGATTATGGGCATTTGAGTCCCAATTTTGTATATTTTTTGGACACACATATGTACACTCAAGACGCTTTATGATATATATATATATATATATATATATATATATATATACAGTTTGACTTTTTGATGCGTGATTTTATTGTGATGAATGATTAATATGCCAGTCTAATGCTTGATTAGCGATAGAATCAGCTAACCAATTATGAGATCTTGGAATATGCAAATAATTAATATAAGTAAATGATCTTTGCAACAACCTCACCCTTAAATATTGGCGATATAAAGATGGATCCCGTACCCGATAAATGTTATTTAATTGAGACACTATCAATTAAGAATCAAGATAAACTACCAACAAGTCGATCCCATAAGAGATTGCCTTGGATAATAAATTAATAACAACAGTATACTCGGCCATATTATTTGATGCAGGACCGATGCACACGCCTCTTGATGCCATCAATTGACCAGTTGGATAATAAAGTACCCAAGCTGCGGAAGCAAGATTCCGAGTGTGCCGACTAGCACCATCGACGAACCCAAAATAAACCAAATCATCCATCAACACCTGCCAAAGCAGACCAAAAAGTGCTGATATCAGAAAACTTTCGATGATATATGTACAAATACACATAAAATACAAAGAAGCCATTGCCTGGTAAAACTAAGCAAAGTACTTCTTTAGGTAGAGCCCATTTCGGGGCTCCGCCAGCTTGTTTCCCTTGAAATCAATTAACTCATACGATCCTTTTTCTAAAACTGATTTAATGATAAAAGGACCGTACCACATAGGCTTAAATTTGCCTGCCCCCAAGGCGTCCTTATCTTGGTCATAGACCAGGACAAGGTCACCTTCAGAAAAGACTCGAGGGCGGACAGACTTATCATACTGCGTTTTAACCCTTTTCTTATGGGCCTCATTCATCGTGGCGGCATCTCGACGCTGCTCATCGAGGTGTTCCAAGTGAACTAGGCACTCCTCGAGACTCGAAGTCTCAGGAAGAAGCTCAATGGCCAACTTCAGAGATGGAATTTCACATTCAACCGGAAAGATAGATTCCATCCCATAAACCAACTAAAAAGGAGTAAAACCAGTAGCCGTTTTGACGGAGGTTCGGTATGCCCAAAGAGCCGAATACAACATAATGTGCCAATTGGATCGATTTTTATTGATTGTCCGTTGGAGTATCATCTTAAGAGTTTTATTGACCGCCTCGACCTGTCCATTGGCCTGAGGATAATAAGGGGACGAATGCTTCTGACGGAAACCTAATTTAAGAGCCAATTGGACAGTAGTTGATTTTGGAAATGACTGCCATGGTTAGTGACAATCTCTCTTGGGATACCAAATCTTGAGATAACCTGATTGAAAAGAAACAAAGCTGTCGTGTCACTATCATTCTTATAAGTAGGCATGGCCTCAGCCCACTTCGTAAAGTAGTCTACAGCCATGATAATGTACTTGTGATTCGTTGATGAAGGCGGATTACAAGTTGTAAAATCAATACCCCACTTAGTAAAGGGACCGACAGTGACAACGGGAAAAAGGGGAGCTGGATGCGCGCACATCTTGCGAGTAAAAATTTGACATGGGTGACAGCGTTTTACTGCTTCCACACAGTCCTTAAAGAGTGAAGGCCAAAAATAGCCGACACGTAAGATGCGCTGGGCTGTAGCAAGCCCTGATATATGACCGCCACAAGCTCCACTGTGGCAATCATTGAGCACAGACTCTGCTTCCTCTAAGGTTAAACAATGCCAAAGGATTTAAGCAACCCCTCGACGGTATAATGTGTCACCAATGATAACATAGTTTTTAGCCAGGTGACGTAATTTTCGACGTTCATCCTTGGAGAAAGTAGAGAGGAAATTCAAAGTCTGGAGATAGACAATGATATCTCCATACCAAGGGTCGAGTGAAGAGATGAGGAATATATGTTTGTCGGGAAAACTTTCCTCATAAACAGTATCCTCTCCACAAGGAAGCTCAGAAATTAGCTCCGCGAAAACCATAGATTTCTTGGACTTGGCAGACAAGAACTCGAGATCGAATTCTTGTAAAATGACTATCTATCTATTATATTTGCCCCCAATCACTCGCCTACTGAGGACAAATTGAAATGGATTGACCGCCGCTAAGACAAAAGTTTTGCGAAGCAAGATATAATGACGGAGCCTCTGGACAGCATGGACAGCTGCCAAGGCCAACTTCTCAACCGGAGAATAGCGGAGTTCAGGACCTATTAAGCCTCGGCTCAAATAATAAATCACGTGCTCGGCAAGAGCATCGTCTTCCTGAACTAGAACCATACCAATGGTTGATTCTGCTACAGCGAGATATAAAAGGAAGTCTCTACCATAATCCGGTGGACTCAAAAGCGGGGCAGAGACTAATGCTTTTTTCAAAGCATTGAACGACCGCTGCGCAAAGTTGTCCCACACAAATGGAACTCCTTTTCGTAGCAAACGCATGAACCCTTTAGTGATCTCGGCATAGTTTGCTATAAACCGTCTTAAGAAATTAGCCTTCCCTTGAAGACTTTGAAGTTGACGAATTGAGGACGGGGGAGGCAACTGAACTATTGCCTCAACCTTGAAGGGATCAACCAAATCCCTTCATTGGACACTATGAACCCTAACAACCGACCGGATGTGACAGCGAAAACGCACTTGTTGGGATTCAACCGGATTTTATAAAAACGACAACGTTCAAAAACCAATCGAAGATGACCAGGATGATCAGTTCTCTTTCGAGAACGAGCAGCGAGATCACCCAAGTATGCATCGATGACGTGCTTGATGTCGTGGAAATCATATTACATGGCCCGCTGAAAAGTAGCTCCAGCATTTTTAAGACCAAAAGGCATCTTTCTATATGCAAAGGTACCCCAGGGACATATAAAAGCTGTCTTATGTTGATCTTCAGGATGGATAGAGATTTGATTATAACCCAAAAAACCATCCATGAAGGAAAAAATTTCATTACCCGCACACTCGTCGATAATCTGATCAATGAATGGCGTGGGGTAATTGTCTTTCGGACAAGCCTTGTTTAGGTCCCTAAAATCGATGCATACTCGGATTGTTCCTTGCTTTTTGTCTATAGGGACTGGATTAGAAACCCAATCAGTAAGAGGAACAGGGTATATAAAACCCGCCCTTAGCAGCTTCTCAACCTCAGCTTTGATAGCTGTTGCTTTCCTAGGGTTGACCGGTCGAAGCCTTTGACGAACTGGTTTTGCGTTTTCATATGTCTTGATCTCATGTTGAACTATAGAAGGATCAATGCCAGGCATTTCCTCATAAGACCAAGCAAATACATCACGATATTCTTTGAATAGGTCGGTGTAAATTTGGATTTCTTCAGGGGAACACTCAATTCCGATGAAGATATTTTCAATGACATTAGGGTCCCTAGAGATGTTTATAGGTATCGTTTTTGAAATTACCGACATATTACCTTCGGCACGAACGTGTACTGGAGCCAAAGGGTTCGACACCATACAAACATCACTAGTGAAGAGCTCGGAGAATCTAGATTCTACTTCCTGCAATGGAGGAAGAAAATATGAACAATGGTGTAAGTCTTCCCAAGGTCGATCTATACCCATCATTACTTCGAGGATTGCTTCTTCAAAAGGCAGAACCGAATCTAAGCAGTCGAAGGCAGAGGTAGAATCAAGGCTCCAAGCCGGGGCCACATGACCATCTAACTCCTCCTCGGAAAAAGGATTAGAGTGGTTGTCTGCAGAGTCTACGATAGACTGATATCTAAGCTCAGCTGCAGATATAGGGAATGTCATTCCATTTACTTGTCCTTCAACTAATGTGGTCGTAGGTGAAGGCAAGGTCCAAGGGTCCGAAAAATAACGAGTTCGAAAGAACTCTTCTCGAGGAGACTCCTTAGATGATGAAATAACATTAATTTTAGCGAAAGGAGAGGGAAGGTCAAATGTACCCATCAGTGAGGAATACATCCCTACTCCTAAATTCTCAGTCGGTGGGCGAGGGTTATCCACTAAAGGGATAGTAGAGTCAGAGCCTGCTTGAGGATCAACTGGACAATAGTCCAATTGATCAACCTTAACAATTTTCCCCTCATGAGGAAAGCAAATTACACGAAACAGAGTCGAAACAACGGCATCCATCTCATATACCCAGTTCCTTCCTAATAGGAGATTATAGTCTAGGTTAGCGTCTATGACCTCTACTTCAATATTGAAGACCTTTCCCCCAACACATATAGGAAAGGCCAGGATAATCCCATGCGGCTTGTGAGAATGACCGTCAAATGCAGTCAGAACGGTGGGTGAAGGAACAACCGAAGGTGATCTAATAGCCTTCCAGCATGACATCGACATAATGCATGTGGAAGCTCCTTCATCTACTATGGTGCGAAAAATATTGATTTTCCGGTATGTTGACTTTATTTGGAAAGCCATATGATGAGGGAGTCGCTTTTTGACATTTAACATGTCAAAAGTGAGCACTAAAGAATTAGCTGGATCGACTGCTCCAATTGCGGAGAGTAGAGCACTTCTCTGAGCCGGACACGACTGGAGAACCTCTAAAGAGAACATGGCGCACAGGCTCTGAGCGAGATCCTCCACAATGGAATAATTCTGGGCGGCCCTAGCATTAGGATTAATCGTCACGCGTTTAGCGGAACCTTTCGGTATCCGTGGTATAGTCTCAACAGGGGGTCGCTCAATATGAAGGTCAGTACTTCCGGGAACAGTCTTGTCTTTGGAAGTTTCGGCTTCACCATAATCACGTGTCCAAGTAGCCACATGAACGTTAGAACCCATCATGAAAACATTTGACGATTTTTCCCCTTCTTGGTTGCCCCCAGCGGAGGTTCTAGGGTTCGAACTTGCGCCAGCAAGAAGTTGCCGCCCTTGGGGAAACGGGTTGGTTAACACAGCTTGAGAGCTAGAAGTCCCTTGTTGTCCTAACAAGCACTGAGCGTATTCAATCTTAGGGCAGAGATGAGTTAGATGGTCTCCACTGCACAACTTACATGGAAACTTGACTTTCTTTCTCGACTCATTTCTACCACCACCAGCGTTGTTGCCGGATTTATTTGCATCAGGCTTCCCATCCTGGTTCTTTTTCTTACCTCGTCCTTTCTTTTTCCCATTGGAATTTTGATTTCCTTTGGGATTATCAGATTGGACGGCATTTATTGAAGAAGTTTGGGAAGATGGGGGATTAGACGATGTGACTTGGTTGTTAGAAGCAGTTTGCAAAGACAACTGCTGCAATTGATTCAACAAGTTCACGGTAGTTGTGTCTACTGACCTGATGATACCGTCCGTGTGCGGACCTGGCTTCGACTTAGCTACATCAACTTTAGATCCAGGAGCATCTGGCAAGTACTTTTGTAGGATCCCAGACTGAGAGTAGATCAATTCTAATTGCTGGGCCCTAAAAATGGCTTGCTCCTCAGAATAGACCCCAGACATGGAGACATCCTTGGAGGTCTCGGGTTGTAAAGACTTCAAAAACCACTCGAGACGGTACTCCGGAGGGATTTCGGCTTTAATGAGCCTCTTTCTCCGTCTCCATTCCTGAATATGGTCAGAAATGTGGGTTGCCTTATCCTGACGAAAGGTGGCCAGAAGTTCAGTTCCGGTGTCATAGCGGACAGGCAACTGGAAGTGATTTAAGAAAATATTGGCTAAGTCAGCGAACGATGTAAAGCTGCCCCCTGACAACTCTATATACCATTTGGCCGCATTGCCAGTCAAGGTGCGCTGAAAGAGTCTCAACCTAATCGAGTCATCGATAAGGGAGTTAGATGAGCACCACAAATGGAATGTGGTTACATGGTCGCCTGGGTCTTCACCACTCTTCCCTTCAAATTTTGGAATGTTTGAAGGGAGTTTGGTTGGGACCGGAGGCCAGGCCGGATTGTACTTGATTGGGTCATTTGTTAACTTAGTGAGATCTGGCAAGTTTAACGTTGCCAGAAACAGAAGCCTAGGAGGAACTTGGGGATTCCACCCAGACTGGGCAGAACTCCCAAAGCTCTGAAAAGATTGTCCTGGAATTTGGAAGGCACCAGGCTGCCCGAAGTAACCAGTAGAACCAGCTGAACCAAAAGACAAGCCTTATGGTCCAACAAAATTCGGAGTTTGACCAACTCCAGCCGAATAACCTCCATAACCAGTGAAGTTTCCTCCTAAAGGATTGTAGGGAGTTGATAACCCCTGATATGGATTCCAAGCCGAAGCAAGGGGAGGAATACTCTGAAACATACTAACCGTGGAGTATGGCCTATTCCCTTGTTGGCCGATAAACGGATTCCCAGTTCCTACACTACTAACCCTACGGTTATTCCAACCTTGGAAAGGATTGCTCCTTTGTCCTGAAGAAGAAAAAGGCATGGATCCTACCGTTGGGTTGGAATGTGGTATATGACCACTTCCAAAAGGAAAACCCTGGAATGAAGTCGATCCGCTCATCATGGACGTAGCGGCACTAAATGGAACCGATGGAATACCCTGTGATCGGGTGCCAAAAGGGAAGAATCCAGTACCAAAAGCATTGGTTTGGGCATTTCCACTCGTGGACGAAATGGAGGTAGACCCAACTAAAGATGTGCTAGCAAAAGATCCGAACAAGGAAGCGGAGGGGATGTAGATGGTTCCTCCCCCTTGCACCGATGTTGGGGTTTGCATAGTCATAGCGCTCATAGAATCCATGCTTCCAGTAGTGGTCATCGATGGTAAGCGCGTAGCGTAACCTGGACTTGACAGTCTATGCGTTGGAGTCCCAACGTATTGTAATACGTCTGGATGACTAGATGGTAGTGGAGAATTTGGAGCCACTAACGACTCTGAAAGTTCTTCTACCTCTATGTTATTCTCCACTTGAAAGCGAACTCGAGAAAGGACAGGAGTGTCCCTCTCTTGCTCAGAAGTGCCAGGCCTTGCTTGGTCGCTAATGCCCCCGAGAGGAGGATCAATCCCCGATGCGTCAACCGGCGTGGGACGGAACCCACCGGTAGTATTGCTTCTACACCTTCTAGAAGAAGGCTCTTAACTTAGTGGCGAGAGACCGCGAAGTCTTCGAGACCGTCTAGGAGATCGGTCAGCCACTTTGAATTTTTTGTTATGATCTAACTAAAGACTCAAAAAATTGAAAGCTAGGCCGACTAGGAGCACATAGCACACACTATAAAGTCCCTAAAGATACAGCCAGTCAAACAACTTCCAAGTATTTCCGCTCCGGGTGATTAAGACCGGACACCAAAATACGAGAAAGTGAAATAAGGGGCCTTCCGAGGATAGTCTGGGATGATGAGGGCCCAGTCCTATCAACGAAGGTATCAGAGGAAGTTACACTGACATCCTAACAACAGCCTGCACCGGTGCAAGCCCCCAAGCTTCGCAAGGGTGCCCTCTAGTAGTACTGTCGAGAGTGATGTAACGTCAACCTCAGGTGCCATGGGATTCCCCTCCGCAACCACCTGTGTAGTTCCCTAGGAGAAGCAACTATGGATACCAACTCGTCGCAGAAGCCAGGCGGAATAGTCGTGAGGTAAGTTCGGACAAGTAGGAGAGGGGGTATCTCTCTTCCCTGTCTTCACAGACCCTCGTGCTTAACTCCCAGATCCGGAGCTTTCCTGGTCTTCCTAACACTATTGGATTTTCTCTCGTTATTCAGACTCCTACGTTTGACGTTTATATGGCCTTGGAGAGTTAACTCTCCACTCACCTAATCCAAGGCCCTAAAATCCTAATCTTGTTGGTGTAACTGACTAAAACAAAAAGTTCTAGTGAATTTTAGTTAGCGCTTGATTTTATTAGGCTGTTCTTTAAGTCACGAGGTAACGGAAGTGAAACTAGTGGTGTTTTTTGACGCAAAAGAAATTAATAAAAACTTAACTACATGCACATGCACTTTTCGTTTTTCGATGAAGAGAAATTTCTATAGGGTTTAGAGGTACTTCTAATAAAACAAATTTTTCTTTTCCTTTCGTTAATGCACACTTCACACTCAAAAAAGCTAACAAAGCTATATATGCCTAAAAAGGGGATGCAGGATTCAAAACTACTCAAAAAACAAAAATGAAAGTTGCTTGCTTATCAAACATTATCTTGCCACTTAAGATGCCTAGATGGAATATGAGATGTTTCCATTCATTTCGTCTAAACACTAAAAACAAGTTCTAAGACAAACATAAAGCACTTTCACTTCACTAAAAGGAAATCAAATGAAAAGTAAGTTCAAGAAAGCAAAACTAAGATTCTCAAAAGATTTTCTTCAAATCAACAAACAAAAAGTCTTTTCAACAAAATGCTCTCAACAACACTGAAACTTGTGATTGAAGAATAGGCAATTAAACACTTTTGCGAATCGACACCACTTAATGGATGAAAACCCAACAAAAATAAATGTGTTTGAAATCGCTCTTAACAATCAAAAGCAGCAATGAAAGCCTTGGCAATGAAAACCAAAAAGATCAAAAAGACAAATTCCAAGAAAGTGTCAAACAACAACTTTCATGAAACAAAGAAGCAGGTGGTCACAAAAAGCGATTTTGCCAAGCAAACAAAAAGTCACCAAAAGCAAGATTAACACAAAGATTGAATACAATCTTCCTACCCTGATGAAAACAGAGCAGCCAAGATTCCTAGCAAGAAATCTTGTGTGCTTTAGCCAAGAATGATGACGCTTGCAATCAACAAAAACAAGACCAACACTCCTTATACTCAGAGAGAATTCAGAACGAGATGCTCGCTGTAAAATAAACAACTGATACTGGAAAATGACTGTTTCAGACTGACTCAAACCACCAGACAAACCTTCAGAGGCCAAAAAGATTTACAAATCTTGAAAATTGGAATATATACACGACTGTACTGTAGTACAGATTGCGTGTATACGTGACTGTGTTTGAGGAAACCTGTGTATACGCAGGTTCACTCAAAGAAACAAGCGTATATACGCTTCTGTATCTAAGAAAAATAGCGTATATGAAAAGCTTCAAGAAAAATAAAAAAGACAAACTGAAGAAACTGGCAAAGCTTAAAGTTCAAGAACAAACCAGACAGTAACAGCAAGCAGACAAGGTAGCTGAGCCTTGATTGGCTTGAAAAACACCCAAACTAGGAACAGCAAGAGTGTTGTCCCCAGTGGAGTCGCCAATTCTGGTACAGGGAATTACTCCCCTAGGGCTTTTTGGGTGAAACCCTAGCACACTGAAAGTTGTGTATTCAAAGAAACATGCATTCATACAGCCATTATGCTATTATAAGCAAATTCTATGATAAGGGTACGTACCGTTGGTCCTACGTTTGAGAAGACCTTTAGGGTGCAAACCCTTCTTGGAGTTCCCTTCTTCTCTTTTGTCCTGCAAAACAACCAATTCAAAGAACACAGCAGTACATGGACAAAAACATATAAAGAAACCATCTTCATGTATAAAGAAAGGTAGTTAGTTATGAAATTCAAATAATCATTTACATATGAATTCTAAACATGACTATCATTAACACAAAGAAGATTCATTTCGGGAACCAAGACATGTGTTTCTTTTATTATAGACAAATAAAGTACATAAAAAGGAATATGTTCACCTGAGTCACCTTCAGCAAGCTCCAAGCAAAGCGTCCTTCCGGATCTGTTCCAGCCTCAAGCCTCTAACAAAACTCCTTCCATGACTCTCTCCATGATGTCATAAATGGTGGATGAACATCAACGCATAAGGAAACAAAGGTTTCCTATAAAAAATGGGGGGAGTGCAGAAGGCACAAGGGACTTCAGACCTGGTCAAGGGAAAAATCTCAGCATAATAACCTTTCTCTCTCTTTTTCTCCTCCTTAGGCCTTCCCTTTGAGGTCTTTTTATACCATCTCCAAAGTAGTTTTTTAGTTAGGAGTTGGTTGGGAACAGTTGGGCCACGAGCACTAATAGGTGATCAGCAGGTAAAACCCATGATCTCCACCCGAAAAGAAGGAATTTTATATTTTTTTCAGTGTTTTAATACATACACGCGGGTTGGGTATACACGAACCCGCGTATACACGCGTTTAACTCGGGGCAATGTCGCGTATAAGGGATAAAACACTGTTTTTTAAATTGTAGGACCAGGTCTGGAAGGAGGGGTTGCCCTAGGCCATGAATACAGCATCACAAACCATAAGAGTGAGATTTGGAGCTATAACACCAAGAGGAGAAGGGACTAGGATTTCCTCCAAGGGGAATTCCTTGGTTGATGGACTCCATTTTCTCAACCCAAGATCAACGTAGGAAAGGGGTAATGAATATTCCGTTTAAAATAAATTTTTGGACGCTTTGACACAACTTGTTTTTTCAGTATTTAAGAGTCGAGAAAAAACAAAATATGACTCTAGTCGCCTTCAATTTCTAATGAGCCTGAAGTGACAAGTGCTTAGATGGACCTTTTCCGTTAAGTAGTCTCAAAAGGAACGAAATGGACTGCTCTGGAGATCTAGGTAGAGGGAGTACCAAACCAATCGCAAAACTGCAGAATACTTTTTATGGTACGACAGTCAATCTTCCCGAATGTTGTGTTCAGTGCATTGCAATCGATAAGGTAGCAGACACGGCTTCCTATGGATAAAGGATTTAAGCCTATAGGGGTCTTCCAAAATATACTCGACGGTATGTGGGAGCACAAGTCCGTACTGGCACTTATCGTCTCAAAGTGGAGGAATCACCCAACCATCAGTGAGGACAACAGTTACCAGGCTTTACGACGCCAGAATACGTCTCTAGCCTAGACCTCTAAATGTTGTGCATTAAGTTCCAAAGCGTTGTTACATTCATTGAATTTATTTTAAGTTGATCTTGTTTATGAAGTTTGCCTTTCGGGTTCACCACGAGATGTAGATGTAATTCCTAAAATGCAATCTAAAGATGATAAACAAACTTTTTATCTCTTTTGTGCAATGAAAATCCTAGCTACTAGGGAAAAGAAAGACAGAATATTTTCACAAAGAGCAAAGAGCACACTGTAAATGCACTTTCCTAAATCAAGCCAAACAGACTATTTATATGCAAATGCACATGCATGTATTTGTTTTTGACCTTCTTATTATTGATGCTAAAAAGAAAGTTGATGTACAAATCTGAATTTCTTTTCAAGCGACAAATATAAACAAGCTCTTTTTAGAAATCAAAAATAGAGATGATTACGACACCTTACAATTTTGAAATGAACACTCGTTCCTAACACTAGAAAATTACAAATTCAAACCAAAGGCAATAGTAACAGGATAATCGACCATCAATAGTAATCAAACTTTCTCCTATGATCGAAATCAACACTTGCGACAGATTCAAATCAAAGGACAACAGTACGACTATGCTACTTTTGCAAAGGAAAACTGTAAACGACTCAACAAACACACAAAAACATCTACAGTTCTTTTGTACAAAGGAGGCAGAATAACAGCAAGGAAAAGAGGTTTCAAACAAACATATACTGATCACAGGCAGCAAAATTCAGGGACAGAACTGGAAAGAATGAAGCACAGGAACCACAGCTGCACAAAGCTAGTCTGATCAGTGCACCTATAACACAGAGAATTTGAAATGCAGTGCAGGTTGTCCCTTCGGGAAGTGCGCTGAAATTCAGAATCTCTGAACAGTACCTGCGTTGGGCCAGAAACGAGACTCTGTTTGGGTTCCGGGTCACAGTTTGCAGTTCAGTCCTTGGTTTTTGGCCAAGTAAAAAGCAATCAGTAATGCAACAATCAGGGGTAGATCTAAGGAGGATCTAAGAGGTATCACAAGGGCAATCAGATAGTTTGTGAATCAGCTGTTTAAATCATAAACAGATCCAGCGAATGGATTGAAGTAGCAGTTATCTACTTTGCATTTGTTATGGAAAATGCAGTTCGAATGCTACTTATAAGTTTATGAAACAAACAACAAAGAATGATAAACAAACAAACTAATTATCTCCCCAGCGGAGTCGCCATTTTGTTACAGAGAAAAGTGTCTATTTAGAACTGCTCTATCGCACTAAGGTGTGACAGCTACCTTAGAAACAAACAGAGAAAAGCTACTTTTGTATCTCCTTTATGAATTATAGATAGAGAGGAATAGAAAGAACCAACATGTGTCTTGCGCTAATCCTTTGATTCGATCCCTCTCTTCTTTGATAGTCTCCAGCTACCTGCTCACTAGCACGCCCAGCTTCAGTACCTGAAAGATCACAGAAGCATAGCACTATTGATCCAGATTTAAACAGGAATGCAACAAATTACAGAGATAACCATATACACAAAGATGCAGTGGAAATAATACTTCATTTCATTAATGGAAAATACTGAAATATGCTTACAACCAGAAATGGAAATAAACCAGCTAGGGCGATGGTAGCTTATCTCTGAGAAGAGATGTGGTAGCTACATGCCTCTGAACTGTGTTACAATGAGGCTCGAAGGCCTATTTATTGTTGAGAAACAATGGAGAACCCTTAACATTCCAAAATCTAACCCTAGGAGATGAAACACCAAACTATGGGCCCAGTTTGGGTAAATTGGTACATCAACTTCCCGGGGTTGTAACTTTGGCATATGATGTCCGTTTGACGCGTACAATAGCTCGTTAGAAAGATCTATCTGAGCACTACCACTTTAGGAAGGGAAACATAAGTCCATGGACCCATGTTGCCCCTAGATTTCCCGAAAAAAACGTCGTTTAGGGCCTCAAAACGGCTCCAGAAGTTCAGGACCCGAAAAACTGCTAAAAATAGTAAGTTGTGCTACAATTAAGGAAACTGAAAATGCTGAGAGAAACAATGGTGGGGGTCCAGGTGGACTTGGCAGGTGGCCACCAATATCCACCTGGATCATTCCTCCCCCCTTAGGAAGCAATGGTCCCCATTGCGTTGAGTTCCTCCATGAGATGAGGAAACTTTTGCTGAACTTGTTCCCTGGTGAGCCACTTGCCCTGCTGAAGGAGTTGGCCTGCTTTGACAACTCGATACAGTTGAATATTATGTTGGCGAGTTTTCTTGATCTGTGTGTCCATGATCCGATCAGTTGCAGTTTGTTCCATGCAATCTGGATTTAATTCTGTGGGTTTGAGCTGTTCTGCAATGTCGGATGTGTCTAGCAATGGTGGAAACTATGGCCGAAGGCGGTCCACATTGAACACTGGGTGCAGGCCAAGGATTGGGGGAATGCTGAGGTCAAATGCATTGTCTCCCATAGCCTTAGTAATGGTGTAAGGACCATATCGGAGTGGTCTCAATTTCCGATAGGCTCTAGTAAGGCGTTCATTTTGCAAATGCAACCAGACTTTGTCTCCCACCTGAAACTTGTGTGGCACCCGATGTTGATCATGTCGCTGCTTGTAGTTGGCATTTTATTTCTAAAGAATGTCATGGACCTACTGGCGAATATGTTGGATGCGCTCAATGAAGCTGGTGGCCTTATCTATTTCAGACTGGGCATGAGCTGAATTTATGTGAGTAGCTGCAAGTGGCATGGCCACATCAATGGGGCATAGTGGCTGGAATCCCAAACCCACCTGAAAAGGG
Organism: Pinus tabuliformis; assembly: GCA_031772625.1. NCBI lineage: Eukaryota > Viridiplantae > Streptophyta > Pinopsida > Pinales > Pinaceae > Pinus > Pinus tabuliformis. The sequence continues at coordinate 541,110,575 of CM062810.1, read as the reverse complement.
CTATGGAGAGTGGAGCTGTGAAGAGCTCGGTTGTAGCTGTGCTAAACATAGGGGAGGCTCTCATCCCATGTGCGTGGATGCTTTGAGTTATACATGCGCAGAATGTGCACAATCGTCCTATTGATAACCTCTGTCTGGCCATCAGTTTGAGGATGGAAGGATGTGGACTTCGTGAGTTTGGTGTCCAGCATTGACCAGAGACTCGACCAAAATGTGCTGAGAAACTGACTGTCTTGATCTGAGATGATAGACTGTGGGATCCCAAAGTGCACCCACACGCGTTCAAAGAAGAGTTTAGTAGTGGCTTCTACTGTGATATTCTTCTTGCAGGCCGCCATAATGGCCATCTTCGAGAACCTGTCGACGACCACAAAAACACAGTCATTTCCATGCTTAGTGGAAGGAAGGCCTGACATGTAATCCATGGAGACGGATTCCCAAGGTCGACTAGGGGTAGGCAACGGGGTATAGAGGTCGTGCTTCTTAATGGTCGGTTTGGCAATGGCACAGGCAGTACATGATCTGATGTACTTCCCAACATCCTGTCGAAGATTCGGCCAATAGAAATAATTTTGCAATATTGCCACTGTTTTCTCAACCCCGAAATGCCCAGCAGCCCGACTGTAGTGTGCTTCCGAAATCATCTTGGCACGCTCACTTGAAGAAACACAAAGGTGACCTAGGTGGCATAACAAGGCATCCTGGAGGTGAAAATCTAGAACATGCCAACCCTCCAAGAGTGTCTGGTATGTGTGGCTGAATTCTGGGTTGCTTTTGTAAAGAAGTGGCCAATCAGAAGTCTCATGCCCACAAGAGTTGAGCACGGTGGTTAATGCCATGATCAGTGGTCGACTAAGGCAATTTGCAACATTATTGGTGCTGCCCTTCTTATACTTGATATTCAAGTGGAACTGTTGCAGGTATGTAGACCACTTCTGATGGCGATCATTCTGCAATTTCCCTTGGGTCTGTATGAACTAGAGGGGTCGGTGGTCTGTGTGGATGACCGTTTCCTTCCCCAAAATGTAATGCTTCCATTGTCGACAGGCCTGTACAATGGAATACATCTCTTTATCATAAGTGGGGTACTTCCGGACTGCGTCTGAAAGTGTTTCACTGTGATATGCCACTGGATGTCCATGTTGAGTAATGATTGCCCCAATAGCATAGTCAGAGGCATCTGTCTCGACCTCAAATGGTTGTTTTAAATCTGGTAACGCGAGCACTGGTGTCGTGCAGAGTCGATCCTTCAACTCCATGAATGCCTTCTGTTGAGATTCAGACCAAAAGAATTTTGCTTTCGCCCCTCCCTTCGTGACTTGACTCAAGGGCCAAGTAATATGAGAAAACCCCAACACGAACCTGCGGTAGAAGTTGGCAAGACCTAGAAAGCTGCGGAGCTCTGTTAGAGTGGTTGAAGATGGCCAATCCCGAATGACTTGGATCTTGGCTGGATCGACATGCACCCCCTACTCATCAATGATGTATCCCAAATACTGAACCTGGGTCATGCCAAAAGTGCATTTCTCCAAATTATCACATAGCTTGTGTTGCCGCAGTGTTTGGAGAACCTGGCAGATGTGGTGGAGCTGCTCTTCCCAACTCCGGCTGAAGATCAGAATGTCATCCAAGTATACTACTACAAAAGAGTTGGTGAATGGCCGCAAGATGTCATCCATTAGCCTCATGAAGGTTGCAGGAGCATTCGTCACTCCGAAAGGCATAACCAACCATTTGAAAAAGCCCTCCTTGGATTTGAAGGCAGTCTTCCACACATCAGAGGGTTCGAATGGTACCTGGTGATATCCTGACTTCAGATCGATCTTGCTGAAATATTTCGCCCCCTTTAGTTGGTCCAGGAGGTCATCAATCCGCGGGATCGGGTACCTATTAGGGACAGTGATCTTGTTCAGTGCCCGATAGTCAATATAGAGTCTCCACGTCCATCCTTCTTCTGTACCAACACGATCAGGCTCCCACAAGGTGATGAACTCGGACGGATGTGACCTTTCTGTAGGAGCTCCTGAATCTGCCTCTTGATTTCATTGTTCTCCAGAATGGAGCGCCGATAAATTGGTCCATTTGGTAGCGACGCACCTGTGATCAGATCGATGGAGTGCTTGACCTGATAGTGCAGAGGAACCTCCGCAGGGGAGGTGAAGATGTCCTCGTACTCCTCCACAACCTTGTTCATCTGTAGTTGTCGTGCAGAGGGACCCCGTCTAGAGGCCGCGGCCACCGTCTTCTTCTTTCCTTGAGGGCGTATCATCAGGAAAACAAATTTCTTGGTTTTGGAAATGATCTTACTGCATTGTTTTGCAGTAATCAAAGAGATGGAGGTAGGTGGTGCTACCTCTGGTATCCTGTACAACTTATTTCCCAATGTAATAATAATAGCATGGGGCCTTGATTCATACACAGCATGTCACTTCCACAAGTATGGTTGTCCTAATAATACATCACAAACTTCAAGGGGAGTAATGTCACACAATACCTCATCCGTGAAGGGCTTGATGTTGTACAGAAGGTGACACTGCTAGCTCACGCGAAGATCTCGTCCTTGGTGAAGCCACCAAATGGTGTATGGTTGTGGATGTGCTGTGGTCGGCAAGCCCAACCGCTTCACGACCTCTGCCGAAATGAGGTTCTTCTGACTCCCGCTATCAAAAATGAAATATATCGGGGAGCCCTTTACCCACATCTGGGAGAGGAAGAGACGCTCCTCCTCCTCTGGATCTTCGGGTTCATTTTTCTGGATCTTGGCGGTAGCAACAGTGGCGTTGGGATCCGCATCAATGATCTGCTTCCCTTTTTCATTCCCCTTATCGGGTTCTGACTCAAAGTCGGAACATGCATCTGATTCTGAAACCTTTAGCTCAGCCACCAGTGATTGCTTGGCCCGACACTCACTTGTGTTGTGAGTGGAGCTCTTATGGAACTCACACCATTTTCCAGTGTCCTTTTTCGGCTTCGCGGTGTTGTTCTTTACTTGCAGCTTTGACGGGTTGTCTTGGGTTGTCCTGCCTTGGCTTTGTCCTTTGTTTTGTGGTTTAGAGGCACCTTTCCCCTGCTTTGGATTTGCAGATCCAAAGTCTCGCTTCTTTTGTTTAAACTTCTGCTCGACCTTGACAGCGTATCGGTATGCTGCGCCGAGCGAGGAGATGTTCAGGAATTGTATTTCTTCCTGGATGTACTTGTGCAGGCAGCCACGGTATTTGAATATCAAATTTTGCTCCGAATCCTTGATACCCAACTTTATGCGAAGGGTATGGAAAGGATTGGTGAACTCTGGCACGTCTTGGTCCATTCCCTACCGCAGCGTGGTCCACTTTATGTATTCATCCTCATAGCTTCCGACAGGATAGTACTGCTCCTTGATGGCATCCCAGAATAAATTCCAGGTGGGTGCGGCTGAAAATAGTGAGCTAGTACTTTCATCCTTCTGCTCGCAGTAGGTTTCCCACCAGTCCTTGACGTGGGGGGCTGCTTTGAGAAGAGCGAAAACTATCTTTTCCCGACTCGAAAATTCATGAACAGAAAAATAACCCTCTAGCAGATTTAACCATTTATCTACGACATCTGCGTCTATCTGACCCTCAAATTTGGGGATTTCAAAATTAACTTGTACCTTAAAGGGTGTGGCATTTCTAGAGTAGCTGCTGGAAGCCGATGCGTCGCTTCTAGATAGCCGCTAAAGGATCTGGGCAAAGCTGTCCAGCATCGCATTCTGTTGTCGCTCGAGGGCTTCTTCGAGCAAGATTTTGATGGGATCTCCTGCCCCCTCGTCTTTCTTCTCATCCGCCATGGCAAGCCGTCGGGATTTGCAGGGCTGGTCTTGCAAAGGTTCAACTAGTTCAAGCCCTAGCTCCTTATATCCCGACCTTGTTGGGGACATGCAAAGAAAAACCGAGAAAAAGCAGACCGCTCTGATACCACTGATCCAGATTTAAACAGGAACGCAACAAATTACAGAGATAACCATATACACAAAGATGCAGTGGAAATAATACTTCATTTCATTAATGGAAAATAATGAAATATGCTTACAACCAGAAATGGAAATAAACCAGCTAGGGCGATGGTAGCTTATCTCTGAGAAGAGATGTGGTGGCTACATGCCTCTGAACTGTGTTACAATGAGGATCAAAGGTCTATTTATTGTTGAGAAACAATGGATAACCCTTAACATTGCAAAACCTAACCCTAGGAGATGAAATGCCAAACTGTGGGCCTCGTTTGGGTAAATTGGTACATCAACTTCCCGGGGTCGTAACTTTGGCATACAATCTCCGTTTGACGCGTACAATAGCTCGTTATAAAGATCTATCCGAGCACTACCACTTTGGGAAGGGAAACATCGGTCCATGGACCCATGTTGCCCCCAGATTTCCCAAAAAACGTCGTTTAGGGCTTCAAAACGGCTCCAGAAGTTCAGGACCCGAAAAACTGCTAAAAATAGTAAGTTGTGCTACAATTAAGGAAACTAAAAATGCTGAGAGAAACAATGGTGGGTGTAATGCCCTGCGGTTCATACTAGGCACGCGCACCTCCAACTCACGAAATTGACTAAGTGTCGAATCACCATCGCACTTGGGCGCGCGAGTTATGGGCGTGCGAAGCCATGTTTATATGCGATGGATGATGGGTAATGAGCATACCCAAGCCGACGGTGAGAAACGAAGGCAAGGGGAATTCATTGTTATGATTGTGAGGTCGGCCAAGATTGGGCACACACCTTAGTGCGCATATATATTGGTGAGGCTGCAATTCATTTGGAGCATCGATCTTCGCTCTTGCTCCAACGCACAAAGAGGAGTGCGCAGAAAAGAAGGGCGCAGAGGTGTGATACGACGAGCGGTTGGATGAGCCCGCCGAGTCGGGCGTTCCGGGTGTGAGTCGGTTGTGTGGTGCGAACGAGCGCCACCACACGGTTGTATATCTTGTTGTGTGTTGTGGTTCGGCGGTGGGTTCGTGCACGGGTGCGCCCGCCCGCCCAACGACACAAGAGGTGTATGTGTTATATGTTGTAAGTTGTATTTTGGTGGAGTCTTGGCAGACTGCCGTGCGCTCTTGCATGGGTAGGCGCCCTCCCGTTTATGGAACGCCAGTTGAGCGCGGCTCCCGGTCATGTAACTTCGCATATATAATAAAAGATTGATTATTATTATTATTACCGAGTTTGATTTATTATCTTTATATTGTTGATGGTTTCCGCACATTAATAATATGGATTCATGTTGATTATGAATTTTTAAGGCGTAGTTCGTAGAGTTTATTAATGATGGAACATCTTAATAACTTAGGCGGTGCCGCACCGCCAATTTAACGAAAAAAGAATTGGGGGCGTGACAGGTGGCATCAGAGCAGCTGATCCGGATATTGAAGCTGCTACACACCTTCACCGAAGTGAAGGTGGTATCAGAGCAGGTTCATAGGGTGTTGAAGCTGCTGAACGAAGTGAAGGTAAAATGGTGAAGCCTGATAGAGCAGGGTTGCTCATGACAGGTGAAGCTGATAAGGTTATGGAGAAATCATGGATGAACAGTCTGGGTTTCGTGGACTTGATGGTTCATGGCAAGACCATTCAAGCTCTAGTGGACACAGGTGCCACACATAACTTTATGACGACACCGTTGGAAAAAGAGGCTGGGCTGACGATCACCCCATCGAATATGGAGGTCAAGGCAGTGAACTCTAGAGCTAAGGTGGCGGGTTTGGTACACGAAGTACCTGTGCAGATAAAATACTGGAAAGGTCAGTTGGACTTCACGGTGATGGAGATGAACGACTTTGATATGATACTCGGACAGGATTTCTTGAAGGGCAACAAGGCTATTGTTGTCCCCTTCAGTGATGAGGTGGTGCCGGTTGGAGAGACACAAACTTGGACTTTGCCCACTCATAGGCAAAGAAGGGAAGTCAAGGTGCAACATGTTTTGGCACTATGTTTGGAGAAGGCTATGAAGGATTCAAATATGGAGACATATGCGGTGATGTTCAAGGATGTTGAAGGTGATGAAGTGGGGACGCCTGTTCCAGCTGAGATATCTGATGTGCTTACCAAGTATGCGAATTTGATGCCTGATGAGCTTCCGAAGAAACTTCCACCAAGGCGTGCAGTGGACCACAGCATTGAGCTTGAGCCAGGAAAGCAACCCCCGGCTAAGGCACCTTATCGTTTGTCAGGGCCTGAGTTGGAGGAATTAAAATGCCAGTTAAAGGAGTTAACTGAGGCAGGTTTCATTAGACCTTCAAGCTCCGGTATTGTTCCAGCGGAAGAAATATTCAAATGAGCTACGGATGTGCTGTGATTACCGTGCATTGAACAAGCAGATGGTAAGGAACAGGTATCCTTTGCCATTGGCTGCTGATTGCTTCGACAAGCTTGCGAAAGCCTGAGTGTTTTCCAAGCTGGACTTGAGGCATGGGTATTATCAGGTGCGGATAGCTGAAGGAGACGAGAAGAAGACCGCAATAGTGACAAGGTATGGTAGCTTTGAGTTCCTTGTTATGCCATTTGGGTTGTGTAATGCTCCTGCTACGTTTTGCACTTTGATGAACGATGTTCTACGACCATAATTGGATTCGTTCGTAGTGGTATACTTGGACGATATAGTGGTGTTCAGTGACAACATGGAGGATCATAAGAAACACTTGGCGATGGTATTCGAGGCACTGAGGACAAATCAGTTGTTATTGAAGAAGTCTAAGTGTGTGTTTGCTCAGACCGAGATTCCGTTCCTTGGGCATATTGTTGGTCAAGGGTACATACGGATGGAGCCGAGCAGAGTGAAGGAAATCGAGGACTGGGTTGAACCGAAGATTGTCCATGAGATGAGGGTGTTTTTGGGCATGACCAACTACCAACAGAAGTTTGTAGAGAGGTACTCCAAGGTGACATCGACACTGACAGACTTATTGAAGAAAGACAAGAGGTGGAGTTGGACGAGCAAATGTCAAGATGCATTTGATGACTTGAAAAAGAGGATGGTTATAGCACTGATACTGAAGTTGCCTGACTTTGAGAGACTGTTTGAGGTACACACTGATGCTTCAGACTTTGCCATAGGAGGAGTTCTTATGCAGGATGGGCATCCGGTGGCGTATGAGAGTCAGAAGTTGCAGGATAGAGAACGGAGGTATCCGGTCCATGAGAAGGAGATGACTGCCATCATCCATTGTCTTCATGTGTGGAGGCATTACCTGATTGGGAAGCCGTTTGTTGTCAAGAATGACAACGTTGCAGCAAGTTATTTTGCATCACAACTGAAGCTTTCTGCGAAGCAAGCTCGTTGGTAGGACTTCTTGGCAGAATTCGACATGACTATCGAGTATAGACCGGGTAGACACAATGCGGTAGCAGATGCCCTTAGCAGAAAGGGATAACTTGTAGCATTGGAGGAGGAAGAAGACCGGGCAACAAGGAGTAGGAGTCGAGTTCAGGTGTCAGAAGAGATGCAGAATAAGATCAAGGAGAGTGTTGAAACCGATACTTTGGCGCAGAATATAGTGAAGCAGATAAAGGAGGGGAAGACATGAAAGTTCTTTCTATGAGACGGGTTCTTGTTCTTTGGAAACCGACTCTATGTTCCAAAGTCATCTGGGCTCAGGAGGCACCTTTTGAAGGAGTGCCACGATTCTCCGTATGCTGGCCACCCAGGGCAGCGTCATTCTTTGGCATTGTTGGAGAGAGGATTCTTTTGGGAGAAGATGAGAGAGAATGTGGAGGAGTATGTACATACGTGCATCATTTGTCAGCAGGACAAATCAGATACTCAGAGACAAGGAGGAATATTGCAACCTTTACCGATTCCAGAGAGGCCATGGATGAGTGTCCCGATGGACTTCATCACTCAGTTACCATAGGTTCATGGGTATAATGGAATCATGGTCGTTGTTGATCATTTTTCCAAGTATGCTGTCTTTGTTCCTACAAAGATACCTTGTGGAGCCGAGCAGATAGCGAAGTTGTTATTTAAGAACATAGTGAAGTATTGGGGGATGCCATTGAGTATTGTGTCGGATAGAGATCCGCAATTCACAGGGAGATTTTGGACCACATTGTTCAAGTTGGTCAGGACAGAGTTGTTGATGAGTTCGAGTTATCATCCGCAGACAGATGGACAAACTGAGAGGATCAACGCATTGCTGGAGGACTACTTGCGAAATTATGTGACGGCTGATCAGAAGAATTGGCCCGAACTCTTGGATATTGCTCAGTTTAGCTACAATATTCAAAAGAGTTCCGCGACTGGGTATGGTCCATTTGAGTTGGTGAATGGGCAGGTGCCAGTTGCACCGCATACCATAGTGACGGGAGGCTTCTTGAGAAGTCCTCATGCGAGGAAGTTCATGAAGGCTTGGGAGGAGACCTTGGAGTTAGCACGGTTACGCTTGCACGATGCTGCAAGGAGGATGAAAAAGTATGCTGATCGTGGAAGACAGGAGGAACACTTAAGTGTGGGAGATATGGTGTTTCTCAAGATTACGGGGAGCAGTTTCAGCCAGCCAAGGGGACGACGAGCAAACTGACACGGAAGTATGATGGACCATTCCGAGTGAAGAAGAGAGTGGGGGAAGTTTCTTACGAGCTGGAGCTTCATCCCCATATGAACATGAAACACCCAGTTTTTCATGTGAGTCAGTTGAAGAGATGTAGACTTGATTCAGACCATCCAGAGAGGGTTGAACCGACCAGAGGACCAGTCGGGATTGTGGACAGACTAGGACTAGAGTTGGAGAAGATTTTGAGTCTCAAAACTACAGGAGTTGGTTGCCACATGTGACGGGAATTTCTTTGCAGATGGAAAGATGCACTGGAAGAAGACAGCTGGGAAACGGAGGATTCACTTTGGAGATGGAAGGACAAGATCGCGAAGTACGACAGGAAGTTGAGAAGGAGAGCAGGAATTGTCGGGACGACAATGACTTCTGGTGGGGGAGGATGTAACGCCCTGCGGTTCATACCGGGCGCGCGCACCTCCAACTCACAAAATTGACTAAGTGTCGAATCACCATCGCACTTGGGCGCGCGAGTTATGAGCGTGCGAAGCCATGTTTATATGCGATGGATGATGGGTGATGAACATACCCAAGCCGACGGTGAGAAACGAAGGCAAGGGGCGTTCATTGTTATGATTGTGAGGTCGGCCAAGATTGGGCACACACCTTAGTGCGCATATATATTGGTGAGGCTACAATCCATTTGGAGCATCGATCTTCGCTCTTGCTCCATCGCACAAAGAGGAGTGCGCAGAAAAGAAGGGCACAGAGTTGAGATACGATGAGCGGTTGGATGAGCCCGCCGAGTCGGGCGTTCCGGGTGTGAGTCGGTTGTGTGGTGCGAACGGGCACCACCACACAGTTGTATATCTTGTTGTGTGTTGCGGTTCGGCGGTGGGTTCGTGCACGGGTGCGCCCGCCCACCCAACGACACAAGAGGTGTATGCGTTGTATGTTGTAACATTGTATTTTGGTGGAGTCTTGGCAGACCGTCGTGCGCTCTTGCACGGGCGGGCGCCCTCCCGTTTATGGAACGCCGGTTGAGCGCGGCTCCCGGTCATGTAACTTCGCATATATAATAAAAGATTGATTATTATTATTATTGCCGAGTTTGATTTATTATCTTTATATTGTTGATGGTTTCCGCACATTAATAATATGAATTCATGTTTATTATGAATTGTTGAAGGCGTAGTTCGTAAAGTTTATTAACGATGGAACATCTTAATAACTTAGGTGGTGCCGCACCCGGCCAATTTAATGAAAAAAGAATTGGGGGCGTGACAGTGGGGGTCTAGGTGGACTTGGCAGGTGGCCACCAATATCCACCTGGATCAACTATACAAAGACATGGATCTATATTCATAAACAACTTAGGATCAGATTTAAGTTAACCATACAAACGTAACAAGCATCAATGATACAAAAGAATGGAGGAGAACTCAAATAGCTTTTATTGATAAACAAGAAAAGATCCAGGAGGAGTTACAACCAGTGGTTCCGACCCAGCATCAACCTCCCAGCAAAGAAGCCCCTCTTCACCTCCAACAAGCATAGATCACCCAACAATCTGATGTTTGTCTCTAGAAACCAACAACAATTCCTTACAATATGCAAAATTCCAGCCTTTGGATCTTTGGGATGAGGGATCCAAATATAGATATCTGTAAGGAGGATGAGTCAGCTTGTGATTTGATTAGTGTCTTCTCTCTGTCAGTTCTTGCTTCCACTTGGAGACTGAGGGCCTCTTACTCATCCTTGGTCGAATTCAGTGAGGCAAGTGTCACAGGAGAAGATTCTGGAAGTTTCCATTGCCTCTCCACCTCGCGGAATGAGACTGCCATTTGTCATTTCTCGCCCATCGCACCCCAAAGAAGGGAGTTTTGAAATGCAACGCACCCTCACAGTGCATTTGGGTGAGATGCAACGCGCCTAGCTAGTGGAGTAGCTGCAATGATCTTGTTTTGACCAATTTTGAGTAGTTTTTCATGGAGAACTTCTGGGAGAAGTTGTAATCTGTTGACCTTGTTCTTTTAGGGGTTAGAAAAACACTTTTAGGGACTTAGGAGCCCTTGGTTTATGGACATTTCATGCTTGGAGCTCTAGGGCACAAAAATGTCTATAACAATATTATAATGCTGTGCCGCTCTAGCGCGGGGATTAAACATCGACTTGTGTACTACTCCCTTTGGTGGTTTTATTGTCAATTCAGGAATGATGGGTGGCGCAACTTCTGTCGAAGTTGTTGTCGAACTACTAAGTTTATCTTTATCCTTGTTTTTCAACAGCTGTGGATTCCCGTAATCTTTGTTCCTTGTCGATATCAAAGCATCATTTTGTTGTTTTGAAACCAACAACATTAGCACTTGAGATGGGGAAGCATTTCCAATTTCAACCAGATTTGTTCCTGGATTTGGAAATAGATCAGTTAACACTGTGGAGGTTTTTGAATTCTTCAAGAATTTCTTAAGCTCAGCTCTGTGTGGACAGTTTGCGGTCCAATGATCCTCATCGCATATGAAGCATGGATTTTTTGGTTTCCTATCTCCAGGAGGGTTTGAAGAAGATTTTTCAGGTGATGATTCCTCCTGTTTCTTCTTCTTCCCTTTGCCTTTCTTCTTGCTCCCTGGTTGTTCGGTTTCTTTGCTTTTATCTGTTGATACGGCATTTACTTCTGAAGTAAGAAGTTCATCTTTTGCATTTTGACCTTAAATCTTACGGGCCTTTTTGGATGTAGCCTTTGTCGATTTCGTGTCTGTTGTGCCAATCACGCCATCGCCGGCATGAGAGTCATTGTTTGATTTAGGAGGAGGAGGAATTGAGAATTCCGGTCTAGGGGCGTTAGGTATTTTATCGTAGAGCATGTCGGACTGAGTGTAAATAGTCCAAATATTGCACACAAGCGATAACTTACTCTTCTATTATGACTCCCCCCTTTGCCACATCTTCCGTGATGGATGGTAGTAATGACTTGATAAACCATTCAGCTAGGAGCTGATCGAGGACATACGTTTTTACCATTCTACGATGATGTCGCCACTCATGTATATGATTGGATATGTGAGTGGCCGTTGTCTATTTGAAGTTGGTAAGAAGTTCTATTCCCATTTCATACCTTATTGGTAACTGAAAATGGGTTAAAAAGGTTGTGGCTAAGGTACTGAAGTTGTCGAACGAAGCTCTACGCAATTCGATGTACCATTTTTCCGCTGGACCCGTTAATGTCCTTTGAAAGAGGTGAAGTCTTATCGAATCATCATTTAGGGTGTTTGATGAACACCATAGGTGAAAGGTCATCACATGATTCGATCGATATTCACCTGGATTCCCATTAAATTTAGGAATATCTGATGGAAGTTTATGCAGAATCGCTGGCCACCAAGGGGCGTAAGCAATTGGATCATTTGTTAACCGATTTAAATCAGGTAACTCTAAAGTTGCCACAAAGGGTAACTGTTGATTCAGGTTAGGTGAAGCATACCCAGGATAAGATGGGATTGCTTGAGCAGTTGGTCTTTGCATACCGGCATAATGCATTTGATGCTGGTAACTTTGGTAAGGTTGGTGGGCATGACCATTGTAAAATGGTTGATTTTGACCGTTTTGAATATACGGCTATCCACTATTTGCAAAGATTTGTTGCTCAGAACTTTGGTATACTTGTTGGAATTGCGGTTGTTGGTATTGTACTAGCCATGGTTGTGAAGCCATGTGCTGTTGATCGATACTAACAGTTTGACCAAGATGAGGGGTAATTGTACCCGTCTGAACCTGTGTCATTCCACCAGTCGGCGATTGTAGTTGAGTCGCAGGGTCAAGGAGCTGTTGCATTACAACCTGAGAAACCTGAGGTTGGCATACAACAGGCAGTGCTTGAACTTGCGACACCATCACAATAGCTGGTGTAGTTGGTATATTTGACATAGGTAAGCATTGTTGCATCGAATATACAACTCTTGGTTGTTGAGGTAGTATTGGTACCCAACCGCTTGAGGTAATTCCAGTATAACCCGAATGTTGTTGTGAACTCCCGTATGGATATCCTCCCGAAGGGGATAATGAAAGGTTATACTGCCCCCCATACGGTGGTAATCCAAAACTCAAGGGAATGGTTTGCCCTTGGGGGTCGGACTGCCCGGATTGACCTCCAAATGGATCAATTTGTTGAGACTCAACTTAAGAGTTTCCGGATATTATTCCGGATGAACAAACATGAATAGACCATACTATCTAAATGGCCCCTGAGTGGGCTCCTTCTAGCGGTTGAGAGCTAGTCGGGACAGATGGTATACCGACGAACATTGTTGGAGTGATAGCACGGAGTTCTGCCGTCGTTGTGTCAGACAACACAGTCCTAGATGTTGACAGTTGTTCAGACATTTGTAGTCTATCCAAAAGATTACCTAGCGATTCTATAGAAACTTCAGCTAGTGGTAGACTAACTTCTGATGAAGAAGGATATAGAGTGATCCCGACTCCAAATTGTGATGGAGTACTCATTGGAGGATCTTCTACAATCTCTTCTATGGCAATCAAAACAGGTGGAAGGGGAAGACCGTCAGGTCTGTAGAATATTTCTGGTGCCGAAGAAGGTATGGAATCGGCAGTGACAGATGTTTGAAGAGCAAGACTCTCCGAACCGGTTGAAAATGGAACTGGTTCGGTAACACAAGTGTTTACTCTCAGACTAGGATCAGTATCACTATCCTTCTGTGGCTGCTGAACTTCTCCTGTAGAGGCAGGGGTTCCAGAAATGTTTGGAGTAACCGGAGTCTCTGAGTTTGTTAGAACACTTGTTCTAACTTTAACAGGAGATTTGAAACCGGGTAAACGAGTTCGCTTTGTCCGTACTAGCTTCGATTCCGGAGACAAAGACGGCTGACTCGTAAGCCTCCGCGAACGACGAGGTTTCAATTGACTTTCTTCCACGATTGCGGATTACTCGATCAACTAAAATAAAGGCGAAGTATGTTTCTGAATTAAATGAATTTTAGACACTTTGACACAACTTGTTTTTTCAATTTTTAAGAGTCGAGAAAAAACAAAAGATGACTCTAGTCTCCTTCGATTTTTAATGAGCCTGAAGTGGCAAGTGCTCAGATGGACCTTTTCCGTTAAGGAGTCTGAAAAGGAACGAAAGGGACTGCTTTGGAAATCTAGGTAGAGGGATTACCAAACCAATCGTAAAACTGCAGAATACTTTTTACGGTATGGCAGTCAATCTTCCCGAATGCTGTGTTCAGTGCATTTCGATTGATAAGGTGGCAGACACAGCTTCCTATGGATAAAGGATTAAGCCTATTGGGGTCTCCCAAAATATACTCGACGGTACCTGGCACTTATCATCTCAAAGTGGAGGAATCACCCAACCATCAGTGAGAACAAAAGTTACCAGGCTTTACGACGCTGGAATATGTCTCTAGCCTAGACTTCTAAATGTTGTGCGTTAAGTTCCAAAGTGTTGTTAGATTCATTGAATTTATTTTAACTTGATCTTGTTTATGAAGTTTGCCTTTCAGGTTCACCACGAGATGTAGATGTAATTCCTAAAATGCAATCTAAGATGATAAACAAACTTTTTATCTTCTTTGTGCAATGAAAATCCTAGCTACTAGGGAAAAGAAAGACAGAATCTTTTCACAAAGAGCAAAGAGCACACTTTAAATGCACTTTCCTAAATCAAGCCAATCAGACTGTCTATATGCAAATGCACATGCATGTATTTGTTTTCGACTTTCTTAGTATATGAATGCTCAAAAGAAAGTTGATGCACAAATCTGAATTTCCTTTGAAGCGACCAATATCAACAAGTTTCTTTTCGAAATAAAAAAATGGAGACGATCAGAACACCTTACGATTTTGAAATGAATACTTGTTCTTGACAGTAGAAAACTACAAATTCAGGCCAAAAGCAATAGTAATAGGATAATCGACCATCAACAGCAATCAAACTCTTCCCTACGATTGAAATCGACACTTGCGACAGTTTCAAATCAAAGGACGACAGTACGATTACGCTACTTTTGCAAGGAGAACTGTAAATGACTCAACAAACACACAGAAACATCTATAGTTCTTTTGTACAAAGGAGGCGGAATAATAGCAAGGAAAATGGGTTTCAACTAGACATATACTGACCACAGGCAGCAAAATTCAGGAATAGAACTGGAAAGAATGAACCACAGAAGCCACAACTGCACAGAGCTAGTCTGATCAGCGCACCTGTAACACAGAGAATCTGAAATGCAGTGCAGGTTGTCCACTCGGGAAGTGCGTTGAAATTCAGAATCTCTGAACAGTAACTGCGCTGGGCCAGAAATGAGACTCTGTTCGGGTTCCGAGTCACAGTTTGCAGTTCAGTTCTTGGGTTTTGGCTGAGCAAAAAGCAATCAGTAATGCAACATTCAGGGGTAGATCTAAGGAGGATCTAAGAGCTATCACAAGGGCAATCAGATAGTTTGTGAATCAGTTGTTTAAATCATAAATAGATCCAGTAGATGGATTGAAGTAGCAGTTATCTACTTTGCATTTGTTATGGAAAATGCAGTTCGAACGCTACTTGTAAGTTTATGAAACAAACAACAAAGAATGATAAAGAAACAAACTAATTAGTTCCCCAGCGGAGTCGCCATTTTGTTACAGGGAAAAGTGTCTATATAGAACTGCTCTATCCCAATAAGGTGTAACAGCTGCCTTAGAAACAAACAGAGAAAAGCTACTTTCATTTTTCCTTTATGAATTATAGATAAAGAGGAATAGAAAGACCAACCTCTGTCTTGCGCTAATCTCCCAATTTGATCCCTCTCTTCTTTGATAGTCCTCAGCTACCTGCTCCCTTTCACGCCCAGCTTCACAAAGTACCTATAAGATCACAGAAGCAAAGCACTATACAAAGACATGGATCTATAATCATAAACAATCTAGGATCAGATGTAAATTGACCATACAAATGTAACAAGCATCAATGACACAAAAGCATGGAGGAAAACTAAAATAGCTTTTATTGATAAACAAGAAAAGAGCCAAGAGGAGTTACAACCAGTTGTTCTAACCCAGCATCAACCTCCTAGCAAAGAAGCCCCTCTTCACCTCAAACAAAGCTTAGATCACCCAACAATCTGATGTTTGTCTCAAGAAACCAACAGCAATTCCTTACAATATACGAAATTCCAGCCTCTGGATCTCTGGGATGAGGGATCCATATATAGATATCTGTAAGGGGGATGAGTCAGCTTGTGATTTTATTAGTGTCTTCTCTCTAATAGTTCTTGCTTCCACTTGGAGACTGATGGTCTCTTACTCATCCTTGGTCGAATTCAGTGAGGCAAGTGTCACAGGAGAAGATTCTGGAAGCTTCCATTGCCTCTCCACCTTGCAGAATGACACTCCCATTTGTCATTTCTCGCCCATCACACCCCACAGAAGGGATTTTTGAAATGCAACGCACCCACACATTGTATTTAGGTGGGATGTAACACACTTAGCCAGTGGAGCAGCTGCAATGATCCTGTTTTGACCAATTCTGAGAAGTTTCTCATGGAGAACTTCTGGGAGAAGCTGTAATTTTTTGACCTTGTTCCTTTAGGGGTTAGAACAACATTTTTAGGGACTTAGGAGCCCTTGATTTATGGACATTTCATGCTTGGGGTTGTAGGGCCCAAAAATGTCTATAACATTACCGAGAAATTTGTCGTGCACACTACCAGCTCTTTCTTTTGCTGGCTATTGTATCCTTCTGGAGCCATCCCTATTGTCAAAAAGTGGATAATATCTAAAATGTAGTTATCTGCTACACACACTACAAAGAGCTGTGCATCGGGAATCCCTTCCTCCAAATTATTAGGCTCCTCCCCTATTTCAATTCGTGACAAATGGTCAGGTCCTGCACTTAACCTTCCTGGCTTCACCATTACCTCAAATTCCTATTCTTGACACATGAGTAACCATATACATATATTTCCCCCCAACACATGCTTATTGACTAGGTACTTTAAGGTGGAGTGGTCTGTGTACATCTTGAAGTGTCTGCCCAAGTGATAGTGTCTGAATTTTTGGAGCACGTACACCATAGCCAGTCCTTCACACTCTGTTGTTGAGTAATTCTTCTCAGCCTTTGATAATTTCCTGCTCGCAAAGGCTATATAGTGATCCATCTCTCCTTCACCAGCCTATGTGAACACTTCCGCCAATGCAATACACGAGGCATCAACATGCACATGGAATTCCTTCTTCTAATCCTGGAACATCGAGATCAGTGAAATGACCATTTTTTCTTTCAATACATCCAGACTACGCTAACATTATTCGTCCCAACATAATGTAGCTTCCTTCTTTAATAGCTTCTCCATTAGCGCGGTAATATGGGCATAAGCCTTGATGAAATTTTGATAATATCCAGTATGGCCCAGCATTGTGTGCAATTGTTTGACACTCATTTGGGCCTCCAAATTGACTATTACCGCGATCTTGGCAAGATCCACCATTAGTCCTTGCTTGCACACCGCATGCCCTAGAAAAGTTCCAGAGGGGACACAGACTAAGCACTTCTTGAGGTTCAGCGTGATCTGATACCTTCAACATGCATCCAACATTAATCGTAGACTGGATACATGACACTTTACTAACCTAAACATCGTCCATTCATCAAAATATACCTCCAAGAATTTGTCAATAAAATCCTTGAACATTATGATGACTACACGAGAGAATATTGTCGGCACATTCCTGAGTCGAAACGACATCACCATATATTGGAAATAACCCCATTCTATCGCAAAGGTTGTTTTACTCCTATCCTCTGGCATGATCTTAATCTGATGATATCCAGAGAACCCATCAGTGAATGAGTAGGCCTCCTATTCTCCAACATTATCTAGTACCTCATCAATAAATGGTCTCGATGATCCGGATTTAAATATGAATGCAACAAATTAGAGATATAACCATACATATAGATATGTAGAAGAAATAATATTTCATTTCATTACTGTAAAATACTGAAATATGCTTACATATAGAAATGGAAATAAACTAGCTAGGGCGATGGTAGCTTATCTCTGAGAAGAGATGTGGTGGATACATGCCTCTGAACTATGTTACAATGAGGCTCGAAGGCCTATTTATTGTTGAGAAACAATGGAAAATCCTAAACATCCAAAAACCTAACCCTAGAAGTTGAAACGAAAAATTGTGGGCCCTATTTGAGTAAACTGGTACATCAACTTCTCGGGGTCGTAACTTCGACATACGACCTCCATTTGACATGAACAATATCTCGTCCGAAATATCTATCCGAGAACTCAAACTTTGGGAAGAGAAACATCGGTCCATGGATCCGTGTTTCTCCCAGGTTTCCCAAAAGACGTCGCTTAGGGCCACAAAACAGAACTGGAAGTTCAGGACCCGAAAAACTGCTAAAGATAGTAAACTGTGCTACAATTAAGGAAACTGAAAACTTGAAAGAAAAAATGGTGGGGTCCAAGTTGACTTGGCGGGTTGCCACCAATATCCACCTGGATCAATCAGAAAAAGATCTTGGCCACAGGCATCATTAAGCTTCCTAAGATCTACACAAATCCATATTTCTCCCTTCTGTTTCTTTTCTTGGACTAACATTTGGCACACCCAATTAGATTCCTCCACTAGTTCAATAACGCCCTCCTTAAGCATCTTGTACAATTCCAAGCAGACGTTTTCCTTGTATTTGGGGTTAAGGTGATATGGCCTCTACTTAATAGGCTTTGCATTCGGCTTCAAGGTAATCTTCATCATGCCTAACTCACCTATCATGCCTTTGAGGTCCAAAAAAATTGTAGGAAACAAATCATGATATTTGCAGAGCAATTCAACAACCTTATCCACTGTGGCATCATCCCAGTAATCCCCAATATTCAAAAATTTTGGCTTTCCTTTAGTACCAATGTTCACTCTCCTAGTCTTCAATGGCGTAATGATGTTCGGGTTCTCTATCTGCAGACCTTAAACTGTGCGATGGCCTTCTGCCTCTTGAATATTGATATTCCTTAGATCCTCATCCTCCCCTTCAGCAGTCACATTGTAGCATTCCAGCACATGGCATAGCTGGGTGCTCGAGTCTTGTTGAACTAGCTCCAAAGGGTCCTATGGTATTCTGAAGATCGTTGCCTTAACCTACGGTAGAGCTTCATCAATGCTTTCGAAACCATCTTCAAAACTGAAGGTCATTAAGAATCCCTCCCTTAATATATCCCACTCCACGGTGCCATGGAGGAGCTCTGTTTCCAAGTACCAATTCATAGGGATTATATCTAGAGTGTGACATAATAAATGCACCCACTCTAGTTGGTGCTCCATTCCATAAACTTTAGTCCATTTTTCTAAATGATCACGTGAATCATTCCTCCCATCATATTTCTCAGTCAGCCAAACTTTTGGGCAACCAAATCACAACCTCATCATTCTCCTATAACTGCGCCATTCATCAAAGTTGTCTTTCTGTGTACCCCACCACCGTGCAGGTGTATCATGCAACACCAAATCCAGCACTCGAAAGAAATGACCCTCATGTACTTTTCTTTCAAAGGCATCCAAAAAAATTATCTACATAAGCCAAACCATCATAATAAGGTAAATTTCTTACCTCCGATGACACAAAACATTGTGATTTAGTCATCTTGTTGTAGCACAGTGTAGATACTTCATGTCACCTATTCTTCCAATGCTCCAATTCTTCATCTGAGTCTAAGGTACATGAGATTTCGCGGTCCCATGCAATATGTCTATCAACTTTTAGATTAATCCTGTCTTGGTCTAGCACTGTAATTTTATAGGTCTGATCCAAATCGTCATCACTGTCCTCATAGTCACAGATAGGTTCACTATAGCGTGGTCCTTCTCCAGGGTCTAATGGTACTACAACGCGGAGAGATTTCCTTTCAAATGACATTGTCTGATTCTTCAAATTGATTACTCCGTTCATATCAATAGCCCAATCAATTCCAAGGAGCGCAGGGTACGGATTGTTTTCATCAACAATTTCTATCACCTTAAAATTAGCCAGTGAGCTCGCACCCTCTATATCTACGGTAACTCCATGCAGACATCCCACAGGGATAGTCTTCTGTTGGTTTTCCATCCTCAAGTGAATCAAAGACCACTATAGTGGGGGTCTTCCCATTCTCTCCCATGTCTATTTAGTCAATACATTTGCATCAAATCCCAGATCCAAAATAACTTGGTACATCTCATAGTCTCCTATTTTCATGGTAAGCCTCATCTCACTCCCTGTTCTTGTCTTATGTTTACCAATTTTTTTTACTCTGTGGTGTTCTTACTAGCACACTTAATTATCAACTCCTATAGCCCTTTCACGGCCTTGCTATCGCGCACCAGTTTCATACAGATTTCTAAGAATGTGGTGAGTATAGAGGGATTAATCTCTGTGACTGCACTGGTTTTTGGTAGCTTGTCCTAATTGCCTGAGGTGGATGCTTCAGTGAAGCTTTTCTTTGCCTACATAAACGTCTTCTTCGCGCATTCTAGATCAAAACAAACTTCCTTTTTCGAGGCCTTACGGACCCACCCATTTTCCTCAAGTTATTTTCCTTTATCATCACCAATCATTATTCCACTTCTCAGCACAATATTCACATTCAGATCTTCCTTGTGGTGCTCATCCCTCATCAACCGCAAGTTTTTGGTAGGTTGTTGAGGTTACACCTTCTCCTCCATCTTAGCTATCAACATAGGGCATTATTCTATTGTGGTCAAACTGAGTGCAATATTGACATGACGAGTGTGTCTAACAAATACACTCTTGTGCCTAGTGCACTGGTGTTACACAATCATAGAAAATGACCTGTCCACAACTTTCCCTTGATATCCTCCACGAGCTCCTCCAGTGCCCTGATCTGGAGGCTTACGTTCTGCTTGCACTTGATTCATAGTCATCCTTTCCATCATTAATTCATAGCTATGGCAGTGGTGCTCATCGTGGCCCACTGATTTGTAGAGATTGCAAAACAATTGTTGTGGTGTTTTCACAAAATTTTCGAGAAAATGACAATTATATGTTACATGTTTTCCATCTAGTTGACAAATAGTGCACCATAGCGTGGGTCCCGCACTTGGTCCTTCTGGAGCTTCCTCCATGAGGGGCATTGGTCCCCCCTCGTGGTATAATTTATGAAGACAGGGCAATGATCTTTACCATGCCCCTAGATCTTACACTTGAGGCACGACACTCCTTCACGCACCTCTGGCCTAGCATCCTTTTATTTGTTTAAGCTCTACAATTCCAAGCATAGGTTCTACAAATGTGAGTGAATTTTTTGGACTCCAAAAGATGCATCCTGAATAGGTGTTTCATGCAATCTCATCACGATTTCCAGAGCTTCCACTTGGGCCCCTATATTTTGTTGTGATAAAGAAATCCTTAGGTGGGGCAGGATCAAGGCTATAAACCACTTGGGGTGGTGACTATCTGCGAGATGCATATTAGCTTCATGGATCATGCACTTCAATTTTTGATCTAACTCCAAGGGAATTTAACTGACCCTCATCTCGATTTCCTTCTGTTACACAGTAATTTGTCACTGTCTCCCTGTCAGTCTCCCTACTATGTCAGAGGTTTAAAATAATCAAGCCCATGCTCTCTAAATTGGCCAAATGACCCACTTTGCCAAAGTTTATTTCATCAGCGCGACTGTTATTAAAATATCCGTGCTGACTGGCGGCTCATAGTGTAACTGATGCGCTGCCAGCGCGGAAGCACACGGGTTTTCCACGCTGGTCGAATTTCATGAGCCAGCGCATCCTATGCTTGTATTAAGCCGCGCTGACACGGCCTTCTCCGTTATTAAGATGCGATGTCAGCGCTCCAGTCCAGTTATGCACCCGCGCTGATCCTGTTTGGGCGAATTTGTTCTAACAGCCAACCTTCCAGATGACTCCAGACCTGGTTGTTGGCCTTGTGAGTATCGCCCTCCCTTCTATGGCATGTCTGTTCGTCATTTGAGCCACCTTCCTTGGAGATAAGCTCATCCTCTTACCCTCCATGGAGGCTCCTCCTCCTATTTAAACCTCTACCATTGCCATGAGCAGCTAGTTTGGATTGTGTGGAGTTGATAGTGCTTGGATTGCTGCTAGTGTGCATTTGATAGGTAGTTGGTGTGACAAGTGTGGGATTGTTGTAAAGCTTAAGGAAGGTTGTAAAGTGTGGCTTGTGTGAGAGAGAGTTTGTCTTGGGAAATCTACTTCTAAAGGTGAATGCTTAAGAGACTTGCTGGCTGGACCCTCTTGAGAAGGATTCGACGTCAGAACATTTGGTTGTACTCTTCTCTGTTATTGATGATTAATAATAGATGACTACTATTATGGTTCCATTCTCATTTGTCCTTATGATGATTAATGTGAATTACATCCTTTCTGACTGATGTATAATTGCTTTTATTAGATTTCACGCTTGTATTTGTATCTCTCTTCGTGTGTGCAGGTATCCATTCACAAGGATCGTGAAGGATTGTGACCGGCCAAAGCGAAGGAGCGAGGACAACATTTCTTCATCAAACATAAGCGTTGGAATCCAAGTAGGTCTTCTTTGCGTACCATTTATTTGCAATTAGGAACTTGTATAGTAGCATTGTGTGATTGTTACTAGTCCCGGTCTGGGCTAGTAGGGATCGTCTCTGTCCGCAGAGAGTATTTACCTCCGTAACAATTTGGCGACCATACTGGGGAGCTGGCCTTGGTCCTTTGTCATTCATTCTTGTTTTGAATTTGTTTGATTGCTCTCTCTTTGAAGTTTGGGGATTAGTCTGCTGTTTTTGGATTTCCTGGTTCAGTCTGGGAAGTGCTTTAATTGTTTAAAGAACCCTTGCCCTTGTTTGGGAGTTTTTAGCTTGATTCTCCTTGTTTTTTAGTCTCAGCGCGTTTTTAATTGAAACAGTCGCGCTGACATCGCTTCCCTATTTCTTGGATCTCGCGGTCATCACGTTTTCTCATTAAATAGTCACGATGGTTCTGAAATCGAACTAGCGCGGATAACCCATGTCCTTCCGTGCTGACAGCGCATTGTTGCTACGCGTGGTCTCTGGTCAGCGCACAGTTGCTGTGTACCACCCGCGCTGACACCTGTATAATTGAATTTTTTCAATTCTTCCTCCTGGGCCTGTTGGTTTGGCTATTCCTTGTTCTTCTCACCTGGTTTATCACTTGTTTTTCATTGTCTGAATATTGAAGAACTTGCTTGGGAAGTCTTGTTGGGCGAATCTCGTTTTTGTGCCTTGTGACCTGGTTTTACCATCCCGTTTTCGCTCGATTGGCTTTGTTTAGTTGCTTGTTCACAAAGATTCGTTTATTACTTGACTTTGCTTTTGCGAGAACTTTCCTTCTTGCTTGGTTTTCATTCCACCTTGTTAGGCTTAGATCACATAGCCTCTTCAAGCCTTTGTTTTCCGTTGATTTGGAGAACTGTTGTAGTGTTTTGGGATTTTGTCGTGATTTTCATTGAGTGATTTTACTTCTGTTTGCTCGGTGTTGCTATCTCTCAAAATTCGTTTTAAAGTGCATAGCGCCATTGGAAAAGAAATCAAACTTATGTCTTTTGCATTCAATAGTTAATGGGAAAAAGAGCATTTTATTGATTTGTGTTCTCAAAAGAAAAAGTTTTATTTCATTGCCATTAGCTGCATTAGGTTGTTTGTTTGATTGTGTTCATTTTGTTTGATTGAAAACTCTTAACCCTCTCATAGTTAGAATTCATCGAACGAAATGGTATCCTTTGGCATGTAGTTTGCATCTAAGCAATTGTGAGAGATCATACGGTAGGACCTGAAACCGAAACTTAAATCAAGATCAACCATAAAATAAACTGAATGAACTTAAAAACGCATTGGAACATAACGCTCATATTGTAGAGGTCTAGGCTAGAGACGTGCTCCGGCGTCGTTAAACCTAGTCACTGTTGTTTCACATTACGGTTGGGTGATTCCTCCTCTTGTGACTCGATAGTGGTCTAGCACGGATTTGAGCTCCCACGTACTGTCGCGTATATAGGGGAGACCCCACTAGGTTATCGACCTTGATCCCTAGGAAGCCAAGTCTGCCGCCTTGCGAACCATAACGCACTAAACACAGCATTCGGGAAGATTGACTGCAGTACGTAAAGTCCTTGGTTCTCATATAATTGCCAAGGTGTATAAGCAGTTTTATGGATTGCCTGGTAAACCCTTTGCCTAGAGTCTCCAGAGTAGTCACTTTTGATCCTTTTCGGACTCCCTAAAAGAAAAGGTGCCGGTGAGCGTCTTGTCACTTCATGCTCATTAAACATTCGAAGGAGACTAGAGTCATATTTTGTCCTTTTCTTGACTCTTAAAACATGAAAAGGTCAAGTTGTGTCTGTGCATCTTAAAATTCATTTGGCTACGATAACATTACCTGATTAGATCTTGTGTGCGTTAGTTTTGAGTAGGGTTTTTATCGTTAGTTTCCCTTAGGTCTTGTTTGGGGTTTTGTCATCCTGGCTGACCCGTCAACTCTTGTTCTAAGTGGTCAAGGTTCTCCATCTTCTCCAGCTCCTGAGGTACCAGTTGTAAGTGATACTCTTTCGATTATCCCGAGTATCCAGCCTATCAACTCTCGTGCCCCGGGCGACAAAGATTACGAAGAAGATTGGAACCCTATCTGGGAGCCTGACGAGGACGATATCCCAGCTACCCCAAAAAGTGTCTCGTCTCTGATGTCTACTTCCCCCATGGATGAGACATCTTCCAGCACAGGTGAGACACCTGTGGTGTCGAATGTTGACATTCCCATCCCAGCTACTTCTCCACTCCCCCCACGATATCAGTCGATGAGGGAAAGAATAGCTGCCAGGATGCCTACCACGACTATGTGGGATCCTCAGATCGCTGCCACCACAAAGCCTTTTGTTTCATGACACCATAATACACCCATTACCTCAGTTCCCACAAATCCAACCGTTTGTGTAGCGTATTCGACTCCGGTCGTCAGTGCCGTAACAGCGTCATCATCAAACACTGGTGCTAGTCCTCCTCACGGTCAAGTGAGTAGTGGCCAGCCGGAACTCTCGCCTAGAGTCGTCCACCCTGCACAAAGTGCTCCACCCTCTTCTGGTCCGTTTCCAGGAGCAGGGCCTTATGATGCCCATGGGCAACCTGTTCAGGACCCGAATGCGCAAGGTCCACTCTTTTATTATGATTCTACTGGTCAATATCTCAAGTATACCCAAACCTTGCCGCTTGAACATTTCATTGAGGTTTCGACACCGTTATCCATTGCTTGGGACTCTAGTACCCACTTTTTTCATGGGGGCCAAGCAATTCCTGGGCAGTTTCAAGGACCACCGTATCAAGGCCAGCCACCCTACGTGCAAGCCCCTCAAGGGCAACCACTTTATGGCCAGTCTTACCCAGGACAATCTAGGGGCCCACAAGGACAACCCTATTAGGGACAACCTTTGGCTACCGGTGATCCGTCGTTTACCTATCAGAGTCAACCTTCTGGTTATCCAGGGCAACCTGGTACCCAGCAAGGTTACCCTTCTGGACAACCAGGACAGCCTTACATCCAACAAGGCCAACCTGGTTTCCAGCAGGGTTATCCCTCTGGACATGCTGGACAAACTTCTATTCCGCAAGCTCAACCGGCAGTCCAGCAGGGATACCCCTCTGGGCAAGGGGGGCAACCCTACATATAACAATGCCAACCCTCTGCTCAGTCTATGCATCCTCCTGGGCAAGGGGGGCAACCCTACGTGCAGCAGGGCCAACCCACTGCTCAGTCTGTTCATCCTTCCGGGCAAACGGGCCAGCCTACTGTTCCACAGCAAGGCCAACCCGGTGCCCGCCCCAATCATCCTTCTGGACAGGCTGGCCAACCTCAAGGTCAGCCAGCCGTCCAGCCTGCTCAACCATCTGCTCCGCAAGGAAAACCCTTAGTTGCCCAAGGACAACCTGGCACCCAGCAAGTACACCCTTCTGGGGAAGTAAGTCCGTCCCAAACCCAATCAGGCCAACCTTGCGGCCAAATGGTCTTAGCCCAACCCGTTCAAGGACATCTTTCTGGGCCCCAAACTCAAATGGGTTATCAGATGCAAGGTGGGCCATGGCCCCAACCTTCTTACCAGACGCAGCTTCCTTATTAGGCTCAGTATGGGGCTTAGCAAATGTATGGCTACCAGCAACCCCAGGGGCAAACACAGTTTACCCCATATCAAAATTATCAACAGATGCAGGTCACTCCTTACCAGAATTATCAGTATGCCGCACCTGCAGGACAAGTTGCTAATCCATGGGGTGCTGGGGGGCAGACCCAGGGTCAACTGTCCACATATGGACAGAATCCGTACGGACAGAACCCCTACGGGCAAAGTCCCTATAGGCCAGGTCCCTTCGGACCGGGTCCATCCGGACAAAGCCCATGGGGGCAACCACCACCTGGTTGGAACCCTGGTGCTCCTTCTGTCCCACAGCCACAAATGTCCTTTAACCCTCAGTTTCCATTCTTAGCGACGTTGAAACTCCCAGACGTGTCCAAGCTGACAAATGATCCAATTCTTCATAATCCGTATTGGCCACCTGTTCCAACTAAAATACCTGGTGATTGTCCGAAATTTGATGGTAAGGCAGGTGAAGACCCTCAAGCTCATGTCATGACTTATCACCTTTGGTGCTCATCGAACTCATGGCTTGATGACTCTATCCGGCTTCGCCTCTTTCAAAGAACTCTCACCGGCTCAGCCGCTAAATGGTATATTGAGCTTAATCGCGGAACATTTCAAGACTTCAACTCGTTGGCTATGGCGTTCTTAACTCATTTTCAGTTACCCATTCGGTATGAGACTGGGACACATCTCCTTACGTCTCTCAAGCAGGACACGGCTACGCATATATCTGATCATATCCATGAATGGAGAAGGCGTCGTCGGTTGATCAAATTTTGGATTCCTGATCAACTCCTCACTGATTGGTTCACGACTTCTTTTATCCCCGCGATCGCGCGAGACATCGCTATGGGAGCCTGTGTAACTGAAGAGCAAGCTATCGCGCGTGCTCAGTACCTTGACTTAGTATATTCTCAGTCAGGTACTCTATATGATTATTTGCTAGATGCCCCGAGGCCTGGACAGACCAAAACTCCACCAAAACCATCTGTTGATGGAGTCATTGGTTCTGTGAATTCGTCGTCAAAGAAATCGTTCGCGAACCCTGGGAAGCAAAAATAGAACGCTTCTAATGGAAAAGCTCCTCAGGGCCAATCAAATTATGGAAGTACCTCAGAGGTTAACGCCGTTCAGTCCACCACGGCGGACAAATCCTCGGAAGGGAAAGGGAAGGGGAAAGGAAAAGCTAAAAATAAGACTGAACAACCTAAGCAAGACTCCCCTAAAAATTCATCTGAAGAAGGAGCTAAACGAAAACCTAAGTATCCTTGTCTCATCTGTGATGAGGATCACTACACCAAAGACTGCCCCAGGCGGTCTGAAGTTAGTCGGTTACTGAAAGGTGCTCTTGGGACTCCTGCTGTGTTGAAAGAGCCTTTCCCTTCTCAACAGACTCAAATGGTGGCAGACCCATCTCAACCCTCTTCCTCGTTCGGTTCTCAAGTCTTCATGGCTGGCACGATTCCCATCCATGTCTCCACTCGAGCAAAAGATTATCCATCTCATGCCGGGAAAGAGCCGGAGGTCCCCTCCAGCGCTCCTCCGTCTAGTTCTGGTCCTCTCCATATCGAAAGACCCAGCACTGAGACGATCCCCCGACCCCCTCCCAAAGGTGTACTCTGGAAGTCATCTTACAACCCTAATGCTCATGCTGCCCAGCATTATGGCATTGTTGAGGACTTAGCTCAGGCTCTGTCTGCTATGTCCACTTTAGAAGTCCTCCAGAGCTACCCCTCACAGAGGAAGTCCTTGCTATCAGCTATTGGTGGCATCGACCCGGCAGATTCAGATTTGATTTCTTTTGATCTCGAGGGTTTTACACAAAGATTGCCTCACCAAATCGCTTTCATTATACAGGTCATCATCAATAGCAAAACGATTCATCGTACAGTTATTGATGAAGGTGCCTCAACCTGCATCATGTCTGTTGCTTGCTGGAAGGCTATCGTACAGTTAGAAGCCTTCGACGGAAGAGAATTCTGTCCTTATGGTATTCTCCAACGTTTGCCCATTTCTTTAGAAGGTATGACGGTAGAAGTGGAGGTGGAAGTTGTTGATGCCAATCTTACTTACAACCTCCTCCTCGGACGCAGCTGGACATACGCCATGCAAGCCGTGGCTTCCTCCCTGTTCCGTGTCATTCGTTTCCCTCACCAAGGGAAGATTGTCACGGTGGACCAGCTCTCTTTCTTCGCCTCTTCTTCTGAAGGTAATGTGCCATTTGTGGAGCATACCTCTAAGTCATTCGAGAGCGTGGGGGCAAGACTTTTCAAAGATCCTGCTTTAATGGGAGTCTTTCCCCTCCCACCTCCGAATCTCGCCCCTATTCATATGATCTTTGTACGTTCCGATCCGTGGGTCCTTTCTCCCCCTACTCAGGAAGAATCCTGGGGCGATATGATGCCGTTGAGTCCTGCCGAGCTCAACTACGTCGAGATTGTCGCTGCATCGGCTCCACCCCCTGAACCTGCTCTTCCGAGCAGTGTTCTCGATTCATATGGTCATGTCCCTTGGCTTGGAGAAGGTGTTACTTCAGACCCTCTAAAGGAAACATTTCCCTCTGATGAAGCTATCATAGAGACCATGTCTCTTGAAGAGCCTCCTTGGTCAGATCACCACCATCGCTCTTCATTTCTCCCTCCCCATCAAGGCATGATCGCATGTATCGAGCGGTTTGCTCCATGTATCCCATCTACGCCCCTGCAGACACCTATCCAGATATATCAAGTATCTTCTGAGGGCAACATGGGAAATATCACGCAAACCCAACCCATCGACATCTCTGTGAAACCAGGGATCATCGAGCATATTCATATCGGAGTCACTTGTACTCCATAGGAAGTTCTGCTCTATACTGATTTATTTCGCGAATTTCGTGATGTTTTTGCGTGGTCCTACGAAGAGATGCCCGGCATCGACCCCAGTATTGTGGTGCACGAGATACCTACATATCCAGGTGCTAAGCCGGTTCGTCAACGCTTACGCCCTGTGCACCCCCAAAAGGCCGCCGCCATCAAAGCAGAAGTCGAAAAGCTTCTCCAGGCCGGTTTCGTTTACCCCATTCCACTGACGGATTGGGTTTCTAATATAGTCCCTGTGAACAAAAAGCAGGGCACTATCCGAGTTTGTGTTGATTACCGAGATATCAATTGTGCTTGTCCTAAGGATAACTTCCCTACACCCTTCATCGATCAGCTTATCGATGACTGTGCGGGAAGCGAAATTTACTCGTTTATGGACGGCTTCTCTGGCTATAACCAGATCAACACTGCACCCGTTGATCAACACAAGACGGCTTTTATCTGTCCTTGGGGCACTTTTGCCTACAAGAAGCTACCTTTTGGTCTTAAAAATGCCGGCGCTACTGTTATAGACATTTTTGTGCCTTACATCATGAAGCATGAAATGTCCATAATCTAAGGGATCCAAAGTCCCTAAACACGTTGTTCCTACCCCTAGAGGAACAAGGCCGACAAACCACAGCAATCCAAATAAGTTCTCCACTGAAAATTACTCAAAAACAAGGCAATTCTGGATCATGTCAACTGCTCCACTGAGCATCTGCGTTGAATGTCAACTGCTCCATGGACCACCTACGTTGAATGTCAACTCCAACAAAGGCTACCTGCGCTGGGCGAGTTTTGACAAGTGGAAGTCTCATTCCTCAATGTGTCAGTGCCCAGGAAGCTTCCAAAATGACACTTGGATCAAGGAATTCGACTGGTGATGAGTAAGAGGTTCTAAATCTCCAAGTGGAAGCAAGAACCTCCAAGTGGACTCAAGAACTGAAGAAGAACTGGAGTGGGAGAGGACACTAGTCAGCTTCATACCAGCCTCAAGCTGACTCATGCTCTCTCCAAAACTCTATATATGGATCTCTCTCCCATGAGATCTGGAGGCTGGAATTTTCTGAAAGCAAGGAATTGCTGTTGGTTTGAGTTTAGAACTATTGGGTGATTTGCTTTGAAGGAGGTGAAGAGGAGATTTCTTTCTGCTGGGAAGGTGATGCTGGATTGGGCCTCTTATGGTTGTATCACTTCCTGAACATTACTTCTTCCATTAATAAAGCATTTGAGGTTCTTCTATACGCATGTGTCTCAATGATGTATTGTTATACTTGTGTATTTGATTTATTCTAATCCTTGAATCAATTATGAATGTATGCTTCTTGTAGTTTCCCTCTCTTGTCATTTTGCATGATCTTGGTGTAGCTGGGCCCGTGAAAGAGCAAGGAGCCGGGAGCAAGCAGCAAGGGGAGAAGATTGGATCAACCATTAGCGGAAGACATTGGTTAGTGGATCTCTTTCTCCCTTCTCTTACATCTCATAAAGAAGAAATCTTAGATAGCTTTGCTTTGATTGTTGCTAAGGAACTATCACCCTTAGAGTGGGATAGGGTCATTCCGTATTGGATACTTTTCCCAACAACAAATTGGCGACTCCGCTGGGGATCGTATCTTGTTGGTTTTTTGTGTTTCTTGCTATTCATTTTATAAACACAGGGAGTACCGAATCGAACTGCATTTGGATCTTTCAAATGCAAAGTAGAGGGCAGCTACTCTAGCTCAGTTTCTGGGCATGTTTATGATTTGAAGAGCGGATCCACAAGGACTCTGAATAGCTCTTAGTGATAGCTTTTCATCCTCCTTTGAATCATCCTTTAGTGTGTACTTGATTGATAGCCTTGATTTGGCCAAAAACTGTTGATTTTTTAGCAATCTGTGACCCAGAACCTAAGAGAAACGAGAGTTTCTCCTTCAGCGCAACTGCTGTGAAGGCAGTCTGCATTTCAACGTAGGTCCCGTAAAGGCTACCTACACTGAATGTCAAACTGACAGTGTTGAGGTTGCGCTGAACCAGTTAGGCCTTGTGCAACTGGGGTTCTCTGCTTTCTGTTGCCCTGTTTTCATCCCTGTTTTTGCAGCCTGTTATTAGCCAATGTACCTATCTGAAACCACCTTTCCTTGCCACTATTCCGCCTCGGTTGTATAAAGAAACTGTATTTGTTCTTTGTGTATTTCTTACATCATTTGCAGTTTCCCATTACGAAAGTGAACTAGTCTTGCTGTGGCCTCTTAGATCTAGACCTGTTGTAAGTGTCGTTTTGATCTCAAGAGTTAGTTTGTTTGCTGTTCATAGCTGATTGAGCTTTTTCTTTCGTCAAATGGTTTGAATTTATGTATTTCTAGTGTTGAAACAAGTAAATCTTAAGGTGTCTTTTGATTTTGGACAAAAGCTTGTTTGCTTTCACTTGAAATTGAATTCAAAATTATACAACAGCTTTCTTTTTGTAATACATCAACATTAAGAAAGAGAAAAGAAATACCTGCATTGTGCATGTGCATTTTGACAACTTGCATGTTGATTTAGGAAAAAGTGCATTAGTGTGTGCTCTATGATCTGTATGAAAAGATGATGTCTTTCTTTTCCCTCAGTAGTTAAGATTTTCATAAGTTGAAAAGATTGAAAAAGCTTGCTTCTCATCTTTAGACTGCATTTAGGAGTTGTACCATACATCTCGTGGTGATCCATAAAGGCAAACTGCTAAACAAGATCAACCTAAAATAAATTGAATTTACATAACAACGCTTTGAAACATAACGCAAACACATAGAGGTCTAAGCTAGAGACGCGTTCCGGCGTCGTTAAACATGATATCTTAGCGTTGAGTGGTTGGGTGATTCCTCCATGGTGAAGCGATAAGTATCAATATGGACTTGTGCTCCCACGTACCATCGCGTATATATTGGGAGACCCCTATAGGAATAAAGCCTTTATCCATAGGAAGCCGTGTCGGCCGCCCTACTGATCGCAATGCAGTGAACACAGCATTCACGAAGATCGACCACCCGTACCGTAAAACGTATTCTGTGGTTTTGCGAAAAGTTTGGCACACCCTCTGCCTAGAACTCCAGAGCAGTTTCTTTTGGCCTTTTTCAAACTCTATAACTGAAAAAGTCCATGCGAGCATTTGTCACTTCGGGCTCGTTAAAACATCGAAGGAGACTAGAGTCATCTTTAGCTTTTTCTCGACTCTTAAAAAGTGAAAAAGCAAGTTGTGTCTAAAGCGTCGTTATAAAATTTATTTTAAACGGAACATAATCACCTCCTATTCCTGCGTTGATCTTTAGGTTGAGAACATGGAACACACCAACCAAGGAATTCCCTATGATGGAAATCCTAGTCCTTTCTCCTCTTGGGGAGAAGTTGGTGCGCCCCACATGGCCACATTGTCGCTTCCAGGACTGACAATTGGTCTGCCAGTCTGGCTATTCTCAACCAGTGTAGTTTAGAACACCACGGTTCCTGAACAGTCGAGTCAACAGTTAGATCAGTCTAGAGCTACCCACCAGCCTTCTACTTCCTATAACTCTTCATCCAATCCTTCCTCTTCGCAAGGTAGAGCCAGCAAAAGCCAAGCTCCCATGGAGAAGAAGGAGAAGAAGAAGAGAGAGAAGAAGAAGAAGGAGCCAAAGGCGACTGGGGGCAAGAAAAAGACATCTGAAAAAAATCCACACACAGCACAGACCGGGCCTAAATCGCCATGTGTCATATGTAGAGGAGACCACTTCCATAGAGATTGTCCCTGTATTCCCTGGATACTAAGAGACTGGTCCCCTCGTTTGCACAGTTCGGGAGCATCAACCTCTGATAGCCATGTTGAATGCTTACCGTCAACCAGCGAAAGTGAAGGTTCAAGACAAAGAGGAGGAGCAAGATCCCCCTGCAGACTATGTGAAGGCGATCACGCCATCCATCGTTGTCCCTTCTTAGACGAAGCGAAGAGAGTTTTGGAAGATCGTCCGGTGTCACCGTTATGACTTCCTCCTGGATACAAGAAACTCGTGCCAAGTCCTTCGTTGGTTGAAAATACAGCTGGCCCGCTCAAGTGGTCAGCTGAAGCGTCAGTCATTGAAAATGAACCTACTGAATCCAGACCGGACGAAAGTCCAAAGGTCGAAATAGCAGTTGACCCGGTTCTCCCTTCAGAAGTTTCATCTTCGAATGACACCGTCACTGAAGATTCATCTTCAAATGACACCCTCACTGAAGAGAATAAGGATGACACCATCCAGATTCTTTTCATCAACACCGACTCTGACGAGCATCAGGGCAATGTGCCCATTCCTTTATCGCAGGAAGGAACATCGTCAGGGTCGTATCCGGCCGTGTATTCGGTCCCACCACCGAGCAACCTGGTTGTGTCCTTTGATTGGAACCAACTAGGCAGACCTCGGTTGCCAGCCAGTATACCATTCAGAATTATAGTCCAAATATACAGAATGGTAATGGCTGGAACTATCATTGATGAAGGGGCATCTGTGAGTATCCTTTCCTCTATTGCTTGGAAAGAACTGGGTTCCCCGGCCCTTTTACCTGAGATAAGAAATCTCTCGGGTTTCGATAAAGGAACCAGTCGACCATTAGGGATCCTCCCCAATGTGCCCATTACATTGAAAGGGAAGGCCGTTCAAATGAACGTGATGGTCGTTCAAGGACCCTTGGATTATAACCTACTCCTTGGACGAGACTATATATATTGCATGGGAGCCATAGTCTCCTCACTCTTTAGAGTAATGTGTTTTCCACACGAAGGAAGAATGGTCAAGCTCGTAGACCAACTTTCATTTCCGGGATCACGCATCGCAAATAGTCACATACCAACCCTGAATGGTCTTTTCAATCAAGAAATGTCTCCACCCCCAGTTCTTCTTCCCGATGAGTGCGAGTGATTCAGAAGATAGGACTGGAACCCAGGGGGCATGCATCCTGGTCTGCTTTGGGCAGAGAAAACCCTGGGTATAAGGTAGGTTTCCGCGGGAGAATATGACTAGTCTGTACCCCGTCCGAAAGAAGGAAGAGGGGTTGTTCTAGAACAAGATTCTTTTGTCAAAGTTATGTGTTTGACAAGAGTCATTCACCTTTGTCTACTTCGGTAGACACCGCCGAGGAATGTTCTGTTTAATCTGCTAATGGAACAATCTTTGGATAACCTGAAAGAGGTGTGCCTTTCCTGGTAAAACAAATGTTTTACTTGCAAATTGAGGGGTAACCTTGAAATCGTAATTTATACCTGGGGGCATGCAAACCTTTTGGAGTGCAAGCAAGGAGCGATTATTTATCTGCTTTTTGGATTAGGCGTAACCAAACTTGCATAATGAAAGGATTTGAGCAAAGCGTAGGGAGATGAAGCTCGGTAAAAATAGCGATCTCCTAGGAGACATTCTTATCTTATGACTGGTATAAACGAGCAATTTTAGCAAAGTTCATGCTCGTTAAAAAATAAACGCAAAACCGAGCAGTTTTAACGCGGAATTCATGCTCATTAAAAAATAAACATAAGCTGTGAGCAAGCTTCCCCCAGAGTTCAAGCTCATCCAGAAAAAATGAACTGGTAAATAACCATTTGAGATCGTAAATTGATCAGCCATAAAAGCCTTGGTCATGTTTGCACCATCACCTCCACTTTTCATTTGGCCGATCGTTCACCTCCACTTGATTGTTTACCTATTTTGAGGAACAGCTGCGAAGAGTGATTTCACCTAGCCATCCTTGTGACACTGCCGTGATTGGAAAATTCCAACCTGTACCTGGAATCTGCTGCTATCCCTGTTTATCACTCATTCCTCAAAATACGAATCTTCTTTGAGCTCTTTTCATCTGACTCGTAAAATATGAAAAGTTTGTCGAGTTTTGGCCTTCCAGCTCGTTAAAGCGACCGGAAGAGCTATCCCTCCTCTAGATTTTAATCTTTTTGGACCTGAGGGATTATTGCACAAAAAGATCGAGCGCTTGTCTGGTTCGGCTCGATAAAACTATCGAACATTCATCCCTTCTGTATTGTTTTATACATTTTCGGACTTAAGAGATTAGATGACGAAAAAGGACCTTTGGAGTTAACTTTACGTACCTTTTCAGACTCTCTAAAAATGAAAAGGACCAAGTTGTCTTTGTCGCTAGACTCGTTAAATGCATTAAATAGCGACAAAATTGTCTTTAGACGAGAACGAGTTTCCCTATCGCTAGGCTCGTTAAAACATAGCGATGGGCTTGCCCGAAGGGCAGGTTATAGAACAAGCATATGTTATCCTCCTCAAGCTTGATAAAAATAAAGAGGTACTGGTTAGAAATGACTGGGGAAAAATTGGGAGAATCTCAAAGCTTTAATGGTAGCAAGTCGCTCTTGAACATGACACTTTTCCTCCGTACCACATCGGGTTGGGTTGTTTCATTCACCGGTCTCATCACCATGGTCTCACCATACCATCCACATTTGGGGTAATGCTACCGATCCATCGCATCAGTGTCGTTATATGTTCAAGAGATGTTGTTCAGAAAGAGTCAACCGTGTCCCATCCACTGCCATACATCATCTTTCATCCTTTCATGACCGCCACCCTGAATCATATTTCATAGATCGTTTTCACCTTCATCATAATCACTAGCTCCGTTCCGTGTCACTGATGTGGGATTCATTAAGGCCCTCCTTTGACGGATCGCTCCTTGTCGACATCAGCTCATTATCCAAGAAGTTGATCTAGGAACACCCCCCTCAGTACTTTGAAGCTTTCATGCCTCAATGGCAAGTTTCTCACTTCCGGCGACAGGTATACATCAATGACCTTCGACCGAAAGATTTTGCATGGTGTTTGACGCCAAGTCCTCTATTCACACCACGTGAATTGTACTGTAGTACCTTGAGGGTCATCATCATTATCGGTGATTCCTCTCGTGCTTGTTAACAGTTTCCATCATTGACTGGTAATCAAGCGATGTCTTTCCATGTTAGACTCCAAGAAATTCTCACATGGATCGACTTGTACTTAGAGTGAAGATCGGACGAGTTTGAAGACCTCGGATATAGTTTCATCCATCCGGGCTGCGATATATATTCAAGAAATAAAGACATTGACATGTGCAGCAGATGATCATCCTACTCAAAGGATGATAATTTCATCAGAAAATTATCAGTCTACCATCAGACGATTGTCTGTTCTATGTACAGAAAAATGTATTTATAAAGCTGAGCATGGGAATGCCCGCCTCAGCTAGATCATGAAAGCAGTATGAAAAATAATGTATTGTATTATATCTTATTACAGGTCACCTCCCAGTGAATGAATGAACTTCGGATCCTCCTGATAAAGCATTTCACCCGATAAACAACCTCATACTTTAGGGGGCAACTGTTATAGACATTTTTGTGCCTTACAGCATGAAGCATGAAATGTCCATAATCTAAGGGAT
This sequence comes from Pinus tabuliformis, assembly GCA_031772625.1. NCBI lineage: Eukaryota > Viridiplantae > Streptophyta > Pinopsida > Pinales > Pinaceae > Pinus > Pinus tabuliformis. Next base: position 541,074,665 of record CM062810.1, on the reverse strand, counting down.
CCAAAGTCCCTAAACATGTTGTTCCTACCCCTAGAGGAACAAGGCCGACAAACCACAGCAATCCAAATAAGTTCTCCACTAAAAATTACTCAAAAACAAGGCAATTCTGGATCATGTCAACTGCTCCACTGAGCATCTGCGCTGAATGTCAACTGCTCCATGGACCACCTGCGTTGAATGTCAACTCCAACAAAGGCTACCTGCGCTGGGCAAGTTTTGACAAGTGGAAGTCTCATTCCTCAATGTGTCAGTGCCCAGGAAGCTTCCAAAATGACACTTGGATCAAGGAATTCGACTGGTGATGAGTAAGAGGTTCTAAATCTCCAAGTGGAAGCAAGAACCTCCAAGTGGACTCAAGAACTGAAGAAGAACTGGAGTGGGAGAGGACACTAGTCAGCTTCATACCAGCCTCAAGCTGACTCATGCTCTCTCCAAAACTCTATATATGGATCTCTCTCCCATGAGATCTGGAGGCTGGAATTTTGTGAAAGCAAGGAATTCCTGTTGGTTTGAGTTTAGAACTATTGGGTGATTTGCTTTGAAGGAGGTGAAGAGGAGATTTCTTTCTGCTGGGAAGGTGATGCTAGATTGGGCCTCTTATGGTTGTATCACTTCCTGAACCTTACTTCTTCCATTAATAAAGCATTTGAGGTTCTTCTATATGCATGTGTCTCAATGATGTATTGTTATACTTGTGTATTTGATTTATTGTAATCCTTGAATCAATTATGAATGTATGTTTCTTGTAGTTTCCCTCTCTTGTCATTTTGCAGGATCTTGGTGTAGCTGGGCCCGTGAAAGAGCAAGGAGCCGGGAGCAAGCAGCAAGGAGAGAAGATTGGATCAACCATTAGCGGAAGACATCGGTTAGTGGATCTCTTTCTCCCTTCTCTTACATCTCATAAAGAAGAAATCTTAGATAGCTTTGCTTTGATTGTTGCTAAGGAACTATCACCCTTAGAGTGGGATAGGGTCATTCCGTATTGGATACTTTTCCCAACAACAGCTACCTTCCAACGTGCGATGTCATATGCCTTTCACGATATTCGAAACATCGTACAGCCCTACCTGGATGACCTTCCAGCTCATTCAGCAAAGCGTCAGGACCATCCATCTCATCTTCGCGTTTTCTCCGCTGTAGACACTATCGTATCAGGCTCAACCCTCATAAGTGTGTCTTCTGCGTAGAATCTGGCCGACTACTCGGGTTCATCGTCTCCCAAGAAGGTATCCGTTTGGATCCTCTCAAAGTCGAGGCCATCCTGAATCTTCCTCCCCCTGCTTCTTTGCAGCAATTGCAGAGCTTGCAGGGAAAAGCAAATTTTCTTAGACGGTTCATCCCGAATTATGCCGAGGTAGCTAAGGGTTTCACACGATTGTTGAAGCGAGACACACCCTTCCATTGGGATGCCATCGCTCAGGAGTCTTTCGAGCAACTCAAGCATCTTCTTGTCTCTGCTCCATTGTTAAGACCTCCGAACTACCATCGTGATTACACTCTCTATCTGGCTGCTGCAGATACCACCATCGGCATGGTTCTGGTGCAGGACGATGATGATGGCACTGAACACGTTATTTATTACCTTAGTCGCAACCTCTTGGATACGGAGACTCGTTATGCTTATGTTGAGAAGTTGGCATTGGCCGCCGTGTGCTCCGTCCAACGTTTCCATCACTATATCCTGTTGCACACTACGACCGTGATTTCCGACTGCAACCCTATGACATACATTCTGTCGCATCAGTTGCTGGGGGGCAAATACTCGAAGTGGATTGTCATCCTCCAAGAGTTTGACTTGGAATTTACTGCTACCAAGTCTAAGAAGTCTCTGGTCTTCGCTGAATTGCTTTGTTCTTTGCCATCCCCTTCTGCACCCCCTGTTCCTGAAGAGCATATCCCAGACGAAACATTGTTTCTAATCAGTACCCTCGACCCTTGGTATGGGGACATCATCGTATATTTGCAGACGTCTTCCTTCCGTCCCAACGTCTCGAAAGACGCTCGACAAAGGATTCGTCATCAATCCCAACCCTATCACATCATTGGCGATACCCTGTACCGCCTCGGGGCCGACTCTGTTCTCCGCCGATGTTTGACTCTCGAGGAAGCTGAGCGGGTGTTGAATGATTGCCACTCCGGTGCTTGTGGTGGTCATATGTCCGGATATGCTACTGCTCAGAAAATCCTCCGTGCTGGTTATTTCTGGCCTTCGATATTTAAAGATTGCATCCTTGCCGTCCGTGCATGCCACGAATGTCAGATCTACCACCAGAAGATGCGTGCTCCCCCTGCACCACTGCACCCTGTTGTTACCATAGGTCCATTTTCCAAATGGGGCATCGATTATACATCCTGTAACCCTCGCTCGGCCGGGGGGCATCGGTTTATCATCGTTGCCGTGGATTATTTCACCAAATGGGCCGAAGCGATGCCTACACTAAACGAAGACGGTCACACAGCGACACAGTTTTTGTTTAATCATGTCATTACCTGGTTCGGGGTCCCTCAAGCCATCGTCACTGATCGCGGAAAACATTTTCGTAATCATATGATGATGGAATTGACAACCCAGCTAGGCTTGCGTCAGGATAGTTTGACGCCGTACTATCCCCAATTCAACGGTCAAGTGGAAGCTGTGAACAAAGTCTTGATCACAATGCTTCAGCGTACCGTCAACACACACAATTCTAATTGGCATCTGATGTTATTCCCTACCTTGTGGGCCTACCGGACCTCCGTGAAGGACACCACCAGTTTCACCCCATTTCAGTTGGTTTATGGACTGGAGGCCACCCTTCCTGTTGAGTGTGAGATTCCTTCGTTGAAGTTAGTTGTCGAGTTGCTTCCCAACACCACTCCGGTGGAGGAACGGCTTCTTTATCTAGAACGGTTAGACGAGACCTATCATTTAGCTTCTCTAGCTATCGAAGCGCAAAAGAAGAGAGTCAAGGCTCACTTTGACAATAATATTCAACCTCGTTCCTTTGTTGAGGGAGACTTAGTACTGCTCTATGATCAAGCTAAGGATAAGCTGGGGGCAGGAAAACTCGAATCCATGTGGCTAGGTCCCTATATTGTGAAGAGAGTTTTACAGAAAGGGGCATATGAGATGATTGACTATGAAGGAAATCCTCTTGACAAGCCCCGCAATGGGCTTTACTTGAAGAAATATTATGCATGATCTCGTGCACCTAGTTTGTACATACGTGTGTTTTTAGCAGGTGTGTGATGTGTGTGTGATTTCATGTTTTGCTTTGGTATGAAGGCGTGCTTGCCTCTTATAGAGTTTTCTGCTTCTTGTGCAGATGTCTAGTGCACCTTATGTTGGTTTCGCTGATGGTGCTTCCCGTAGCACTTGCAATTTGTCGTCTGCGGCGTGGGCGATCTATCATCCTCACGGAGAGTTGTTGGATCTTCAAGGTGTGTGCTTGGGACGTACCACTAACAATGTTGCCGAGTACAGTGCTGTGATTGAATTGTTAGCTGAGGCAGTTGATCTCGGCATCCATACATTAGTGGTGAACCTGGGCTCTCAGCTTGTCGTCCATCAGCTCAACGGGCATTATTCCGTCAGAGACCCATGCATCCTAAGGTTGTATCTACGTGTAAGATTGTTAGAAAGGAATTTTGATTACATCACATATCAACACATTCCGAGACGATTAAACACGTTAACTGATGCATTGGCAAACCATGTATTAGACAGACATTTGCGAAATAGATAAACATCATACAAGAAGACATAGAAAGCATAATAAGACCATAGAATAGGCATATGTAAATAAAATCTTTTTCCAAGCATAGTTTGCATGCGTGCTGTGTGTGCTTTTAAGCTTGCATTAAAAAATTAAAATATGTGGGTCGTGTGTTATGCAACTGATACATGAGATTACATTTGTATTAAACATTTGCATAGCATATAAAAACATCATCATATGTAAAAGATCCATCCAAAATCGGTATGCATATATATATCGTGTGGCGCACTAGGCGCTCAAAAATAAGTGTATATGTCTAACATAAAGCCGAAGTCCTCAGTACATCTGAGACAAGTGTCTCTCAAAAAACAGCAGTGGAAATAAATCCTAGGTAACTACTGTGGTAGGTTATGCTCTCTATAGCATACTACCGCCCGTGCCACCCGCCTCAAAAGGCGGTGCATCCTGGGCTCTACTCCCACTGTGTGAATTTGGGATGCTATGGGGACCTCCTCGATCCCCTGGTAATCTGGGACTCCCTCCAACAAGCCCTCGAGGTTCTGCACTACAATCTTGGGCGTATTGACTCCTGGAGGAGCCAGGGCCAAGACTCCGGTGCCCTATGCCTCTCTCCTCGCCTCTGGGGCCAAGCCAAGGGGTCTCACTGGTCCTACATCTTCATATCATAGCATTTATCGTCAAGCATGTACATGAAAAATCCAAAAACATTACAAAACATAAAAAATTAAAAAGAGATCGAGTGGCTTACCACCATCGTCCCACTGCTCTCCTGCAGGCAGTGGCATGTCTGGGTCACCTCTGAAATCAATCCCGACATATGGCCAGTCCTCTACAAAGATAACCTGGCGCTCGAGCCACTCTCGGAAATAATGCCCCCATGCCACTGGGCGGCCGCCACCTCCTCGCGGCATGATATGCCCCCACCGACTGGCCCTCGTCTCTCGGGGACCCCTGGGTGGATCAAGGGCCATGTCCTGCAGCTGTAACGCCGGCACCCGCTCCATCATGAGCGGGACTAGAATGGACCCGTAATCGAACTGCTTTGACTCTACCAAGCCTCTCCACACACAACGACAGAGCCTCTATCTATCTACCAACACCCTTGAATCCCACTTACAAACACTCCAAGACTTTTTTCTTCATAAACCCATTGCATTCGAGATTCAAAAATACATAAAAAAAACCCAACTTCTAACCATAGAGCCTTGCTCTATTTATACATTTCCATAGTCCGCAGACCATGGGCAGGCCAACTCATTTTACATTATTTTTGGGTGGACAACCCTTTGACTTGACACATTACACTTCAGGCTCCACGCATCTCACGGAGTCTTTAGCATACCTTTACCCAAAATTGTGAGCTTTGAGCCCCCAAAACCGTTACGGAAGACCTCCGCTACCCAACAATTATCATTCGTAATTTGTTGTGTCATCCATGGAGCATTCACAACAAACCAAAATTGATTTGTATCCTCACTTTCTAATTCCTTGAAAACTAGCAACTTCATTTTATTCAACATGTTGAACGGTGGTGGTGGTGTTGGTGGTGGTGGTGTGCGTGAGGGTGTATGTTGTGAAGGTGAAGGTGGAGGTGGCGTGGATGGATGATGTGCCCATGGAAAATCCTACCTTATCGAATGGACAACACTCCACAGTGAGGCTTGTACCACTCCCTCGTTGTCACTTGAAGGAGATCCAATCAACGAGCTATATTCAGGACCTGGCTTTCCTTGATTTATAAAGCTTTGTCCACTTCGCATAGATCCAAACATAAAGGCAATGGCATAACCTATTTTTCACACAAGAGCATCTCAATCTAGGTATTCAAAGATCTCAAATACTTACCTCATGGTCCCTTGAAGAAGCATCACTCTGCTTCATTGTAACTGACTAAGGTGTCAACCGCAAACTCTGTAACAAATCCTCCTATAACCCAATCAAGCCAATGGTCAATAGCATGCGCGATATTATCTTCAAAGGCTTCTAACATCTGCACTAGCTCTAGAGTCCACACTATTGGAATGTCAAGCCTCCACCTTCCTTGATTGGTTTCCAATTTAGCTATCCACTCGTATGGTTCAATCAGGAAGGTTCAAAAGAAAATTTCATGTATTTCTATGTACAAATATCTGTCTAGCCACTGCTCTTTTGTCAGGCATGGATTTTTGTTCTCTTACACCATGAATTCATGGATATTCCTATCCAACCACTTCTGAACTTCTTTTTTGGTCATCTTCCAGTGATGTGACATCACACAACTCTTTATGCATATCTTGGTCCTAGCAATGGAACCATTTGCTGGCTTAGGGGGTCCTGACCCAGGTTCAGAGTTACTTGCACCAAAAAAAAAACCTACACTACTATCGCTTTTGGAATCAATCCATGTAGTGCGAACTGAATTCTCACCCAAAGTAGTGTGGAGGGATGCTAGAGCCAAGTTTCCACATCCAAGTATCAATGTGATGTCATTTTATGCCCTAGTTCTTCCTCCAAGCAGATCCATAAGCCCTTAGGGCTTGGTACTACAATTCCATTCGAACGGCCTTTAGACTTTCGCGAAGGTCTACAACTAGATTTTGCGGACCTTGAACATGTGAATTAACTACTTACGTGCACCTTATATTACTCTTAGATCAGTATGTACTTAGATCTATCAAAGTGTTCAATAAACCTAACAAAAAGTGTTATGATATTGGTGTAATCACTTATCATTAATTGGGTTATGTTGATAAGTCGGATCCACTAAATTCGCGCATCAATACATCATTATTTCATAAAGACATTATTCATTACAAAATATATTGCAATCATAAATAAGATAAGTACAGAGATAAAACACAGGAATTTCTGCAACAACCTTCTTTATTGATCTTTAGTATAAATTTACAGAATCAAAACTTCCCTATGGACTCAACTGAAGGGGTCCAAGCACTCAGCTGTGGACACTACTCTAGGCCTCTGCACACTCATCTCCAAAGCATTTTCCTCTTCTAAGACTTACTTCCCTGTGCCAACTCTCTAGACTCCTTTCGTCATACACATAGACAATGACATAGATCTTCCTTAGACTCTCTAAGACACACCTATTTATACAATCCCATGGTCCGTGGACCATGGGTAGATCTTCTAAAACAGACTCAAAGTTACATAAACGAGGGTGAAAGCCATTTTTCACGTCTAACTAACTACGTGCTCCACACCCACAATTCGTGGAGACTTTACATCTTTTTACAATACTTTACATCAAAACATGGGTTTTTTCCCCAAAACTGACCCAAGTGACCCCATCCTAACAAGCTCAAAGGGCTAAGTGTGCAAGTGAAAGGTTTTTTTATGAATACTTCTATTTAAAGTATATTTTGTGTTGTAAGGGCTATGGTTATGATCTCAAATATCTTGTGCACCCTTGGATACAATGTTGGATCAAGATCATGAGACCTGAAATGACTTATCATTGTGTGATATGATAATGGATAGTCTAGATCTGATTACTAATGCATGTTTTATCCTTTATATGATATGATTTGGGTATATTTGAAGTTTGGAAATAGCTACAAATTTATAAGTTATTATTTGCAGATCTATACATTGGTTTTCTTGGTGAAGGCGCATATACATGTTGTCTTGACACTTCCAAGTAGTGTATGCAAAAAAAAAAATTATTATTAAGAGATGACTAATCTATCTAATCAGTGTTTTTGTTTTATTGTTGTTTGTCAATGATGTCTTCATTAGATCTGAAAGTAAAATTGATTGTATAAGGAGATTGAGTCTAGTTGATTCAGTAAGAAGGGTGATCTTTGCAGGTATTTGTTTAGAACTCTGTAATACTAAAGTAGATCTTCAGAATGTCATTGGTTGGTATAGTTTTTGGTTCAGACATTTTATGATTCAGTATCTTTAGAGGTATACACAGGTTGGGTTAGAAAAAGTAGCGTATACATGTATGTTTCTGCATTGAAGTAGCGTATACATTCTCACATATGATTTTTGAGGTTGGAGTTGGTTCTGGTTCTTGATGCAATGTTCTGGGTTCAGCACTATGTTTTGGTGACAGTGATATGACTGTTCAAATTGACTCATTATTGGTATATGTAGTTGTATTTGATTGTTGTGGTGATTGATTTTTAGCTTCAGTGTTACTGATGGGTCCAGTATGAAATTTGATGAAACATGGCCTACATATTATGTTGTTGTGTACTAGGAGTATCCAATCTAAAAAAATTATGAAACACGGTCCACGCAGGAAGAGTCAAGGTACTATCCTTTTGTAGGTCAGTGCCTACGTAGTGGTAAACATATTAGCTAGTACAAGAGCTAGGGGGATGGAGCTCCCTTCCAATAGAAGCTGGAAAATGAGTGAAGGTTGCATCCTTCAACATGTAGATGCGCATGTACTGGAAAAATTTTGCACCAGTGGTGGGCTCCAATACTGCAGCAATAATTCTGCAACTCCTGGGATTCCCGTTTTTACTTTTATCAACCCGGTAGTTCGTAACAAACTTGGAAGCGACGGTGCTGTATGCACCAGTACTAGCTCTTGCCACAGCTGTTTCTTGGTCAGCTGGCACAAGTCCACTAGGAGCTTAAGCCAACTTCTATGAGATCTTAGAAGAAGATTTTTAATTGATGGATGAAAGCTAACTCGAAGGAAGCTAATCTATTTGCGAAAAGAGATTGAAAAATTGAAGGAAAACGCAAACCCTGGGAAACCCTAATTCTACTAGCTAGTCCTACTGATGCAAAGGAGAGAATTCAAACTACTGAAAGAGATGCCATTACTTCTATGAAGGTAAAATACATGTGCCTAGACTACCTCTATCTGAAGAAAACATCTTTTGTATTTTTTATTAAGTCGTCAGTTTCATCATGCATATGCTTTCACTGTTCTTTGATTGTGCGGGGGTGGATCAAGGAGGAGAAATGCTTGGAAGAGGTTAGGAAGGTTCAGAGAGGGTCTAAGGAGTCCCTAACACCCTTCTAGAGATTTTCACAAAGTTTGGCTATCAAGAAAACTCATTTGTGAGCTTCTACAGGAAGTCTGCAGGGGTTCTACAGGATGTTCATGAATTTCTACAGGATGTTCAGAAATTTCTACAAGATGTTTAAAAATTGGATTTTGGAGGATGGGTGAGTGAGGGAAGATGCATGAATGGATATGGAGGTAGGTTAGGGGTCTGAAGTGGCCCAGGGACTGGTGGATGGAGTGGTGAGAAGGTGTAGATGGCTAAATTGGCTCAAAGAAGGCTGAAACAATGATTGCACAAAAAGGTAGGGTTACGTGGGCAAGAGGACAAATGTGAGATGAGGAACCTAGCTAGGAGATGGAGCAGATGGCTCTGATGAAGCTTAGGTGGATGAAAGAGTGGTAGAGATGCTCTGCACCGTATACATTCAACTGAATCAACAAAGTCTTGCAAGTAACCAAAGTCCTAGCTAATCTAATCTAACTAACAATAAAGTGAATGAACAACAACTTTATTTGGAAGAGAACCATGTATACCAAATATGAAATGAAACATTTCAGAGATTTGAACACATAACCAACTTCTGCAAATGAAAACAGTACACTAAGGATTGCATGGTAAAGCAATCTAGTGTTTTTGTTTGGGACAACACGGTTACTTCAATTCTAGCCCTTGATCCAATAAGGAAGAGGTGAAACCAAGAGTGTTTGTTGACCCTTTCTTGGAGCCTTTTTCCTGTTATTATCCTACCAACTAAATCTGAACATGAAAATATACTTTAACCATCAAAAGCAATCTAAATAACAAAGCAAGATTTAAATCTAAAATACCAGATTTTATTCTAAGAATGCAGCAAAGACACATGAAAGTAAACAAAGGAGGTACTGGGCACTTGAGATGGGCCCAACCCCAAAAGCTACAGCCTCCTAAGAGAGATTTAGAGCTGGTGCAAAGCTAGATTCATCTTTATTGAGCAAGAAAAGAAAAGTTACATCAAAAACTGTCCACAAGGGAAAGCTTGAAAATGTGCTGAAATGCAAAGCTAATCTACAAACTAGCTAACTTCTACCTACAAAGTGACTAAAAAATGACTAACTGAAATGAAGCCCTAAGCCCTCTTATTTATACAAATTGAGGACCCCAACAACCCTCCTAAACTTTAGGAACTCGACTATCAAAACTTGTAGTTAACAACACTTTTAGTAGCACTTGCTCGGCTGCCCTTGTTGTTGGACACATATTGTCGTTGATGTCAATATGGCAATATTCAAGAAGAGGAGACAGAGCATATCGGAGCCGAGAGGATCAAATGAGCCACATATATCGGAGGAGTGCCAGAGCAAGAGGAACCACATATGTATATGTCATATCAGAGCCAAAGAGGAGGAGCTACAGGAGCAAACAGAGTGGACCAAGAGGAGCAGATGGAGCAAGAGGAGCCAAGAGGAGAAATATATATGGAGCAAGTGGAGAAAATGGACCGAGAGGAGCAGACGGAGCCAAGAGGAGACATATATATATTACAAGCAAATAGGGCCATCGGAGCCATCGGGGAGCCATATCAGAGCAAGAGGAACGTTGCTTGTAATATATGCCAAAAACAGAGCTATCGGAGCGATAGAGGAAGCAGAACTTATATACAGCCACAGATAAAACCTATCAAGAGTGGAGGCAAAGCTGGGTTAACTAAAGTCCGAGACCAGAGAAGCTATTAACATAGAGAATCGACGCCAAAAATCCTTAGCGGAGCACTGGTGGACTTGAAACCGTATTAAATTTTCCTGTGGAGCTTATTGGGTTCGATAATACCATCGTATCGGGATATCGACGATATCGCAGCGATATCATATCGGAACCCTTAGGGATGAGAATGGACGTGATATAATATATTTCAAGTTAAAATGCCAAATCGGGTCCGGTTTTTGTATCGGCAGATGCATATAGATATAACCCGCGACGAGCGATCGCCGATCGCCGACGAATTAGCATTGGGCAGAGGCGGATGCGATAAAATATAAACTATGGTGCATTGCATATCGGGTCTGCGGAGGACTTGTATCATTTCGGAGGTAGCGATCAGCAAAATCGCCGAAGAAGCCAGAGCTGAAATATTATAAAAAGCTGATTGAATGGAAGTCGGGTCTGCAGACCCTTTGTATTACAAAACCGCCGATGCGAACCTGCCGAAATGACGGACCCGAAATCATTAAGAAGCAGAGTATAGAGGGCCGTCGGGTCCGCAGAACTATCGCATCACAAGAGGCCGCGATAACCCCAATATCCCGGACCCGAAGTCATTTTAGGAAGGGATGTAAGAGGTATCGGGTCCGCAAGGGCGTCGGAGGTCGGAGTAAAGGGATTTATTGTGATCGCCGAAATCCGGACCCGCCGATAACTATAAAGGCGGGCGGATAAGATTTGAAATCCGCGAATGTTCATTTGAGCGGATTTACATGGGTTCCTGTGTAGTAATGTATATGTGACCGAAATCTTTATAAAGGGGTTTTATAATGTTTCCCATATATTATATGTGGCTGTGGGTTTAAGCCTTAAGACATATATTGAAATGCTTGTGTTGATTGTATGTGTGGACACGGTTGGGCGGTGGCTTCCGATAGACATAAAAGCGGCGATAAAAGGGTGGCTCTGATTCTATAGTGTGGAGGCGAAAATACTGTGAGGAACAGTCCCGATAGTGCGGGAGACCAAATCATGGCGATTATGATTGTGATAAGGACGTGGCTGTCCGTTAAATAATGCCATCCCTGTGTATGCCCACTATCATTGGCAAAGCAGTGCTGTTACAAGTTTTTGAACTTGTGTTCTCTATGGATGACTCGATCCTTGCCCATTGATTCAACGTGTCCTGTGAAAACGAATGGACAGAGGAAGCTACAGCGACAAACAAGCCAACAGTGAGGAAGCTGAAGCAGGCGAGAAGGAAGTCAAAGAGCCAGTGAGAAAGAAGAAATGAAGGGACAGAGGCATGGAGCATATAAAAAGCAGCAGAAAACAGAGAATTGATGTTGTTATTGGTATATGGTATAACCTGAGTATGAGATAGTGGAAGCAGCAGAAGCAAAGGGGGCAGCAGAAGCAGTGGAAGCTGAAAAGAGTGCAGCAGCACACCAGTGTATACCAAAGAGGTTGGAGCCTCAGAATTGAACAGGATTGAAGTCCTTGGGAGTTGGTGCTCCTAAGTCCAAGATTGGTGTCTTGGCAAAATAGAGTTGGTGCTCTGGAGGTTGGAGCCTCACCAAAGTCCAAGTTGGAGCTTGGCAACCAATTGTGACCATCTATTTATTGTATTTATTTTACTGCACAGTTATATTAATAAAAGCATTTATTCCTGCTGTTCATTTTGTGTTCTGAACATATATGTTTTTAACTAGTAAAACAATAGTGGGAAAAAGAAATACTGATTCACCCCCCTCTCAGTATTTCCAACAATTGGTATCAGAGCAGGCTTCTTCATACTAGCCTAACAGCTTGAAGAAGGATCAGCAGCCATGATGAGAAATCATGAAGCATCAGGAAAACCTCCTCTGTTCAATGGCACTAACTTTGTGTTTTGGAAGAAAAGAATGACTTACTATTTAATGTCCCTTGGACCTGAAGTCTGGCATTTTTGTCAAACTGAATACTGAGTGACTTCCACTCTTACAACAGACCAAGACGAGAGGAAAGCCTACATTGCGAATGCAAAAGCCATGAACTCTATCACTAGTGGAATCACTGATTCCGAGTTTACAAAAATCATGCACTGTAACTCTGCCAGAGAAATGTGGGAGAAGCTAGTTGGCTTGTTCGATGGAGACTCAAAATTCAAAAAGGCAAAGCTTCAAACCCACAGAAGACAATTTGAAATTTTGAAGATGGAAGAGGAAGAAGACATTGTAGCATACCTCCTCCGAGTAGCTGAAGTGGTAAATTCCCTGAAAGGATTGGACGCAAAAGTTGAAGAAAGTACCATTGTTCAAAAGGTATTAAGGTCTCTTCCAGACAGATTTGACTCCAAAATAAGTGCTATAGAAGAATCAAAGGACCCTGACACCCTCAAAATGGATGAACTCCATGGAATTCTCACTGCCTATGAAATGAGGAAAGGTGGTCCTAGCTCCAAAGATGGAGCATTCAAGGCCTCAAAGTCAAAGAAAGGGAAAGAAAGGAATGATTGTAGTGATGAGTTAGATGTGGAATTCGAATTGGCTCAATATGTATGAAAGCTGAAGAGAGGATCTAAGCTTAAAGGCAAGTATCCTCTTATCTGTTTTAAATGTGGTAAAATAGGTCATTATGCGGAAAAATGTCCTCATAAGCATGACAGTGATGATGAAGGAAATCCTAAAAGAATGACACACAAAAAGAAAGGGTTCAATAAGAAAAACCTCCTCTCCAAGCAAGATGAGTCTGATGAGGATGAGTTTATGGTCATCAAAAAGAAATCAGATGAGGAAAGTGATCATGATGAAAGCCAAGAAGCATTATTCATGGCACTCACAGATGATGATGACTCGGGGCCAGAAGGAAATGTGGATGAACTATTAATAAGTGCCATTGAAGAGAACGAGAAACTACGGAACAAAATCATCTCTCTCAAAGTGGAAAACGAGGAAATAAGAAGGAGAGAAGATCTCTTGGAAACGAAGCTTAAAGAAAAAGAAGAGACCTGTGAAGAACGTGAGGCCGAAGTAGTATCTCTGAGAAAGGAGTTGGAGCAAATTAAAAAGGGCTGTAAAAGCTCTCAAATACTTGATACTATTCTGAAAAATAAAAAACCTCAACATGATAAGTCTAGAATAGGTTTCAAGGGAGAATCCTCAAGCACCAAGAATAGTGTGAAAAGCTATGCCGATGCACTTTCCTGCAACCAAAAAGATGAAAAAGTATGTTATCAAAAGTGCATCCCAGATTCCAAGAATAAAGAAAGAGTTACTCCAAAGAAGAATGTGGAGTCGAATCATGGACACTACAACAAATACAAACCTGTACTCCACCAAGGGCCCATCAAAAATCCAAAGGACGAGGGAGGAGTAATTCTCAGAAAGGAAAGCGAATTAAACCGTGGTTGCTTCAAAACCATCTTTCTTGGACATTGTTTTCACTGTAAAAACTTCGGTCACCAAGCTAGACACTGTATGGCTTGCAGAAGTGAAAAGACAACACAAAAGGACCGAGTAATCAACTCATATGCTCCCAAAAGACAGGGACAAATCAAAATCTTCAATTCATTCGATCCCTTGACTAAATTTGATCTGACTTGCTCTTTTTGCTACAATAATGGACACTATGAACAAGACTGCCCACTCAAAGGAAGAAAGACGAGTAGCAAGAACTCTGCAATGGACAAATGCGGCCTGGCTCTATTTGCGCAAAATAATGGAAACCAGTGGTTTGTGGATAGTGGGTGCTCTAGACACATGACAGGAGACAGAAGGAAATTTATCTCACTGAGCAAAAAGGAAGGGAATGTGTCCTTTGGAAGCAGAACTGGAAAAGTTATAGGAAGAGGAACAGTTACTCTGATCAATGGAAAAGGAAAAGCTCAAGATGCTCTGCTGGTTGACAGACTCAAACACAACCTTCTGAGTTCTAGCCAAATTTGTGATCAAGGACATAAGGTTGTTTTCAGCACCAAAGATTGTGAAATAAGGAACTCTGCCTCTGGGAAACTTGTGGCAAAAGGGGTGAGAACACCAGAAAATATTTATGTTCTGAACAAGATTCAGGAAAATAAATGTTACTTGAGTCAGACAGATGAGAGTTGGTTGTGGCACAAGAGACTTGGACATACCAGCTTCGAAAATATGGTCAATATCAGCAAGATCAAAGCTGTACAAGACATCCCAAGGTTGTCCAAACCAAATCAAGCAGTGTGTGGTCCATGTCAACATGGAAAACAGACCAGAACCAGCCACAAGACAAAGGAACACTATACATAAAAGCCATTGGAGATCATACATGCTGATGTCTGTGGGCCAACTAGAAATCATGCACTCCAAGGAGAAAGGTACTTTGTATTATTTGTTGATGATTATACTAGAATGATGTGGATATATTTCATAAAGTATAAATCTGAAACTTTTGAGTGTTTTAAGAATCTAAAAGCCCTTGTAGAAAATGAAAAAGATTCAAAAATTAAGTGTCTCAGAACAGACAGAGGAGGAGAATTCACATCAAACGAGTTCAGAGAGTTCTGCAATATTCATGGAATTAAAAGCGAATACTCGGTTGCCAGAACACCTCAGCAAAATGGGGTAGTTGAAAGAGGAAACTTAATTGTCCAAGAAATGGCAAGAACCATGTTGTTAGCAGCAGACCTACAACCTAAATTCTGGAGGGAAGCAGTAGGGATAGCTGTCTATACATTGAATTGGACTCAATTGAGACCAAATTGTGACAAAACTCCTTATGAGCTATGGAAAGGGAGACATGCTTCGGTGAAGTATTTCAAAATATTTGGAAGCAAGTGCTTCATAAAAATAAATGATGGTTCACCTGGAAAATTTGATTCTCGGGTTGATGAGGGAATATTTCTTGGATATTCTCAACGGAGCAAGGCTTACAAGTGCTACAATTTTCGACTGAAGAAAATAGTGGAAAGCATCGATGTAAAGTTTGATGAAGATATTCCAGAAAAGGAAATTGAAGAACAAGAAGATGACTTTCTCATTGAAGAAGAAGAACCTAAAGAAGAAGAGATAATAGATGAAGAAGAAGTAGAGGAAAGAGAACCACCTCATACCCCTTCAAAGATGAAGTATGTAGAAAGATATCATCCAGAAGAACAGATCATTGGCGATAAAGATGAAGGTGTGCAGACCAAAAGAAGGATAACAACCTCACCCAAGAGAAAAGCCATTGCCCTCCTATCTATGATAGAACCAGAAACATTCACAGAAGCAAGTAAGGATCCTCATTGGGTAAAAGCAATGGAAGAAGAAATGTCCCAAATTGAGAAGAACAAGACATGGGAGCTGGTACCTCGTTCGAAGGACAAAAACATAATAGGAACCAAATGGGTGTTCAAAAATAAAATGAATGAGGAAGGACAGGTTATCAGAAACAAGGCAAGACTTGTTTGCAAAGGCTATTCGCAAATTGAAGGGGTTGAATTTGAAGAGACGTTTGCACCAGTGGCCCGTATGGAAGCTATCAGGATGTTTTTAGCATTTGCTTGCTCGAAAGGATTCAAAATCTATCAAATGACGTGAAATCAACATTTCTAAATGGGGAACTCAAGGAGGAAGTCTACATGGAGCAGCCAGAAGGTTTTGATCTGACAGCAGGAAAGGACCTAGTCTGTAAGTTGAAAAAGGCTTTGTATGGGTTGAAACAAGCTCCTAGAGCTTGGTATGCAAGGCTGGATAACTATCTCCAACAACAAGGCTTCAAAAAGGGAGTGGCTGGAAGCAATCTATACATAAAGACAGATCAAGGTAAGTTACTAGTTGCTCTTGTTTATGTCGATGATCTGATTTTTGCTAGTAATAATGATGAAATGAGCCATGAATTTTCTCAAAGCATGGCAAAATAATTTGAGATGTCAATGATAGAAGAACTGTCCCACTTCCTTGGACTTCAAGTATCTCAAACCAGAGCAGGATTGTGTATATCTCAAGCCAAATATCTAAAAGACATGCTCAAAAAATATGGAATGGAGAACTGTGCACCCATGAGCACTCCCATGACCACAAACTACAAACTGAGAAAAGATGATGACTCCCCTCTAGTAGATGCAACTCATTACAGGTCAATGACTGGAGCCCTCCTATACATAACAGCTACACGACCGGACATAATGCAAGCAGTAGGAATGGTGGGAAGATTTCAATCGGCTCCCAAACAATCCCATTTATTTGCCGTAAAAAGAATCCTCAGATATCTGAAGGGAACTTCAGATTTCGGTATTTGGTACCCAAGGAGCTCAAAACTGATTGTAACTGCATACACCGATGCTGATTGGGCTGGAAATATAGATGATCGAAAAAGTACTAGTGGAAATGCATTCTTCCTAAGAGACTGTTTGGTATCCTGGCTCAGCAAAAAACAGTCATCAATATCATTATCCACAACCGAAACCGAGTATATTGCTGCAGCAGATTGTTGTACTCAGATACTATGGATGAAGGAAGCGCTAAAGGATGTCAACATATGTACAGATCAACCAATTACTATTTATTGTGACAACGCTAGTGCTATCAGTCTCAGTAAAAATCCGGTGATGCACTCAAGAACCAAACATATACCAATCAAGTATCATTTCCTCCGTGAGCAAGTAGTTGAACAAAACATCGCTCTGGAATATATAAGTACTAAGGAGCAGATAGTTGATATTTTCACTAAACCTCTTCCTCGGGAAGCATTCGAACACCTGTGACAAAAGGTGGGGGTTATTTCTTTATCATCACTCAAGTCTATTCATAAAGATGCAGCAGGACAGGGGGAGAAACTTGACAGGGGGAGTTTGTGTGCATTCCTTTGCCATTGATGTCAAAGGGGGAGAAGGCAGAAGAATATTGCCATCAATAACAAAGGGCGAGATTGTTGGACACAGATTGTCATTGATCTCAATATGGAAATATTCAAGAAGAGGAGACAGAGCATATCGGAGCCGAGAGGATCAAAGGAGCCACATATATCGGAGGAGTGTCAGAGCAAGAGGAACCACATATGTATATGTCATATCGGAGCCAAAGAGGAGGAGCTACAGGAGCAAACAGAGTGGACCGAGAGGAGCAGATGGAGCAAGAGGAGCCAAGAGGAGTAATATATATGGAGCAAATGGAGAAAATGGACCGAGAGGAGCAGACAGAGCAAGAGGAGCCAAGAGGAGACATATATGTATTACAAGCAAATAGGGCCATCGGAGCCATCGGGGAGCCATATCAGAGCAAGAGGAACATTGCTTGTAATATATGCCAAAAACAGAGCTATCAGAGTGATAGAGGAAGCAGAACTTATATACAGCCACAGATAACACCTATCGGGAGTGGAGGCAAAGTTGTGTTAACTAAAGTCTGAGAGTAGAGAAGCTATTAGCATAGAGAATCGACACCAAAAACCCTTAGCGGAGCACTGGCAGACTTGAAACCATATTAAATTTGCCTGTGGAGCTTATCGGGTTCGATAATACCATCGCATTGGGATATCGGCGATATTGCAGCGATATCGTATCAGAACCCTTAGGGATGAGAATGGACGCGATATAATATATATCGAGTTAAAATGCCAAATCGGGTCCAGTTTTTGTATCGACAGATGCATACAGATATAACCCACGACGAGCGATCGCCGATCGCCGACGAATTACCATTGGGCGGAGGCGGATGCGATAAAATATAAACTGTGGTGCATTGCATATCGGGTCCGCGGAGGACTTGTATCATTTCGGAGGTAGCGATCAGCGAAATCGCCGAAGAAGCCGGAGCCGAAATATTATAAAGAGCCGATTGAATGGGACGTCGGGTCTGCAGACCCTTTGTATTACAAAACCGCCGATGCGAACCTGCCGAAATGACGGACCCAAAATCATTAAGAAGCAGAGTATAGAGGGCCCTCGGGTCCGCAGAACTATCATATCACAAGAGGCTGCGATAACCCCAGTATCCCAGACCCGAAGTTATTTTAGGAAGGGATATAAGAGGTATCGGGTCCGCAAGGGCGTCGGAGGTCAGAGTAAAGGGATTTATTGTGATCGCCGAAATCCAGACCCGCCGATAACTATAAAGGTGGGCAGATAAGATTTGAAATCTGCGAATGTTCATTTGAGCGGATTTACATGGGTTCCTGTGTAGTAATATATATGTGACCGAAACATTTATAAAGGGGTTTTATAATGTTTCCCATATATTATATGTGTCTGTGGGTTTAAGCCTTAAGACATATATTGAAATGCTTGTGTTGATTGTATGTGTGGACACGGTTGGGCAGTGGCTTCCGATAGACATAAAAGCGGTGATAAAAGGGTGGCTCTGACTCTATAGTGTGGAGGCGAAAATACTGTGAGGAACAGTCTCGATAGTGCGGGAGACCAAATCATGGCGATTATGATTGTGATAAGGACGTGGCTGTCTGTTAAATAATTCCATCCTTGTGTATGCCCACTATCATTGGCAAAGCAGTGCTGTTACAGGTTTTTGAATTTGTGTTCTCTATGGATGACTCGATCCTTGCCCATTGATTCAACGTAACCTGTGAAAACAATGGACAGAGGAAGCTACAGTGACAAACAAGCCAACAGTGAGGAAGCTGAAGCAGGCAAGAAGGAAGTCAAAGATCCAGTGAGAAAGAAGAAATGAAGGGACAGAGGCATGGAGCATATAAAAGGTAGCAAAAAATAGAGAATTGATGTTGTTATTGGTATATGGTATAACCTGAGTATGAGATAGTGGAAGCAGCAGAAGCAAAGGGGGCAGCAGAAGCAGTGGAAGCTGAAAAGAGTGCAGCAGCACACCAGTGTATACCAAAGAGGTTGGAGCCTCAGAATTGAACAGATTTGAAGTCCTTGGGAGTTGGTGCTCTAGAGGTTGGAGCATCACCAAAGTCCAAGTTGGAGCTTGGCAACCAATTGTGACCATATATTTATTGTATTTATTTTACTGCACAGTTATATTAATAAAAGCATTTATTCTTGTTGTTCATTTTGTGTTTTGAACATATATGTTTTTAACTAGTAAAACAATAGTGGGAAAAAGAAATACAGATTCACCCCCCTCTCAGTATTTCCAACACTTGTGATGATTGATTTGGTGGCCTTTGAACTCCAAGCTGATGGTGGAGAATTTGAGGTAAGGGCCCATAAATGAAGGGGACACCTTCCAACAAATCCTCTCCCTTGTTCTCCCACGAATTTGGCTGCCAAGTGCTCATTAAAACCTTTGATTTTGTCTCCAAATTGACCAAAAAGACTACACAAAGCACACATTAGACTTGTTGGCATAATGACTAACTCAATTCACTCTATTAGCATAAAAATAATAAAAAACACACAATAAACTAATGAGAATGGTGGATTAAGTTGAATTAGGAGGTTGAATGAGCCCATATAATTATCCATTTTTGGGGCTCATCATCACCCCCCTACAGAAAGTGTTGCTCATCCTCTGAGCAACCAATCTATCTCCTCATCTTTGATGGCCTTGGTGGCCTCCCTATCATGCCAAGCTTCTGAAGTGATGTCCTCTTCTCGGTCATGAAACCATTCTTTTATCTTTGCTTCTTCCCACTGCCCGTGCTCCTTTTCCTAGAGAATTCTCAGCTTCCTGTAGAACTGTCTCAGCATCCTGTAGAGAGGTCTTTGTGTCCAACATTTTCATTCTTTCTCTCCAGGTGGATGTCTACGGCCTTCCCCGTTCATAGGTGATGGATGCCTTTGAGGGGGACCTCTCCTTTTGTGTAGCTGAGGTGTCTACAATTGTGATTGGCTCTTTTAACTATGGTTGGGGTCTGCCAGTGCTTATCTGCATGCTCCTTCTTGCCTTAAAATATAGTGGAAGCTCCCTCTTTCACTTCTCCTATTCCTTGGGGAATGTGCTTAGGGTGGCCAGCACAGCTGCTGCCTCCCTAGCTAAAATCTCGGCCAATTTCTCCTTCTGCTGCCCTTTCCCTAGACTTCCTGTAGAAAGTCCTGTAGTGGTTGTTTTCTGGCTTCCTATAGAAGCAGTTTTCTGGCTTCCTGTAGAAAAAGTCTGCTAGCTTCTTGTAGAACCAGTTTTCCCTGATTTGGCTTGCTTGGCTGGGGTTGCCTTCTCTTTGACTTTTGCTATGGTTGCCTTGGGTGTTGTTTGCATCCTTTCAGTCTTCTCTGCTCGGGTTTGCAACCATTTCTCCCTTGGTGTTGGTGTTTTTATTTTACTCCCAGCTTTGGCCTCAACAGCTTGTCCTTTTTCTTGCTTTTCCTTTGGTTGTTCTTGTGGCTTTTCCTGTGAAGGCCTGTCCTAGGTTTTCTTACCCTTAGCTTCCTTACCTTTAGGTTTCTTCTCTGCCTCAATATGTTCCTTCTCCTCACTACTGGATGAAGTGAGTTCTTCTGCCAGGGTCCGGATATCATCATTCTTGGTCATATTACGAAAAATCTCCCAGGAGATAGGGACAATATAAGTATGGAGGGCATCTTCTACGAGGAGATTGATAAGCCCATGATGAGCCAGCTAGTCTGGTGTCCCCTCCTTCAGTTTTGTGCCACACTCAATCAATGAATGCAGGAGGAAGTATGGGATGCTCAATTTTTGTTTTGAGGGCAAATCCATCTTATGCCTAAGCTCAGTTAACAAGCGGAAGTGATACCCATACACAACACTAAGTCACCCTTCACAAGTAATATATTTCATAATTTGAAGGCTAACCTCACTCCAAAATGGCTGTAAGCTAGCTCTCCAGACCCCATTTTTATCCTCTGAAAACTGTTCTTATGGTAGGAAGAATTCCTTTTTATCTTTTTGGCCCAATTTCCTTTCCTCTTTATCCCAGGGTATCCCCAATGGCAATTCAGTGACCCAGCTAATGAGTTGTGGGGTGAGTTTCAAGGTCAATCCCCTGAAATTTACAGTTGCCAATGTTTTTGATTTGGGTTGTAGGGACCTTAGGAACTCCTCTGTTATTTCATCATCGTGACCTTGGATTTTATCACAGAAGGTCATCCACTTTGCACGGGTAAACAGGTCTACCACCTCAGGAGTTTCTCTCAATTTTTTGGAATCCGAGGGTTCATTTCTGATAAACCCTCCAAGCATGGTGAAGATACCCTGTTTTCAGCTTGAGCTCTGGTTAGACTGGAAATTTGGACGTGGTTTTCCCCCTTAGTTCTCAGGTCAGGGTTTCTTTGCTATTTATATCTCCCCCTTTCACCAATTCTCTGGTTAAAATACTGCTTCCGCCCAAGACTTCGACTTGTCAAAGGGAATGAAGCTCTCATAGACAGAGTGCAGAAAATATTTTTATACCAATCATATAACAGTCACACAAAAAATTGATACGTGCATAGGTGAGCCTTACATCGGTTTGTCATAATAGTGGGGAGAGTTTGTTAACAGGAATCATGGAGGTGAGTACAATGTAGCACCATTTAAAAGAAATTATGTGTATCATATAAGCAAACCACCATTCTTGACCCACAGGAAGATTGGTTTTAATTTTCTCCACTTCAAACAAGCTAGTTCACCACCTTTCAAAATATCGTGCATGGGAATGGTGTTTTTGAGCCTACCTCTCTTCAAGCTCCAAATTTGATGAAGAAAAACTCAGGCTTTTCTGCTCTAGAAGGCTTTGTTGTACTTTCCTGTAGAACATCTTCCCGTAGAATGCCCCTGTGCCTCTGAGTGAGCCCAATACGCTGGAGAATTGTGAACCAGGCCTCAAAGCTTAATGGAGGACGACTGTTTAATCATTTTGTGGAAGCGGAGGATGCATACTTCAGTTGAAAATGTTGCAAGTGCAAGTTAACAGCAGTTTGTGAGTTTCAGCTGAGCGTTCATTAATTCCTGCGTGATTTGTGGTGAGGTGGCAAAAATGTGTGCTGGCTTTATTCAAACTGAAGTGATGTTATGAACTGCATGTTCTCTTCTCTCTGTTAATCATTTGATGTCCTGTGCACTCGAGTTCAACACGTCTACCACTACCTGTGTTTTTCAAATTTCACGTGAACGACTATACACGTATGCTGCATGATTTTTGCCTGGATGAGTGCAATCGAATCTTGCTAGCTTCCTAGCTGAATCCCACCATCTCATTCGTTCATGTAGTGCTTAGATTAGATTCAAGCAATAGAGGAATGAGTTTTAGTCACATACCTGGAAGTCAAATGTGGCTGCCGTGAGGTGCTGTGGCCTTTCACTTGCTGCATGCATTGGTTTCTGTGGTTGCATGAGGGCTTGGTGGCTGATTCATGGCTATTTTTACTTTTGCAGGTATCCTCTAGCCGGATCCATGCTGTAGGAGCTGGCTTCACGTTCAGATCTGCACCCTCAAGCTGCTGCTGCTGAATTTTCACAGGACCGAAACTTGTTTTCGCCATTGATCCCGAACGATTGATCGAATTGATCTGAAACTTGCTGATCATGTTCCTATCATCATGATGCACCTCCATAGCAAAATTGCGATCAATGGATGCATAGATTTCGAGAAAAACACAAAAAGGTTGAAGATTACAAAGATCAATTTCTCAGAAAACATGCATCGGAATCGGCTGAAACTTTTTGGGTAGGCTACTATCACCCATGTGCATCTCCCATGAAATAGGGTTTGAAACGGATGCACAGATATGGAGAAAATGAAAAAATGGCTGAAGGTGATGGAGGTTGATTTCTTGGAAACAGTGCATTGGAATGGGCTGAAACTGCTCAGGCATGTTGCCATAATCCCTATATAATTCCCTATAAAAAAAAATTTTAAATCGATGCATGGTTTTCAAGTTAGGGAAAAAACAAATTCTGTTCTATGTATTTTTTTCTTCAAAGCATTCTGCAAGTTTTTGCATGGTAAAAAAAATGAGCTTGGGCTGTGATGCAGGCATGGAGATGATGGAGGAGGAGTTTTAAGATTGAAGGAGGACTTCTGAACCCTTGCTGAAGCTATAATGTTTGCCAAACCACCTTTTTGAAATCCATTTCTAGCTTCCTATAGAAATCCTGTAATTTCTACAGGAACTTCCTGTAGAACACACAGTTTTGAGGAAAGAAGCACAATGATATGAAAAAAATAATGGAGAAGGGTGAGGAATGGAAACATAGATGCTTGCAGGCCTCATGGATAGATTCCCGGCCTTCAGGTCCACTTCAGAGATCAATTTTGGCTTGTTTGTAGGCTTCCTGTAGAAGACACAGAACTTCCTGTAGAAAACACAGAACATCCTGTAGAAGGCACAGAACTTCCTCTGTCTTTGTTTTGAGTGATCCTCTTGACCTGCAATGTCCTTCTTGCAACTTGCAATTATCCAATGGAAATTATGTTTATTTTTTTTATTTTTTTTTTTCTTTTTTTTTTCTTTTTTTTTGAAAGACAACTAGGGCGCTTCATGGCGTTTTTCACCCTAATTGCCTGGGCACCTCCAAGGGAGGTTTTCACCCATAGATCTTATTCTCTTTTCCCTTTTTCCCAACCCATTGACCACCTCATGGAGGTTTTCAATCAATGAGCCAATCTAAGGTGCCTCGGAGGAGGTTTTCACCTTAGATTTCTATTTTCCTCTTATTTTCATTTTTTTATATTTTTCTCTTTTTTTTATTTTTTTTTCTACCCTACCCTACTTGAAAAACAAAATTCTTTTCAAGTATAAGAATACTTCCAATGGAGCCATGTGCACATCGAGATTAGAGACAAAATGATGTGGAGGCTTGAAATGCATGCTTTAACAGCTATCCGGATTTCAAAGACCAAATGATCTGACTTTGAAGGGATCAAACATCGCTGAGGAAGAGAGTACTGCTGCAACTTAGTGACGATCTAAAACCATATCTCAATATATCTCTGATATCCTTGGTCCTTTTGCTGATTTGGATCATGTTTCATGTCACCTTCTACCATGAATTTCTCATCTTCCTCTTTTTGCTGATCTTTCTCTTGAATACATGGAATATTTGATGGTAACCATGAGGGAGCTTTCTTGATCTCTGATTCTGATCTCTTCTCTTCATTAAGTACAGCGCATGGTTCTTTGATCTTTTCTTTTGAATCTTCTTTTGCCTTTGGTCCTTCAATGGTGTCAATATAATCTCTGTTTTGCAATACTCTTCTTGAGCTATGGTGAAGATCATCGAGCTTAAGAGGAGTCATTTGGACATGTTGTGCCTCAACTTTGCAATTGGGTTGAGCTACTGCAACGGGCAGGTGTGGAAATGGTGGTACGGATAGTTGAGTGGGGGTGTATATTCGAGATGGATGTGGATGGGGTTATGGTTGGGAACGCATTTGGGGTTGCCTTGGTGGAGCAGGAGACAATGGTGGTGGATAAGCAGGTGGTGGAGGAAAAGAAGCAGGAGGAGTGTTGTATTGGGGCCTCCACCCCTGATGAGGTGCATTCCATTGAGGCTGTGGATGAGCATGAGAGTGAAACGAATGAGCAGCTGGTTGGGCATAATATTCAGGAGGATATGACCAAGGAGGAGGTGTGGACTAGGAAGAGTGAGCAGGGGGACCCCAAGAAGGCATGGAAGTGGCTTGATAGGGGTCGTAATAGGTCTAGGATGTCTCTTGCATTCCCTGCTGGTAAGATATGGGTCCATGTCACCTCCTTTGGTTCATATAATAGAGTGATCCAGTGGCTCCTTTGGCTCTCTGATATGCAACTTTAAGTCTAGGCAAGGAAGGGCACTGATTTGTAGGATGGTATTCTTCATAGATGAAACACACTTCTAGGGAGTGCATTGGACATTCGTTCCTAAGATGCTTTCTAGTGCACCTAGGACAAAAGATGACCAAAGCTCTCTTGGCTTCTTCTTGCTTCCTTTGGATCTGTAAGGTATCTAATTGCATGGCAAGAAACTGCCTCATATCGCTCTTGAAATCTTCAATCTGATTTGCAAATTCATTTTTGGACAAGGTGTTGCTCCCAACATTTCTATTTGTAGCCATTTGCTCCAGAGGAATGTTTTCTTCTTCTTCTTCCCTTGAGGTTCTTCAAATATTTCTTGCTGTCCACCTAAGAGTTCTTTAATCACAGCCATCGAAGAAGAGAGAAGCTTAGCTGTGTGAAGCAGTGGGGGCGTTGTGCAATCATTTTCCTAAATTATCTCTACTCCTACAAGGCATGAAAGGAAATATTTTTGGTTCATTTTTGTTTTTTTTTTTTTCTGCTTGTACCTGCAAAAACTAAAATAGACTTAACTGCAACTAACTATCTCGCTGAAATGAAAATGCGAAATTGAAATGAAAGCAGGAAAGGACTAATCTATTTTGCTCAAATTAAATTGCAGGAATGAAATGCTAGTCTATGCTTGTAGAATTGAAATTTTGGAATCGAAATGCTAATATATGAAAGCGGGAAATGCTAATCTACTTTTGCAAAAACGAAATTGCATAATGGAAATGAAATAAACTACTTAGTAGAAGGTTGTAGTGGAAAATAGAAGAAAAGCAGCAATCACCAATACTCTGACGCTTCCCCAGCAATGGCGCCAAAAAGATGGTGGGCTCCAGTACTACAGCAATAATGCTGCAACTCCTGGGACTCCCGTCTTGACTTTTATCAACCCGGTAGTTCGTAACAAACTTGGAAGCGACGGTGATGTATGCACAAGTACTAGCTCTTGCCACAACTGTCACTTGGTTAGCTGGCGCAAGTCCGCTAGGAGCTTAAGCCAACTTCTATGAGCTCTTAGAAGAAGCTTTTTAATTTATGGATGAAAGCTAACTTGAAGGAAGCTAATCTATTTACGAAAAGAGATTGAAAAATTGAAGGGAACGCAAACCCTAGCAAACCTTAATTCTACCAGCTAGTCCTACTGATGAAAAGGAGAGAATGCAAACTACTGAAAGAGATGCCATTACTTCTATGAAGGTAAAATACATGTGTCTAGACTACCTCTATCTGAAGAAAACATCTTTTGTATTTTTGATTAAGTCGTCAGTTTCATCATGCATATGCTTTCACTGTTATTTGACTATGCAGGGGTGGATCAAGGAGGAGAAATGCTTGGAAGAGGTTGGGAAGGTTTAGAGAGGGTCTAAGGAGTCCCTAATGCCCTTCTAGAGAGTTTCACAAAGTTTAGCTATCAAGAAACCTCATTTGTGAGCTTCTATAGGAAGTCTGCAGGGGTTCTACAGGATGTTCAGGAATTTCTATAGGATGTTCAGAAATTTCTACAGGATGTTTAAAAATTGGATTTTGGAGGATGGGTGAGTGAGGGAAGATGCATGAATGGATATGGAGGTAGGATAGGGGTCTGAAGTGGCCTAGGGACTGGTGGACGGAGTGGTGAGAAGGTGTAGATGGCTAAATTGGCTCAAAGAAAGTTGAAACAATGATTGCACAAAAAGGTAGGGTTACGTGGGCAAGAGGACAGATTTTAGATGAGGAACCTAGCTAGGAGATGGAGCATATGACTCTGATGAAGCTTAGGTGGATGAAAGAGTGGTAGAGATGCTCTGCACCGTATACATTCAACTGAATCAACAAATTCTTGCAAGTAACCAAAGTCCTAGCTAATCTAATCTAACTAACAATAAAGTGAATGAACAACAGCTTTATTTGGAAGAGAACCATGTATATCAACTATGCAATGAAACATTTCAGAGATCTAAACACATAACCAACTTCTACAAATGAATATAGTACACTAAGGATTCCATGGTAAAGCAAACTAGTGTTTTTGTTTGGGACAACACGGTTACTTCAATTCCATCCCTTGATCCATTAAGGAAGAGGTGAAACCAAGAGTGTTTGTTGACCCTTTTTTGGAGCCTTTTTCCTATTATTATCCTACCAACTAAATCTGAACATGAAAAGATACTTTAACCATCAAAATCAATCTAAATAACAAAGCAAGATTTAAATCTAAAATAGCAGATTTTATTCTAAGAGTGCAGCAAAGACACATGAAAGTAAACAAAGGAGGTATTGGGCACTTGATATGGGCCCAACCCCAAATGCTACAGCTTCCTAAGAGAGATTTAGAGCTAGTTCAAAGCTAGATTCGTCTTTATTGAGCAAGAAAAGAAGAGTTACATAAAAAACTCTCCATAAGGGAAAGCTTGAAAATGTGTTGAAATGCAAAGCTAATCTACAAACTAGCTAACTTCTGCCTACAAAGTGACTAAAAAATGACTAAATGAAATGAGGCCCTAAGCACTCTTATTTATACAAACTAAGGACCCCAACAGCCCTCCTAAACTTTAGGAACTCGGCTACCAAAACTTGTAGTTAACAACACTTTTACTAGCACTTGCTCGGCTGCCCTTGTGATGATTGATTTGGTGGCCCTTGAACTCCGAGCTGATGGTGGAGAATTCGAGGTAAGGGCCCATAAATGAAGGGGACACCTTCCTACAAATCCTCTCCCTTTTTCTCCCACGAATTTGGCTGCCAAGTGCTCATTAAAACCTTTGATTTTGTCTCCAAATTGACCAAAAAGACTACACAAAGCACACATTAGACTTGTTGGCATAATGACTAACCCAATTCACTCTATTAGCATAAATATAATAAAAAACATTCAATAAACGAATGAGAATGGTGGATTAAGTCGAATTAGGAGGTTTAATGAGCTCATATAATTATCCATTTTTGGGGCTCATCAACCAGTACAAAAATTGTAAACACTTTTTATAATAATAAGATTGAAGACTAAGAAAAGAGGAGCGATCGTTTTTTCCCACATTGGGTTTCCACCTAAAAATTCCTGGTGTTCATGTGTGCTGCTTATGTGTGTATATTTATTCTGTTCTTACTGCATTTGTTTACTTCTTAGTAAATGATCACACTCTGATTTAGGACAATGAATAGTTGTTTATCAAAGTTTATTATCTTTATGCTGGTTTCATTCTTTATAAGTGAAGACATACGCTGCTTGGTTTCTGTAAAATAGCATATATAGTTTGAAAAAAAAAATTATTATTGTGAAAGTTTAGATACTGATTCACTGCCCCCTCTCAGTATTTTTCCCAACAACCTTTTGGAATACCAATAGGGTTCTACTACATGATTTTCAAAGTCCCATGATGCAAGTGACCCAATCACCTATTCCACAACTCACCAATGTCTTGGATTTTCTCCTTCTCTGCATTTATGCTCAAAGATGCACAATCCTATACCTCCAACTTCTAGATATTCTCAACTTGAATCCCTATCTTCTTTACTTGACACATGGAGAACTATCAAAAGGAACGCCTTTCATTTTGAGAAAATCACATCATAGCCTCTATCCTTAAGCATGGCGACTAATACTATGTTCTTCTTCAACCCGGACACATACATAACATTCCTCCAAGTGAGAGGAGCACCTTTCTCCCTCTAAAAAGTAATTGTGCCCAATATGGTAGGACTATACTACTTGTTGTCACACATCTCAATATGCATCTAGAGATCCTTCTCCTCCAGGTCACTAAACGATTCCTTGTCACCAGTCATGTGAAATGAAGCTCCAATGTCAAGGTACCATACACTACCCATCATTGATGACACCATGCATGCATTGAGAGTGAAGTCAAACTCGAATTGAGAGGCCAAAGACTCACCCACCACTCCTCTTGAGGACTTCTTCTTGGACTTCTTGAGTGGAAAATTTGTAGCAAAATGGCCTAGCTCATGATAATGAAATCACTTAACTTTATTCATGCCTTTCTTCTTACCTCCATGGAAATAATACAATGTGGAATGGGATGCCTTCCATTTCCCTTTCCTTGCCTCACCCACTAAGGCACAATGTTCCTCATAATTAGCCTTCCATGAGGAACCATCTTCGGTGTTCCTTCTGATCTCCTCTTGCAACAAATCTGACCACATTCATTCCCAATATAGAAGCTTCTCCCTCCCATTGATAGAGTCCTAATAGCTATTCCAACTCTTGGGAAGGCCTATGAGAGCTAGGCTCACCATATGATCCTCCGCAATGGTTTTTCCAATCCTACCTAGCTCATCACGAGAGTGAGTGAACTTGGTCAAGTATTTTGGAATTGTCTCACCTTTCTCCATCTCTATTTTTGGAAGTTTGTCTTTTAGTGTCAACTTCCTATGGTCATTGTTGTTCTAGAATAGGTTCGTCAATACTTTCAATAAAGTATACGGAGTTTCCTTTCCATAGAGACTCGAGACAATGTGGTCTCAAACTCGCTCAAGGATTAGCGTCCTTGCTTTCACCACATCTTCCATTCATTTAGATATTTTTCATCCGGTGATGTGTGGATTGGGAATGTCTTGATCAGTGAATTCCTTCAAGCCATTATCCTCCAACACAACCTCCATCATGTTGTTCCGGGCTATATAATTCAAATTGCATTCCAAGGCATACTCGAGCCGTAAATTGTAGAATTCCATCTGCCAATACTGAAGTATGTATTGGAAATTCGAATTTCACCTATAACTGAAAAATTAAAACTTGAAAATGTCCTCTAGTATATTTTCTTCACCTCTGATACCATATAGATTTTCCTATAGATTCACAACTCATGTAATTTCCTAAAACACAAGACAAGAATCTACTCTACTCTTTAAGAAACGAAAACCAATATATCGATGAAAACAATAATCGAAAAGATGAAAATAATTGAAGACATATAATACAATTGTTTCTATAGGAAAAGCCTTTGCTCAAAACCTCAACTATCTATTGCATTAATAAAAAATATGAGTGATAATAAAAATTTTGTTGGGACAATAATAATTCCTGCACAATTATGATGAACTCTTTGCCTCACAAGCCTGCACTGACCAATGCTTTGCCAATTTATGGTACCTGCTGAGCGCCTATTTTGTTGCGCATATTCTGAGAGGAATAGCCCATATTTAATTGGGAATTCCTTCTTCCATAACTGCACAATCTGAATCTAGGTCCTCTTCTGATTGCATGCATGATCTATACAACTCAGATCATTCTACAACTGATCGTACATTGTACATGCACTCTAGTCTCAACACGGTCTTTCTCTAAACTAATGTGCCTGAGTTTCTCACGAGGGAATATTTAGTTGACTAGAGTATCACTGAGGATGCACCAGTGCACCAACTGACTACTAATCCTCTACTAGTTCCCTCAATAGTTAGAACTAGTTTAACTTGCCATAACTCAGTCAAATTGAGTTATCTAATTACAACTAAAATAAACTCATACTGGAACCCTCAAACTTAGGGAGAACATATATCGTTGGGATGGGGTCTGCTGGATCAATTTTGGGGTAAAAGCCCAAGTTTTGATATATAAATATGTAAAGTTTCCACAAATTGTGATCGCGGAGCGTGTAGTTAATGGAAGAGTCAAAAATGGGTTTACCCTCTTTTATGTATGTTGATTCATACTATGAAGATCTACCTGTGGTCCGATGACCATGGATTGTATAAATAGGTTTGTCTTAGAGAGTCTATTGCATGATAAGAATAGAGGAGTAGAAGTTGTCTATGGGTACAAAATAAGAAGTCTAAGTTAGCACAAAAGGTAGAAGAAAGGTTCTGCAGCTGAGTTCGCAAAGGCCTAGAGTAGAGACCGTAGATGAGTGCGTGGACCCCTGCAGCTAAGTGCGTAGGGAGGCATTGAGTCTGTAATCTTAACTGAATATTATTAAAAGAAGAATATTCTAGAAATTCCTGTGTTTTATCTCTTTACTTTTGTTACGAATGAATGTGCTTTATGTTGTGATAAATGATGGTTTTTGTGAAATAATAATGTATTGATGAGTGAATTTAGTGGATCTATATTGTTATTTGAACACAGTTGATGTTAAGTTCTTACGTGAAGATTATATCATTGTATGTAAACAATATTGAACAGTTAAGAAGGTTTCAGTAAGTATTAGGTTAGGAGTAATCTATGATGCTTGTAAGTAGCTAATTCAACTATTCAAGGTCCGTGAAAGCTAGTCGTAGACCTTCGTGGAGGTCTAGAGGATGATTAAAAGAAGTTACATTGATAAGACATAAGGGCTTATTGATCTACGCGAAGGCAGATCTAGGGTGAAAAATGACATCAAACTGATCTCTGGGTGCGAAATCTTGGTTCCAACACTCCCCCATACTGCTTCGGGTGAGTCTTTAGTTCGTGCTCCGCAAATTGATACCGAAAGGGCCAGTAGTGTAGGGATTGTTTTGGCACAAGAAACTCTGAACCTGGGTCAAGACCTACTAAGACAACAAATATTTCCATTGCCGGGACTGGGATCTGCATAAGGAGATGTGTGATGTCACATGACTGGAATCTGACCAAGAAGGAAATTGAGAAGTGGTTGGATAGAAATATCCATGAATTCATGGGGAAAGAAAATAGGAATTTGTGCCTGACAAATGAACAGTGGTTGGACATATATTTATACACAGAAATACATGAAATATTCTTCTACACCTTTCTGATCAAACTATAGAAGCTTATCGCTAAATTGGCAGACGGCCAAGGAAGGTGGAGGCTTGATGGTCTGATAGTGTGGACCCCGGAGCTCATGTGGAGTTTGGAAGTTTCTGAAGATAAGATCGCACACGCAGTTGATCATTGGCTTGTTCAAGTCATTGGAGGCTTTGCTACAGAGTTTGCGGTTGATACCTTAGTCAGTTACAACGAAGTAGAGTGATGCTTCTTTAAGGGACCACGAGGTAAGTACTTGAGATCTTTGAATACTTGGATTAAAATGATTTTGTGTGAAAAGTGGGTTACGCCATTACCTTGATGTTTGGATCTAAGTGAAGTGGATGAGGTTTTAGAAATCAAGGAAGAACATGTCTTGAATATAGTGCATTGATTGGACCTCCTTGAAGTGATGACGAGGGAGAAGCACAAGCTTCACTACAGAGCGTTGTCCAATTGATAAAGCAAGGCTTTCCGTGGATACCTCATCCACGCACACCACTTCGACCTTCACTGCGACAACATATACCTTAACCCACACCGCCACCACCTCTGCTGTTGGTCAACATGTTGAATATGATGAAGTTGCCAGTTTTTAAGGGCTTAGGAAGTGAGGATCCACGCCAGTTTTTGTTTATTGCGGAGGTTGTATGGACGTCACAACAAATTACGGATGATAATATAAAGAAGGCACAGTTGGTTAGCACTCTGCAGGATCGCGCGGTGACATGGTACACTAAGTATTGCACCGATAACCTGCTAGCATCATTAGCAAACACTCAAACCGCTCTGAACAAAGAATTTGGTAAGCCTAAGTTTGAATCGCGATCAGTAATCGGATTCAAGGAAATCATGATGAGGCCCGATGAAACACCCTAGGAATTAGATCAAAGATTGAAGTGCCAGATCTATGAAGCTAATATGAATATCATAGATAGTTAGCACCACGAATGGTTTGTAGCCTCGCTCTCGCCCCAACTAAGGGTTTCTTTATCACAGCAGAATATAGGAACTCAGGTGGAGGCCCTGGAATTTGTGATGAGATGCATGAAACACCTATTCAGGATGCTTCATTGGGGGTTCAACAAATTCACGTAGTGTTGTAGAACCTTTTCTTGGAGTTGTAGAGCTTGATAAAGGAAAAAGTGGCGTGGATGGAGGTATGCAAGGAATTATGGTGTCTCGACTGTAAAAACCAGGGGCATAATAAAGATCACTTCCTTGTCTTCGTGAATTACATCATAGGAGAGGTGCCTATGCCACTAAGGTAGGAAGCTCCAATAGGACCAAGTACAGGGCCCACGCTATGGTGCGCTATTTTTCAAGTAGCTAAAAAACATGTAATATACAATTATCATTTATTGCAAAATTTTTTACAAAACCACAACAATTATTTTCCTATTTCTGCAAATCGATAGGCCACGATGATCGCCATTGTTGGAGCTATGAATTAATGATGGAGAGGATGCCTACATATCCAATGAAAGTAAAAACTCGGCCTCTTGATCAGGGCACTGGGGGAGAGCACGGATGATATTAGGGCCGTAGACAAGGCGGAGGAGGAGGAGGAACTTGTGGGGATGCAAGTGCTGGAAATAATACTGAGGGGGGGGGGGTGAATCAGTATTATCTAGTTCTTTTAACAAATCTTCTTTATTTATGCTTTGAATTATTTTTGCATATCAGTACCATAAAATAATGAGCATGAACAAGAAAAACAAATAGCCACACCAAAGAACACCAGATGTAAAGTGGAAACCCAATGTGGGTGAAAACCACCTGCTGCAATATGTCTCTATCTTCTTTCAAATTAGAAACTCCTTTTACAATGGATTTTGTACTGGTGCAGTCCTTTACCAGTACGCAGGCTGTAACCTGCAGAGAGCTACAACTCTCTCTCGTTTTCTAGTCTCTTCTGGAAGGGAGCTACAACCCCCTACTTCCACTTTTCATGAATTTTCAAACTGGATCCATAAACATCAAATGATCATCAAGTACATGTAATTTCACAGTCAACTGCAGTAACAGAACTAAACCCAGAACACCTTATCAACAAAAAAATTCAGTCAATAGAAGATCTTAAGACAAGTACGCAGTTTTTCTTTCATTGGCCTGCGTCGCTACGCACAGTACCTTCTGCTCCCCTGCGTATATCCGCAGAGAGCCTTCTGCTTCACCGCGCACCCACGCACTGCTTCTTCAACTACTCTGTGTACTGTTACTGCAGGTACGCACCCAGAAACACTACCGCGCCGCGTACTGCTACAGAAACCACGCACTCATATATACTATCGCACCCCGTGCTTTTACTGTGCGTACGCACCTGAACCTTCGTCACTCTTCATTCCCACGCAGTTCCCTTTCTTCTGCTCTACATACCCATGCAGTACTCCTTCTTCTGCGCTGCGTACCCATGCAGCCCTCCTGTTTCTATTCTGCGTACCCTCGCACCTGAACCGTTAAACACCTGCGTACATCTGATTAGGGCCGAATAGGCAGTCCACCAGAGTGGCACAGATGCTCATATGCTCAGATCTGATCATGCGCTCGAGAGATCACCCTTCACAGATTCGCTTTCCACTTCATATAGATCAAGCTTTTAAGACCATAACCCAATATTCCAGAACTTAAGATATTCAATTGCAAAAGATGCTTAGCCAAGAGGTCTCCTTTGCTTTATATAGGCAAGCTCCTCCTAAAATCATGGATCAATACCATGAGCCAAAACCGTAATAACACAAATACCTTCGGCTAACTACCAAGGGTTAAACATAAGAAACCCCACGTGTGCTTTTCTCTGCCTTGAAATGAGTGCATTGGGGGTATGCACCTCCTGAACGGCTGACTTGCGTGACTGGCCGCTATCCCTGCACGGTGTACCTGCAGGTACGCACTTTCTGAACTGATCTCCTACGTACTTCTTAATTTTCAACATATTGAGAGCCTTGCCATGGGTGTTGCCATCAAGTACAACATCTGTAACACATAGCCATACCAGAAACATAATGCCAACACCAGGGTGGGTAATTTGTTACAATTGCGAGATGCCAAGACACTACGTGTGGGATGTATGAATCAGACATGCCCATCATGTCAATATTGCACTTAGTTTAACCACAAAATTGAATAATTTCATGTGCTGGTGGCTAAAATTCCAAAGAAGAAGGCCCAACCTAAGAAACCTACCCAAAATTTACAAATGATGAGGGTTGAGCCCGCAAAGAGAATCCCAATGTGAATATTGTGTTGTGAAGTGGGATCGCTACTAGTGATGATAAGGGAAATCAACCTAATGAAGGTGAATGGGTCTGTAGGGCTTCATAAAAGGAGGTTGGGTTTGATGTGGAGCGTGCAAAGGAAACGTTCATGGAATTGAAGAAAATCTTTGCTGAGGCTTCTACCTTAGGAAGTCAGAACAAATTGTCAGATACCAGCACGTCTACAGAGGTTGACCCCTTTGTGCTTACCAAATTATTGGTGACTTGGATTAAAGTATTGCACAAAAGGAAGGCTACCAAAGGGCTACAAGAGTTGATCAACAAATGTTTCGGTAAGAATAATTCTTCTAATGGACCCGGCATAGTCAGAAAGATTGGTAAGCATAAGGCAAGAAAAGGGAGTGAAATGAGGCTTACCGCACAAATAGGAGACTATGAGAGGGACCAGGGTATTTTGGATTTGGGGTCTACCGTGAAAATATTTCCTAAGAAAACTTGGGAGAGGATGGGGAGACCTACACTGGAGTGGTCTCTGATTCAACTAAGGATGGTGAACCAGTAGAAGATTCTCCCTATGGGATGATTGTAGGGGGTTACCGTAGATATAGAAGCTGTGAGTGCGTTGGCTGATAGTAATAGATATTGTTGATGACAGGAATCCATACCCCATGCCGCTAGGAACTGATTACATTATCGATATTAATGGGTTCATCAATTTGAAGAAGTGGACAATGTCGTTTGAAAGGAAATCGCTCTGTGTTGTAGTACCATTGGACCCTGCAAAAGGGCTGTGCTATACCAAACTAGTTCGCAACTATGAGGAGAGTGATGATGATTTGGATCATTTTTGAGTTTAGAATTCTATGATCCATATTAATCATAACAAATTCTTTCGAAAACAATCACATCAGAGTAATTTCGTTGACGCGTTTCGAACCATCCAGTGTCGTTCATCTTGTCTTGAAGATGAACCACACTAGATGGTTCGAAACGCGTCGACGAAATTACTCCTATGTGATTGTTTCCAAAAGAATTTGTTATTATTTGAATCATGTCTATAAAATCATAGCATGAGATCAATACTGGGTTAATCTGAGCGTTGATGGTCGAATTGCATGGGACCATGAATTTTCCTGTACTTCGGATTTAGAAGAAGAGTTGGAAGATTGGAAAAACAAACTGCATGAAGTATCCACATTGCACTGAAACATGATGACCAAATCGTTGCGCTATGTTTCGTTGGAGCTAAGAAATTCACCTTATTATGATGGTTTAACTGATGTGGATAAATTTTTGGATGCTTTTGAAATAGACGTTACTGAGGATTACTGTTTTTAGGCATTGGATTGGGAACTACACGCTACGTCCGCTCGGTGGTGGGGTGCACACAAAGACAACTTTGATGAGTGTCGCGATTATAGAAGAATGATGAGAAAGAAGTTTGGTCAGCCTAAAGTGTGGGAAACTAAGAAGTATGATGGGAGGAATGTTCTGCGTGATCAATTGGCTAAATGGGCTATGGTATATGGAGTAGAGCCACAACTAGAATGGGTGCATTTATTCTGTCACACTCTAGACGTAATCACTATGAACTAGTATTTGGAGACGGAGCTCCACCACGGCACCGCAGAATGGGATGTCTTGAGAGAAGGGTTCGTGAGAACATTTAACTTTCAAGATAGGTTCGAAAGCATTGATGAGGCCCTCTAGGAGGTTAAGGTAGAAATCTTCAGAATATCGTAGGATCCTTTGGAATTGATTCAACCAGATTGGAGCACCCAGCTGCACCATGCGTTGAAGTGCTATAATTTGACTACTGAAGGAGGGGATGAGAATAGATGGAATATTAACATCCTAGAAACATAAGGCAACTGTGAGGTAAAGGGACCATAGATAGAGAACCTAGACATCACTCTACCATTGAAAACTAGGAAAGTAAACATTCGCACAGAGGCGGAGCCGGAATTTCCAAATGTTGCAGATTACTGGGATGACTCTATAGTAGATAAAGTCATTGAGTTGCTCCATGAATATCAGTATTTGTTCCCTACAAAATTTTTGGACCTGAAAGGCATCATAGGTGATTTGGGAGTAATGAAAATAACTCTGTAACCAAACGTGAAGCCTGTTAAGAAGAGGCCATGTCTCATTAATCTCCAATACAAGGAAAAGGTCTGCTTGGAGTTGGACAAGATGCTTGAAGAAGGTGTTATTGAACCCATTGAGGAGTCTGATTAGGTGAGTCCAATGGTAGTTTAGGAAAATAAGTAGAAGGACGAAATAAGGATTTGTGTAGATCTTAGAAGGCTTAGCAATGCCTGTGTCCATGATCCTTTTCCCACACCGTTTACTAATGAAGTACTGGAAAATATGGGAGGAGAGGAAGCATATTACTTCATTGTAGGATAGGAGTAAGACAACCTTTGCAATGGAATGGGGTTGTTTCCAGTATACAATAATGCCTTTTGGACTCAAGAATGTGTTGGCAATATTATCTCGCGTAGTCATTACAACATTCAAAGATTTCATTCACAAATTCTTGGAGGTGTATTTCGATGACTGGATAGTGTTTGGGCTAGTCAAGTGCCATGTAGATAGTCTGCGCTTAATGTTGGATACATGCTGAAGGTATCATATTGCGTTGAACCTGAGGAAGTGTTTGTTTTGTGTACCCATTGGGATTTTTTTGGGTCATGTGGTATGCTGTTGTTGGGAAAAGTATCCAATACAGAATGACCCTATCCCACTCTAAGGGTGATAGTTCCTTAGCAACAATCAAAGCAAAGCTATCTAAGATTTCTTCTTTATGAGATGTAAGAGAAGGGAGAAAGAGATCCACTAACCGATGTCTTCCGCTAATGGTTGATCCAATCTTCTCTCCTTGCTGCTTGCTCCCAGCTCCTTGCTCTTTCACGGGCCCAACTACACCAAGATCCTGCAAAATGACAAGAGAGGGAAACTACAAGAAGCATACATTCATAATTGATTCAAGGATTAGAATAAATCAATTACACAAGTATAACAATACATCATTGAGACACATGCATATAGAAGAACCTCAAATGCTTTATTAATGGAAGAAGTAAGGTTCAGGAAGTGATACAACCATAAAAGGCCCAATCCAGCATCACCTTCCCAGCATAAAGAAATCTCCTCTTCACCTCCTTCAAAGCAAATCACCTCAATAATTCTAAACTCAAACCAACAGCAATTCTTTACATTCACCAAATTCCAGCCTCCAGATCTCATGGGAGAGAGATCCATATATAGAGTTTTGGAGAGAGGATGAGTCAGCCTGAGATGTGACTAGTGTCCTCTCCCACTCCAGTTCTTCTTCAGTTCTTGAGTCCACTTGGAGGTTCTTGCTTCCACTTGGAGATGAAGAACCTCTTACTCATCACTAGTCGAATTCCTTGATCCAAGTGTCATTTTGGAAGCTTCCTGGGCACTGACACATTGAGGAATGAGACTTCCACTTGTCAAATCTCGCTCAGCGTAGGTAGCCTTTGTTGGAGTTGACATTCAACGCAGGTGGTCCATGGAGCAGTTGACATTCAGCGCAGATGCTCAGTGGAGCAGTTAACATGATCCAGAATTGCCTTGTTTTTGAGTAATTTTCAGTGGAGAACTTATTTGGATTGCTGTGGTTTGTCGGCCTTGTTCCTCTAGGGGTAGGAACAACATGTTTAGGGACTTTGGATCCTTTAGATTATGGACATTTCATGCTCCATGCTGTAAGGCACAAAAATGTCTATAACAGTTGCCCCCTAAAGTATGAGGTCGTTTACCGGGTGAAATGCTTTATCAGGAGGATCCGAAGTTCATTCAATCGCTGAGAGGTGACCTGTAATAAGATACAATACAATACATTATTTTTCATACTGCTTTCATGATCTAGCTGAGGCGGGCATTCCCATGCTCAGCTTTATAAATACATTCTTCTGTACATAGAACAGACAATCGTCTGATGGTAGACTGATAATTTTCTGATGAAATTATCATCCTTTGAGTAGGATGATCATCTGCTGCACATGTCAATGTCTTTATTTCCTGAATATATATCGCAGCCCGGATAGATGAAACTAGATCCGGGGTCTTCAAACTCGTCCGATCTTCACTCTAAGTACAAGTCGATCCATGTGAGAATTTCTTGGAGTCGAACATGGAAAGACATCGCTTGATTACCAGTCAATGATGGAAACTGTTAACAAGCGCGAGAGGAATCACCGATAATGATGATGACCCTCAAGGTACTGCAGTACAATTCACGTGGTGTGAATAGAGGACTTGGCGTCGAACACCACGCAAAATCTTTCGGTCGAAGGTCATTGATGTATACCTGTCGCCGGAAGTGAGAAACTTGCCATTGAGGCATGCAAGCTTCAAAGTACTGAGGGGGTTGTTCCTAGATCAACTTCTTGGATAATGAGCTGATGTCGAAAATAAGCGATCCATCAAAGGAGGGCCTTAATGAATCCCACATCAGTGACATGGAACGGAGCTAATGATTGTGATGAAGGTGAAAACGATCTATGAAATATGATTCAAGGTGGCGGTCATGAAAGGATGAAAGATGATGTATGGCAGTGGATGGGACACGGTTGACTCTTTCTGAACAACATATCTTGAACATATAACGACACTGATGCTATGGATCGGTAGCATTACCCCAAATTTGGATGGTATGGCGAGACCATGGTGATGAGACCGGTGAATGAAACAACCCAACCCGATGTGGTACGGAGCAAAAGTGTCATGTTCAAGAGCGACTTGCTACCATCAAAGCTTTGAGTTTCTCCCAATTTTTCCCCAGTCATTTCTGACCAGTACCTCTTTAGTTTTGTCAAGCTTGAGGAGGATAACATATGCTTGTTCTATAACCTGCCCTTCGGGCAAGCCCATCATTATGTTTTAACGAGCCTAGCGATAGGGAAACTCGTTCTCGTCTAAAGACAAGTTT
The DNA here is from genome assembly GCA_031772625.1 of Pinus tabuliformis. NCBI lineage: Eukaryota > Viridiplantae > Streptophyta > Pinopsida > Pinales > Pinaceae > Pinus > Pinus tabuliformis. The sequence goes on along the minus strand of CM062810.1, from coordinate 541,034,822 downwards.
GTCACTATTTAATGCATTTAACGAGTCTAGCGACAAAGACAACTCGGTCCTTTTCATTTTTAGAGAGTCTGAAAAGGTACGTAAAGTTAACTCCAAGGGTCCTTTTTCGTCATCTAATCCCTTAAGTCCGAAAAAGTATAAAACAATACAGAAGGGATGAATGTTCGATAGTTTTATCGAGCCGAACTAGACAAGCGCTCGATCTTTTTGTGCAATAATCCCTCAGGTCCAAAAAGATTAAAATCTAGAGGAGGGATAGCTCTTCCGGTCGCTTTAACGAGCTGGAAGGCCAAAACTCGGCAAACTTTTCATATTTTACGAGTCAGTGAAAAGAGCTCAAAGAAGACTCGTATTTTGAGGAACGAGTGATAAACAGGGATAGCAGCAGATTCTAGGTACAGGTTGGAATTTTCCAATCACGGCAGTGTCACAAGGAGGGCTAGGTGAAATCACTCTTCGCAGATGTTCCTCAAAATAGGTAAAAAATCAAGTGGAAGTGAATGATCGGCCAAATGAAAAGTGGAGGTGACGGTGCAAACACGACCAAGGCTTTTATGGCTGATGATTTTAAGATCTCAAATGGTTATTTACCGGTTCATTTTTTCTGGATGAGCTTGAACTCTGAGGGAAGCTTGCTCATAGCTTATGTTTATTTTTTAACGAGCATGAATTCCGCGTTAAAACTGCTCGGTTGATATGGTCAATTTTATATTTTACCATGACTAGCTTTGCCCTTTTCAGAGATAGTACTGTATCATCAATTGCTGCAACAAACTAGTTAGAAATGAACAACATGAGGTTAAAACTCTAATATTTCACTTGGAACTACGTAAAAAGCAATTAAAAGGTGTTTTTACCTCCCATTTTACCATTTCATTTGCACTTGGTCTGTTGGAGCTCTGGAGGTGCCTCTTCCTTTTGATTTTTCACCAGCTGATTTCGGGAGATTCTATGGACGATTCTCAGCGCCGTTTGGACCAGGTAGGAGCTAAACCCTAGCTCTTTCTTTTCATGGTTTCCTTCTTCCATTCTGTGCCTGTTTTCCTGTTCCCATGAGCCCCTGGGGTTTCATTAGGGCGTTCTGCCATCAGCGCAGGTGATCCATTCGAAACCTGCGTTGAATGTCAAGCTGCCTAAGGGCAGTTTGACCTTCAACGCAGGTGGAACATTGGTCAACTGCGTTGGGCGTAGAAAAGGACTTTTGTTGCACAGTTTTTGATGAAAATTTCGCCAGTTTCTCATCAAATCCAGGATCTTACTCCTCCTCTTGTTTGTTTTGCAGAGTTTATTGGAGCAAAATGACCCTTACATGGCAAGAACGAGAACATGAAGAAGAGGACATAATTTCCCTCCATGATCCTGTCACGGTGAACGCGCTGCGGAACTGTGGCCTGCTGAAATTCTTCCGTATCTCTAGCATGAGAGCACAGATATCCTTACTGCAGTACATGCTTGATGCTTGGGATCCTATCAACCAAGTATTCCAGATCAGGGGCAAGTCCATCCCCTTGACCATAGTAGACATTTACTTCTTGACTGGGTTGTCAAGGCGGGGTGCCCCCATTTCTTTGTCTGGTTCGGCCCGAGGGAGTGATTCCGTGAGAGATTATGTCCGCCAGTATTGCAGGGAAGGGTCCCAGCCGAGCAGAGATGGCAAGGTTGTTATCCGTGAGATTACTGACAGGTCTCTCAGGTCCATACTGTATACGATTGGTAGGATGGCCGGTAGTGCATCCCTTCATGTTGCCAACAGATCTTATGTGCAGCACGCCCTGGAGTGTCTTCAGCCAAAAGTATTCAACTGGTGTGATGCAGTACTTGTTCAGATGAAAAGCCAGTTGACCAAGGTAAAGGACGGGAAGCTGAAGAACTTTGGTTTTGGTTCAGTTTTGACTGCCTTTGCTTTGGAGAAGATACCACTGATGCAGCCTCAATATATTGCACTCGACATGCCTTTTCCTACCGAGCCACGCATGCAGAGATGGGTTGATCACATGTCTAGACATGCTGGTCAATCTCAGATTTCTTTTACTGATACCTTCTTCAGGTGGTTCGAGCGTCAGGAGATGGCCTTTTCCGAGTATCCATATGTTGGTATGGATTTCCGAGGTGATCCGGATTTGGTACTACCGGATGGCGAGCAGTGGGGCGCTATTGGTAAAATCTTTGACCATATCACTGTTTACTGTTTTCATTTATAATGTCCTTGTGCTTTATTCTGTCAAGACTCTAATCAAACTCATGTGTGCCTGCAGATGTTGGTCCTGTCCATCCAGCAGTTCGCCCGAGAGCTCCAGTTGCCACCCCAGCAAGGGAGGCTCCTGGGAGAGTTATTCTTCGCGACCTTGACGTGGCCGAGACTCTTGCAGCTGTGCAGGAGCAGGTTGAGGGCCTTACTCTTGGCATTCCGGATGTACGGATTGACGAGTTACCTTTACAGTTGCAGCGGCATACCACTGGTGTACCCAGACGATGGACTCGTCTCTTGCGCATGATTGCACAGGCCGTGACTTGCTATCATGAGCATCACTAGGCTAGGGTGCCCCCCAGCCATTTTGAGTTTTGGGGTCATATGACCGATTTTGTCTTGGTTACAGAACATTATATGTAAACCGTAAACAGCTATATATTTTTGATTTTCGGAGTTTTATTTCAGTTTTTATGTGATCCATATGTGAAACATTGATGATGCTTCTCTTTTTATCAATTTTGCAAATGTCTATCTAACACATAGTTTGCTAATGAGTCGGTTAATGTGTTTAAGTTTCTGGAAATGTGTTGATATTGAATGAAATCAAACTGTCTTTCCAAGATTTTAACTCTTAGGAACTTGCGATAAATAGCTGGATTTCGGACAGAGTAGGTACCAGTGAGCTGTAGTACCACGAGTTGTGAATCTAGCCTGACGATTAGTCGGCGTATGCCATGGGTGATGGCATCAGAGAGTAGTTCTATCAACGTGCTATACTCAACGATGTTATTCGTTGATTGACCAATACAAACCCCTCTGAAACTCACTAACTCGCCGCTTGGATAAAAAATGGCCCATGCTGCAGAAGATAGGTTCCTCGAACTATGACTCGCTCCGTCGGCATATCCAACCCACGGTTCCAATGGATTTGACATCTGCAATAAATGTAAAAGGTGGATTGCTTAACCGAAACAAACACTTTAGTGAAAACAAAAATGTAACAAAATCATATAGGTTACTATTAGGCATAGTAACGCTTGAGGTACAACCCATTGTGGGGTTGTGCCAGTGGAATTTCGTCATAATCCATCAACTCGTAGGCTCCTTTTGCTAATACTCTCTTAACAATATAGGGGCCCATCCATAAAGACTTAAATTTCCCAACTCCCAGCTTATCGGATTCTTGGTCGTAAAGCAAGACCAAATCACCTTCTGAGAAGACACGGGGTTTGACATTTTTGTCGAACTGCGCCTTGACTCGTTTCTTATGGGCTTCGTTAGCCAATGCGGCATCACGACGGGTTTCATCCAATTGGATTAATTCAAAGAAATGAGCCTCTTCTTTTGAAGTTCCGGGGAGGAGATCAATTGCGAGTTTAAGAGACGAAATTTCACACTGGATTGGTAGGATTGCTTCCAGGCCATACACCAATTGGAACGGTGTGAACCCAGTTGCATTTCTTACCGACGTTCGGTAGGCCCACAAAGCCGAGTACAAGATTAAATGCCATCTTCTTTTGTGAACCCCAACCATCCTTTGCAACATGCGCTTCAGGACCTTGTTGATTGCTTCAACTTGCCCGTTAGCTTGCGGATAGTATGGGGTAGAGCTATCGTGAGACAACCCTAGTTTGGCAGCTAATTCAACCATCATGTGATTGCAAAAATGCGATCCATGATCTGTGATTATGGCCTGTGGTACGCCGAACCTGGCGACTACATAATTGAAAAAAAATAGGGCAGTTGTTTCACCAGTATTATCCAATGTAGGCATCGCCTCGGCCCATTTGGTAAAATAGTCAACTACAACTATAATATACCCATGCCCCCTGGTCGAGGTGGGGTTACATTGCATGAAATCGATGCCCCATTTGGCGAAAGGCCCCACAGCTACTATTGGTTGTAAAGGAGCGGGGGGTCTTCTGGTTTTGCTATCAAAAATCTGACAAGCATGGCAACTTCTGACTGCGGTTACGCAATCTTTGAACATGGTTGGCCAGAAGTATCCTGCTCGTAAGATTTTTTGTGCTGTAGCATATCCAGATTGATGCCCCCCACAGGCGCCTGAATGACACTCATTCAGGGCTTTTTCGACCTCCTCATGGGTGAGACACCTTCTCAGAACCGTATCGACACCACGACGGTAAAGCGTATCACCGACAATCATGTAGTCTTTTGCTTGGTATCGAATGCATTTTTGTTCTGAGTGGGAGGTGTTTGGCCGAAACCTTTGGGTTTGGAGATAAACTATTATATCTCCATACCACTCATCATTTGCCGATATTAGAAACAAACTTTCGTCCACGATTGATTCTTGGGATGTTTCATCGTTGGACGACGATGGGAGATCGCATAATAATTCTGCGAAAACTAAAGCTTTCTTTGATTTGGATTTTACAAATTCCAGATCAAACTCTTGAAGGATTGCTATCCATTTTGAATATTTGCCCCCAAGCAACTGTCGCGACAGTATATAAGTCATGGGGTTGCAATCTGACAAAACGGTAGTCTTCCGGAAGAGGACATAATGTCGAAATCTTTGTATCGCTTGAACAGCAGCAAGTGCTAGCTTTTCAACGTAAGAATATTTACTCTCTGTATCATTTAAGTTTTTACTTAAATAATATATAGGGTGTTCAATTCCATCGACTTCTTGAACTAAAACCATCGCAATGGTCGTATCTGCTGCAGCTAGATACAGGTTAAAGTCTCTTTGATAGTCTGGGGCGTACATTAATGATGCTTTTACTAGAGAATCTTTCAGAGCATCAAAGGAAGCTTGTGCAACCTGGTCCCAGACGAAAGGTACATCCTTTTTCAAGAGACGGGTATAACCTTTAGCAAGTTCTGCGTAATTTGGAATGAACCTCCTCAGAAAGTTTGCTTTCCCTTGGAGTTTCTGAATCTGAAGCAAATTCGAAGGTGGAGGCAAATTGATGATTGCCTGAACCTTGCAAGGGTCGAGACGAATCCCATCCTTGGAGACTACAAAGCCAAGTAAACGACCAGAACCGACGCAAAACACACATTTGTGTGGATTGAGTCTTATCTTGTAGTGTCGGCAACGTAGAAATATCGCTCTTAAATGCTGCGGATGATCAGTCCGCTTTCGCGAATGAGCCGGAAGATCGTCGAGATAAGGTTGAACGGTGTTCTTGATGTCATGGAAAGCATAATTCATTGCTCTCTAAAACGTCGCCCCTGCGTTCTTTAAACCAAAGGGTAATTTTTGATAAGCGAATGTGCCCCACGGACAAATAAATGCAGTCTTTGACTGGTCCTGTGGGCGGATATTTATTTGATTATACCCGAAAAATCCGTCCATAAATGAAAAGATTTCACATCTGGTGCATTCATCAATTATCTGGTCGATGAAGGGTGTAGGGTAGTTGTCCTTCGAACAAGCTTGATTTACATCCCTATAATCGACACACACTCTTATTGTTCCTTGTTTTTTCATAACAAGGACAATATTCGATACCCAATCGGTTAGAGGAACCGGGTAGATGAAACCAGCATGGAGAAGTTTTTCAACTTCTGCTTTAATGGCAGCGGCTTTCTTGGGGTGCACCTGCCGAAGCCATTTTCTTACTGGTTTGACATCAGGATACATCTTAATTTCATGTTCAACGATACTCGAGTCAATGCCTGGCATTTCATCATATGACCAAGCAAAGACATCTCTGAATTCGCGAAAAAGAGCGTTATATATTTCCAGTTCTGAAGGGGAACAACCTTTGCCGACATAAATATTCTCTACAACATCTATTTTGGTCGAGATATTTATGGCTATAGTCTCTTCAATATTGGATAGGTTCCGCTCGGAATCCACCGTATTTACAGTATTTGATAGGAATTCAAAAACTGAAGGGTGATAAAGGTCATCTTGAGTATCTTCTGGAAGAAGGGAACGATGGTGGCTATCATTCCATGGTGCCCCCTCAATCAACATTGATTGTAGGATTCCTTCGTCACTTCCATGCACTCGTGACCAGGGATCCAAAGGGGTACCATATTCTCTAGACCTATCTACCCAAACGCTTGACGAGCGTTGACTTGGGTTCGCCTCCCATGCCTGAAACATTGATTGCTACAATATTTCTATAGGGCTTGGAGGCAAAACCATTGCTTGATCCATGTTGATATCGTCTTGTGACATCTTCTGTTGGGAAGATATCATATTACAGGCTGCTACCCACGCTACTTCCCCTGCATAGATTGGAGGTGGAAGTGCGAAAGTTCCCATCATTGTGGGGTCTTTCAGTAGGCCTACTCCGATATCTTGAAGCGAATGGTTGCTTCCATGGATCATGGGAATGCTTCCTGTAACTTGTGAACCATTAGGGAGGAAGTTTTGTTGGTCGACGACCGTAATCCCCCCTTCAAAAGGGAATGCGATCTTCCTAAAGTAAGTCGACACAACAGCTGCCATGGCATATATCCACGGTCTTCCCAGTAGGATGTTGTAATCAAGATTCCCATCGATGACTTCAACATCTATTTCTACTGTTTTTCCACCTAGTTCAACCTTCAAGTTATTTAGGATACCGTAAGGGGTATATGTCCTACCGTCGAATGCTTTCAATGTCGTCGAAGATCTTGACAAGGTTGGCGACCCTAAAGTTTTCCAGCAACTCATCGACATAATACATGTAGATGCCCCCTCATCAATAATTGTTCGGTGAACAGTCTTGTTGAGGGCTTTCACTTGAATAAGGAAAGCTAGTTGAGCTGGCAACTGAGGGTCATATCCCTTGTGGTCAAAGGATACAAGATTGGAATCCTTAGGATCAACTCCACCAATAGCTGATAACAATGCCTGCCTTTGGGATGGACAATTTTGTAGTACCTCAAGAGTCGACATAGCGGATGGCGATTGGGCCAAATCTTCCACTATGTTATAATGCTGCGCCACTCTGGCGCGAGGATTAAACGTCGACTTGTGTACTACCCCCTTTAGCGGTTTTATTGTTAATTCAGGAATTATGGGTGGGACAACTTCTGTCGAAGTTGTTGTCGAACTACTTGGTTGATCTTTACCTTTGTCGTTCGACAGTTGCAGATTCCCGTAATCTTTGTTCCTTGTCGAAATAAAAGCATCATTCTGTTGCTTGGAGATCGACAACATTAGTACTTGCGATGGGGAAGCATTTCCACTATCAACCAGATTTTGACCTGGATTGGGAAACGGGTCAGTTAGGACTGCTGAGGTCTTAGGACTCTTAAAGAATCTTTTAAGCTCAACTCTCAACGGACAATCTGTTGTCCTATGATCTTCTTCATCACATATCTGACATGGATATTTCCTATTTCCAGGAGGGTTCGAAGAAGTTTTCTTAGGTGATGACTCACCTTGTTTCTTCTTCTTCCCTTTGTTTTGCTTCTTCTTGCTTCCTGGTTGATTGGTTTCTTTGCCTTTATCTGCTGATATGGCATTTACTTCCGAAGCAAGAATTTCTTCATTTGCATTTTGATCTGAAGTCTTACGGGCTTTCTGAGATGAAGCCTTTTTCAATTTCGCGCTTGCAGTGCCAATCACACCATCGCCGGCATGAGAGTCAATATTCGATTTAGGAGGAGGAGGAATTGAGAATTCTGGTCTAGGGGCGTCAGGTATTTTGTCGTAGAGCGTGCCAGACTGAGTATATACTAAGTCTAGATATTGAGCACGAGAAATGACTTGCTCCTCTGTTATGACTCCCCCCTTAGCCACATCTTCCGTTATATCCGGAAGTAACGACTTGATAAACCATTTAGCTAATAGCTGATCGGGAACGTACGTTTTCACCATCCTACGACGATGACGCCACTCATGTATATGATCAGATATGTGAGTAGCTGTTGTCTGTTTGAAGTTGGTTAATATTTCGGTTCCCGTTTCATACCTTATCGGTAACTGAAAATGGGTTAAGAAAGTCGTGGCTAAGGAGCTGAAATTGTCGAAAGAGGCTCTTGGCAATTCGATATACCCTTTAGCCGCTGGACCTGTCAGTGTCCTCTGAAAAAGGCGAAGTCTTATCGAATCATTGTTTAGAGTGTTCGATGAACACCACAGATGAAAAGTTATCACGTGATTCGACGGGTCTTCACCTGGATTTCCATTGAATTTAGGAATGTCCGAAGGAAGTTTGTGAGGAATCGCTGGCCACCAAGGGGCATAAGCAATCGGATCGTTTGTCAACCGATGTCAATTGGGTAACTCTAGAGTTGCCACGAATGGTAACTGTTGACTCAGATTAGGCGAAGCATACCCAGGATATGATGGAATCGCCTGAGCAGTTGGTCTTTGCATACTAGCATAATGTAATTTCCCATTACATTCAGCGCAACCTCAACATTGTCAGTTTGACATTCAGCGCAGGTAGCCTTCACGGGACCTGCGTTGAAATGCAGACTGCCTTCACAGCAGTTGCGCTGAAGGAGAAACTCTCGTTTCTCTTAGGTTCTGGGTCACAGATTGCTCAAAAATCAACAGTTTTTGGCCAAATCAAAGCTATCAATCAAGTACACACTAAAGGATGATTCAAAGGAGGATGAAAAGCTATCACTAAGAGCTATTCAGAGTCCTTGTGGATCAGCTCTTCAAATCATAAACATGCCCAGAAACTGAGCTAGAGTAGCTGCCCTCTACTTTGCATTTGAAAGATCCAAATGCAGTTTGATTCGGTACTCCCTGTGTTTATAAAATGAATAGCAAGAAACACAAACAACCAACAAGATACGATCCCTAGCGGAGTCGCCAATTTGTTTTTGGGAAAAGTATCCAATACGGAATGACCCTATCCCACTCTAAGGGTGATAGTTCCTTAGCAATAATCAAAGCAAAGCTATCTAAGATTTCTTCTTTATGAGATGTAAGAGAAGGGAGAAAGAGATCCACTAACCGATGTCTTCCGCTAATGGTTGATCCAATCTTCTCTCCTTGCTGCTTGCTCCCAGCTCCTTGCTCTTTCACGGGCCCAGCTACACCAAGATCCTGCAAAATGACAAGAGAGGGAAACTACAAGAAGCATACATTCATAATTGATTCAAGGATTAGAATAAATCAAATACACAAGTATAACAATACATCATTGAGACACATGCATATAGAAGAACCTCAAATGCTTTATTAATGGAAGAAGTAAGGTTCAGGAAGTGATACAACCATAAAAGGCCCAATCCAGCATCACCTTCCCAGCAGAAAGAAATCTCCTCTTCACCTCCTTCAAAGCAAATCACCTCAATAATTCTAAACTCAAACCAACAACAATTCTTTACATTCACCAAATTCCAGCCTCCAGATCTCATGGGAGAGAGATCCATATATAGAGTTTTGGAGAGAGGATGAGTCAGCCTGAGATGTGACTAGTGTCCTCTCCCACTCCAGTTCTTCTTCAGTTCTTGAGTCCACTTGGAGGTTCTTGCTTCCACTTGGAGATGAAGAACCTCTTACTCATCACTAGTCGAATTCCTTGATCCAAGTGTCATTTTGGAAGCTTCCTGGGCACTGACACATTGAGGAATGAGACTTCCACTTGTCAAATCTCGCTCAGCGCAGGTAGCCTTTGTTGGAGTTGACATTCAACGCAGGTGGTCCATGGAGCAGTTGACATTCAGTGCAGATGCTCAGTGGAGCAGTTGACATGATCCAGAATTGCCTTGTTTTTGAGTAATTTTTAGTGGAGAACTTATTTGGATTGCTGTGGTTTGTCGGCCTTGTTCCTCTAGGGGTAGGAAAAACATGTTTAGGGACTTTGGATCCCTTAGAGTATGGACATTTCATGCTCCATGCTGTAAGGCACAAAAATGTCTATAACATATGCAGGCAAGGACTTATGGTGGACCCTACCAAGTTCGTGGTAATAATCAATTTGGAAGCCCAAAGGAGTGTTAAACAGCTGCACACAATGATGGCCCATACTAGGTATTATTGAAATTTCATCAAGGCTTATGCTCAGATTACCGTGCCCATGGAAAGGTTGCTAAAGAAGGGTTCTACATTCTATTGGAATGAAGAATTTAAGCACAGTTTGGATGTCTTGAAGGAGAAAATGGTTACTGCACCGATCTTGGCCTTCCTACACTAGAAGAAATAATTTCATGTACACGTTGGTGCCTCGTGTATTGCGTTCGGAGTAGTGCTAACATAGGCTGGCGAAGGAGAATTGGATCACCCTATAGCATTTGCGAGGAGAAAATTGTCAAAGGATGAGAAGAATTACTCCATAACAGAGCACAAAGGATTAGCTATGGTATATGTGCTCCAAAACTTCAAGCACTATTTAATAGGGGGACATTTCAAGATGTACACATACCATTCTACATTGAAGTATCTAGTTAATAAGCCTCTGTTGGGTGGGGGGGAATATGCAAGTGGTTGTTGTTATTCAAAGAATATGATTTTGAAGTAATTGTGAAGCCAGGAAGGTTGAATGTTGGCCTTGACCATCTGTTGCACATTTAGACAGGGGAGGAGCCTACTAATTTGGAGGAAGGGTTGCCCAACACACAGCTCTTTGCAGTGTGCATACCAGATAACCACTTCATTGATATTATCCACTTTATGACTACAGAGACTGCTCCAGAAGGATACATCGACTTGTAGAAAAAGGAGTTGGTAGTGTGCACGAGAGATTTCTCTGTTATTTCCTGACATTTGTATAAAATGGAATTAGATGAAATACTTCGAAGATATGTGCTTGATTTTGAACGAAACAGTATCCTCACTAAAGCTCATGGGGGAGCTATGGGAGGACATTATGCAAGGAGAAAAACAACACAAAAGGTTTTGAGCACTAGGTTGTGGTAGTTGATGCTGTGTAAATATTCTAAAGCATATTATAAGGCATGCGATTCATTTTAGAGGATGGTTAGACCATCGAAGAGGGATGAGATGCCGCAAATCTGTAAGTGTCATTGCAGCCATTCAAGAAATGGGCAATTGATTTTGTAGGACCGATTTAGCCCCCAGGTAAGAAAGTGGGTGTGCACTAAATCATCACCGTGACAAAATATTTGACCAGATGGGTGGAGGCACAACCTATGAAAGACTGTACAGGGGCAACAATAGCAATTTTTTTTTTGAATATGTGTTGACCAAGTTTGGTTTCCCGAAGGTAGCAATGAGTGATCATGGTACAAATTTTCTCAATGAAACGATCAATGCAATGACAAAAGAGTTCTAGGTTTACCACTAAAAGGGTACGCCATATCATCCTGAAGCAAATTGAACAGTTGAGGCTTTTAATAAGATATTGTAGAATGCATTGTCGAAGATTTGTAATGCGTAGAAAAATGATTGGGATGTGCACGTACCAACTATATTGTGGGCATACAGGACTACTTACAAAAAGCTCACAGGTCAAACATCTTTTAGGTTGGTCTATGGCATAGAAGCTGTGGTACCCATGGAATATATCGTACCGAGTCTATGCATAGTGACTTTTACATGAATGGTGGACTGTGAGGCTTTCGAAGAACAACTCGCACAACTAATGGAGCTCGAGGAAGATGGGTTTTTGGTTGGATTCCATGAGCAGGTTCAGATGGAGCGTGAAAAAGCTTGGCATGATAAACACATTAAACTGCACACCTTCAAGCTAAATGATTTAGTTTTACTATATGACAGTAAGTTTGTTAACTTTCTAGGGAAGTTTCAGATGCACTAGTTGGGTCCATATGCCATTGAGGAAATTACAGATGGTTGTCAGTTTAGCTTCAAAAGTTGAATGGAGAACCATTCACGAGGAGGGTAAATGGAAGTCAGTTGAAGCCATACACAAGGGATCCGACCCAGTGACTACATGACAACAGGACAGTCTTAGTGCTCCAGGCAACTGTAAGGGAGTGCAGGAATATAAAATACGCTTCCTGATGGGTGGAACTACATGACGAAGGAGCTACACAATGGAGGGTGATGTCACAGTGTCAATAGAGACATGAAAGGAGCTGCGCTACAGAGGAAGGTACCACACAACATAGCTAGAAAATGACCATTATAGTCACTGTTCATGATTTGACAGTGAGGAGATGGTTAAGACGAGCAGGGGGCAGTATTAAGGGCTGAATTTAAGAATGAAATCTTTGAATATATACTGCCAAATCAACATTTATGGATAGATTTTGGGGGGAACGGTCAAATTTGAATTCAAATTCACCTATAAATTACACATGGCCGTCCTATAAATTACACATGGCCATCTAGCAAAGAACACTTTGCACCCTTAGAATTTTTGTGCTATATTGTCTATTGTTTATGATTCCTAAGTTTTTCATAGATTTAGTCTCAATCTATGTGTTTGATAGCATATCTAAGGATCCCCAGTAGTTCATTCTCAACACCATGTCTAGACCAGATGAAACTACAAGCACTGGAGGAACTGTCGCCTCTAAGGGAGTTGCTCTAGATGTTGTAAGCATGGAGGCTCCAGTTTCTGTACCTACGACACTAAGGTCGCCTAGGCCTGATCCCACTCCAGTGAGAGAAGATCCCAAGCCCAAGAAAGACAAACATAAGAGGTAGTGTGTCACTGAGGAAGAATTCTACTACCCAAGCCCAGAAGAAGAAAAATAACTGGTGAAGGACAAGGGAAAGTGGTAGATTTGGAGGCCAAAGAGGGCGTAGAGAATATAGATGCGGAGGGGGTGGATCCTATCTCCAAACTGCTAGATTATATCCCTCTATGTAATGGAAAGGTGAAGGTTAGTAAGGATCCAAACGTAGAGAAGTTCCTAATTCATACACCCCTCTTACTGGAAAGCATCACATCTGATGGTCCGTGCTTGGTGCGAGTTCCCCATTTAAAGCTGGAAGATTGGGATTTGGCAGACCACGAGAGGTTCCCCCACCTTGCAATAGAGACTCATATGAAGAGGGTATATTACAAGGAATCCCATGTCACCGTGTTAAGGCCAGTCGAGTGGATTCACGGAGTGAATCAGTCGGGGTTGTTGAACCTATTGTGGGAGCCCCAATACCACCGCTCCAACATCAACCTCATTTGTATCAAATAGTTGTTGACTTTGGTGCATGACGGATGTTTGTGGCTGAGAACACTGATGTTGATTACAAATATGTTGATCCATCGGATCATGCTATTACCGCACTCAGTCTTCAATTCGGCCAAGGAATTTGGTGGAAACATGAGTGAGCATGGGCTAGGAGAGAAGATGAAGGAAAATTTGAAGCTGGTCAAAAAGTCATGCGAGTACTCCATCACATCCATCACCTATCCTGTAGTGAAATTTTTTACACCAATATTAGCTGGAAAGGTCATGAGAAAATTCCACTTCGACAAGGTTACGGTGCCCATAATTTCACTAGCTGCACAGTGTGCGAAGGGCATTGATTTCAATTGGTCATGCTACCTATGTAGCGAGTTCGTTGCGAATTTTCACGAGGCTCAGGATGAGAGAAAAACATTCCACTACATGTGCTTATTACTCTCCATTGTGTTGGTGGCTTGGGAACTGCCATAGGATAGTCAGTTTCCTCCTATGGAGAAATGATTATCGAAGGTTGCCTAGTTTGCCTCCCTTTTGGTGGAAAAGTACGTCGCACGAGTCACAAAGACCAAATTTCTCTAGGTGTTGATGGAGGCGAGCTTTCACATGACCTTCAACTAGAAGCAATGGTTATCCCCAACAATGTTTGAGTAGTTATCAGAATACGCAGAGTTTAAGAAAGACTTCCACCATGTCTATATTAGGGCATGAAAGGATCCGTAGTAGAAATGGTTCGACCTGCCTTACCTTGCTACAAATCATGCTATTCAAGAGGTTATCAAGCGATGGCTAGTAGATTGGAATTCCCCATCTGATCTGGCCATAGGCAGTAGAAAATGTGTGGGGAGTTTCGAAGAGAAGAAAAAGAAGGAGGTAGAAAAAAAGGTGCTCCAGTAGTTGGCTGAGAAGCGAAGGAAAGAGGCCACAGAGAAGGCCTGGCTAGAAAAGGAGCACGTTGCAAAGCAGAAGGCCAAACATGAAGAGCACAACTCTGAGCAGAGTGATTAGTCCCTTTCACCCCAAACAATGGAAGAGGAGTAGTCAGAGTAGGGAAGTGGCAGTCAAGAGGTACAAAGCACTCCTTTCCAGATAAAAAGGTACAGGGATCAACAGAATAAGGGGCCCCAGAAGAAGTCGAAAGAGAAGAAGGCATCACTGGATCCAATCACACTAACAGATGGTGATCTCGATGAGATCAGAGATAAGGTGTGCAATACCGAAGTGGAACTATTGCAGCAGTTCAAACAAAAGAAACAACAGGCGCTAAGTACTATCCAAAAGGATCTGCGCAAGTTGCATATTCATATCACCAGGATCAAGGTTGGTGCAGGGCTGGTAACCGTTGCACCAATGAGCTTGGCAGCTGGGACCAGTAAGGTGGTAGATATGGTCAGATCACTAGATCTCTAAGTAGTTGTGCTACTAGAAGGATCATTAGGCCTGGAGGCAGCCAATGACAAGGTCATCGTGAATTCCATAAAGAACATTGGCCTCAACCTCACACTGCTCCCAAATGAGTATCTTCACATGTTGCAGACATGTGTGATGACCGAGTTAAGAGAACATTAGTAGCACACCCTTAGCCTCATAAGTGAATATCAATTGAATAACGAATAGATGTTTGTTGAGACGATAAAGGCTTTGAAAGCAAAAGAAACAATCTAGGTGTAGAGCGCTCAGTTAGCGGTCACAGTAGTAGAAGCATGCAGGACAATGATGGATTTTCACATACCTAAGGAAGAACTGTTGGAGGCCAAGATCAGAAAAGTTGTTGTGACCATGTGCGATGTGAAGGCAAACATGGCCAACATTTAGTTTGGGTTGAACATGAAAATCACTGAATTGGAGCTGAAGTCAGAACCTTCAACCCTGTCAGAGTTTAGGGAATAGTTCGAAGCCATTGTTAAGGGTGGATTAACTATGGTGGATGTCGTTGTTGTGGAGTGCACCATGCTATTTGACAAGGCTATGGAAGTATTAAATATAGAGGTTCGTGAGCTTCAGTAGCAATACAATGAAGTAAGGGTGACGACGCACATCATTGCTACCACACATGCCTCACCAAGCAACAAGAGGCTAAGAAGCTCCTTGCACAGACAGAAGCGGCACATAAGAAAGAGGTAGTCCTTAAGGTGAGGTTGGGGCCTTGATTGGATGATGCTTACATAGTTTTGGCTAGTATACAGGAAAATTTGGTGAACTTGCAGAGTACACAATAGAATATTAAGCAGCATAGCATAGGACCAACCATATAGTAGTTGGTAGAACAAGTCAAGCAGGCAGCCACGTAGAGCACAACTGAAGTAGGAGTTGCACAAGTGGAGTTGGGGGATCTTCAGAGCAAGATCTCTGCACCAGTCGAGTGACTCGAGGGTGAGTTACAATCTTTGTGTTGGGGGCCTGTTGGGATGGGGTCCCCTGGGTTAATTTTGTTGCAAAAGCCCAAATTTTGGGGCAACAGCCCAAGTTTTGATGTACAAAGATGTAAAGTCTCCAAAAATTGTGGTTGCAGAGTGCGTAGTGAATTAAAGAGTCAAAAAGGGTTTTACCCTCTTTTAATTGGGAATTCCTTCTTCCATAACTTCCCAATCCGAATCTAGGTCCTCTTCTGATTGCATGCATGATCTATAAGACTCAGGTCATTCTACAATTGATAGTACATTGTCCATGCACTCTAGTCTCAACTAGGTCCTTATCTAAACTGGCATACATGAGTTTCTCATGAAGAAATATTCAATTGACTAGAGTAGCATTGAGGATGCACTAGTGCACCAACTCACCACTAATCCTATACTAGTTCCTCCAACAATTATAACTAGTTTAAATTACCATAACTCTGCCAGATTGAGTTATTTTATTACAACTCAAATAAACTCATCCTAGACTACTCAAATTTAGGGAGAACATATACATGACTATAGAAATACTTCCAACTCAAAATTCCTAAGATAATTAAATCTAATTAAAGTTAATTAACTATTTACAAGTTGCTATGAGAATATAGTTCGATTTTATTTCACAGTTTAATTCAAAGACAAAATAAACTAGAATTTCATGTTGGCATCTCTCGACAACAACAAAGCCCAGGAATTCGATGAGCTAAAGATGGGGTCAATGACGGATGAGGAGTATATGACCAATTTCCTATATTTTTTTAGCTATGTACCATATAATAAGGATGAAAATGCCAAATTTCATAGATTTGCATTGGATTGCCATTAGAATTTAGAGATCGGATTGGGTATGATGAGGCTCAGTTGCTTGAGGAAGTAATCCCAGAAATTGAAGCATTATCAATAGAAATAAAAGAATAAGAGATAATATCAACAAGGTTGGAAAGGAAACGAAGAATCTAAAGGTAAATGGTAGCCAAAGTGAACAAGACCAAATAATGCAGGAGAGAAAGAAAATGTTTCAACCTATAAGAAGTTTAATGGGTCACATCTTAGATGGCAGAAAACTAAATGTGATGGTAAGGGATAATTGCAGTGTTGGATATGTGGCAAGTAGCATATAAAGAGATATTTTCTGTAGAATTAGTGTGGTAGGCCTCAGATTTATAATACACAAGGAGTGCAAACAATTAGGGATGTTGGGCAAAGCATTCCATGATTTTATGTAGCATTGGATAACAGGAAGGAAGATCAGTATGCATCTATTATCGAGGTGCACAATAATATTTGTGATCAAGTTGTTTCTATTTTAGTTGACCCTGGATCTAATTATAGTTATGTTAGTTCTCACCTGGTGGATAAGTGTAGTTTTAATACAGAAGTTCATTCAGAATCTTGGTTAGTGTATCTCTATAAGTACAAAGAAAAGAGTTCATCATTGGGTAAGAAATTTTGAATTTGAGTTGAAGGGTATGCCTACCTCAACACATTTTAATGTATTTCCATTGGGATCATATAATATGATTTTTGGTATGCACTAGTTTATCTTCACAGGACTAAGGTGGATTGTTATAACAAGGCTATTGAGTTCTTAGATGATAATGGAGAACCAAGTATCTTGCATGGTAAGAAGAGGGAAACATCACTTAGAAATCTGATAGCTATGAAGGTGAAGTGTAGTCCCAGAAAAGTGTGTGTGTTATTTTGAGTGCATATTTCTAGTGATTACGGTAAGGATGTTGGGGATGCAAAGGTTGTGAAGAGGTAACAGATCTTGTAGCAGTTTAAGGATGTGATTCCAATAGAGATTTTAGAGTTTCTGCCTCATAGGAAAGTGGAATTTGTTATTAACATTGTACTAGGGGAAATACCAATATCAAAGCCACCCTATAGTATGAGCACACTAGAGTTAGTAGAGTTGAAGTTACAGTTGAAGGTAGTGCTTGATAAGGGATACATTAGGCCAAGTGTATTGCCTTTTGCACCAATGTTTCTTGTGAAGAAGAAGGATGGCACTCTTTTGTTATGCATTGATTATAGACAATTGACCAAGCTGACCATCAAGAGTAGGTATCCATTGATGAGGATTGGTGACTTGTCCAAATAGTTGAAGGGAGCAACAATGTTCTCAATTATTGACTTGAGATTTAGATACCATTAGGTACACATTAAAGAAGAAGACATCTACAAGGCTGCTTTTCAGACTAGGTATGAACATTATGAGCTTTTTGTAGTACTGTTAGGTTTGAATAATGCTCCAACTACCTTTATGTGATTGATGAATAGTGTGTTGCATCCTTATCTAGACAATTTTTTCATTATATTCATTGATTATTTATGGATATATTGTAAAAATGAGGAAGAGAATGTCGAACACTTAATAGAAATGTTGAGATTGTCATGAGAGCATTAGTTATATGCTAAGCTTAGGAAATGCAGTTTCTTTTAGACAGAGGTACATTACTTGGGATGTGTTGTTTCCAAGGAAGGTATAATAGTAGATCGAGAGAAAATAAGACCTATCATGGAGTGGGGAGTTCCTATAAATTGGGATGAGGTAAGATCATTTATGGGGCTAGTAGGTTATTATAGGAGGTTCATCAAGAAATTATCTCGGATTGCATGTCCTATTAAATCATTGTAGAGGCAAGGTCATAACTTTTAATTAATAGAGGAATGTGCAATGCGTTTTGAGAAATCAAAGCATTTGTTCACAAATGCTTGAGTCTTAAAGAGTGGAGATCCAAAAAAAGAGTTTTTTTTTGTATAGATGCCTACAAGAGAGGACTTGGTGGAATCCTAATGTAGGAAGGATAGGTAGTCGATTACAGATGCTCTTGGTAGGTTATTTTAGGTGAATCATATATAAATTATGAGTTATTATGGGATATATTTACAAGATTAGATCTCGCAGAAAGGACACAAGGATGACAAGTATAGGGAGCATATGCATGTGTTAGAATAGGATACATGTGACTAAGATGTGGACTATCATGTTACAACAGATGGTTTAGTCAGATTTAGGGACATGATATATGTGTCGAACAATAGTGAGCTCAACAATACTATCTTGTGAGAATTTCATGCAAAACTGTATTCAAGTCACCTAGGATACTAGAAGACGTTGACAGTAGTGAAGAAATTTTATTATTGGCCAAATATGAAGAAGAAAGTGCCAATGTCTGTGGCGAACTGCTTGGATTATCAATAGGTAAAATAGAAATGTAAGCACCCAGGTAGATTGCTACAACCGATTATGATTCTAGAGTGGAAATAGGACATCATTTCCATGGATTTCGTCACAGGGTTACCGAGGATATCTAGACAACATGATTCCATCACATTCATGGTGGATAGGTTGAAAAATGTAATGCACTTTGTTCTAGTGAATTATACTTATTCATCTAATGATGTAATACATGTCTTGATTAGAGATGTAGTGAAGTTGCATGGTGTTCCAAGGAATATTGTTTCACAAAGGGATGCTAAGTTCACTTCTAGATTCTCGAGAGAGTTATTTGCAGGTTTGGGTATAGAGTTGGCCTTCAACACCACTTATCATCTGCAGATAGATGGACAGATAGAGAGGACCAATAGGGTATTGGAGGAAATGTTGAGGATGCATGTGACATATCAACAACATAGGTGGAAAGAGTATATTCCACTAGTTGAGTTTTCTTACAACAATGGGTATCATGAGTCACTGAGGATGACTCTGTTCAAGGCATTGTATGGGTGGAATTGTAGTACTTCCATCAGTTGGAGTGATGTAGTGAACATGGTGTTGATGGGACCATACATGTTGGTAGACATGGAGCAAGAAATGTAGGTAATCAAGATGAATTTGAAGGTAGCACAGGACAGGAAAAAAAGTTATTCATATCAGAACAAGATGTTTAAGGAGTTTCAGGTTGGGGAGCATGTGTGCTTCCATGTCAAGCCCAAGAAGATCTCCTTAAGGATTGGATCATGTTCCAAGCTAGCACCTTTGTTTTGTGGAACGTTCAATATTCTTTAAAGTATTGGACCAACAACCTATCGACTTGCACCGCCTCCAACAATGAAAGTCCCTGATATTTTCCATGTGTCATTTCTTAAGAAGTATGTTAAATATGATGATCATGTGATTGACCAGTCTGTATTGAAGGTGGATCCAGAAGGAGAATTCCAGTCGGAACCTTAGTGTATTTTGCAGAGAGATATGCTCATTCTCTATAACCGATAAATCAAGTAGGTTAAAGTGCATTGGAAGCACTTTGGGCGCGATGAAGCTACATGGGAGATCTCAGATTAAATGTGGGCTATCTATCCCTCTATATTCACTAGTTGAGCAAATTCTTTTGGCATATATTTTGGTGTGATGTTTTGGTATATGTATATATTTATATGGATGTAAATACTACCATGAGCCATGTTATAAAGCTCCAATGGTTTAATGTCGTTATGGTTAAATGTTGTTATGTTTTTCATGCTAGTTTTCTTCTCATTAGGTTGATCATTATAAATACTTCCTCGAGCTAAGTTATAATGCTCCATGGGCAGTATGTTTTTCTTACAAAGATTTTATTGGTTGTAGGTGTCATTGAACACTCAGGACGATGTTCTCCAAAAAGGGAGGGTTTTGTAAGAACCCTAGTAAAAAATCCATGTAATAAATTTAATAAAGGATAAATAATATCCAAGATCATGGGACACTTATTCCAAGTTGAATGTTGGGAAAAGCATCCTAGTGTGAGTGTTTATTTGGTTTATTATGGCTAAAGAAAATGCCAAAGGCAATGGTAAAGGATTTGAAAAGGTAAGAGGCATTAATTGGCATTTTACTTATGAAAATAATGGAAATTAGGAGAGAAGGAAGGTGAAAGGTCACAAGTTGCATGTGAGGAGGAAAACAAAGAAAAAATAATGGAACTTGAAGAAAATAGAGGTCTGACTAATAAAAAGTCTTACGAGGATTAATTCACAACCTTTTTTTAGTTCATTTTTGGATCTCTCTCTATTCTCTCTTCTCTCTCATACTCTTTGACACTCAGAGTGTTCTTGGAGAAATCTATAATTGGAGAAAATAAGGTCAATGAATGAGAAGAAAGCAAGGATCATGTAAGGAAGAGCAAGAATAAAAAATATACAATGAGATTATTTTCCGAAATCGAGTTACATTTATGATATCCTTGCTAGGTTTGGCATGCATGTGTGTTTTTTGTTGTCTTGTTGTCATTGGAATGGATTTTTCGAGGTGTGACAGTGGTTTTCAGGCTTTCCTTTCCATTTCTAGATAACCATGGTTTAATGGAGTTCTCTTACTTTAGTTGAGCATTGGATAGACAGATGGATTCAAAGATGAGTGAAGTGGTCTCAGGATTAATAAAAAGGCCTAGGAATCCCTATTGGGCAGTGGATTCCCCCATAGCAGGTTTTGGGGCTTAAAGCCCGAGTTTTGGTCAATGTAATGTAAAGACCCTGCAAAATGTAGGCGCGAAGTGTGAGAGTCTAGGGTTGTCCACCCTAAAATAATGTAATTTAATATAGAATGTGTTGACCTACCCATGGTCTGTAGGCCATGGGATTGTATAAATAGAGCGAGGCTCTAAGTGTAAAAGGCAGTCTTGGTCTCAAGTCATATATTCTTTTGGATGAGGAATTCGCTCTAATTCTATGTCTTGGGTTGTAGTAGTAGGGTGAGGCTCTGCAGCTATGTGCACAGAGGCCTGGTAGAGTCCACAGCTATGTGCGTGGACCCCTACAACTGAGCGCGTAGGGCAAAGTTGGGATTGTACTGGGACAGAGGATTAATAAAAGATAAGTTGATTCTGAAATATTGTGTGTTTATACTCCTGTTATGTTTATGCATCTCTTTACGGTTTTATGAATGTGCACACTTTCTATGAATATTGAATGATTAATAAGAATATTGGGTATATGCAATTAAGTTAAGATCTATAATAATAACATACTAAGGATTAAGGATCTAGATATCACCTCTTCACGCTCTTTATAGAGAGGCACGAAAGCAGTCAAACAAGCTACGAAGGATGGACGGCTATGCGGAGCAGCGCAAGCGCATAGGATCGGTTCGTGAACTTCCAAGACTTCATCAAGACATCCCTATGGTACAAAAACCTAGTTCCAACACCCTCTCATACTACCTCAGGTGAGGCCTCAGTCCGCACACTGCGGACTATTGCCGAAAGGGATGAGAGTACTGGGATTTGCTTGGTTAAACTCACTACTGAACCTGGGTCAGGCCCCACGTAGCCAGCAAATGGTTCCATTGTTGGGACGAGATCTGCCTAAGGGATGTTTGATGTCATGCCATTAGAACCCAACAAAGAAGGAAATTCAAGAGTGGTTGGACAAGAAGCTTCATGAGTTCGTGACACAGGAAAATAGAACTCTGCAGGTATCCAAGAAAAGGTGGCTAGATCGCTACGTGTATATGGAAATCCACGAGATCTTCTTCGCATCCTTTCCTTCTGAACTATATGAGTGGATCGTGAGGCTAGCCGATAACCAGGGAAGGTGTAAGCTCAACCAGTTGATAATGTGGACTCAGGAGTCAGTGCGCAAACTAGATGCATCAAAAGATAAGATTGCACGAGCTGTGGACCATTGGCTCGATCTAGATAATAGGGGGTTTTATCACTGAGTTCGTGGTAGACATGACCATGAGCTATAGTGAAGTAGAACAACGTTTTCTCAAGGCACTATGAGGTAGGTACATTAAATCCTTGAATACCTGGATTAAGATGCTGTTATGTGAAAAACAGGTGATCCAAATCATACACCACACCTGAGGATGACGCTTTCACAGCAAAAGCTTTCAACCGAGGCCGAAGAGTTGGAAATGGCAATCAAGTTACATGAAACACCGATACAAGATCCAGGGATAGGAGTTCAACAAATCTACGTGTAGCTACAAAATCTTTGCCTGGAAATCAGGGAAAATTTTAAGAACCACCCTAAATTTATATGTAAAATAAATGGGCGAATCCCCATGATACATAGGAAAAATGGGAGGTGATTTTATCACTAATATAATATGTATATATGTATATATATATATATATATATGTATATATATATATATATATATATATATATATATATATATATATATATAGATATTGGCAAATATCTCACCAGATTATATTATCTTGTAAGGTCATGGTGAATCTTTCACTGAATTATAAAATCTTGTAAGATCTTGGAAAATCTTTCACTAAACAATAAAACATTCTGAAGTCTTGGCGAATGTTTTGTTAAAGTATGAAACCATACATGATAATAATAAAACATATTCATTAAATTGTAATATACTAACATACATGTTTAGAAAAAAGAAACATAATTTTCACTTCCTATAAACAATGTTGCAAGTTTTAGTGGCCATGTTTATGGTAGGAGAGATTAATGTTTTCTCTACCACTTTTGTCAAGAAACCACTTTTTCCAAGCTATCAAATTTCTTTCTTATTCCATAGACTCCAACTGCGAGATAAAAAACAACACATCAAGTTTGTTTACCCCAACACGCCAACAAGTAGCAAGCCGTAACTATATAATATAATGAAGTAGTAGGTATCCCAAAGGCCTAAAGGGGATCTAATGGAAAGAAGTGACCATTGTGAGAAGCCTTCCAATCAATATATAAATATATAAATGTAGATTTATTATTATTTTAATTGGAAATATTCAATTAGATAACTAAATTTAATTACGTCTCTCCCAATCTAATTTTCTTATTAGCATAATTCACTACCTTCATACCATTTTTAACAGCGTTGTAACATGTGGATTAATTTCCTTTTTGGTGCACAATCTCTGCCTTTTAGGACAATATGGTGCAGTGACCCAACCCCTACAGATCATTACGACAAACTAAGAATAGCATAGAAGATGAAAG
Organism: Pinus tabuliformis; assembly: GCA_031772625.1. Taxonomy (NCBI): domain Eukaryota; kingdom Viridiplantae; phylum Streptophyta; class Pinopsida; order Pinales; family Pinaceae; genus Pinus; species Pinus tabuliformis. Next base: position 541,011,350 of record CM062810.1, on the reverse strand, counting down.
GTTGTACAAACTAACATATTTTTCAAACAACTAATCCAAGATCAGTACCTTAACTTTTTCATGAAGATGTCATATTGAGAATGTTTGAAAAATGGTGGGAAATCTAGGCAGTGACTATCTCTCTTTTGTAAGGGTGATGCAGAAAGAGTTAAGATTTCTCTTTTGTAAGGGTGATGCGGAAAGAGTTAAGATTTCATTGTTTTGAATTTTTTTTGTTAAATCAGAAAAACCAACATTAATGGAGATATCTGTATTTTTTACTAGATTTTATGAAGTGACTAAATGTAGCTTTAACCGTTCACCTTAAGATTTTTTTTGCAATATAATTTCCTAAGTCTATTTAATATCTTCATTATCATAAAAACAAACCTATATCCATCTTAACTCCACATCTACCACTCTTAGAGGGATGAAATCTATTTATCCCTCCTAGCACTTGGTAGACCCGAAATTAAAATGGATCTAAGTTGATAGAATTTCCCCTTTAAATAGTCTATGCTGACATGAATACCATGGTATTAGCATGGGTCAATACCATGGGTTATCATAAACTTGGAGCTTAAAAACTACTATTAGTAATTTATAAAAATTAATAATTGATTTTTATTTTATTTTTTTATTTTAACCAAGTTAAAATGTTTAAGTGACATTAAATTACAAGAACCATTTTTACTTTGGATCTACCAAGCCCTGAGAGGAATCGAATAGTTTTTCACTCTATGTTAGTTTGCATATCACGATATTTGATCCTGAGTAAAGATGGATCTGTGCTAGTTTAATTCCCCCCTTTCAATAGGCTGCATCCCATGTGAATACCATGGGTCAATACCATGTGCCATTTTTACTTTTATTAATACTAATATTAGGGTTAATTATGTTTTTTTGCATGGTATTAATAATAATTTGGCCCATGGTATTTGGCCCATACGCTTCACCTAAAAATAACACATTTTTTGAGTGTTTGTAAATATAAGGTGGCTTATGTGGTAAATATAAAAAAATGTTTTATTTATTTACCATACCTCTCGTTTATTTATATTTTTATTAGTTTACCATACCTTTTTTATAAATATGGTATTTGGCCCATAGGATTCAATTAAATAAAACCTCTTTTTTCAGCCTTCTTAAATAGAAAGAGGGTTATGGACTAAATATAGAAAGAGGTTTTATTTATTTACCATACCTCCACTTTATTTATATTTTTATTTATTTACATGCTTGCTTGTTCATAAATATAAGGTGACATATGGAGTAAATATTAAAAAATGTTTTATTTATTTACCATACCTTTGGAGTAAGTATTAAAAGAGCTTTTATTTATTTATCATACCTCCACTGTATTTATATTTTTATTTATAACTATCATAAATACATTTTCTTGAAAATGAGGGCGAATGGAAGATTGTAACTCCTAATTTCAAGGGCTAATACCTCCATACCTAATTTTTTTATAAAATAAATTTGAGGCGATTTGTAATAATGTACTATGATACAAAATATTTGCCCAATAAAAGTATAAAACCCCTTAATTTAGCCCAAGGGAAAAAATTCGCCCCTAAACTTTTCCATGCTGGAAATGTAGGGCTTGAAGTAGGATAGGGCACTGCGGCCGGAGGGGCGTGAGGAAGTGTGGTGCATAATGTTGTAGACATTTTTGGGCATTGGAACCCCAGGTATAAAATGTCCATAAACCAAGGGCTCCTAAGTCTCTAAAAGTGTTTTTCTAACCCCTAAAGGAACAAGGTCAACTGATTATAGCTTCTCCCAAAAGTTCTCCATGAAAAACTGCTCAGAACTGGTCAAAACAGGATCATTTCACCTGCTCCATAGGCAAAGTGCATTGCATCTCACCTAAGTACACTCTGTGGGTGCATTTCATTTCAAAAATCCCTTATATGGGGTGCGATGGGCGAGAAGTTACAAATGGCAGTGTCAATCCGCGAGGTGGAGAGGCATGGAATCTTCGAGAAACTTCTCCTGTGACACTTGCCTCTCTGAATTCGACCAAGGATGAGTAAGAGATCATCAATCTCCAAGTGGAAGCAAGAACTATCATATGGAAGACACTAATCAAATCACAAGCTGACTCATCTCCCTTGCAGATATCTATATATGGATCCCTCATCCCAGAGATCCAGAGGCTGGAATTTTGCATCTTGTAAGGAATTGCTCTTGGTTTCTTGAGACAACATCATAGTGTTGGGTGATCTAATCTTTTTATGAGGTGAAGAAGGGCTTACTTGCTGAGAGGATGATGCTGGGTCAGAACAACTTTTTGTAACTCTCTTGGCTCTTTCTTGATTATCAATAAAAGCTATTCAAGTTTTCCTCCATACTGTTGTGTCGTTTATGTTTTATGCATTTGTATGGTCAATTTACATCTGATCCTAGATTGTTTATGATAATAGATCCATGTTCTTGTATAGTGTTATGCTACTTTGATTCTACAGGTACTCTGTGAAGCTGGGTGTACAAGGAAGCAAGTAGCAAAGGACTATCAGAAGAGAGAGGAATCGAACTAGGAGCCAAGCGCAAGACAGAGGTTGGTCTCCTTTATTCTTCTCTCATCTATCTTTCATAAAGGAAAAACGAAAGTAGCTTTACTTTGTTTGTTTCTAAGGTAGCTACCACACCTTAGTGGGATTAACAGTTCTGCATAGACACTTTTCCTTGTAACAAAATGGCAAGTCCGCTGGGGAGAGACTAGGTTGTTTGTTTATCTACCTTGTTGTTTACTTTATAAACTTATAGACGGAGCCTGAAGTTGAGCCAGGTAGCTTTCGAACTGCATTTTCTATGCTAATGCAAAGTAGATAAATTCCGCTTTAGTCAATCTCTGGGTTTTTTTTATGAATTAAACAACTGATTTACAAACTCTCTAATTACCCTTGTGGTGGCTCTAGTAACCTCCTTAGATCTACCCCTATTGTTGATTTACTGATTACCACTTGCTCGGCCAAAATCCCTGAACTGAACTGCAAACTGTGACCCGGAACCAAAGCAAAGTCTCGTCTCTGGCCCAACGCAGTATTTGTTCTGTGAATTTGAAATTCAACGCTCTTCCCGAGTGTAGTAGGTGCGTTGCATTTCAAGTTCACTATGTTACAGGTGCGCTGATCAGACTAGGCATTGTTCCTCAATTTTGGTTTCTGTGTTCATTCTTTTTAGTTCTATTCATGAATTTTTCTGCCTGTAGTCAGTATACCTCTATTTGAAACCCCTTTCCTTGCTGATATTTTGCCTCCATTGTGCAAAGAACTGTAAATGTTTTTGTGTATTTGTTGAGTCATTTTCAGTTCTCATTTGCAAAAAAGTAATGTAATTGTACTGTCGATTCTTGATTTGAAAGTGTCGCAAGTGTCGTTTTTTGTCATATAAGAGAGTCTGATTGCTCTTGATAGTCGATTACCCTGTTACTATTGTATTTGATCTGAATTTGTAGTTTTTCTAGTGTCGAAAGCAAGTATTCATTTCCAAATCGCAAAGTGTTGTGATTGTCTTCATTTATGATTTTGAAAAGAAACTTGTTAGTAATTGTCGCTTGAAAAGTAATTCAGATTTGCGCATTAGCTTTCTTTTTGTCATTCACATATTAAGAAGGCTGAATACAAATACATGCGTGTGCATTTGTATTCAGACTGTTTGATTGGTTTGATTTAGGACAGTGCATATAGCGTGTGCTCTTTGCTCTTTGTTGAAAGAATTCTATCTTTCTTTCCTTAGTAGCTAGGATTTTCATTGCACAAAGAAGATAAAAGACTGTTTATCATCTTAGATTGCATTTTAGGAATTGTACATCTACATCATGCGGTGAACCTAAAAGGAAAATTTCTTAAGCAAGATCAACTATAAAATAAATTTAATGAATCTAACAACGCTTTGGAACCTAACGCACAACATCTAGAAGTCTAGGCTAGAGATGTATTTCGACGTCGTAAAGCCTGGTAACTGTTGTTCTCACTGATGGTCGGGTGATTCCTCCACTTTGAGACGATAAGTGCCAGTACGGACTTGTGCTCCCACGTACCGTCGACTATATTTTGGGAGACCACAATAGGCTTAATCCTTTATCCATAGGAAGCCATGTCTGCCGCCCTATCGATCGCATTGCACTGAACACAACATTCGGGAAGATTGATTGCCGTACCGTAAAAAGTATTCTACAGTTTTGCGATTGGTTTGGTAATCCCTCTACCTAGATTTCCAGAGTAGTCCCTTTCATTCCTTTTCAGACTCCTTAACGGAAAAGGTCCATCTGAGCACTTGTCACTTCAGGCTCATTAAAAATCGAAGGCGACTAGAGTCATCTTTTGTTTTTTCTCGACTCTTTAAAATAGAAAAAAACAAGTTGTGTCAAAGCATCTAAAATTGATTTTAAATGGGATAATCATCACCTTTCCTACGTTGGTCTTAGGTTGAAAGAATGGAGTCCACCAACCAAGGAATTCCTCTTGGAGGAAATCCTAGTCCCTTCTCCTCTTGGGGAGATGTTGGTGCACCCCATATGGCCACATTTTCACTTCCAGGATTGACAATCGGCTTGCCCATATGGCTCTTCTCAACCTCTGTCATTCAGAACACCACAATTCCTGAACAATCGAGTCAACAACTAGACGATTCCAGAGTTACCCACCAACCTTCTACTTCCTCCAATTCTTCCTCTCCTCCTTCCTCTTCGCTTGATGGGGCTGGTAAAGCCGAAAATCAAGTACTTGAGAAGAGCCTAAATCGCCATGTGTCATTGCAAAGGAGACCACTATCATTGAGATTGTCCCTGCATCCCTCGGATCTTAAGGGACTGGTCTCCTCGTTTGCACAACCTGGTGTCATCAACCTTTGATGATCATGTTGAAAACACACCATCAACTAGTGAACGTGAAGCCCCAGGACAGAAAGGAAAATATAGATTTCCTTGTAAACTGTGCGAAGGAGATCATGTCATCCACTGTTGTTCCTTCTTAGATGAGGCTAAAAGAGTTTTGGATGATTGTCCGGTTTCACCGTAATGACTTCCTCCTGGATATAAAAAACTCTTACCGAGTCCATCGCTAGTTGAAATCTAGCTGACCCGCCCAGGTGGTCGGCCGAAGTGTCTATCATTGAAGACAAACCATCTGAACCCATACCAGACGAAAGTCAAAAGGTCGAGGTGGCAGTTGACCCGGCCTTGCCTTCAAAGGTTCCATCTTCAGATGATACAGTCACAGAAGAGAATACGGATGACATCGTCCAAATTATTTTCGTAAGCACAGACTCTGATGAACATGGGGGTAATTTACCCATTCCTTTACCGCAGGAAGGAAGTTCGTTAGAGTCGTACCCGGCCATCTATGCGGTCCCACCTCCAAGCAACCTAGTTGATTCCTTTGACTGGAATCAACTAGGCAGACCCCGTTTACCGGCTAGTGTACCATTCCGAATCATTGCTCAAATATATAGAATGGTTATGGCTGGTACCGTCATATATGAAGGGGCTTCTATGAGTATCCTTTCCTCGACTGCTTGGAAAGCACTTGGTTCGCCATCGCTTTTGCCTAAGATGAGAAAGCTAACAGGCTTTGACAAAGGAACCAGTCGACCGTTAGGGATCCTTCCCAATGTGCCCATAACATTGAGAGGGAAAACAGTTCATATGAACGTAATGGTAGTCCAAGGACCCCTGGATTATAATCTACCCCTTGGACGAGACTATATTTATTACATGGGAGCCATTGTCTCATCACTCTTTAGAGTAATGTGGTTTCCACACGAAGGAAGAGTGGTCAAGCTCGTAGACCAGCTTTCGTTTCCCGGATCACACATAGCAAATAGTCATATACCATCCCTGAATGGTCTTTTCACTCAAAGAATGTCTCATCAATCCCCAGCCTGTTCACTTGATGAGCGCGAGTGATTCGGGGGACATGACTGAAACCCAGGGGGCATGCACCCTCGTCTTCTTCAGCAGGAAAACTTCGGGTATAGGGTAGGTTTCCGCGAGAGATATATGACTAGTCTGTACTCCCATTCGTGATTGGAAAAGGGGGTTAGACTAGAATAAGATTCCCTCGTCAAAGTTATGTGAGTGGATTGTCTCACCTTTGTCTATTTCGGTAGACATCGCCAAAGAAGTGTTTTGTTTGCGCTGTGAATAGAACAATCTTTGGTAACCTGAAAGAGGTAGACCTTTCCTAATAAAACAAATGTTCTGTCGGTAGAATAAAAGGTGACCTTGAAGCTTTATTTTATACCTGGGGGCATGCAAACCTTTTGGCGTGCAAGCGAAGAGCGACTATTTATTTTTTAAACTTGTAGGTCCTCTAACCCTTTAAACTCGTAGGATTGGTCGTTTCCTAACTTGCATAAAGAAAGGATGTGGGGAAAAACTCTAAAAATTGCCGTTTTCATATATGAGACATTCTTATTATACGATTGGATTAATCGAGAAGTTTTAATGCGGACTTCATGCTCGTTAAAAAATAAACGTAAGCAATGAGCAAATGTTCCCCTAGCATTTAAGCTTAATAAAAAATGAACCAATTCCCGGTAAATAATCATCGTGAATGTAATACTTTAGCCTTTAAAAGCCTTGGTCATGTTCCCATCATCGCCTCCACTCTGTATTGGCTGATCATTCACCTCCATTTGATTGTTTACCCCTTTTGAGGAACAGCTACGAAGAGTGATCCCGCTAGCCATCCTTGTAACACTACCGTGATTGGAAAATTCCAAACCTTACCTGGAATCAGCTGCTACCCAATTTTATCACTTGTTCCTCAAAGACGAGTCTCCTTTAAGCTCTTTTTAACTGACTCGTAAAATATGAAAAGATTGCCGAGCCATTGGCCTCTCCAGCTCGTTAAAAGGACTGGAAGTGCTATCCCTCTTTTAGATTTTAATATTTTTGGACCGAGGGATTATTACACAAAAAGATCAAGCGCATGTTTAGTTCGGCTCGTTAAAAGTATCGAAAATTCATCCCTTCTGTATTGTTTTATACTTTTTCGAACTTAAGGGATTAGATGACGAAAAAGGAATTTTTGAGTTTCCTTTACGTCCCTTTTCAGACTCTCTAAAATTGAAAAGGACCGAGTTATCTTTGTCGTTAAACTCGTTAAAACCTAATACCGACAAACTTGTCCATAGCAGACAAGAACGAGTTTCACTATCGCTAGGCTCGTTAAAACATAGCGATGGGTTTGCCCGAAGGGAAAATTATTGAACAAGCATATGTTATCCTCCTCAAGCTTGACAAAAATAAAGAGGTACTGGTCAGCAATGATTGGGGAAAAATTGGGAAGAAAACTTGAAGAAACTTTGTTGGTAGCAAGTCGCTCTTGAACATGACACTTTCACTCCGCATCCAAGTCGGGTTGGGTTGTTTCATTCACCGGTCACATCACCATGGTCCCATCACACCATCCACATTTGGGATTAATGCTACCAATCCATCACATCAGTGTCCTCGATATGTTCAAGAGAAGTCACTCAGAGAATTCACCTCTGTCTCACCCGCTGCAATACATTTACGCTCCATTCTTTCATGACCACCACCCTGAACCTTATATCACCAGATCGTTTTCACCTCCATTAAAATCATTTGCTCCATTCCGTGTCATTGATGTGGGATTCATTAAGGCCCTCCTATGACGGATCGCTTCTTGTCGACATCAGCTCATTATCCAAGAAGTTGATCTAGGAACACCCCTTCCAGTACTTTGAAGCTTGCTTGCCTCAATGGAAAGTTTCTCACTTCCAGCGACAGGTTTACATCAATGGCCTTCGACCGAAAGATTTTGCGTGGTGTTCGACGCCAATTCCTTTATTCACACCACGTGAATTGTACTGCAGTACCCTGAAGGTCATTATCATTATCAGTGATTCCTCTCGTGCCTGTTAACAACTTACATTATTGGCTGGTAATCAGGCGATGTCTTTCCATGTTCGACTCCAGAACATCTCTCACATGGATCGACTTGTACTTCGAGTGAAGATCGAACGAGATTGAAGACCTCGGATCTAGTTTCATCCATCGGGCCGCGATATATATTCAAGGAAATAAAGACATCATACATCGTTGTTGCACAGATAATCATCCAATCAAAGGGATGATGGCTCTACCAGAATCATCAATTTACACTCAGATGATTGTCTGTCCTATGTACATGAAAATGAATTTATAAAGTTGAGCATGGGAATGCCCACCTCAACTAGATCATGAAAATATTATGAAGATAATGTATTGTATTGTATCTTATTACATGTCTCCTCCCAGCTTGAAAGAACTTCGGATCCTCATGATAAAGCATTTCACCCGACATCAAAAATGATTAACGACCTCATGCTTTAGGGGACAACTATTGTAGACATTTTTCGGCACTGCAACCCCAAGTATAAAATGTCCATAAACAAAGGGCTCCTAAGTCCCTAAAAGTCTTTTTCTAACCCCTAAAGGAACAAGGTCAACATATTACAGCTTCTCCCAGAAGTTCTCCGTGAAAAACTGCTTAGAACTGGTCAAAACAGGATCATTTCACCTGCTCCATAGGCAAAGTGCGTTGCATTTCACCTAAGTACACTCTGTGGGTGCGTTTCATTTGAAAAAGACCTTCTATGGGGTGCGATGGGTGAGAACTGACAAATGGCATTGTCAATCCACGAGGTGGAGAGGCATGGAATCTTCCAGAAACTTCTCCTGTGACACTTGCCTCTCTGAATTTGACCAAGGATGAGTAAGAGATCATCAATCTCCAAGTGGAAGCAAGAACTATCAGAGGGAAGACACTAATCAAATCACGATATGAATCATCTCCCTTACAAATATCTATATATGGATCCCTCATCCCAGAGATCCAGAGGCTGGAATTTTGCATCTTGTAAGGAATTGCTGTTGGTTTCTTGAGACAACATCATAGTGTTGGGTGATCTAAGCTTTGTATGAGGTGAAGAAGGGCTTACTTGCTGAGAGGATGATGCTGGGTTAGAACAACTAGTTGTAACTCTCTTGGCTCTTTCTTGATTATCAATAAATGCTATTCAAGTTTTCCTCCATACTCTTGTGTCGTTTATGTTTTATGCATTTGTATGGTCAATTTACATCTGATCCTAGATTGTTTATGATAATAGATCCATGTTCTTGTATAGTGTTATGCTACTTTGATTCTACAGGTACTCTGTGAAGCTGGGTGTACAAGGAAGCAAGTAGAAAAGGACTATCAGAAGAGAGAGGAATCGAGCTAGGAGCCAAGTGCAAGATAGAGGTTGGTCTCCTTTATTCTTCTCTCATCTATCTTTCATAAAGGAAAAATGAAAGTAGCTTTACCTTGTTTGTTTCTAAGGTAGCTACCACACCTTAGTGGGATTAGCAGTTCTGCATAGACACTTTTCCCTGTAACACATAAAATGCAAAGGCCAGGGCCACGATCAAGATCATTGTCCAGTATTAATGAACTACTTGGAAGGAGCGGGGACGATGCTGTTGAGACTAGATACACACGGAGGGCCGAGTATGACCCTCGTGTTATGGTGCGTGATCTATTAGATAGGAGGAAAATACATGACGAACAATTGTCATCTGTTGCAGAAGTATACACAGACTTCCGAGCAACTGTTTTATAATTTCTATAGGTCGGTGGGCCATGACGAGCGTACTTGTCACAGCTATAAGTTGATAATGGAGTGGACCCCAGGTTATAGAATGCAGACAGAAACGCAAGGCCTCAACCTAGCCACGGGGATGGTGTGCACTGGATTTTAGGGCCGAGGTGGAGAACGAGGAGGAATGGGGCTAGGAAGGGGCCATAGACAGTTAATATGTTACAATTGTGGAGGACCAGGGAACTACGCTCGCGATTGTACCAACCCAACAAGAATATCTTATTCCTACTGTGCTCAGTTTGATCATGAAATGGTAGATTTTCTTACATTGATCGCACAGATGTGCGAGAAAGGAGTACTAAAGCCTACTTCGACTCATAATATCCAAATGATGAGGTTTGAACTGCGCGAAGAAGACTGAAATGAGAATATGATGCCCAGAAGTGGCATGACCATAGGGGAAGATAAGGGGAAGCAACCAGAGGAAGATACATGGGTTCACAAGGCTCCTACAAAGGAACCTGAGCTTGACTTGGAACGCGCAAAGGAGATGTTTATGGAAGCCAAAAAGAGCTTTGAGGAGTCCTCTACTTCACGTAGTAAGGATCAATTAGAGCCAGGAATGGATCCTTCTATGCTTACTAACTTTTTAGATACATGCATGAAGCTACTGCATGACAATAAGGCAGTCACAGGACTACAGGAGTTAATCACCAGGTGTGCAGGGTTACGGGAGCTACGCGTAGTCTGGAAAATTGGGAAGCATGCATTACCTACCAGGAGGGAAATGCGATTGACATTGCAGATTGGTGAATATGAAATGGATCAGGTAATCCTAGACTTAGGGTCGGACATGAATGTGTTACCAAAACAGACATGGGAACGCATGGGTAGGCCCTTATTACAGTGGTCCCCTATTCAATTACGAATGGTGAACCAACAAAAGTTTTTTCCCATGGGGAGATTGCAAGGGGTAACAATTGATATCGAAGGCGCGAGCACATAGATGGACTTTGAAGTAATAGAGATTGTCGATGAAGAAGTGGAAGATGATATTCGATAAAAGGTCCCTTCGCATAGTAGTTCTGCTAGATCCAGCTAAAGAAGCGCGCTACACTGAACAAGTGCCCGATGATGAGTTGGATTGTATTTACCAGATAACGGCGCAAGACCAGGATCGAGTGAACACCACTACAAATGGAAGAATCTCATGGGAGCACAATAGTTCCTATACTTCGGATTCAGAAGAAGAAGTAGAATGCTAGCAGAACCAATTGCACGAAGTGACAACGTTGAATTGAAACATGATGAGTAGATCCCTACGTTGCGTGAAAACAAAGGCACGGGAACTACCAACATATTATGGAGTAACAGTGGTGGATGACTTCTTGGAAAAATTTAAAAGCACAGTACCAGAACAACAGTGATATGGTGCGTTGGAATGGGCGCTGCATGCAACACCTGCACGATGGTGGAGTACACATCAAAAGACTATGGGGAACTGGCACGAGTGTAGAAGATGGATGCACTTATCGTTTGGAAGTTCCTAGCATCGAACGAGAGTCGGAAAACTAGGAAGAAGTAGCTTGCACGCCCACCTGTGTCGATGGGTGCAAACGTATGCTATTCAAGCACGTTCCAGACTAAGGATCAAAAACTAGATCCAGATGTGGCAGTAGGAAAAATGACAATAATCCCACGTCGAAGCATTCAAAAAGCTATGTGGAATCATAAACAAAGTTCACTAGGAGAGACGAACTGACTGGGACCTACGCGTACCAGTGGTTCGATGGGCCTATAGGACCATGAGCAAAAACCGAAGCGCAGAAGTGATCCCAACACCGATGAGAGGAGATGAAACCATAAGAGCATAGAAGAATCCCCATACCACAGCTACCGCAGTTAGGATAGTACGCAAGGGCCCAGGTAAAGGAATTATGCAGTTACATGAAGTCATTTGGCGAGGGAACTTGAACCTTCATGAACTTGAAGAAGATCAGGTACGACTGAAATAGAAAAACATGTTAATAGACACAGAAATTAGAAAACTGGAAACTGAAATCGCGCAAACATGTGACAGTGACGGAAGGGCAGGACAAGGTATGGGCAACCATACCATCGTATTAGAAGATTTTCGCTGAGAAATTCTGGCTCTGCAACCATGACTGCAGCTGCACCTTATCAGACAAGGTAACCAACGGAGCACACCGTTTAAGGAAGAATGCGAGGCGCTGGCTGGTGAAAGGGTGGCTAAGGAAGGCTTGTAGACTGGGTTGAAAGGTGACTTAAAGCCTCGCACCATGGGTCCGACCACATGACTATCTATAGGAAGCACAGTCTCAGCGCTGAAAGTAGTTGAAAGAGAGCGTGGGACTATAAAAGAGTCTTTGTGGGAGCTGTGTGACAAGGACGTTGTGCGCAGGATCGGTATGTCACAGGGGTCACAGCCATGCATAAGGAGCTATGCTGCTGTGCCAATAGGCTGGGAGGTGACTGTTCATATCACTGTTCATGACAAGAGGTCCAATTTAAGGCAAAAAGGAGCGGGCGACAGGCAATTAAGACATGAATTAAGAGCTAGATTTGGGACAATATGTCGCCAAAAAGACATTAATGACTTAGAAGTGGGGGGAAGGGTCAAATTCAAATTCAGAAGATGCTATAAAACCACCAGGGCTAGCCACAAGGCAACACTTGGTTGTTTAAGAATTAAGCAAGTACAGTGCATTGAGCATTCTATAAGCTTACCACCCTCAAATGAAAACATGATGACGGTTGCAAGAACAAGAGTGCGATTCGTAGAAGTTACCCTAGAGCCCCGTATAGTCCAGGAAGAGCCTGAAGAGGTGACAACTGCACTAGAAGTTCCTAATTCACCCCGCACACCATGACCATAGAAGGATAAGCAAACAATGCGGCTAGTCCGAGTATCACCACGAAACCCCCCGTTTAGTAAATTATCAATGAAAGAGAAGGGCAAAGCCATCACCCTTGAAATAGAGGAGGAGGAGGAAGATTTGCAAGCTCTGATCGCCCAAATTGAAGCACAGGACAATGAGGCAGAGACTATCTCCCAAGTGCCTTCGACGATAAAGTTACCCCCCTACATCCCCCCATGGAAGGGGAAAGCCAAGATACTGAAGGACCTGGAGGCCACGAAGAATGCGCTCCAGACCCCACTCCTTCCAGATGAAATAAGGTTTGAAGGTCCGCCGATGGGATGGGTACCTAATATGAAGTTTGAAGATTGGGACCTCACGGACAGCGAGAAGTTCCCACAGTTGGCCATGGAGAAATTACTGCAGCAGAAATGGTTATACGGTGTGGAGAGGGATGGGTTACTATATGTGTGATGGATACCCCACTACCATCGTGCACCCATCACAATTTTGTCATCCGACAGTTGCTGTGCCTAGTACATGATGGGTATCTTTCGCTGGAGGAGCTGATTCCCATCACAACCGATTTGATTCACCAGATTTCTCAGCTGCCCATCAAAGGAAATGACCTCGCAGTAGTTGCAGGAAAGGGCAGTGACTTGGCCTTCGTAGAAGCTACGAAGGCCAAACATAAGCTGGAGAAGAGGAAGTGAGGGTATGTAACCACAAACATCAAGGACCAAGTAGTGCGCGTAGGCACCCAGCGGCTGGCCAAAAAGCTAATGAGGAAATGTCGGGTCGACGAAGTGCCAGCATCTGTAATTTTGTTGGCAGAGCAGTGCGCAGAGGGGGTCTAGTTCAACTAGGCGTAGTTCCTCTGTGACGAGTTCTTAACAAATTGTAGAGAGGCCCATGAGTAGGGTAAGACCTTCCACTATGCGTGGTTTCTCTTATCCATCTTGTTGGTTGTAGGAGAGCTACCGGAAAACATCTAGTTTCCCATAGTTGAGGGTGACCTACCCAAGGCCGCGAGGTACACCTCACTCTGGGCAACGAAAGACACGATGAGGATTCACAGGATAAAGGTGTTTTGGGTGTTCGTAGAAGTGAGCATATGAACATGGATCAACCACAGGCTGCGCTTTTCCCCTACATTCCATTACATCTTACAGAGCACAATAGAGTTAAAGGTGGATATGCATAACATGTATATCCAAGCACGCAAAGATCCCGCATGAACATGGATGAAGCTCCCATTCATCACAATGGATGATGTGGTCTTTGCGGTAATGGCATCTTGGCCTCTAGAGTGGCGCGCCCTGGACTTGGTAGAAATGGAAAAGATCACATTACAACAACGAAAGAAGGAAACCAAGTTGCACATCGTGCAGCTAGTGGAGAGAAAGTGTGAGGAACAAGAAGCAGCCACACAACAGAAGGTAGCTGAGGTAGAAATGACAACGTAGATGACAGAGACCACAACTGCGCCCACCAAAGAGACTGAGGAAGGATAGGAGATGTCCATAGAGTAGGACATACAGGGGGAGGCTGAGACAGAGGAATGCATGGACCCTGCACCAAAATTGACCCAACTCAAGAGGCCACATGTCCATGAGAAGCCAGCCTCATCGAAAATGATGAAGGAAACAAAGACCTCTACCAACCCAATCTAGCTCATCAAGGGATACCTTCTTGACATTGGCGAAACAATTTGCGATGTCACAAAGGATGCTTTTGAAGAATTAATGACGGAGCGGACAACTGTGTTGGGGATGCTCAGAGCGGAGTTGCAGGCATTACAGGTGCGACCCCCAGGAATAATGGCAGCACACGTTGCGGTAGGTACATCCGAAGCTGAGCCAATGTTGCGCGCCCGCACCACAAAAGCTTTTGTATTACCAGAAGGCACAGCCTTAGTAGTTGTCGAGGGTGACAGGGCCACATCAAGTCAAATGAAGGGTCGGGGGTTGAATTTGGCCACCCTTCCTAGAGAAATCCTATACCAACTACACGATGGGGTAACTGCTGAGCTTCGTGCCAGGGAGGGCCACGTCCTCCAAGTCTTGAGTGAGTAGAAGTTAAATTTAGAACAGCTCTCCCTACAACGTGACAATGTGGTCGGAAAAACCCAGGGATTGGAACAGGCTGTGGAGGAGGCATGTAGCAGCATACCGGAGTTGGCCATGCCGCCGGTGCTCCCAACAGTAGAAAAGATTCACCAACTAGCGGCTAGAGTCTGTAAGGCCGAGGAGGAGGCCGCAAAGCATGGTAAATTTTAGGGGTGAATTATAGCCCAAAGGTGAAATTTGAGGGTTTTTACATTTTAAGAGGACGAATTTTTTATTAAAAACCCTTTTCATATAGTTAGCCCCAATTTTTTTTAAAAAATAATTAATTTTTTGATTTTAGCCCAAAATAAAAAATGGGTGGATAAACTAACCGAACCTTCATTTGGCCCCATTCGCTGGTTTTGGGGAATTGTATTCCCTTAAAATCGCCAAATTTTGATATTTTCCCCGGGTTTGGGAGATTAAAATGATTTAATACCTTACATTGGGCACATTTTTTTTTTAATACAATGGGCCAATACCACATGCCCAAAAACTATCAAAATATTTATAAATATTTTATTTGAATTTAGTTTTATAGCATTTTTTAATTAAATCTAAAAGCAAAAATATTATAATTACTTTTAGGATATATCTAAATCCATTATCACATTCAAATATATGAGATATAAATAATAGTAATAAATTAAGATCCATTTTACCATATAAGTTAGTCTAATAATTTTGTAACCATATTTAAACTTTTTTAATAAGAACATAAAAATTTAATACTTATAATATAACAATTTTTTTAACCATGGATATTCACCCCCACTTTACCATGGAAATTATTAAGTTGTGAACATGCTTTGTTACAATACCGTGGGCCAATACCATGATTTATCAATACCACATGCCCAAAAACCATCTCTCATTTTACAATCAAAATATTATATATATATATATATATATATATATATCTATATATATATATATATATATATATATATATATATATATATATATATATATATTTTAAATTTAATGTTATTACATTTTTGGTGTGGAAAAGATTTGTAATGTCATGTTATGTTATCTAAACATTATGACTCAATCAAATTAAAAAAATTGATTAATTAATTAATTAAAAATTAAAATATTTTGACTCAATGAAATTACATAAAAATATAAATTACATTAAAAAATAAAATTAATAATTATAATAATTAATAATTAAACAAACCTAGATCCATTTTAACTTTGCATCTATCTAGAGATTTGATAATTAATAACTCTGTGTTAAATAGAAAAGTCTATGTTATTATTTATGTAAGATTTTAGGTTATGTAAAAATGAAAATTCTACATTATTATTATTTTATTATATCAAGAGATATGGTTTTGTTCAATGCTGGATTTTGAGCTCAAGGTTTATAAGAACCCATGGTATTCATGTGGAATATAGTCTATTTAAAGGGGGGAGTTATACCATCCTAAATGCATCTTCTCATTCTCCCTCTTTCTCTTTCTCACCCTTAGTTTTGATTCACATTTCGCATTAGCCTTAACTATCGATCTCTCAAGCTTAGAGAGGGATGGATCTTGCCTTGTGTATATCTAAAGAGTGGTATGCTATGAATTCTTAAAGTAGTATACTTGGATTTGCAAAATGTAAGATTTTTTTTACATAGGGATATCTTAAAGTAGTATACTTGGATTTGCAAAATGCAATATTTTTTTTTTACATAGGGATATCGTTTACTTTTGATTATGGTCTTGCCTATTAAGTGCCCATATTCTAGTTTTGATGAGTTTTGGTTATGGTTTTGATTAGGTGCAACATCTATGACCCTTTCCTATTAAGTGTCTATATTATAGTTTTGATGAGGTGAAGCATCTATGACCCTTGTCTATTAAGTGCCCATATTCTAGCTATCATTTGGGAGGTTTTCTTTATTGCGTCCAAGGATGTTGTCTTGTTTTGTGAAGTTACCAGTGGTTTTTGAGTCTAGGTTTTTGAGAACCCATGGTATTCCCATGATATTCATGTGGAATATAGTCTTTTTAAAGGGGGAATTAAACTAGCCTAGATCCATATTCTCCCTCTTCCTCTTCCTATGCCTTGAAACCATCAGTTTTGATTCTCATTTCCCACTCGCTAGGTTTTGATTCTCATAAACTAGCCTAGATCCATCTTCTCCATCTTCCTCTCGGTATCCCTCAAAACCCTCAATTTTGATTCTCATTTCCCACTCACTAGGTTTTGACTCTTATTTCCCATTCACCGTAACTAAGGATGGATCTAGGTTGGTGTGTATCAAAAGAGAGTTATATTGTGAATTCTTAAAGTAGTATACTTTGATTTGCAAAATTTAAGTTTTTTTTACATAGGCATATAGTTTATTGGATTTGCAAAATGTAAGGTTTTTTTATATAGGGATATGGTTTACTTTTGATTATGGTTTTGATCACGTGAAGCATCTATGACCCTTGCCTTTAAGTGCCCATATTCTACATATCACTTGGGAGGTTTCCATAGGTTGATCATGATTGTGAAACCCTATTTCAAAACAAAGACATCAAGCCACTTAATTAATCTCTTTTTTCTTCATTTTAAATTAAAATAAAAATCAATAATATAAAAAATATCAATTATGGGGCTGAAAAAAAGCTAGGATCACTAGTAGTTGTTGGGATATTTTTCTAATATCGTGAGAAAAATGTTTCTTTTGTTGCTTTATATTTTATAGGTTGTGTAAATATGGTATATTAATGACTTAATCACTTTCTATATTAATGGTTAATTTTTTAAAATTCATTTAAATTATAATTAATTAACTTGATATAAAAATTATTGATGAGACAATATTATATAAAGGGAAAGTGATTTGATAATTATAATTACATGTTGTCAAAATTTGTGAGTAAATGATTACCTTCACTTTCAAATTCTTAATTGAGATATAGCTAAATTTGTAATGGTTTATTTATATGATCATCACTCAAACATGATATTTTTCCACAAGGAGATCACTCACAAAACATAACAAAAATAAATATATTATTTAATTCCAAAACTAAAGAGGTCATTTCAAGTTACAAGGGTTTGTCTAATATATATTATATATATGTGTGTGTGTGTGTGTGTGTGAAAATTAACCATCATGCAATGTAATATTATGTTGACTCCATTAAATTAAAACATAAATTATTATTTTAATATGATAACTATAATTATTATTTTATATGTGTCCTTAGAGGTATCCTAAAGTGTTGTTGGATTCTAGCTAGTTCAATTTTTATCATGTTAAGGAAACAATCATAGTACCTAAGGTGACCATGTATATTCATTTTAAAATTTAAATATTTTGTAATAATTTTTGTCAATATAGACAATTTTAAAACCCAAATTCACTAAGAAAAATCGTAACAACACTTATCTAATAATCTCTCTCAAAACTACATCTCTCCCTAGACTTTTGTAATTAATATACATTTAAAAAATGAATATTCAAAACTGAAAACACTTATCTAATAATCTCTCTCAAAACTACATCTCTCCCTAGACTTTTGTAATTAATATACATTTAAAAAATGAATATTCAAAACTGAAAACTAAATCTCTCGTTAGTTTCGAATGTTATATAAAATCTTTTTTAATTAGTACATATTTAAAAACTAAATATTCAAAACTTATTTTATTCACACCAAGCCAAGTTTTCTAATGATGGTCTAAAATCCAAAACCCTAATAGAAAAAAAGATTCCTTGCCACATGATAGGATTCTTTATGCTCAGATTGTTGGGAGGATGATACTAAGATGTAAAAAGTGGCAATTCAAAAAATATTGTAAGATAAAGAATAAATAAGTTAATTACATTATAATTTTTTTGAGTTGAATTGCAAGTTGCAACCCTCGAAATTTAACAAAGCATTACTTAAATCATGATGAGGCTATTTACCTACTCGCAAATAGTAAAATCTCATCTTCCTTCTTAGCCCTTGTGAATATATGTAGGGCTCTACATTTTAAAGATGTCGCTTTGAAATGTTGAGCATTTTTGCACGGCAAAAACCTCTTCTTTGACTCATGTGGGGGGTTCTCACTTATTTTTAACTAGGGCTTTGTATTTTGCGGTTTCATCTTGATACATAAAATTACAAAGGAGACGCGGGCTTATTATCATTGTTTTGCATGGCCGCAAAAGTTTTAAGGCTGATTTCTATTGCAAACCTTTCATGCTGATTTTCACCATGCAAATTTTATTAATATGTTCTTTTAGTATGTAATGTTGGATTTTTTTATGCTTTTTAGTACTAAAAAGTTTTTGGTTTGGGAATATTGTCGATATAGTTGGGGCATACTTAATGATGGACATGGCTATACCTGTACAATTTGTTACAACAAAAAAATGAGATAATTCTATCTCCAATACTCATATTTGTTCATATCCATATAAAGATAGGTAGGATGAGTAAAAAACATTTCACAAAATCCATGCTCTAACATAGCTACCTCGCAACTATTTTACAAACTAATTATATAACAAGATACATAGATAGATCATTCCTAATTTTTCAAGAGGCCTCAAAGGAAGTACCCAAACTCAATGAGCAAGGATTGTAATCCCAATGCTTTGTTCTATTTAAATTCTCGTTCTCATGTTTCTTTCCCAAATTTCCTCCCTCTCATGACTCGCATAAAGCTTAATGTTTGTTTAGCTACACTTGCATAAGTGAGAGTTCTAATGTCTACCTTTGTTACCCCTAGGATGAGGGAAAATCTTCCATCAGTATCTCTAATCATTGTTCCTCCCATGGATTATTAATTTGTTGTTTCACCATTTTCCCCTTGTATTTCTTCTCAATTTTTCCATTTTCACCTTTTTTATTTTTTGCACTTATCTTCTTCATGTCAATTTTCTAAGGACTTATTGTGGCTCATTTCCCACTCCTCACTCATATATTTATATTCGAATACATGAGAAATATATTTATATTCCATATGAGTAATATACATATTTCAGTCCTGGAAGGATTGCTTAAAAAACAAGGCTCATAGTCATTACAAGAAATACTCATTATGAGTCCAACACATTGTCACATGTAGGATTTCTCCCTACCACCTACGTTAAACCTAATTGACTTTCCATGAGAAATATATTTATATTCCATATAAGGAATATACTTATTTTGGTTCTTGATGGATTAATTAGCAAGGCTTCAAGCCATTACAAGAAATACTCATTATGAACTTTGTTAGCCCTTTACAAAGCCTTTATCATTTAGTGAAATATTCGCTAAGATATTACAAGATTTTAAAATCCAATAAAAGATTCACCATGATTTTACAAGATAATATAATTTGGTGACAGATTCGCCAAAAAAATTATATATACATATTATATTATTGATAAAATTGCCTTCCATTTTTCCTATGTATCATGGGGATTCACCCATTTATTATATATATATATATATAAATTTAGGGGGGTTCTTAAAATTTTCCCTGTCGCGAAGGATCAGCTGGAGCTAAACCTGCAGATCGCTGAGCTGCGGCTGAAGGGGTAGCCTTCTACACCCCTGGAAGTTAGAGAGTAGTGCAACCGCGCCATTCAATTGGGATTCGAAGCAATAGAGCACACCGTAAAGGATTGCCCATGATTATTGGATCAATCCCTCTTTACGCTCACCTCATTGTACGAAGATTCAACCATACATCGTCTAAAGATAGAAGCATGGTAGTTACAACAGGCATATGACAATATCAGGGGACCGCACAGAAGGTTGCCCTTACTCAGCGACTTACCAAGATGAAGGAGGCTGAGGCTCTAAAGAAATAGGTGGACACCACGTGCTAGAAAGAAGCAATGCTTAAAGCATGCATCCAACCTTGGCTCGAGGAAGCATTCACGGTCACCACCACCATCGAGGGAAAGTTGGCCCAGATGCAGCATACATATATGCTAAGGCAAGAAGGTGCCCCTTACAATGATGCATTAGATATTTGTGCACAATTGATAAAACAAACAAAAGAAGAATGTGTTGAAGACGTAAGCAAAGCACAAAAGTTGCTGGATGGACTCCACGTGAAGATCGTTGCACCAGCAGAGTGACTCGGGATGAGTCACGATGATTGTGTTGGGGGTCTGTTGCAGATCCCCCCATAACAGGTTTTGGGGATTAAAGTCCGAGTTTTGGTCAATGTAATGTAAAGACCCCACAAAATCTCGGCGCGGAGTCCGAGAGTCTAGGGTTGTCTGCCCTAAAATAATGTAATTTAGTATAGAATGTCTCAGCCTACCCATGGTCCGCAGAACATGGAATTGTATAAATAGCGCGAGGCTCTATGTGTAAAAGACAGTCTTGGTCTTAAGTCATATATTCTTTTGGATGAGGAATTTGCTCTGAGTCTGTGTCTTGGGTTGTAGTAGTAAGGTGAGGCTCTGCAGCTGTGTGCGCAGAGGCCTCGTAGAGTCTGCAGCTATGTGCACAGACACCTACAGCTGACTGCGGAGGGCAGAGTTGGGATTGTACTGAGAAAGAAGATTAATAAAAGATAAGTTGATTCTAAAATATTGTGTGTTTATACTCCTATTATGTTTATGCATATATTTACAGTTTTATGATTGCGCGCACTTGCTATGAATATTGAATGATTAATAAGAATATTGGGTATATGCAATTAAGTTAATATCTATAAATAACAGAGTAAGGATAAAGGATCTAGACAACACCTCTTCACGCTCTTTATAGAGCTGCGTGAAAGGAGTCGCACAAGCTGCGAAGGATGGAGAGCTGTGCAGAGCAACGCAAGTATGCAGGATTGGTTCGCAAACTTTCGAGACTTTATCAAGACATCCCCAGGGTGCGGAAAACTGGTTCAAGGACCTTCCCATACTACCTTGGGTGAGACCTCATTACACCCACTGCAGACTGTTGCCGAAAGCGCCGTTAGTACAGGGATTTGCTTGGCTAAACTCACTGTTGAACCTGGGTCAATCCCCACATAGCTAACAATCCCTTAGTGTTATGTATGGTAAAGCCTAGTTTTGAATACCCTTGATTGGGCCTAGGAATCCTTTAACCAATAATGGTGGGATACATGGTAAATCCCATAGGGTGGATACCTCTTAGGCCTGGGAATCCCTGACTAGTAATGACGAGATACACGGTAAAGCCAATAGGTGGAGACAACAAAATTCTTCACTGTTTAGGTGGAGATACCCGAAGGCATCCATTCTTGTATACACCTTGTGATGTGGTGGGATTGCACTAAAGCCTTGTTGTATTGTTTATGGTTTTAGGCCTAAGAATACCTTGGTTGATATATGTCAATTCCTAAGGAAGCCTTGATTGATTATGCTTTGATTCCCACATTCATGCTTGGAATATGACACACAGGTGGTTGGCTAAAAGAAAGACTTGGTTCAATCCAATCTCTAGTAGGGTGGTTCATGAAATTCCCTCACTTGGTTGTCTTATGCATACATTAATAAGAACTAATTTTCCTTTGTTGTTTCTTGTGTAAATGTACTTGTCAATATGTGGTTGTTATGAATGTTCTATCATTTTTATTCTGTTTCTTATAATAATGGTTCATGAAAGACTTTGGTTATGGCTACAGTTATGATTTGATTAGTACATGAAATGTGAATGAATATCTTACCTAATATATGATTAAACAACTATTTTGATAAGGTATAAATTATTCTTG
The DNA here is from genome assembly GCA_031772625.1 of Pinus tabuliformis. Classification (NCBI taxonomy): domain Eukaryota; kingdom Viridiplantae; phylum Streptophyta; class Pinopsida; order Pinales; family Pinaceae; genus Pinus; species Pinus tabuliformis. The sequence continues at coordinate 540,989,131 of CM062810.1, read as the reverse complement.
ATGATTCTTAGATAAGCATGAGGCACCCATGCTCTCATATGTGATTATGACCTTTAGATTACATGTTTATGATATGCTTTACAAAATGTGTTTCATGGCTAGTAAGTGTTAGATTAAGTACTTATACCAATGTTTGTAGTAGTATATTTAATTCATTTTTACTTATCATTTATGGAAGTTTCAAGAAGTTATGGTCAGATGCATGAGACTTAGCCCTAAAAGAGTGACACAAAATTTGGGGTAGCTCACTGAGAACTACGTGAAAAATTCCATAGTCACATGCATGGCTTGTCATGGTAGCAATTGGGGGTCTAGCTTAGAAAAATGACAAGTTGTCTGAGGGGTTAGGCACCTGGAATGGTTGGCTATCTCGTGGAGGCTTTGTAGCTTTTGAGGAAGGTCATAATTGTCCTGTTTTGTTGGTTCCACTTCCTTAGCATACATGGGGAGTTTAACCACATCATAGTAACTCTTCTTCTCATGTTTACCACAATGGACTAGTTAGTTTGGATAAATGTTGGAGGAGGGTGTTAGAGAGTTAGTGGCTTGATCAAGTCAATGAGATGGATTCAAATCAAATAAAGCATATGGACAAAGTTGTGAAGCCGAGTAGTTCCCCGTAATTATTGAGTTGAGCACCTCAGTTCATTCACATATTGGAGGAATATCTTGAAAGTATGGTTGGTTCCCTTAATGTGTTGAGTGAGTGTGAGTTTGGAGGATTTTATACAAGTTATGTTAATTATCTAATGTAAAATTTATGAAGTAGTTTGTAGGTGTTGCAATAGTAACCAGAATATGCTTCAACCATCATGCTTATGTAGAGAGTGAGGAGATCAAGTGTGGATTGGAGAAGCTATTGGTGATTGTTTTGTAGTTTGTGTGGAGAGATTGTGTAGAGAAATTGTGTTGCATTTTATGGTGAAAATTTGGGTATTGATTTTTTTGTTTGAAGATACTGTTATTGTTGCATTCATGTTGAGAAATTCTAGGTTCTAGTCGAAAAATGTATGAAATGATAATGAGATAGAGGAGAGGAGTTTGAGGACTCGGACTAAATCAATATAAGTGAGCAGTTTTCTTAAACCAATGGTGGTTAGATAGTTAAGAAGAAACTGGCGAGGCTGGTTGGTCATGGTGGCTTACAACACATAGGAGTCTTTAGAGTCTATTGTTAGTTCAAAGGTATCTCCGAGTGTTGAGTTCATAGTCCGTAGATCTACATGAGAAAGTCTCCATTTGATAGTAGCCATATCTATATCTCTATGTAAAGAATTTTCTTAACTCTGAGAACATTTGAAATGTGCAGGTGGTTTTTTTCACTAGAGATGTTCTCTACCATAAATACATGTTTCCATTATAGTGATTTATTTCATGGTTTCTAGTTTATGTTTGGTGTTCTTATTTCTATTTATGAGTTTCAGTTTTTGCACATTTGTGTCCATTGTAATGATTTATTTCATGGTTTCTAGTTTATGTTTGGTGTTCTGATTTCTATTTATTAGTTTCAGTTTTTCCATTGTTAAATATTAATAATTTGGAGAAAAATGTATATGTTCCTCCACTATTAATTCACCCCCCCTCTTAGTAGTGATTTAGTTTCCAACAGTTACCAACTACCAATTGATTGGTAAGAGGGTAGTCCACTTTTTATCATCTTCCAGAAAAAGAGAGTCACACAAATCTAATCTAATCTGGTGATATGTAAGGAAAAGATAGGTGTGAAATAAAGATAAAAAATTATAGACTGGGTGCTAAGGGGGACACATTGAGAATAGTATCAAAGTTTGGGTGGAATTGGTGAGCTTCATTGTTACTTCCTAAACTTATATAATCAAGTCAACACCTTGAACCTATTTCATTTGAACAAATTTTCTTAATGATGTGAAATATATAATTTTGGTATTTACCAATATGTTCAGTTAAGCATGCACTTATGTATGACTTAGAAACTAAATGAAAAATATTTAATGGGATTAAAATAAAATTACCTTTTGTAATGTATATTTAGTGAATGAAATTACAATAATATTTACGTGTAGAAAAAGAGTAGACGTGTAATTGAATAGAATTGGATCAGTTTAGTATTTAAATTGTATTTATATTTTCCAATACAAGTATGTGCAGTTATGCTGGTTTAATTATCTATACAAAATATATTCGATGGATAAAAAGTACTTACTATGATAGTGTAAGAGTAAATAATATTGTAAATATAATAGTATTTAAATATAAAATTTAATTGTTTGGGAAAGATAACAAAAAGATAAAGGAACATACACATATATGTGTCTTTGTATGTATATTGTAAGTAATAGTCATATAAAAACTTATTATAGACAGGATACATAGATATACAAATTTCATTTTATTTTCCTATAAATAAAATGTTAGAATAAATTAAAGAGTTTTCATGTATAGACATAAAAACTATCCATAGTAATTATAAATGGAAAAAGACATTAAACACAAGTATTTGAGCATGAACATAAAATTATTTCAAAAATATGTTATAATATAAAAGAGAAAAAATTGTATAAATAGAAATCCATGTACATATCTTGGTAACATATCAAAGTTCAATGACTTCGAAGTCATTGTTAAGGAAATATATTAATGGTCACATATGACCCTAAGAGAAATCAACATAACTATAAATATTTCTGAAATATGGGATATAGTTTTCCCATAATCCTAGTAGAACACAAGCATAAGGCTTTTAAATAACAAACTTCTTGACATGAAGTAATTTTGTGAAAACAATTTTAACTAACATATACTACCATAGAAAATCCTTGGTTTCTTGCTCCTAAATAAAAAATTCATGCTCAAGTAGAAGAGGAATCCAAGCTTTTTGACCATCTAAACTGGTAAATGGTAGTCAAAATTTCCATACTGAGTAAAAGTCGTTAAATATTTGTAGTGAAGAAAAAAATTTCAAACTTGTTCAAGAGATGTAAATACCTATGAGCTAATACTATGAATGTAAAATATATTAGAATATATATATGTGTGTGTGGGGGTGTGTGTTTGTATGTGTGTAGGAAATTGTTAAACAAGTTACATGAAAACTATACAAATAGTGGAAATGTTTTTAAGGATTTATACTTCAATAAGAATGTAAGATACAAAACACTTAGCCACACACCTTCATTACAATAGAACCCTAACATTTTAGTTCTACTTCACCGAGTGTTTTCTTATTCAAGTATAAATCCTTCAAAATATTTCCACAATTTTTATGGTTTTCTTGTAACTCTTTTAACAATTTCCTACACACATGCACATGCACACACATACACACACATATATATCACTCACACGCACAGACAAAAGGAAATTAAAATAGTTACATGAAAATTATATAAATTGTGGAAATATTTTTAAGAATTTATACTTGAATAAGAATCCAAGATACAAAAACACTCACCCACACACCTGCATTATAATATAACTAAAATATTAAGATTAAATAGAAATAAATCTATAACTTTGATATAGTAAATAAAAAAAACATCTGCCCAATGAAAACAAAAAATTGGATGGAAATGTAAATCTTGTGGAAAAATCCTATCTTGTAAATGGGAAAGGAATGAATACAATGATGCATAAATATTTATGTATCCAAGCTTTCATAGACTTAAAACCCTCGTTGGAAAATTAATAGTCTTGTGTAAACTAAGAAAAAATAGAGATAAATTCCATGACTATCCTCATATGCTTGTATGTTTGACACCTAAGTTATGTCTGGATTAGTCAAACAAAAAATAATACCAAGACATACCCTAAGAGTTAGTGTTTATAACTATCAAACCCTAAATTTTAGTAATGTCAGAACAAGGAAAAACTACAAATGTATGTGATGGAATGTCCAAGGTTACGAAATAGCTCTGGTGACGAAGAAAGGATTATTATGAAAAAGAATGGAAGATTTTTTTTTTTTATTCTAAATATACTTGAAATAATGGAGCTAATCTAAAAATAACTGAGAATGCAAACTCAAGGATATTAAAGGTCAAGCCCGCAAATATGATAGCCAAATAATCCTGAAAATACCTACCAAGAAACACTAGATTTAAAAGCCTGATAATTTTAGCTTAGTAACAATAGATACACTATTAGAAATGAAGAAATGTCGTCATAAGAATTACCATTAAAGAAAATAAATTTCTCCGATGACAAATAAATTCTTAAAGGGAGAGTGAAAGCATGTAATTTATCCTATCGACAATGACCATGTAAGTTAGAAATGGAACCTGTACAAATTAAAAACGCTTGAATGTACCTGCAAAACCTGGGACAAAGATAATGAATGAATTTGGCAGAAAATCCAAATGAGAAAACAATTACCAAATGAAAAAATCCATAAGAGACAAGTGTTCGCAAACTTTCCTTGAAAGTTTGATGAAAGGAGGATTGCAAAGTCAGGATTCTCACTTTGTAATTATAGACAGAGTGTATTACGGAGTTAAGCAGTTCAGTTAGAGCGTTTGAGTCTTTTCAGAAAACCATTGAATGAATAAACATATAAAATATTATCGGGATAGTCATTAACATGGAGAAAAACCCTAATTCAATAAACACCATTTATCTAAAGAGGTTCCATCTCAATCATTGAAAGGTTAGGTTCATATGAACCATCATGTCAACACCACAAAGGGACATGTATGCGTATCAATGTGAACCTCATCATTAGAATAATCTAGAAAACCTTTGAATTATAATATACCACATGTAAGTTAGGTGTACACCTTTTACAATATATATCATGAATTGGTAAAACGACCCTTCTGAAAATAGTGTCTTCGGTGGTGAACTATAGTTATATAATCCATAAATCATGGGAAATAAAATGAATTTGAACCATGAGTTATACATTCCAATGGTAAGAAAAACACATTGCAAAATAGTTTATATATATATATATATATATATATATATATATATATATATTTATTATACACACATAAAGAGTAATTGTTTAGTCATTTTCTACTAGGATGATTGAAATGCACTATGTAGTATTGGTTTTACATCTAAAAACTCACTTTCACTTTAGGAAATAATTTAGAGAACCATTTTTTCTAAATTATTTATGTTTTTCTAATTGAAAATAATCAACTAATTAAATAAATCAGTATTTATTTATTATTGGTTAACCAGTTAAGTCCTCTCCCATGAAATAATTATTAAATAATTATTTAGTAATTATTTCAAAGTCACTTTGACCATATCTCCTTAAAGCAATTAAAAAATCATTTTTATTTATTAATTACATTAACCATTTTTATTAATTAACTCAATAAGTCATTATTTTTGGAGTTAGTTCACTAAATAAAGGTAGTTTATCATTTTAATTCTTTTTCCTCTCTCAAATATAATAAAATACTCCTAATTGTTATATCTTTAGTTGGTCTAATAATATTGTATTAATTTACTAGATCTAGATCTATCCTAGCATTTTATTATAAACAGAGAAGTTTTTCTTCACTCTCTACACATGACCATTTCATTATGCTCATTATCATCTGATGCATTTTGGAATTCCACTTTTGAGTTCAGATCTACATTCCTTATTTTCTCATTGCAACCATAGAAAGAGAGATCAACTATTGGAAGTGTAGGGACTAAAATATCTCATTCCAAAGAGGAGGATGTTATCAACCCACATATGTATTTGTCTCCAACGGGTGCATTTTTCATTATAATAAAATTAATTTGCTTCCATTGGGTTTTGTTGTCTTCATTGATGTCATATTTTTTTATTTTTTTTCACATTGTTTTGAGATTGTTTTTGCAGGTTTTCTAACAATATTTTTGTAGATATAAAGAATACTTGCAACCTTTTTTGTTTTCTTTCCTTGTTGTTAGGTGGACCAGAAAAAGAATAATATCTTTCTTACCTACTAAAAAATATTCTCCTAACAAATGAAAACTCCACTAGTTTAGGTAGCCATATCCTTGATGACTATGTTTCTCATTTTTTCACTCCATTTTTCTTTCCATTTTTAGATTTACAATGACTTTTAGAAAAAACTTTGTGTTTTTGTGCTTTCGTTTTTTTTCTTCTACGGTATAGGTATCAACTGAGTAGGATACATTAATTTTGGTTACATATCTATGAAGTAGGAATCTCAAGAGCCCAACGCACTTTTGTAGATATCTTTTGTGTTGTCGAATGAAATTTTTAGGCCAGAACCTGCATTATAATGCAAGAGCCAAGTTAGTAACTACTTTAATTTTTCCGTTCTTCTATAATTTTTTCAGGGTTTTCTGAGTGTGGAATGTGTTTGCCTCTCAAAGGGGTCTACCTCTATTCTTATCTAGTTCATTTTTCCCCTATACTCTTACTTTTCTTCTCTTTAGGAGGAAAGGAAAATATCCCCTTGGCTTTTGAAGTACACCTCCTTCAAGTGATAGAGGATTTGTTGAGTTAGGTAGTCTAGTGTTTAGAACTTTTAGCCATTTTTTTTCCAACATAATAAACATTTATTTTTCCTTCCTACTAAGCCTTAGTAGTGTAAGTTTTGATTTTTTTTGAACCTTATGTTGAACCATTTCTCTAGGGTCTTTCTAGGTGTCCTCTTTTGAGGTTATTTGTTGTTCTTTTCTAGAATCTACTCAATCTTATTCTCTAGTATTTACTACAGAAACTCAATAGCATTGACCTTAGATCCTAGCCCCACTTGGTTTTAGACCTCTTGGTATATTTTTTCTTTGGGTTGCTTGGATTTTCATAGTCTTTTTGATGTTGTCTTCATAATCCATTTGGTGGCGATCTAAGGTAAAATTTTTGGGAAGAATGTGACTACGTTAATTGATCCTAGTTCTAATTTAAGTTATATTTCTCCTAATGTAATTGGAAGATTTGGACCTAGAAAGGAAAAGGAGAATAAACCCTTGTTAGTGTAGTTGACCATAGGAACTAAATGAAAGGTTATTGAAATAAGTAAATTTTGTTTAATAGATTTGAATGGAATGTATAGGTCTTATGGTATCGTTTTTAGCATGGATTGTTAGAAACACATAGGGTAGTCTTAAACCATTTAGATAAGTATTCCATATATATCAATGAGGAAGTGGAGGCTTGTACAATAAAAGGGGTTCCAAGAGTCATTTCTCTGAGGAAAATGTATGTCTTACAATTAAGAAATGTTCTTGAAAGGGATACCTTATGTTTGCAATTCAGATTGAATACTTTCCTAGCAAAAATCAGAAACAATTGGTAGAGGATTATCATATATTAAAAAATATATATATAATGATGTATTTCATAAATAAATACCATAACTTCCTCCAAGAAGGGATATATACTTTACCATTGATATTATTCCTAGAGTAGCTCCATATCAAAATCCCCATACAAAATGAGTATTATGGCACTGATGGAATTAAAAATACAGCTACAAGGACTACTAGAAGAGACATATAGAAGTCCTAGTGTGTTTCCTTGGGGTGCACAAGTAATATTATTTGTTAAAAACGATGATTGTACCATTAGAATTTGTAATGGTTATAGGCAACTAGACAAAATGACCATCAAGAAAAAGTATCGCTTGCCCCAAATCATGACCTATTTTATCAGGCCAAGGGAGTTTCAATTTTCTCAAAAATTGACTTAATATCTAGGTTTCATCATATTATAATCAAATATGAGGACATTCACAAAACATCCTTCATGACACAGTATGGAAATTATGAGCTTTTGGTGCTTGCATTTGGACTTAACAATGTTTTATGTTCCTAATAAATAATGTTCTTAGCCATTTTTAGACATTTGTTTCATTTTATTCATAGATGAAATTTTAGTCTTTTCAAGTAATAAAGAAGGACATGACAAGAATTTACAATTGGTTCTTCAAACACTTAGAGAAGATTAGTTGTATAATAAATTTAGAAAATGTTCATTTTATCACAAACAAATTCACTACTTAGGCCATGTGATATCTAAAGAAGGGATTGTTGTGGATGTTGAAAATATGAATGTTATTATGGAGTGGCTAGTGCCTAAGGAAGTGGATGATGTAATAAATTTCATGAGAATTATAGGTTATTATAGAAGGTTTGCAGAGGGATTTTCCAAAGTAGCATAACAATCACTTGTTTAAAGAAGAAGGGAACTAAGTTTGAATGTAATTATGATATATTTGAGAAATTGAAGCAATTTTTAACTACTATTTCAAATTTGAAATTGGTTGATCACAACAAGGACTTTTTAGTATGTATTGATGCCTCCAAAGAAGGCTTGGAGGGAATTTTAATGCAAGAAGTCCATGTAGTATGTTAAGGGTCCAGGAAACTTAAATATCATGAGAATAACTATGGTACACATGCTCTAGAGCTAGAAACCATCATTCATGCCTTAAAAATGTCGAGGCACTCTCTTATAAGTATGAAATTCTACTAAAAAACATATAATGTGAGTCTCGAATATTTATTTAACTAGCCAAATTTGAATTCTAGGAAAGCACAATGGATAACATTCCTTAGTCAATATGACCTTGAAATCATACATATGAAAGAAAAATGGAACAAGATAGTAGATGCTATTAGTAGAAAATTAAATTATATTTGTGCCATTTCTATAAGTAGTTGGAAAAAAAAACTAGCTAAAAAGGTAAAATTAGTTGGAGATTTTGATAAATAATATGTAAAAAAAAGGAAAAAAATTCAGAAATCTAATTTACAAGATGAATAAGAGATTGACTTTTTGGTGAATGATAAATACCTACTCACATATAGGGACTAAAATTATCTACCTAATAATTCAAATCTAAAACCATTTGTTTTATATAGACTGCATAAGAAACCTACAATTGGACATCCTAGTTATTAGAAGATAATAACTATGTTAGGAAAATATTTTTATTGGCCTAATATGAAAACATAACCAACGTAATATATAGCCAAATGTTTAAAATGAAAAAAATATTAAAGTTTCCCATCAACATCAAGGTGAGTTATTATAACCTTTGCCCATTTCAGAATGGAAATGGGAGATAATATCCATGGATTTGGTCATTGGTCTGCCCAAAAAAGGGAAACATCATGATTCTATAATAGTGGTGGTAAATAAACTTTAGTAAGGAAACACATTTCATCCTTGTAATGTCTATATTCAAAGATATTAACATACCAAAAATATTCATGAAGGAAGTCTTTAGACTACATGGTATGCCTAGGACTGTGATGCAAAGTTTACTTCTAAAATTTGAAATTGTTTATTTGAGGGCATGGGAAAAAAAAAAAACTTTTTTTCATATCTTTTCATCCTCATAATGATGTTCAAATAGACAGGAGGAACCCTACCATTGAATATATGTTGAGAATGTATGTCGTGGATAAGCCCACCAAGTGGGAAGACAATATCCATTTAGCTGAATTTTGCTACAATAATAGGTATCAAAATTCATTAAAATTGGGTCCTTTTCACGTGATGTATGGGAGATGATTCGGAGTACCTCTAATTTGGGACCATCCTAGAGATAGGTTAGTGTTAGGTCTATGTTACGGAGGTAAATCCTCTCTGCGGACAGAGACGATCCCTACCAGCCCAGACTGGGTCTAGTAACAATCACACAATGCTACTATGCAAGTTACTAATTGCAAATAAATGGTAGGCAAAGAAGACCTACTTGGATTCCAACGCTTATGTTTGATGAAGAAATGCTGTCCTCGCTCCTTCGCTTTGGCTCCTCACAATCCTTCACGATCCTTGTGAATGGATACCTGCACACACGAAGAGAGATACAAATACAAGCGTGAAATCTAATAAAAGCAATTATACATCAGTCAGAAAGGATGTAATTCACATTAATCATTATAAGGACAAATGAGAATGGAACCATAATAGTAGTCATCTATTATTAATCATCAATAACAGAGAAGAGTACAACCAAATGTTCTGACATTGAATCCTTCTCAAGAGTGTCCAGCCAGCAAGTCTCTTAAGAATTCACCTTTAGAGATAGATTTCCCAAGACAAACTCTCTCTCACACAAGCCACACTCTACAACCTTCCTTGAGCTTTATAGCAATCCCACACTTGTCACACCAACTACCTATCAAATGAACACTAGCAGCAATCCAAGCACTATCAACTCCACACAATCCAAACTAGCTGCTCATGGCAATGGTAGAGGTTTAAATAGGAGGAGGAGCCTCCATGAAAGGTAAGAGGATGAGCTTATCTCCAAGGAAGGTGGCTCAAATGATGAACAAACATTCCATAGCAGGGAGGGCGATACTCACAAGGCCAACAACCAGGTCTGGAATCATCTGGAAGGCTGGCAGTTAGAACAAATTCGCCCAAACAGGATCAGCGCGGGTGCATAACTGGACTGGAGTGCTGACATCGCATCTTAATAACGGAGCAAGTTGTGTCAGCGCGACTTAATACAAGCATAGGATGCGCTGGCTTATGAAATTAGACCAGCGCGGAAAACCCGTGTGCTTCCGCGCTGGCAGCGCATCAATTACACTATAAGCCGCCAGTCAGCACGGATATTTTAATAACAGTCGCGCTGATGAAATAAACTTTGGCAAAGTGGGTCATTTGGCCAATTTTGAGAGCATGGGCTTGATTATTTTGAAACCCCTGACACAGTAGGGAGACTGACAGGGAGACAGTGACAAATTACTGTGTAACAGATTGCCCCCTAAAGCGTGAAGCCCGAGAGAGTGGGAGGGGTGAAATGCTTTACAAAACTTGCTGAACCGGAACGCCACCAGGAAGGACCGAATATCTCTGATAATCAAGTACATGCAGTCTAGGCATGGGCGTAGCCATCCAAAAGACATGCGAAGAAGGTCTGTGGTATGGACGCAGCCACCCCGCTAAAGAGACCATAGTAATGATAAGGTATGGTCGCAGCCATCCGTGAAGACTCAGGTATGGGCGCAGCCATCCATCAATGAGTCATGTAATGATCATAAGCATCCACAAAATCGCAACCTGGATCAGAACAGGAAAAGATCCAGGGTCTTGCGCTTCGTCCTGACCCGAACAAAGTACAAGTTCAAGCATGTGAATACATGAGCTGAAGTCGAACATGCATGAACATCGTCTGATTACCAGTCAATGATGAAAACTATTAACAGACGCGAGAGGTACCACCAATAATGACAATCGCCCTCAAGGTACTATAGGTACAATCCGCGGCGTGTGAATCAATGAGTTGGTGTCGAACACCCACAGAATCATTTGATTGGAGGCCAATGATGTAAACCTCACGTCGAACACGAAGAACCTGCCATTGAGGCATGCATGCTCTAAGGCACCTGAAGGGAGTCTCTAAGTCACCTTCCTGGATAATGAGCTGAAGTCGACAGGAAGTGACCTTGATCGAAGGTGGGCCATAATGTTTCCCACATCATCAACACGAGACAGGGGTAAAATATTTTGTGTGAGATATCAGAGGAGGTTGCACTGTTGCAGAGGTCAACTTCTCTTGAACATATTGGCGGCACGACAGTGGATTTGGTAGTATTTGACATCAAATGAGCAGAGGTCATGGTGACAAGGCAATGAGCAAATGAGAGGCCAAATAGGATAACCCAAACCCACGGAGGCTAGTGTAAAACAAGATGAGAAGTCCCCACCCAGACACGAATGCAGACCAGTGCCATGTTCAAGAGCGACATACTGCCGACACTATAATTATTACAGTTCCATGTTCCCCACCATTTCTGGCAGGTACCCCGATTATTTTTGGATGACAAGCTTGACGGGGATAGCATATGCTTGGAGAGTGTCATTTCGACGATGTCCGATGTCATTAAATTTTAACGAGTCTGGCAAAGGAAGAACTCGTCATCCTTTCCTGTTTAGAGAGTCTGAAAAGATAGCGAAAAAGAAAACTCCAGGGGGGTCCTTTTTCGTAGAGTTGTGTCTCTCGAGCCTGAAAAAGTATAAAACAATGCTCAAAAGAACCGCCCGACCATTATGATCGAGGAGTACTTTTCGTAAGTAGTGACTTTGACCCGAAAAAGTAAAAAAGCGGTCGGAAGTACGTTGTTTTGGAGCCAATAACGAGTGCGAAACGACAAACACCCGACAATCTTTTTAAGTTAAACGGTCGAAAAAAGAGCTTAAAAAGTGACCGCCCCTAATCCTTTTAACGAGCTGAGAGGAGGGCCCGGCCATATTTTTCTTTCTTTACGTCGAAAAAGAGCTTAAAAATGACGTTGCGAGACCAAGTGTATATAGGGCTATTATGACTCCACCAAGATGAAAATCTGCACAAGAACACTACCCACGTAAAACCTGTTCGACATGTTAATAAAAACATAGTGAAACATGTAGAAAATCATAGTACAGCGACATTAGCATGAAATATATGGCAAAAATTTAACAAAAACCCACATTTATGAGCTACCATAGTCAAATATAGATTTTTTACCATAAATAGGGGGTAAAAGAACTATTTTTACCATTGTTACCATTTGAGCTGTGGAGAACGTTGTGAAGCTGCGAAGTTGACGGAGCGAATTCCATCCCGTGCGGGCACCGTTCATCCTGCAACTTGTTCCAGGTAGGTTCTCCTCTCCCTGCGCTCCATTTTGAGTCCCTTTTCTAGCTTTTTAACAGTGGAAATTGGCCATTTGGGTGAATTTTTGGAGCGTTGGTGCGCTCTCGGTCAGCGCGGAAATCCTTATCGGGTCCGCGCTGATCGATTTATTTTTACACATGCCACCTCCGGGTCAGCGCGGAAAACACGTGTGCTTCCACGCTGACCCAGCGGAAAAAACAAAGGACTACCATGATCAGCGCGACTGTTTTAAAAACAGCCGCGCTAACGCCGTAAAGTTATATTTTTTAAAATTTGGACGTATAAACTTTAATGGCTAAGCTTCTAATGTTTTTTAATGGCCATGCAGGACGCAATGGCATTTGTGTGGCAAGAGAGAGCCCATGATAACGAGGATATTGCTGCTTATGCCGATGCTAGGAGCCGCAATGCCATGCGGGCATGTGGATTTCTCAAATTCTTCCTCACTCCGCGCCTACGAGCGCAACCTGATCTCCTAGAGTTCCTGATCAGAGCCTGGAACCCAGTGGATGGCAAATTCACAATCCGAGGCCGTGACATTGAGTTCGATGCCACGGATATTTATTTTTTGACTGGACTATCCCGCCGGGGTGAGATTCCCATTCTGGAGGGGCAACGACCCAGCGGTGAGACCTTGGACATGATGATGGCGCGGGTGTGCCCACAGGCATGCAAAACGCGGAGTGGAAAGGTATCCATTCCGTTAGTGGATGACATCGTCCTTCGGAGCATACTCTTCATGGTGACCCGGGCAGCGGGTTGTTTGGCCAATCATGAGGCCTCAAAGACCCACCTACTACTGGCTCTCGAATGTCTACAGCCCACGATATTCAACTAGGCGACAGCGGTAACCACCAGCATGAAAAGACAGTTGTGCAACTGTCGACGCGGGGAGTCAAAACAGTTTGGTTACGGGTCCATTTTAGTCCCGCTCATGCTGGAGCAGTTGCCGGCATTACAGCTGCAGGACATGGCCTTAGATCCACCCAGGGGTCCCCGAGAGACGAGGGCGAGTCGATGGGGCCATATCATGCCGCGAGGAGGTGGCGGCCACCCAGTGGCATGGGGGCATTATTTCCGAGAGTGGCTGGATCGCCAGGTTATCTTCGTAGAGGACTGGCCATATGCTGGCATCGATTTCAGAGGAGATCCAGACATGCCACTGCCTGCGGGAGAGCAGTGGGACGATGGTGGTAAGCCACTCGATCTCTTTTTAATTTTTTATGTTTTGTAATTTTTTTTTATTTTTCATGTACATGCCTTGATGATAAATGCTATGATATGTAGATGTAGGACTAGCGAGACCCCTTGGCTTGGCTCCAGAGGCAAGGAGAGAGGCCCAGGGCGAAGGAGTCTTGGCCCTGGCTCCTCCAGGAGTCAATACGCCTGAGGTTGTGGTGAATAACCTCGAGGGCTTACTGGAGGGAGTCCCAGACTACCAGGGGATCGAAGAGGTCCCCATAGCATCCCAGATTCACATAGTGGGGGTAGAGCCGAGGATGCACCGCCTTTTGAGGCGGGTGGCACGGGCGGTGGTATGCTATAGAGAGCATAACCCAACGCATTAGTCACCTAGGTTTTATTTCCACTGCTGTTTTTGAGAGACACTTGTCTCAGATGTACTGAGGACATCGGCCTTATCTTAGACATATACACTTATTTTTGAGCGCCTAGTGCGCCACACGATATATATATACCGATTTTGGATGGATCTTTTACATATGATGATGTTTTTTATATGCTATGCAAATGTTTAATACAAATGTAATCTCATGTATCAGTTGCATAACACACGACCCACATATTTTAATTTTTTAATGCAAGCTTAAAAGCACACACAGCACGCATGCAAACTATGCTTGGAAAAAGATTTATTTACATATGCCTATTCTATGGTCTTATTATGCTTTCTATGTCTTCTTGTATGATGTTTATCTATTTCGCAAATGTCTGTCTAATACATGGTTTTCCAATGCATCAGTCAATGTGTTTAATCGTCTTGGAATGTGTTGATATGTGATGTAATCAAAATTCCTTTCTAAAAATATTACATGTAGATACAACCTTAGGATGTGTTGGTCTCTGACGGAATAACGCCTGTTGAGCTGATGGACGACAAGTTGAGAGTCCAGGTTCACCACCAACGCACGGATGCCGAGATCAACTACCTCAGCTAATAATTCAATCATAGCACTATACTCGGCAACATTGTTAGTGGTACGTCCCAAGCACACACCTTGAAGATCCAACAACTCTCCGTGAGGATCATAGATCGCCCACGCCGCAGACGACAAATTGCAAGTGCTACGGGAAGCACCATCAGCGAAACCAACATAAGGTGCACTAGACATCTGCACAAGAGGCAGAAAACACAATAAGAGGCAAGCACGCCTTCACACCAAAGCAAAACATGAAATCATACACACATCACCTGCTAAAAACACACGTATGTACAAACTAGGTGCACGAGATCATGCATAATATTTCTTCAAATAGAGCCCGTTGCGGGGCTTGTCAAGAGGATTTCCTTCATAGTCGATTAGCTCATATGCCCCTTTCTGTAAAACTCTCTTCACAATATAGGGACCTAGCCACATGGATTCGAGTTTCCCTGCCCCCAGCTTATCCTTAGCTTGATCATAGAGTAGTACTAGATCTCCCTCAACGAAGGAACGAGGTTGAATATTATTGTCGAAGTGAGCCTTAACTCTCTTCTTTTGCGCTTCGATAGCCAGAGAAGCTAAACGACGGGTCTCGTCTAACCGTTCTAGATAAAGAAGTCGTTCCTCCACCGGAGTGGTGTTGGGAAGCAACTCGACGGCTAACTTTAACGAAGGAATCTCACACTCAACAAGAAGGGTGGCCTCCAGTCCATAGACCAACTGAAAAGGGGTGAAACCGGTGGCGTCCTTCACAGAGGTCCGGTAGGCCCACAAGGCGGGGAATAACATCAGATGCCAGTTAGACTTGTGTGTGTTGACGGTACATTGAAGCATTGTGATCAAGACTTTGTTCACAGCTTCGACTTGACCGTTGGATTGGGGATAGTACGGCGTCGAACTATCCTGATGCAAGCCTAGCTGGGTTGTCAATTCCATCATCATGTGATTACGAAAATGTTTTCCGTGATCAGTGACGATGGCTTGAGGGACCCCGAACCGAGTAATGACATGATTAAACAGAAACTGCGCCGCTATGTGACCGTCTTCGTTTAGTGTAGGCATCGCTTCGGCCCATTTGGTGAAATAATCCAGGGCAATGATGATAAACCCATGCCCCCCGGCCGAGCGAGGGTTACAGGATGTATAATCGATGCCCCATTTGGCAAACGGACCTATGGTAACAACAGGGTGTAGTGGTGCAGGGGGTGCACGCATCTTCCGGTGGTAGATCTGACATTCGTGGCATGCACGGACGGCAAGGATGCAATCTTTAAATATGGAAGGCCAGAAATAACCAGCACGGAGGATCTTCTGAGCAGTAGCATATCTGAACATATGACCGCCATAAGCACAGGAGTGGCAATCTTTCAACACCCGCTCAGCCTCCTCGAGAGTTAAACATCGGCGGAGAACAGAGTCGGCGCCGAGGCAGTACAGGGTATCGCCAATGATGCGATAGGGTTGAGATTGATAACGAATCCTTCGTCGAGCGTCTTTTGATACATTGGGACGGAAAGAAGATGTCTGCAAATATACTATGATGTCCCCATACCAAGGGTCGAGGGTGCTGATTAGAAACAATGTTTCATCTGCGATATGCTCTTCAGGAACAGAGGGTGCAGAAGGGGATGGCAAGGAACAGAGCAATTCAGCGAAGACCAGAGACTTCTTAGACTTGGCAGCAGTAAATTCCAAGTCAAACTCTTGGAGGATCACGATCCATTTCGAGTATTTGCCCCCCAGCAACTGACGCGACAGAATGTACGTCATAGGGTTGCAGTCGGAAATCACGGTCGTAGTGCGCAACAAAATATAGTGACGGAAACGTTGGACGGCGCACACGGCAGCCAATGCCAACTTCTCAACATAAGCGTAGCGAGTTTCCGTATCCAGGAGGTTGCGACTAAGGTAATAAATAACGTGTTCATTGCCATCATCGTCATCCTGCACCAGAACCATGCCGATAGTGGTATCGGCGGCAGCCAGATAGAGGGTATAGTCACGATGGTAATTCAAAGGTCTTAACAATGGAGCAGAGACAAGGATACGCTTGAGTTGCTCGAAAGACTCCTGAGCGATGGCATCCCAATGGAAGGGTGTGTCTTGCTTCAACAATCGTGTGAAACCCTTAGCCACCTCGGCATAGTTCGGGATGAACCATATAAGGAAATTTGCTTTTCCCTGCAAGCTCTGCAATTGTTGTAAAGAAGCAGGGGGAGGAAGATTCAGGATGGCCTCGACTCTGAGAGGGTCCAAACGGATACCTTCTCGGGAGACGATGAACCCGAGTAGTTGGCCAGATTCCACGTAGAAGACACACTTATGAGGGTTGAGCCTGATACAATAGTGTCTACAGCGGAGAAAAATTGCGCGAAGATGGGATGAATGGTCCTAATGCTTTGCTGAATGAGCCGGAAGATCATCCAGGTAGGGCTGTACGATGTCTCGAATGTCATGAAAGGCATATGACATCGCACGTTGGAAGATAGCGCCGGCATTTTTTAGACCGAAAGGTAGCTTCTTGTAGGCAAAAGTGCCCCAAGGACAGATAAAAGTCGTCTTGTGTTGATCAGCGGGTGCAATGTTGATCTGGTTGTAGCCAGAGAAGCCGTCCATAAACGAGTAAATTTCACTTCCCGCACAGTCATCGATAAGCTGGTTGATGAAGGGTGTAGGGAAGTTATCCTTAGGACAAGCACGATTGATATCACGGTAGTCAACACAAACTCGGATAGTGCCCTGCTTTTTGTTCACAGGGACTATATTAGAAACCCAATCCGTCAGTGGAATGGGGTAAATGAAACCGGCCTTGAGAAGCTTTTCGACTTCTGCTTTGATGGCGGTGGCCTTTCGGGGGTGCACAGGGCGTAGGCGCTGACGAACAGGCTTGGCCCCGGGATATGTAGGTATCTCGTGCACCACTATACTAGGGTCGATGACGGGCATCTCTTCATAGGACCACACAAAAACATCACGAAATTCGCGAAACAAATCAGTATAGAGTAGAACTTCATCTGGAGTGCAAGTGACTCCGATATGAATATGCTTGACGATCCCTGGTTTCACAGAGATGTCGATGGGTTGGGTTTGCATGATATTTCCCATGTTGCCCTCAGAAGATACTTGATATATCTGGATAGGTGTCTGCAGGGGCGTGGAGGGGGTCGAGGGATCGTCTCAGTGCTGGGTCTTTCAATATGGAGAGGACCTGAACTGGATGGAGGAGCGCTGGAGGGGACCTCCGGCTCTTTCCCGAAATGAGATGGATAATCTTTCGCTCAAGTGGAGACATGGATGGGAATCGTGCTAGCCATGAAGACTTGAGAACCGAACGAGGAAGAGGGTTGAGATGGGTCTGCCACCATTTGAGTCTGTTGAGAAGGGAAAGGTTCTTTCAACACAGCAGGAGTCCCAGGAGCGCCTTTCAATAACCAACTAACTTCAGACCACCTAGGGCAGTCTTTGGTGTAGTGATCCTTATCACAGATGAGACAAGGATACTTAGGTTTTCGCTTAGCTCCTTCTTCAGATGAATTTTTAGGGGAGTCCTGCTTAGGTTGTTCAGTCTTATTTTTAGCTTTTCCTTTCCCCTTCCCTTTCCCTTTCGAGGATTTATCCGCCACGGTGGATTGAACGGCGTTAACCTCTGAGGTACTTCCAGAATTGGATTGGCCCTGAGGAGCATTTCCATTAGAAGCATTCTGTTTTTGCTTCCCAGGGTTCGCGGACGATTTCTTTGATGACGAATTCACAGAACCAATGACTCCATCAACAGATGGTTTTGGTGGAGCTTTGGTCTGTCCAGGCCTCGAGGCGTCTGGCAAGTAATCATATAGAGTACCTGACTGAGAGTATACTAAGTCAAGGTACTGAGCACGCGTGATAGCTTGCTCTTCAGTCACACAGGCTCCCATAGCGATGTCTCACATGATCGTGGGGACAAAGGAAGTCGTGAACCAATCGGTGAGGAGTTGATCAGGAATCCAAAATTTGATCAAGCGACGACACCTTCTCCATTCATGGATATGATTGGATATATGCATAGCCGTGTCCTGCTTGAGAGACGTAAGGAGATGTGTCCGAGTCTCATACCGAATGGGTAACTGAAAATGAGTTAAGAACGCCATAGCCAACGAGTTGAAGTCTTGAAATGTTCCGCGATTAAGCTCAATATACCATTTAGCGGCTGAGCCCGTGAGAGTTCTTTGAAATAGGCGAAGCTGGATAGAGTCATCAAGCCATGAGTTCGATGAGCACCAAAGGTGATAGGTCATGACATGAGCTTGAGGGTCTTCACCTGCCTTACCATCAAATTTCGGACAGTCACCGGGTATTTTAGTTGGAACAGGTGGCCAATACGGATTATGAAGAATTGGATCATTTGTCAACTTGGACACGTCTGGGAGTTCCAACGTCACTAAGAATGGCAACTGAGGGTTAAAGGACATTTGTGGCTGTGGAACAGAGGGAGCACCAGGGTTCCAACCAGGTGGTGGTTGCCCCCATGGGCTTTGTCCGGATGGGCCTGGTCCGAAGGGACCTGGCCTATAGGGACTTTGCCCGTAGGGGTTCTGTCCATACGGATTCTGTCCATATGGATTTTGTCCATATGCAGATAGTTGACCCTAGGTCTGCCCCCCAGCACCCCATGGATTAGCAACTTGACCCACAGGTGTAGAATACTGGTAATTTTGGTGAGGAGTGACCTGCATCTATTGATAATTTTGATACGGGGTAAACTTTGTTTGCCCCTGGGGTTGCCGGTAGCCATACATTTGCTGAGCCCCATACTGAGCCTGATAAGGAGGCTGTGTCTGGTAAGAAGGTTGGGGTCGTGGCCCACCTTGCATCTGATAACCTATTTGAGTTTGGGGCCCAGAGAGATGTCCTTGAACGGGTTGGGCTAGGACCATCTGGCCGGAAGGTTGGCCTGGTTGGGTTTGGGACGGACCTGCTTGCCCAGAAGGACATACTTGCTAGGTGCCAGGTTGTCCTTGGGCAACCAAGGGTTGTCCTTGCGGAGCAGATGGTCGAGCAGGCTGGATGGCTGGTTGACCTTGAGGTTGGCCGGCCTATCCAGAAGGATGATTAGGGTGGGCACCGGGCTGGCCTTGCTGTGGGACAGTAGGTTGGCCCGTTTGCCCGGAAGGATGTACAGACTGAGCAGTGGGTTGGCCCTGTTGTACGTAGGGTTGTCCCCCTTGCCCAAGATGATGCATGGACTGAGCAGAGGGTTGGACCTGCTGTACGTAGGGTTTCCCCCCTTGCCCAGAGGGATATCCCTGCTGGACTGCCGGTTGAGCTTGCGGAATAGAAGTTTGTCCAACTGGTCCAGAGGGATAACCCTGCTGGAAACCAGGTTGGCCTTGTTGGATGTAAGGCTGTCCTAGTTGTCCAGAAGGGTAACCTTGCTGGGTACCGGGTTGCCCCGGATAACCAGAAGGTTGGCTCTGATAGGTAAACGACGGACCACCGGCGGCCAAAGGTTGTCCCTGATAGGGTTGTCCTTGTGGGCCCCCAGATTGTCCTGGGTAAGACTGGCCATAAAGTGGCTGCCCTTGGGGGGCTTGCACATAAGGTGGCTGGCCTTGATACGGTGGTCCTTGAAACTGCCCAGGAATTACTTGGCCCCCATGAAAAGAGTGGGTACTAGAGTCCCAAGCAATGGATAATGGTGTTGAAACCTCAACGAAGGGTTCAAGCGGCAAGGTTTTGGTATACTGGAGATATTGACCAGTAGAATCATAATAAAAGAGTGGACCTTGCGCATTCGGGTCCTGAACAGGTTGCCCATAGGCATCATAAGGCCCCCCTCCTGGAATGGGACCAGAACTGGGTGGAGCACTTTGTGCAGGATGGACGACTCTAGGCGAGAGTTCCGGCTGGCCACTGCTCACTTGACCGTGAGGGGGACTAGCACCAGTGTTTGATGATGACGCTGTTACGGCACTAACGACCGGAGTCGAGTACGCTACACAAATGGTTGGATTTGTGGGAATTGAGGTAACGGGTGTAGAATGGGGTCGTGAAACAAAAGGCTCTGTGGTGGGAGTGATCTGAGGATCCCACATAGTCGTAGTAGGCATCCTGGTAGCTATTCTATCCCTCATCGACTGATATCGTGGGGGGAGTGGAGAAGTAGATGGGATGGGAATGTCAACATTCGACCCCACAGGTGTCTCACCTGTGCTAGAAGATGTCTCATCCATGGGGGAAGTAGACATCGGAGACGAGACACTTGTTGGGGTAGCTGGAATATCGTCCTCGTCAGGCTCCCAGATAGGGTTCCAATCTTCTTCGTAATCTTCGTCGCCCGGGGCACGAGAGTTGATAGGTTGGATACTCGGAATAACGGAAGAGTATCGCTTACAACCGGTACCTCAGAAGTAGCAGAAGATGGAGAACCTTGATCACTTGAAACGGGAGTTGACGGGTCAGCCAGGATGACAAAACCCCAAACAAGACCTAAAGGAAACTAACGATACAAACCCTACTCAAAACTAACGCACACAAGATCTAACCAGGTAATGTTATCGTGGCCAAATGAATTTTAAGACGCACAGACACAACTTGATCTTTTCATGTTTTAAGAGCCAAGAAAAGGACAAAAGATGACTCTAGTCTCCTTCGAATGTTTAATGAGCACGAAGTGACAAGACGCTCACTGGCACCTTTTCTTTTGAGTCCGAAAAGGATCAAAAGTGACTACTCTGGAGACTCTAGGCAAAGGGTTTACCAGGCAATCCGTAAAACTGCTTATACACCTTGGCAATTGTATGAGAACCAAGGACTTCCCGTACTGCAGTCAATCTTCCCGAATGCTGTGTTCAGTGCGTTACAGTTCGCAAGGCGGCAGACTCGGCTTCCTAGGGATCAAGATCGATAACCTAGTGGGGTCTCCCCTATATACGCGACGGTACGTGGGAGCTCAAATCCGTGCTAGACCACTATCGAGTCACAAGAGGAGGAATCACCCAACCGTAATGTGAAACAACAGTGACTAGGTTTAACGACGCCGGAGCACGTCTCTAGCTTAGACCTCTACAATATGAGCATTATGTTCCAATGCGTTTTTAAGTTCATTCAGTTTATTTTATGGTTGATCTTGATTTAAGTTTCGGTTTCAGGTCCTACCGTATGATCTCTCACAATTGCTTAGATGCAAACTACATGCCAAAGGATACCATTTCGTTCGATGAATTCTAACTATGAGAGGGTTAAGAATTTTCAATCAAACAAAATGAACACAATCAACCAAACAACCTAATGCAGCTAATGGCAAAGAAATGAAACTTTTCTTTTTGAGAACACAAATCAATAAAATGCTCTTTTTCCCATTAACTATTGAATGCAAAAGATACTAGTTTGATTTCTTTTCCAATGGCACAATGCACTTAAAATGAATTTTGAGAGACAACAACACCGAGTAAAAAGAATAAAATCACTCAATGAAAAACACGACAAAGTCCCAAAACACTACAACAGTTCTCCAAATCAAAGGAAAACAAAGGCTTGAAGAGGCTATGTGATCTAAGCCTAACAAGGTGGAATGAAAACCAAGCAAGAAGGAAAGTTCTCGCAAAAGCAAAGTCAAGTAATAAATGAATCTTTGTGAACGAGCAACTAAGCAAAGCCAATCCAACGAAAACGGGATGGTAAAACCAGGTCACAAGACACAAAAACGAGATTCGCCCAACAAGACTTCCCAAGCAAGTTCTTCAATATTCAGACAATGAAAAACAAGTGATAAACCAGGTGAGAAGAACAAGGAATAGTCAAACCAACAGGCCCAGGAGGAAGAATTGAAAAAATTCAATTCTACAGGTGTCAGCGCGAGTGGTACACAGCAACTATGCGTTGACTAGAGACCACGCGTAGCAACAATGCGCTGTCAGCGCGGAAGGACACGGGTTATCTACGCTGGTTCAATTTCAGAACCGTCGCGACTATTTAATGAGAAAACGCGATGACCGCGAGATCCAAGAAACAGGCAAGCGATGTCAGCGCGACTGTTTCAATTAAAAACGCGCTGAGGCTAAAAAACAAGGAGAATCAAGCTAAAAACTCCCAAACCAGGGCAAGGGTTCTTCAAACAATTGAAGCACTTCCCAGACCGAACCAGGAAATCCAAAAACAACAGACTAATCCCCAAACTTCGAAGAGAGAGCAATCAAACAAACTCGAAACAAGAATGAATGAAAAGGGACAAAGGCCAGCTCCCCAGCGGAGTCGCCAAATTGTTACAAAGGTAAATCCTCTCTGCGGACAGAGACAATCCCTACTAGCCCAGACTGGGTCTAGTAACAATCACACAATTGTTGTTGGGAAAAGTATCCAATACGGAATGACCCTATCCCACTCTAAGGGTGATAGTACCTCAACAACAAGCAAAGCAAAGCTATCTAAGATTTCTTCCTTATGAAATGTAAAGAGGGGAGAAAGAGATCCACTAACCGATGTCTTTCGCTAATGGTTGATCCAATCTCTCTCCCTACTGCTTGCTCCCAGCTCCTTGCTCTTTCACTGACCCAGCTACACCAAGATCCTGCAAAATGACAAGAAAGGGAAACTACAAGAAGCATACATTCATAACTAGTTCAAGGATTAGAATAAACTAAATACACAAGTATAACAAGACATCATTGAGATACATGCATATAGAAGAAACTCGAATGGCTTTATTAATGGAAGAAGTAAAGTTCAAGAAGTGATACAACCATAAGAGGCCCAATCCAGCATCACCTTCCTAGCAAAAAGAAATCTCCTCTTCACCTCCTTCAAAGCAAATCACCCAATAGTTCTAAACTCAAACCAACAGCAATTCTTTGCTTTCACAAAATTCCAGCCTCTAGATCTCATGGGAGAGAGATCCATATATAGATGTTTGGAGAGAGGATGAGTCAGCCTGAGATGTGACTAGTGTCCTCTCCCACTTTCAGTTCTTGATTCCACTTGGAGGTTCTTGCTCCCACTTGGAGATTTGGAACCTCTTACTCATCACCAGTCGAATTCCCTGATCCAAGTGTCATTTTGGAAGCTTCCTGGGCATTGACACATTGAGGAATGAGCCTTCCACTTGTCCAAACTCGCTCAGCGCAGGTAGCCTTTGTTGGAGTTGACATTCAACGTAGGTGGACAGTGGAGCAGTTGACATTCAGCGCAGATGCTCAGTGGAGCAGTTGACATGATCCAGAATTGGCTTGTTTTTGAGTAATTTCAGTGGAGAACTTGTCTGAATTGCTGTGGTTTCTTGGCCTTGTTCCTCTAGGGGTAGGAACAACATGTTTAGGGACTTTGGATCCCTTAGATTATGGACATTTCATGCTTCATGCTGTAAGGCACAAAAATGTCTATAACAGTTGCCCCCTAAAGTATGAGGCCGTTTATTGGGTGAAATGCTTTATCAGGAGGATCCAAAGTTCATCCAATTGCTGGCAGATGACCTGTAATAAGATACAATACAATACATTATTTTTCATACTGCTTTCATGATCTAGCTGAGGCGGGCATTCCCATGATCAGCTTTATAAATACATTTTTCTGTACATAGGACAGACAATCGTCTGATGGTAGACTGATGATTTTCTAGTGAAATTATCATCCTTTGAGTAGGATGATCATCTGCTGCACATGTCAATGTCTTTATTTCCTGAATATATATCGCAACTCGGATGGATGAAACTAGATCCAGGGTCTTCAAACTCGTCCGATCTTCACTCTAAGTACAAGGCTATCCATGTGAGAATTTTTTGGAGTCGAACATGGAAAGACATCGCTTGATTACCAGTCAATGATGTAAACTATTAACAAGCATGAGAGGAATCACCGATAATGATGATGACCCTCAAGGTACTGTAGTACAATTCATGTGGTGTGGATAGAGGACTTGGCGTCGAACACCACGCAAAATCTTTCGGTCGAAGGTCATTGATGTATACCTGTCGCCGGAAGTGAGAAACTTGCCATTGAGGCATGCAAGCTTCAAAGTACTGAGGGGGGTGTTCCTAGATCAACTTCTTGGATAATGAGCTGATGTCGACAAGAAGCGATCCGTCACAGGAGAGCCTTAATGAATCCCACATCAGTGACACAGAATGGAGCTAATGATTGTGATGAAGGTGAAAACGATCTGTGACATATGATTCAGGGTGGCGGTCATGAAAGGATTAAAGATGATGTATGGCAGTGGATGGGACACGGTTGACTCTTCCTGAACAACATCTCTTGAACATATAATGACACTGATGCGATGGATCGGTAGAATTACCCCAAATGTGGATGGTATGGCGAAACCATGGTGATGTGACCGGTGAATGAAACAACCCAACCCGATGTGGTATGGAGGAAAAGTGTCATGTTCAAGAGTGACTTGCTACCATCAAAGCTTTGAGTTTCTCCCAATTTTTCCCTAGTCATTTCTGACCAGTACCTCTTTATTTTTGTCAAGCTTGAGGAGGATAACATATGCTTGTTCTATAACCTGCCCTTCGGGCAAGCCCATCGCTATGTTTTAACGAGCCTAGCGATAGGGAAACTCGTTCTCGTCTAAAGACAAGCTTGTCGCTATTTAATGTATTTAACGAGTCTAGCGACAAAGACAACTCAGTCCTTTTCATTTTTAGAGAGTCCGAAAAGGTACGTAAAGTTAACTCCAAAGGTCCTTTTTCGTCATCTAATCCCTTAAGTCCGAAAAAGTATAAAACAATACAGAAGGGATGAATGTTCGATAGTTTTATCGAGCCGAACTAGACAAGCGCTCGATCTTTTTGTGTAATAATCCCTCAGGTCCAAAATGATTAAAATCTAGAGGAGGGATAGCTCTTCCGGTCGCTTTAACGAGCTGGAAGGCCAAAACTCGGCAAACTTTTCATATTTTACGAGTCAGATGAAAAGAGCTCAAAGAAGACTCGTATTTTGGGGAACGAGTGATAAACAGGGGTAGCAGCAGATTCCAGGTACAGGTTGGAATTTTCCAATCACGGCAGTGTCACAAGGATGGCTAGGTGAAATCACTCTTCGCAGCTGTTCCTCAAAACAGGTAAACAATCAAATGGAGGTGAACGATCGGCCAAATGAAAAGTGGAGGTGACGGTGCAAACACGAACAAGGCTTTTATGGCTGATGAATTTACGATCTCAAATGGTTATTTACCGGTTCATTTTTTCTGGATGAGCTTGAACTCTAGGGGGAAGCTTGCTCACAGGTGCATTTATTTTTTAACGAGCATGAACTCTTGCTAAAACTGCTCGGTTTTGCATTTATTTTTTAACGAGCATGAACTTTGCTAAAACTGCTCGTTTATACCAGTCATAAGATAAGAATGTCTCCTCGAGATCCTATTTTTTATGGAGCTTCATCTCACTTAAGCTTTGCTCCAATGGCAACTTTTAGATTTTTGCCCCACATCCTTTCTTTATGCAAGTTCGGCTGCGACTAATCCTACGAGTTTAAAGGGTTAGACCTACAGGTTTAAAGGGAGGACCTAAAAATTTAAAAAATCAATAGCCGCCCTTGCTTGCACTCCAAAAGGTTTGCATGCCCCCAGGTATAAAGTATGATTTCAAGGTTACCCCTCAATTTGAAAGCAAAACATTTGTTCTACCAGGAAAGGCATACCTCTTTCAGGTTATCCAAAGATTGTTCCATTAGCAGATTAAACAGAACATTCCTTGGCGGTGTCTACCGAAATAGACAAAGGTGAATGACCATTATCAAACACATAACTTTGACAAAAGAATCTTGTTCCAGAACAACCCCTCTTCCTTCTTTCGGACGGGGTACGGACTAGTCATATTCTCCCGCGGAAACCTACCTTATACCCAGGGTTTTCTCTGCCCGAAGCAGGCCAGGATGCATGCCCCCTGGGTTCCAGTCCTATTTTCCGAATCACTCGCACTCATCAGGAAGAAGGACTGGGGGCGGAGACATTTCTTGATTGAATAGACCATTCAGGGTTGGTATGTGACTATTTGCGATGCGTGATCCAAGAAATGAAAGTTGGTCTACGAGCTTGACCATTCTTCCTTCGTGTGGAAAACACATTACTCTAAAGAGTGAGGAGACTACTGCTCCCATGCAATATATATAGTCTCGTCCAAGGAGTAGGTTATAATCCAAGGGTCCTTGAATGACCATCACGTTCATTTGAACGGCCTTCCCTTTCAATGTAATGGGCACATTGGGGAGGATCCCTAATGGTCGACTGGTTCCTTTATCAAAACCCGAGAGATTTCTTATCTCAGGCAAAAGCGTTGGGGAACCCAGTGCTTTCCAAGCAATAGAGGAAAGGATACTCACAGATGCCCCTTCATCAATGATAGTGCCAGCCATTACCATTCTGTATATTTGGACTATAATTCTGAATGGTATATTGGCTGGCAACCGGGGTCTGCCTAGTTGGTTCCAATCAAAGGACACAACCAGGTTGCTTGGTGGTGGGACCGAATACACGGCCGGATATGACCCTGACGATGTTCCTTCCTGTGATAAAGGAATGGGCGCATTGTCCTGATGCTCGTCAGAGTCTGTGTTGATGAAAAGAATCTGGATGGTGTCATCCTTATTCTCTTCAGTGAGGGTGTCATTTGAAGATGAATCTTCCGTGACGGTGTCATTTGAAGATGAAACCTCTGAAGGCAGAACCGGGTCAACTGCCGTTTCGACCTTTGGACTTTCGTCCGGTCTGGATTTAGTAGGTTCATTTTTAATGACTGACTCTTCAGCTGACCACTTGAGCGGGCCAGCTGTATTTTCAACCAACGAAGGACTTGGCACGAGTTTATTATATTCAGGAGGAAGTCGTAACGGTGAAACCAGACGATCTTCCAAAACTCTCTTCGCCTCGTCTAAGAAGGGACAACAGTGGATGGCGTGATCGCCTTCACACAGTCTGCAGGGGAATCTTGCTTCCCCTCTTTGTCTCGAACCTTCACTTTCGCTGGTTGACGCTAAGCATTCAACATGGCTATCAAAGGTTGATGCTCCCGAATTGTGCAAACGAGGGGACCAGTCCCTTAGTATCCGGGGAATACAGGGACAATCTCTATGGAAGTGGTCTCCTCTACATATGACGCATGGAGATTTAGGCCCGGTCTGTGCTGTGTGTGGATTTTTGTCAAATGTCTTTTGCTTGCCCCCAGTCGCTTTTGGCTCCTTTTGCTTCTTCTCTCTCTTCTTCTTCTCCTTCTTCTCTTTGGGAGCTTGGCTTTTGCCGGCTCTACCTTGCGAAGAGGA
Source organism: Pinus tabuliformis (assembly GCA_031772625.1). NCBI lineage: Eukaryota > Viridiplantae > Streptophyta > Pinopsida > Pinales > Pinaceae > Pinus > Pinus tabuliformis. The sequence goes on along the minus strand of CM062810.1, from coordinate 540,961,185 downwards.
AGGATTGGAGGAAGAGTTATAGGAAGTAGAAGGCTGGTGGGCAGCTCTAGACTGATCCGACTGTTGACTCGACTGTTCAGGAACCGTGGTGTTCTGAACTACACTGGTTGAGAATAGCCAGACTGGCAGGCCAATTGTCAGTCCTGGAAGCGACAATGTGGCCATGTGGGGCGCACCAACATCTCCCCAAGAGGAGAAAGGACTAGGATTTCCATCATGGGGAATTCCTTGGTTGGTGTGTTCCATGTTCTCAACCTAAAGATCAACGCAGGAATAGGAGGTGATTATGTTCCGTTTAAAATAAATTTTATAACGACGCTTTAGACACAACTTGCTTTTTCACTTTTTAAGAGTCGAGAAAAAGCTAAAGATGACTCTAGTCTCCTTCGATGTTTTAACGAGCCCGAAGTGACAAATGCTCGGATGGACTTTTTCTGTTATAGAGTCTGAAAAAGGCCAAAAGAAACTGCTCTGGAGTTCTAGGCAGAGGGTGTGCCAAACTTTTTGCAAAACCAGAGAATACGTTTTACGGTACGGGTGGTCGATCTTCGTGAATGCTGTGTTCACTGCATTGCGATCAGTAGGGCGGCCAACACGGCTTCCTATGGATAAAGGCTTTATTCCTATAGGGGTCTCCCAATATATACGTGACGGTACGTGGGAGCACAAGTCCGTATTGATACTTATCGCTTCACCGGGGAGGAATCACCCAACCACTCGACGGTAAGATATCACGTTTAATGACGCCGGAACACGTCTCTAGCTTAGACCACTATGTGTTTGCATTATGTTTCAAAGCATTTTTATGTTCATTCAATTTATTTTAGGTTGATCTTGTTTAGCAGTTTGCCTTTATGGATCACCACGAGATGTATGGTACAACTCCTAAATGCAGTCTAAAGATGAGAAGCAAGCTTTTTCAATCTTTTCAACATATGAAAATCTTAACTACTGAGGGAAAAGAAAGACATCATCTTTTCACACAGATCATAGAGCACACACTAATGCACTTTTTCCTAAATCAACATGCAAGTTGTCAAAATGCAAATGCACAATGAAGGTATTTCTTTTCTCTTTCTTAATGTTGATGTTCTACAAAAAGAAAGCCGTTGTATAACTTTGAATTCGATTTCAAGTGAAAACAAACAAGCTTTTAGTCCAAAATCAAAAGACACCTTAAGATTTACTTGTTTCAACACTGGAAATACATAAATTCAAACCATATGACGAAAGCAAAAGCTCAATCAGCTGTGAACAGCAAACAAACTAACTCTTAGGATCAAAACGACACCTATGACAGGTCTAGATCTAAGAGGTCACAGCAAGACTAGTTCACTTTCATAATGGGAAACTGCAAATGATGTAAGAAATACACAAAGAACAAATATAGTTTCTTTATACAACCGAGGCGGAATAGAGGCAAAGAAAGGTGGTTTCAGATAGGTACATTGACTGATAACAGGCTGCAAAAACAGGGATGAAAACTGAGCAAAAGACACAGGGAACCACAGTTGCACAAGGCAAAGACTGTTTCAGCGTAGGTGTAACACAGAGGTTTTGAAATTCAGCGCAGGTAGCCTTCACGGGACCTACGTTGAAATGCAGAACCTCTTCACTGGGTCTGCGCTGAAACCAGAACGAGAATGTTTCGGGGTTTTGAGCTACGGTTTGCAGTTAAAATCACAATTTTTGGCAAAATAAAAGCTAGCAATCAAGTACACACTAAAGGATGATTCAAAGGAGGATGAAAAGCTATCACTAAGAGCTGTTCAGAGTACTTGTCGATCAGCTCTTGAAATCATAAACAGGCCCAGAAACTGAGCTAGAGTAGCTGCCCTCTACTTTGCATTTGAAAGATCCAAATGCAGTTCGATTTGGTACTCCCTGTGTTTATGAAATGAATAGAAAAAACACAAACAAACCAACAAGATACGATCCCCAGCGGAGTCGCCAATTTGTTGTTGAGAAAAGTATCCAATACGGAATGACCCTATCCCACTCTAAGGGTGATAGTACCTCAGCAACAAGCAAAGCAAAGCTATCTAAGATTTCTTCTTTATGAAATGTAAAGAGGGGAGAAAGAGATCCACTAACCGATGTCTTCCGCTAATGGTTGATCCAATCTCTCTCCTTGCTGCTTGCTCCCAGCTCCTTGCTCTTTCACCGACCCAGCTACACCAAGATCCTGCAAAATGACAAGAGAGGGAAACTACAAGAAGCATACATTCATAACTAGTTCAAGGATTAGAATAAACTAAATACACAAGTATAACAAGACATCATTGAGATACATGCATATAGAAGAAACTCAAATGGCTTTATTAATGGAAGAAGTAAAGTTCAGGAAGTGATACAACCATAAGAGGCCCAATCCAGCATCACCTTCCCAGCAGAAAGAAATCTCCTCTTCACCTCCTTCAAAGCAAATCACCCAATAGTTCTTAACTCAAACCAACAGCAATTCTTTGCTTTCACAAAATTCCAGCCTCTAGATCTCATGGGAGAGAGATCCATATATAGATGTTTGGAGAGAGGATGAGTCAGCCTGAGATGTGACTAGTGTCCTCTCCCACTTTCAGTTCTTGATTCCACTTGGAGGTTCTTGCTCCCACTTGGAGATTTGGAACCTCTTACTCATCACCAGTCGAATTCCCTGATCCAAGTGTCATTTTGGAAGCTTCCTGGGCATTGACACATTGAGGAATGAGCCTTCCACTTGTCCAAACTCACTCAGCGCAGGTAGCCTTTGTTGGAGTTGACATTCAACGCAGGTGGACAGTGGAGCAGTTGACATTCAGCGCAGATGCTCAGTGGAGCAGTTGACATGATCCAGAATTGGCTTGTTTTTGAGTAATTTCAGTGGAGAACTTGTCTGAATTGCTGTGGTTTCTTGGCCTTGTTCCTCTAGGGGTAGGAACAACATGTTTAGGGACTTTGGATCCCTTAGATTATGGACATTTCATGCTTCATGCTGTAAGGCACAAAAATGTCTATAACAACAATGCTACTATGCAAGTTCCTAATTGCAAATAAATGGTAGGCAAAGAAGACCTACTTGGATTCCAACGCTTATGTTTGATGAAGAAATGTTGTCCTCACTCCTTCGCTTTGGCTAGTCACAATCCTTCACGATCCTTGTGAATGGATACCTGCACACACGAAGAGAGATACAAATACAAGCGTGAAATCTAATAAAAGCAATTATACATCAGTCAGAAAGGATTTAATTCACATTAATCATTATAAGGACACATGAGAATGGAACCATAATAGTAGTCATCTATTATTAATCATCAATAACAGAGAAGAGTACAACCAAATGTTCTCACGTCGAATCCTTCTCAAGAGGGTCCAGCTAGCAAGTCTCTTAAGCATTCACCTCTAGAGATAGATTTCGCAAGACAAACTCTCTCTCACACAAGCCACACTCTACAACCTTCCTTGAGCTTTATAGCAATCCCACACTTGTCACACCAACTACCTATCAAATGCACACTAGCAGCAATCCAAGCACTATCAACTCCACACAATCCAAACTAGCTGCTCATGGCAATGGTAGAGGTTTAAATAGGAGGAGGAGCCTCCATGAAAGGTAAGAGGATGAGCTTATCTCCAAGGAAGGTGGCTCAAATGACAAACAAACATGCCATAGCAGGGAGGGCGATACTCACAACGCCAACAACTAGGTCTGGAATCATCTGGAAGGCTGGCAGTTAGAACAAATTCGCCCAAACAGGATCAGTGCGGGTGCATAACTGGATTGGAGCACTGACATCGCATCTTAATAATGGAGCAAGCTGTGTCAGCGCGACTTAATACAAGCATAGGATGCGCTGGCTTACGAAATTCAACCAGCGCGGAAAACCCGTGTGCTTCCGCGCTGGCAGCGCATCAATTACACTATCAGCTGCTAGTCAGCGCGGATATTTTAATAACAGTCGCGCTGATGGAATGAACTTTGGCAAAGTGGGTCATTTGGCCAATTTTGAGAGCATGGGCTTGATTATTTTGAAACCCCTGACACAGTAGGGAGACTGACAGGAAGAAAGTGACAAATTACTGTGTCACAGTCTAGATATGTTAAAGGAGATGGAAGATATAGTTAAATAGGTGGAGATTTTTTTTAAAATAACTCAGGGTCAACAAAATAGTTATGCATATTTGAAGAGAGTTCAAAAATAATTCAATGTTCGTGACTATGTCTATTTGAAATTGGAACCAAAGAAGAGAACACATAGAATTGGAAATTGTTCCAAGTTATCACCTATTTATTGTGGATCCTTTGAAGTGTTAGCAAAGATTAAACGAGTGGGGTATCAACTTGCTCTTCCATCAAACATAAAATTTATAACATATATCTTTGTTAAAGAAATATGCACATTACCCAACTCATATAACTGATTTCAATTTTGTGTAAGTAGAACCAAAGGGGGAAATATGTACATTACCCAACTCATATATTTGATTTCAATTTTGTGTAAGTAGAACCATAGGGGGAGTTCCTAACAGAACCTCTATGTATTCTCTACCCAAGGGAAGTCACGCTCCATAATAGAATTATAACCCATGTTAAAATTCAATGGAAGCATTTCATCCTAGAAGAGGAAACTTCAGAATTAGAAAATTGTTTTAAAGAGGCACATCCATCCATATTTTCAAAAACATGTAGAATTCTATAATTTCAAAGCAGAAACTAGTATAGTGTCAAACTTAAGCTAGGTAGGATGTGATATCCCTTGACATTGATTTTATACTGTAATTTTTTTTTTTTGGATCAGCGTTCTTATTGTATTTATTTTGAAAGAATTATTTGAAAAATAATTTATGTGATAAATAATTTATGTAAATTTATATTATTATGTTGTTAAACAAATAAAAGAATCTGTAAATCAATGTTGAAGCTACACTTGGTTGGAAGAGATAAGGGTGCAAGTTAATGTTGGAAATTGATTACCCATATTTATTAAGTCTTAGGTATCTAATATAAATGATTATATTATTTATGATAATGGGAATGATTGATAAATAACTTCCCTTAAAGGTAGGACATTTTCTTCAAGAGTAGGGAAGTGGAGCTCATAAATGAGCTAGTAACTACCTACCACCTAGTGGATGAGGTGGAGGTAGTTACCAACTACCAATTATTTTGAGAGTAAGGTATGGTTTTTTCCTTTTCTTGGATGATAATTCATGTAGTGGAAGAACCAGGTGAGAGGAATGTGAGAAAAACAAGTATAGTGAAAAAGGACTTACATACTTTAGTGCTTAGGGGGACCCTTTGGAGAAAGCAGTCAAGGTTTTGTGGAGCTAGTTATGACTAATATTAATTTCTAGAATAATAATTTTAACTTTAGTATCTGAAACTATGAAGTTTTTGAAGAGAAATTTGTTATAATGCATTATTTTTTGTTTCACAAGTATATGGTCACATTGAAATGAAATGCTAGGAACATAAAAATAGGGTTGAAAGCTTATAATTGTGAAAGACTAAATTTACTTGGCATATCTCATGCATTTAGTATACTGAAAGAATATAGTAGCTGATGAAGTGAAATAATAAATTTCCATTGTTTAGATTTAGTGTTTGAGATATAAAAACATGCTCGAATCTCACAAACAAGTATGTGGTAGCATATAAGAGAAAAGTATGCAAAATAGTGTGAGTGTCTAAGAGAAGCGATGCTAGTTAGATATGGCTAGTTCCTTTATTACTTTTTATTTCATTAGTATGTTGGTTTATATTAGAACATATACATATGTACAAAATTTGAAGTGAGCTATATCTTGCGGAGATACTATTTGTTCAAAAATAAGAAAATAAGGACTAAAAGAACTATTTTGTGGTTGAAAATACATGTAGTACTCGCAATAAAAATAGACCAAACTCTAATCATTGAAGATAAAATATTTGATAAAATAGATAATAAAAAATTCACTGTCCAAGTTAATCTATATGAAGATTAAATAAGTTTTATGGTAAATACTGAAAATAAATTAAGATAGTGTACAAGAAGAAATAAAGAACAAGTTTAAATAACTTTCAAATACATATCACAAGGTAAAGGATAATTATGGTGGATTATTTCTACCACTAATGCTCCATAAATACTACCTAAGGAATATAAAGAAAAATGTGTACATATTTCATATCCAAGTACAATAGTTTCTATATAAAAATATACTACAAACACTGAAATATAGAAATTAATGGACTAAAATTATATTAAATAAAATAAAAAAAATAAAAATATCTAATGAGTTTGAAAAATAAAAATATAAACTACTAAAACTGCAGTAAGTGGTCAAAGTAAACCTTTGTATTCATTTTAAAAAAATACAATATTAATTTTCCTTAGTTATAGTAACACTTTTATAAACAATTACATATTAGGCATGAAATACTATGGCATACAAACTCCCATTTAGGAAGTATCTCATGAGAATTAACCTATTAATTAAATTTATAAAATATTGAAACCCTCATTTTCCAACTTCAACAAAAAAGTCATCCACATGCACAGAAGTGACTAGGGGTTTCATGATCATCTGACCTCCAAAAAGGAAGAGGAAACATTAGAGAAATTTTGAGGTCTAAAATGGCCCTCCTAAGGAAAATTATAAAATAATGGTACAAAAGATAAAATAATATTAGATTATATCATCAAATTTTAGAGGAAAAAAAGAAAAAACAACTTTTACAACTCATATTTTCAACTTATCTCCTTATGTATTTGTTCAAATTTCAAGTGAGAGAGCTTGTTGGATGCACAATCTAATTTTTCATCCAAGGAGTACCCGTGTTGCACATTTCTGATGAACCCTGCTACATGAAAATGATAAACACATGAAAAAATGTGATTGCAATCATGTTTTTCATGTATTTCTCATAAAAATGTGATTGCAATCATGTTTTTCATGTATTTCTCATTTTTTGTGTAGCAAGCTCCGTCAAAAGTATACAACATGGGCACTACATGGATGAGGAGTTAATTTTAACATCCAATTAGTGCTCCTGAGCAAGATTTGAGTAAAACAATATAGGGATAAGTTGAAAATAGGAGTCAAAAAGGTAGTTTTTTATTTTTTAATATTTTTATTATTTTACTCCAAAAATGGTGAATCATTCCCCATGGTTGACATCATCACCTTGAATCTTATTAGTTCTTATAAAGTATATTTTAGTTGTGTGTTTTTGTTTTGAGGCCCACTTTTTAACTCAAAATTTCTCTAATGTTTCCATGAGCCGCAGGTAGGCTCCAAATTATATCTTTGAAGAGAAAAATTTCAAAGTTATCCTAAAGATGTATTTACTTGTGAACTTACAAAAAAACTATTTCTCTAATATTTATTAAAGGGAAGATAAATTAAGTTACTAGGAAAAGAAAGAAAGAGAATTAAAGGGCAATCATCTGAAAAGATCCTTGTAAACATGACACTCTATCATAACCTTGCAAGACAAATATTTATATATGACTACCTAATTCAATTTTATAATTCTGATTAAATTTAGAAATTATGGTAAACATTTGAGCAAACAAAGGAGAAAAAGAATGAACATAATTTGTATTCATATATATATCTATATATATATATATATATATATATATATATATATATATATATATATATATATTTGTAGTGTTGAAACCCTAAGGGCATTTAACATTACTCTATACAATATAATTACCAAACAAAATGTCTTATAGCCAAGGTTCTCTAATTTATTTAATGGCCATGGTGGTAGTCTAGAGCAAACCTATTATCAATTTTACTAACAACCTATGTAGGGTTAGGGTTTTATGTTATGAAAACATAACCATGATTTAATAGAGAAAATCAATGAAATAACATTCGAGAAGAAGGATAGGAGGAACAAATGTTTAGCTGTGCAAGAAAATATATTTTTCAGACATGGTAACGTTGTGAGATAAATTCACAATAAGAGAAAATTAAAACAATAGATAGAAAAATATCCAGAAAACCTTACGACCCTGGAGTGAATGGTCAGGTTTTTTCTTTCAGTAAACTAAACATATGAAAGAAAAACCCTTAAAACTAAAATTAATTGGAGGATTGAGTTAATATCTGAGTGATTTCAAATATAAAAAAAAAAAAAAAGTGTTGCTACCAAACATCCAAAACATATTATTACTCATAATATATTCTGAATAAAACCATGGATAAATAGGATCTACAAGCTAAAACAAGTATCTAGAAATCAAATATGTAAGTCAGAAAAAACAAAATTTGTTATTTTGGTAAAAGAAAAGGGAGATGCCATGAAAGACAAGAGGTAATGTTTGTTGGGATAAATAAAATCCTTGTGAAAAAAAATATATACCATTGGTTTTAGTGTTGTCATTATGATACACATTTGGCACTATGACACAGGTGTTGTCCTTGATGGCAACTCACTTAGATGATAGATCACAGTTCAGACTCATAGAATGAAGAAAGAGAGGTATACACAGGTTCCCCATTGACTAAGCCGCGTGTACATGTGGGTTCGTAGACCAAAAGGCGCGTATAGTGTACACACGCACTTTCACGGAATGAAAGGCATGTACATGTTGGAAAACTTAGTTTTCATCCATGGTATTTGGTCCATGGTATTTTTTTGATACATGGTATTGCTCCAAGGTATCTTGTCCGAAGTGTTGACCCTAGGTATTTGGTCCAAGGTATTGGTTCTAAGTGGTTTTGGACCATGGTATTGAGTAAGGCCTAAGAGTATAAAAGGAGGAGAAGATCATTAGGCAAAGGTACTCAAGCATTGAATATCTGATGAAGAGCAAGATCTAGAATATAGGTTATTGAGTTATAGTACATAGCTCGATATGAATCAAGGATGAACCTTAGCACTTGATGAAAGATAAGATCTAATAATTGGTCAAGATCTTAAGGCTTGAAGAGAAGTATCTTTGTGTGGTTTTGATCTTTTATCTAAATAACTCGTGCATGTTGTAATCTGTAAATATGATGATCTAGGTATAATTGACGTCTGGAATTGTTGTAAAGTTTAAATCATCATTTATAGATCTATACGAAGGTTCACTTTAACAAAGGCACATATACATGTTGGTTCTACATATCAAAATAGTGTATACGCAGGTTCACATTGAGAAAATAGTGTATGTACGTAGGTTCGACACAGTGAAGTAGCATATACCTCATAAAATATGCTTTAGCTACTTTTGTTTGTTGTTGCAGTGTTCTGGGTTCTCGCTTGGGTTCTGGTTATTATTACTGTATTCTAGTTACATCATTCTGATAAATGATTGATTGATTCAGTTTTGGTTGGTGCAAAGGAGATTGGTTGATGCAGATATATTTGATGTTTGACTGATGTGATTGATGGATCTAGTCTAAAAATTTATGAAACGTGGTCCAGGTTGTAGCCTTCTGTAGGCCAACACTTACGTACTAGTAAACACATCAACTAGTACAAGAGCTAGGGGTTATAGCTCCCTTCCAGGAGAAGCTGGAGAACGAGGGAAGGTTGTAGCATTCTGCAGGTAGAATCCTGCGTAGTAGTATAAGACTACACCAGTACAAAAATTGTAAAAAGAAGTTTCTTATTAAAAGAAGATAGAGACGATTGCAGTAGGTGGTTTTCACCCACATCGGGTTTCCACCTTATATCTTGTGTTCATGTGTGTTCATGTGTGCTCTATTTTTACTGCACCTGGTTACTGTTTATATAGTTCTAAGGCATAGATTAAAGATCAACATATGATGAATTAAGTAAGTTATAAGTTTACACGGTATATGCTAGTTGCCTTAAATACAGTTGTGTATACACGCAAGTTTCATTAACTGAAGTAGCGTATATAAATCTGGTTATGGAAATGAAATATTATTGACTTGCTAATACTGATTCATCCCCCCCCTCTTAGTATTATTTCCAACAATTGGTATTAGAGCAAGTCCTTCAGAAGAAGTTTGATCGCTTGAAGGAAGATCTATCATCATGAGGAACTACAAAAGAGAAGGATCCATTAGACTACTAATCTTTGATGGGAGCAACTTCATTTATTGGAAGGTAAGAACCACAACGTATCTTCAATCTCTTGGAACAAATGTCTGGGAAATTGTGGAAGGAGGATATACATTTCCATCAGCAATTCCTACAGATACGGCAGGTAAAAAGCAATATGAAACCAATGCCAAGGCTATCAATACATTATTGGGGAGTCTGCCACAATCAGAATTTGTCAAATTTATGCAGCTCAAAACCACCAAAGAAATATGGGACAAGATCATTCTAAGCTATGAAGGAGACAATCAGGTAAAATAGGAAAAACTGCAATCTCTCATAATTCAATATAAAGCTCTCAAAATGCACAATGATGAAAGTATAGCTAGTTACTTCTTACGTATAGATGAGATTTTTAATTGCATGAAGAAATTGGGTGAAGAGATAAAAGAAGTTACTTTAGTTGAAATGGTTTTAAGATCCTTGTCTACTAAGTTTGAATCAAGATTTTCTGCCATAGAAAAAAAGGTAGGATCTTTAGAGTATTACTATGACACAACTGCACGGAATCTTAACTGCTTTTGAAATGAGAAAAGGAGGTCCATCAAATATGAGAGAAGCTGCATTCAAAGCTTCAGGAAGAGAAGAACTCAATGAATCAAGACATATTTCAGAAGGAGAGGAAGAAGGAACTTTTTCAAGAACCTTCAATGGGGTTCTGGAAGATTCAGAGGTAAAATACCTTTCAAATGTTTTTCTTGTGGAAGAGTCGGTCATTATGCAACCAAATGTCCTCGTAAAGATAAGCTTGATAAAGGTAAGGAATTAGCAAAATGGAATAGAAAAAAAAGTGTAAGTGAGAAGAGCTACTATACGCATGAAGATAGCGATGGTTTATCAAATATTGATGAAGATGAAAATAGTAATGACTATAGACTTCTGATGGCTTTTGAAGATGATGATTTCTTGGATGCTTTAGATGAAGATGACCTTTTGTGATGAAATTTCTAAACTCAAAATTTGTTTATGAGAAAAGAATATGATTATAGATACTTTGACATTCCAACTTGCTGAAAGAGAAAAACACAATGAAAAACTAGAATGTGAAATTATGGGTCTAAGAAAGGATATTGAGAAAACAAAATCTCTCAATATTAGATTTGCTAAAGGATCAAAAAACCTAAATGAAATTATCAAAGTGCAGTGTTCTCCTCTGATAAACACAGGTCTTGGATACACTGAAGAAGCATCCCAAGCACAGAAGCTGTCAACCTCCACTAAAAGTTATCTTGATGCAGCAAAGAGCAGTGAACAGTTTGACAATCGATAGTAAAGGCATAAAGCAGATCACCAGGTAAATCAGGCTCAATTTACCTCAAGGATAAATAGAAGATACAACCAACCTCAGGTAAATCATACTCAATCTATTTCAAGAATGATTAGCAAATACAATCTCCAGGTCAGTAGATTCGATAATCGTAGGAACTTCTTCAATGGCCAATGTTTTTCATGTCATAACTTTGGACACAAAGCTACTCAATGTGTTGCTTACAAGAACATAATCACCAGAGAAGCACCAAATCAAAGGAATGTGATGGGGATCATGAAACAAACCTACAATAACTTTTCTCTTCTTGAAAATGAAATAGCATACTCTATCTGCAACAACTTTGGTCATGAAGACTCTGAATGCAAGAGTAGATTTCAGCAAACATATTAGAAGGAGCAAACTCCATTAAATCCTAAATTATGGAGAAATAAAGAACCACAAACAGAAATATGTGGTATAGCCGTGTATGTAGAAGGACAAGAAAATTAGTGGTACATTGATAGTGGATGCTTGAAACACATGACAGGTGATAAAGAAAAACGTTAGTCATATAATGCCTTAGAAAAGGAAAAGAAGGTCTCATTTGGAAATAACACTCCTGCTGTCATAAAAGGTAAAGGTTCTGTTCTTTTAAAAGAAAAAGTTAAAGCTCGGAATGTTATGTATGTTGATGGTCTAAATCATAACCTGTTGAGTGTTAGTCAAATGTTTGATCAAGGAAATGAAGTTGTATTTCGATCAAATGGATGTGTTGTTCATGAGCTTGATACAGGAGAAACCGTGATCAAATGTATACAGGAGGAACCTTGATACATACTCAAGGGAGGACAACACTAGTGCTACCTAAGTAAAAATGATGAACACTAGCTATGGCACAAAAGATTGGGACATCTAAGCTTCTCTCAAATAAGAAAAGCAAGCAAATTCCATCTCATTTGTGATCTTCCTCATATTAGCATTCCAAAAAATACAATATGAAAATCATGTCAATTTGGTAAGCAAACTAGGTCGCAATTCCCTCAAAAGGAAGGATCAGCTAGTAAGCCTCTTGAACTTGTTCATACTGATTTATGTGGTCCATCAAGGAAAAAGTCACCTCGTGGAGAAGAATACTTTATATTATTCATTGATGATTTTTCCAGAATGTGTTGGATAGGGCTTCTAAAGCATAAAAATGAAGCATTTGAAAACTTCAAAGCCTTCAAAGCCCTGGTTGAAAATGAATTAGATCGCAAAATCAAATGTCTCAAATCTAATCGAGGAGGGGAATTTACCTCAAATGAATTATTTCACTGTTATGAAGAACATGGAATAAAAAGGCAATTCTCCACTGCAAGGACTCCTCAGCAAAATGGAGTAGTAGAAAGGATGAACAAAACTGTTCAACAAATGGCTCATGTTAAGCTAAATGAGTCTGGAACTCCTGCAAGCTTCTGGGGTGAAGTTGCATTTGCTGTTGTTAGTATTCTCAACAAAGCAAATGTTCGGGTAAACAGAACTCAAACTCTACATGAACTTTGGTATGGTAAGACTGCTACCGTAAAATACTTCAAAGTTTTTGGAAGCAAATGTTACATCAAAAGCACTGATGAAAAACTTGGCAAGTTTGAACCCAGAGCAGATGAAGGCATTCTCCTTGGTTACTCTTCCCGAAGTAAAGGATATAAGTGTTATAATAAAATACTTGGGAAAATTATTGAAAGTATTGACGTTGTGGTTGATGAAGCATGCAAAAATCCAAAGCAGGTAAAAATTGAATATTGTGGACAAGATGAGCATTATCCTTCCACATAAAATCAGACTAATTCTGAAGAAGAAACCAATGAAGCACCAGAAGAACAGATAACGGCAGAAGAAAAGAATCCATCTACGTATGTTCATTAAAATCATCCAGAGACTCAAATTTTGGGACAGAAAGAGGTAGATGTGTAGACAAGAAGAACTATTACAGAAGCTTCAAGCTATCTAGCATTGCTTTCCTCCATTGAACCTAAAAATGAAAATGAAGCATGCAAAGATGAATGTTGTGTCAAGGCCATGAATGAAGAACTTGAGAAAATTGAAAAGAATAATACTTGGGAATTAGTTCCTAGACCTCATGATAAGAATATCATAGGAACCAAATGGATATTCAAAAACAAGCTGAATGAAAATGGTGAAGTGATCAGAAACAAGGTCAGACTTGTTTGTAAAGGGTATGCTCAACAAGAAGGTATAGATTTTGAAGAAACTTTTGCACCTGTTGCTAGACTTGAAGCCATAAGAATGTTCCTTGCTCTTTCTAGTTTTCAGAAATTCAAAGTATAACAAATGGATGTAAATTCTGCCTTTCTTAATGGAGATTTAGAAGAAGAAGCATATATTGAGCAACCAGATGGATTCATCCTTGGAAATGATCCAAAGCTTGTATGTAGACTTAGAAAGGCTCTCTATGGTCTAAAACAAGCTCCAAGGGCCTAGTATTACCATTTTCACACATACCTCCATCAACAAGGTTTTTCAAAAGGATCAGCTTATAGCAATCTCTATACAAATATTGACAATGATAAATTGTTAATACTTGTTGTGTATGTTGATGATATCATTTTTGGTAGCAATGAAGAAGCCATGAGTCAAAATTTTTCTTTGGTAATGTAGCAAGAATTTGAAATGTCCCTGCTTGGTGAGCTCACATATTTTCTTCATCTACAAGTTCAACAAAATAAAGATGTAATTTTTCTATCACAAATTGAGTATCTCAAGTAGATCTTGAAAAACTACGGCATGGAAGAGTCTAAACCAGTATGTACCCCTATCGTAACAGGATGCAGTCTTAGCTCAAATGATGAATTAGCGGCAGTACATCAACCAACCTACAGATCCATGATTGGTAGTCTACTTTATCTAACAGGTACTCGAGCAGACATCATGCATGCAGTCGGAATAGTTGGAATATTCCAAGCCAATCCAAAGAAATCACACCTTCAGGCAATCAAAAGGATTTTCAAATATCTTCAAGGAACAGATAATTTTAATTTATGGTATCCTATAGATACAGATCTTACACTTCATGCATATACAGATGCAGATTGGGCAGGAAGCGTTGATGAAAGAAAAAGCACTAGTGGTGGTGCATTCTATATGGGTTCCAGATTAGTGTCTTGGTTCAGTAAGAAACAAAGTTAAATTGCATTATCTATAGTTGAAGTAGAATATGTGGCTGTTGCATCTTGCTACACACAACTCCTTTGAATGATGCAAACATTGCAAGACATCTAGATCACATGTACTCCACCCATATCCACTCTATGTGATAATACAAGTGCAATCAGTATTTCAAAGAATCTAGTCATGCATTCCAAGACCAAGCACATACCCATCAAATATCATTTTCTATGTGAACAAGTGCTTGAACAAAAGGTCAAATTAGAGTATGTTCCCTCCAAAGAAAAAGTTGTTGATATATTCACCAAACCACTATCTAGAGAGATGTTTGAATATCTTAGATAGAAAATGGGAGTTGTTGATGCATCATCTTGCTGTTGGAACTCATATGTTTTAGAGAAAAGTGGTTATACATGAGTTTCATGAAGCGTATCCGCATACATACACCAGTTGCTATGGATACAGTCGCGTATATGTTGGTTTGAAGAAAAATAGTGGACCAGACTGAACATGAAAGGAGTCTGATATGGGTCTAACAGTGATCATCTGGCACAGGTTCAAGGGGAGCATATACTTTTAATAATGCATTGTTGACATTATCTTAGAAGATCTTGGCATAAATTCACAGTTGTTTTTTATTTAGGTGGAACAGGTTCAGGGGGAGATCATGGTTGCTGGTTTGGATGGTGATTGACAAATGCTGCTGATGATAGTTGCTGATAACTCTCGTAGTCTTGTTTCGGATAATTGGTCTCTATGTCATGTATATATTTTAATGTCAAGGTCATGAAACAACCTATTTTGTTTCCCCACTATGCATGGGATGGATGATGTAATATTCTTGTTTTGACATGCATAAACACTTGGTATATCGCCACTTGGTTGGGAGATGGATGTATGTATGAGTCATTGTTGATAGGAAGGTCATTTATGATGTATGTATAGAGTCATGTTTTCACAGACCTTGCTTATATTCAGGGGGAGCATGGACTCGAGCATGGAGCTCAATCAACACACTTCAGCATATCAGAGATTTTAGCATGTACTCAGGGGGAGCATAACCCTTTTCCCTTGATGAAAAAGGGGGAGAGTGACTTGGGGTTGCCATCAAGTCCAAAGGGGGAGATTGTTGGCATTATGATACAGATTTGGCACTATGACACAGGTGTTGTTCTTGATGGAAACTCACTCAGATGACAGATCACAGTTCAGACTCACAAAATGAAGAAAGAGAGGTATACACAGGTTCCCCATTGACCAATCCATGTGTACACGCGGGTTCATAGACCAAAAGGCGCATATAGCGTACACACACACTTTCACGGAATGAAAGGTGCGTACATGTTGGAAAACTCAGTTTTGGTTCGTGGTATTTGGTCCATGGTATTTCGATCCATGGTATTGGTCCAATGTATCTTGTCTGAAATGTTGACCCCAGGTATTTGGTCCAAGGTATTGGTTCTAAGTGGTTTTGGACCATGGTATTGAGTAAGGCCTAAGACTATAAAAGGAGGAGAAGATCATTAGGCAAAGGTACTCAAGAATTGACTATCTGAAGAGTAAGATCTAGAATACAGGTTATTGTGTTATGGTACATAGCCGAATCTAAATCAAGGATGAACCTTAACGCTTGGTGAAAGATAAGATCTAATAATCGGTCAAGATCTTAAGGCTTGAAGAGAAGTATCTTTGGGTGGTTTTTATATTTTATCTGAATAGCTGGCACACGTTGTAATCTGTAAATATGATGATGTGGGTATAACTAACATCTAGAATTGTTGTAATGTTTAAATCATCATTTATAGATCTGTACACAGGTTCACTTTAGCAAAAGCGCATATACACACTAGTTCTTCATATCAAAACAATGTATATGTAGGTTCACCTTGAGAAAACATTGTATGTACGCAGGTTCAACACAATGAAGTAGTGTATACCTCATAAAATATGTTTTAGCTATTTCTATTTGCTATTGTAGTTCTCTGGGTTCTGGCTTGGGTTTTGGTTACTGTTATTGTATTCTGGTTACAGCATTCTGAGAAGTGATTGATTGATTTAGTTTTGGTTGGTGCAAAGGAGATTGGTTGATGCAGATATATTTGATTTTTGATTGATGTTATTGATGGATCCAGTCTGAAAATTTATGAAACGTGGTTCAGGTTGTAGCCTTCTGTAGGCCAACACCTATGTACTAGTAAACACATCAGCTAGTGCAAGAGCTAGGGGGTTGTAGCTCCCTTCCAAGAGAAGCTAGAGAATGAGAGAAGGTTGTAGCCTTCTGTAGGTAGAAGCCTACCTACTGGTATAAGACTGCACCAGTACAAAAATTGTAAAAAGAAGTTTCTTATTAAAAGAAGATAGAGAAGATTGCAGCAGGTGGTTTTCACCCACATTGGGTTTCCACCTTATATCTTGTGTTCATGTGTGTGATTGTCTGTTCTGTTTTTATTGCACCTGGTTACTGTTTATATGGTTCTGATGCACAGATTAAAGATCAACATATGATGAATTAACTAATTTATATGTTTGTAGGGTATACTCTAGTTGCCTTAAATACAGTTGCGTATACACACAAGTTTCATTAACTGAAGTAGCGTATATAAATCTGGTTATGGAAATGAAATATTATTGAATTGCTAATACTAATTCACCCCCTACTCTCTGTATTATTTCCTACATTTATCACTAGAGTGTCAATGGTCGATCACGAAAGGTCAAATCATAGCCGCCGAGATTAGGGTACATGTGTATCAATATGAGTTCACATGAAGAGAAGGTGGTATTCATCATTTTTGACTTTAGTTAAAGCTCCACTTTTACAATCAGAGCCACAAGCATTCGAAACACATGTCGTCACATTAATAGTAATGTTCGTTAACAAACACATATGAAAGTACACAAACATCGACACAAACATAAATAGAATTTGCAACGAGCCAAATTTTTTCCTAGCAATCAATATATTAACCATATGCATGGACCCTTGTATATTTAAATGTCTATTTCATAGGTTGATAACATGTGCAATTAGTAGGTATACCTTTAGGAATAGGAAATCGCTTGGTACATATGAACCTTTTAAAAATAGATTCATAGGGCATAAGTTGCATAAATATAAACACCACATGATATAATTATAATGTACATTAAAGCTATGCAGTTGGTCCTATGAGGATTCACACTCATAGTAATTGTATGTATATATGCTTAGATTTGTAATAATCATAATGAAGAAATGTTAAGAAAAATTATGCCTAGGTAACAATAATTACTTCGATAGTAAAGTGGTAAAATTAAGGGGGACATTAGATATTTCAATGAGTATATTAATGGATGTAACCTTTTCATTTCATAAAATGAATACATTAGAAATTAATAGAGAAGAATTAAGTTTAAGTAAAATAAAATGAAGATAATTATGTGTATGACATGTGAGGTTAGTATATAATGGTGTCTTATGGCCAAAAACAATTGCTAGTGAAGTGGAAGTCAAGGGTAATGAATATAGATATAGATGGTTAGTGTATGAGTATTTAAGTCTTTTTTAGGGTGTTCTATGATGCTTATTATCCATATAACCCATGTAATCATTTCAAGAAAAGATCCAGTTGGAATGTAAGGTCACCCTACTCTCCTTCTATTAATATAAAGTGGGTGGGAGTAGAAAAATTTATGGCTCGGACTAAAAATCCTCTTTGTGTGATCTATATCATATCCCCTTCAATTTTTTTCCTCGTCTATGAAGAAAATACACTTGAAAATAATGGATTCCCTTTCCCTCCTAGTGGCCCGCTTATAACACAAAGCCATAACCTACTCGCCATAAGTTTTGGCTACCTCAAACCTCAATTAGAGTTACAATATGGACCCTTCTAAAGTCTTCTTCAATATAATTCACGTGACTAGCCCCTTTTACATAAATAATGGTAGTTATCATGGCATACTCTCAAATATGGTGGTGAAAATATGAAGTCAAAGTTTTGAGTGATATAACTTTTGCATATAGACACCAATTGAGGCAGTTATTTTACCATTGGAAAGGTTTCTATGTGTAGAATATGAAAATGAGAGGTGGAAGTTAAGTGGAAAATTTTTACCCCCGATAAATGCATTTTTATGTTAGGTACCTATAATACTAGTGATTCGCCCCTTACTATTGTCATTGTATCCCTTATTGTTATTATTGTGCCCCATAGAATCCCACTATTGTTATTTTTGTGCCTTTATATTATTATTGTTAGGTTGTCTTGGTTATGTTGTGACCACTTAGACTCCTATATATAGAAATGAGATTTTTTCATTTGTATCATCCAAGAATTGTTCATTTTTGTAATGTAAGGGATGTTTCCCCCTCGAAGAGGCTGAATTCTAAGGCGTTGATCTATCTTTCCTATCTTTTTGTGAGCTGGTTTCCTAACATTTGGTATGAGAGCTTTCGATTCTAGGGTTTGGCTGCTCCAAACAGGTCATTGTGTAATTTTCACTATAAATTTTTTTCTAAGACATTTCAGAAGTAAAAAATAAAACCTATTTGAGAAGAAATATTCCTAAACCTCGAGTCCAAATTTCATATCTTGTCTCGCTATACTTTTGGAGATATGATCTAAGGAAGTTAGGGTTTTTGCAAGCTCCATAATTTCATCTAAAACAGGTCATCGTGGAATATTAGCTATAACGCTTTCTCTACGAAGTTTAAAAAGTTAAAAAAAAAACTCATTTGAGAATAAATTGGTCTGAAGCTCGACTCCGAATTTCAGATCCTATCTCGCTATATTTCTGGAGATATAATCTGAGGAAGTTAGGGTTTTTGTAGACCCCCGAATTACATTCCAAACAGGTCACCTTGGGAAGATCATCATAACTTTCTCTCTGAGAATCTTGTTGAATTTTCATAAGAAGTTTCAGAAAGAGGACGGACTATAGTTTGTTGGGTACCATTTTCAGAAAAAAAGGTTGAAACAGTGACCTGCAACATGTTGTACAAGTTCTATATACTGAACAAGTCTATACTCAGGTCATCGTGGGATATTTGGTATAACTCTTCATTGGAGAATCCAATCTTGATCAGACTTGTGGAGTTAGAAATATTACTCAGAGGGTTACCAGAGGAATAAATTTTATACCTTGGAGATCCAAAATTATAGAAATACATCAGATTCGATATCAAGCTCCTACAAAGTGAAAAAAAAGGTGTGTAGTTTTTTTTAAATTTTTGCATAAGCTTGGTTTGAAGAATTAGTTTGAAGGAATTCAAAGGGAATAGTGAAGCATTATTATCAGTAATTGATGCCTCGAAGAAATAAAATGGAAACACCTAGTAGGAAACCTGAAAGCTCTAGCATGACTCATGAAGAAGAGGAAAAAATGTAACATGATATATCAAAATTACGAGACCAAGTGCAACAAATGTAACTCACACAAAAAGTAACAGAATCTATGATGAATTGTTTAAATAAAGACATAGAAGGTAAGATGTGTGGCGTGGAAGCTAAGATGGATAGTTTAAACAAATTCATGGAAGCTAAGATGGATGGTTTAAATAAAGGCATAGAAGCTAAGATGGACGACATGGAAGCTAAGATGGATGATGTGGAAGCTAAGATGGATGATTTAAAGACAGATTTGAAGACAAGCATGGAAGATTTGAAGATAGATTTGAAGACATATTTGACAAAGTTTCTACAAGAAATGCTTACTAATGGCGAAAGGGTAGTAAATGAAACTCGTGATGAGAACAAAATAAATGTTAATCATGATTTCATAGACTCTAAAGTTGGATCGAAGAACCGCCATGTTCCAAAGATTGATATGAGGAAGTTTGATGGAAAGAATCCTGGAACATGGATACTATAGATGGAGCAATTTTTCGGTCTCCATAATGTGCAAAAGACACAAAAGGTATGCATTGCAACTTTATATTTTGAACCAAATCAGTTTATATCGTATCGATGGCTTTGATCTCGTAAAAAAACTGTCACTTGGGCTATTTTTACATATGAAATGATAGCACATTATGAGGATACAAAAAGCGACACTTTTTTTAGCCAATTGATAAATTTCAAACAAAAGGGTTCAATGATGGAGCACATTGAGGACTTCCAAAAATTAAATATAAGGGTAAAAGATATTCCAGAAGAGCATAGGATTGATGTGTTCATAGGGAATTTGTTGGAAATAATACTGAGAGGGGGGGGGGGTGAATTAGTATTATCAAATCAATAAAACTTTTTCATTTCCATATTCAGATTCATATACGCTACTTCCACAACAATGATTAATGCAACCAGTGTATATCCAGTATACTTATGATTCAGTTAGTTGATCCTTAATGAGTGCATTAGAACATTATTAACCATATGAATAGTAAACTGAAGCAATAAAACAGAACAGATCATCACACACAAGAAGCACACATGAACACCATGATATAAGGTGGAAACCCAATGTGGGTGAAAACCACCTGCTGCAAGTCGTCTCTATCTTCTTTTAATAAGAAACTTCCTTTTACAATATTTTGTACTGGTGCAGTCTTATACCAGTACACAGGCTTCTACCTGCAGAAGGCTACAACCTTCTCTCTCTCTCTAGACTCTCCTGGAAGGGAGCTACAATTGCCTTAGCTCTTGTACTAGCCGATCCATTTACTAGTACGTAGGTGCAGGCCTACTGAAATGCTCCAACCTTTACTTGTTTTCCAGCTGGTACTGGAAGGGAGATACCACCCCCTTAGCTCTTGTACTGGCTGATATACTAGTACATAGGTGCCGACCTACAAAAGGCTACAACCTTCTCTTTCTTCCTCCAGGTACCACATTTCATACATTTTCAGACTGGATACTCATGGAACACAATGTTATCACAAAATCATGTACTAAGGGCTGCTACCTAGCAAGATTTCATGAAACTATTTCAAACCAGGCTCTTAACTAAGGCTTAGCCTCCTTAGTCTGAGAGGGCTCTCTCATAGGTTATTGATATTGAACAAGATGGCTAACTCTTACAAGACACATGAAAAATAAGCTGGCTGGACAGAATTGCTTCCCATTGGGCTTATGGAGTCTCATACATTTCAGTAAACAAAAGCACTGTCTTTTCATGGAAGTCAAGGCTCTTTACATCAGATGTTCAAACATACTTTACAAAACCACAACTTGCCAAGCATACAGGAAGTCAGAGCATTAAACATGAATTCTGAGTGATTATGCTGTAACAATACTGTAAAAAGAACACTAAGAGAATATACCACCATACATTTGAACAATATGATCTATTGAGAATCTTGAGAAGAAACAACAGTTGTTTTTCTATTACTGTAATCTGCTTCACATAAACCAAAACAGTCTTTTCTAAAAACATCCAACCCTTTGTTTATTTCTGTTTCAGCTATTTATAAAGTTCTCCTACTTGACTCCGATTCATCTGAGGGGAATTCGAAGTCCTTTCCTAATGACACCTATTCACTTTTAAACTAACTAATAAAAGCCACTTTCCTACTAATTGACAGCTCTAGACTCCTAAAACAATTAAAACTCTAATTCTACATCATGCTGGAAAAAGCATTTATTACAACCAAGATTCACTCTCTGCCAAGTGGACTACTATAGCGGTAGCTTTGATGGCTTTAATTACAATGAACTTCATTCTTTGACATCTGCTCTCTTTCTGGCGGTGGCTGTGATGAACCTTTAATTCTCCATGTTTATATTTAATGACATATCTTTCTGTTCCCCTGAAACATAGGTCCCTGTTTGTCGGTCTTTGATTTGCCTCAACATATTCGAATCCAAAGGAGTATGTTTTTATCCTTTAACAAAAAGAGCGGGCTGCCACGTCCTTAATGTGTTGGCCATTTTTATGTGTGAAGACAACACCTTTCAACGATTTGCTGATTTGTCAATCATACTAGATCAACTGAACTGTAATCAAGCATCTACAGCAGTTTCGTAGCGCGCTACGAAACTGCTGTGTAATTTCCAAAAACACAGCTTCACCTTAAAATCTGACTGTCTTCAAGTAACAAGGAAGAAGAAATGTATGCCAATCATTGGTCATGAAAACAAAACCCTCCTCATAAAGTCCACTAAAGTGTTCACTGCTTGAGAGATTAAGAATCCTTGGAATTTCAATAGCTGCCTGACATAAAAGGTTAAAACAGAGTTCATTATCATCCTTCAATTTCTGCTGTAATAACAAATAGCTCTGCATTTCTTGCTGTAACCTTTGCTTGTGTACTGATCGGTTTACCATTACTGCAGGTAGTGACAATTTTACCAGAATCTAGTGGACCAACAGAAAATTCATTAGTAGAAGCATAACCTTCTAACATTGCACCCTGTGTATTTTCCAGACATCCATTCTGCTCATTTTGACATGTATCACTGTGTTCCTTTAAATGCCGGTGTTCAAATGACCTTAATTCTGATGTAGAATCTGCAAGTCCCTCCACCATGCCATCCTCAATATAAAATCTCGAACAGTGAACAAGGAGCAGAGAATGGGAATGACTTAAAACCGACAAGACATGAATCAAGAAAAATGTATGCCAGCCTTGTTAAAGAGGGATAACAGATATAAAAAATCATCCTGAGCAAGCTTGGAAGATCTTTTATCCTCAAAACCTCCCTCTTTTAAGATATTTAAGACTTTATCTTTAAACTGAGAAGCCCCTTCCTGCATGTCAGCATCATCAACATCCATGCCTTGATCTTCCCCAACATCAATGTCCATACTAACATCATTGCTAGTGTCTCCCAAAATAGACACATCACCAAAACTAGACTCATTTGACTTCTGACATGCTTCTTGCAATGCTTGAAATGTCTTGTAGTTCTTTTTCAGTAGTGATAAGATAGCCTTTTGCCTAAAGATCGCCCCTAAAGTCTTATTTTTACGATTAAAACAGAGACGGACCATGCCATCCCATTCCTTGAAACTAATTGGAGGAAGAGGATTACAGGGTTCAATACGTACAACCGAGGAGTCAACTTTTGGAGGAGGCCTGAAATTGTTCTTGCCAACTTTCAAGAGATGTGAAACACGAGCTAGCAATTGAGTATTCACTGAAAGCCGGCAATACAAATTATCTCCTGGATTTGCAACAAGTCTCATAGCAAACTCTCTTTGGAACATGATAATGGCACATCTAAAAATTGGTCTGTGTGATAACAATTTAAATGTAAGCGGAGAAGATATCTGATAAGGAATATTTGCTACACACACACATCGAAATAAGGCAGTTCACATTTGAGAACATCTCCTTGAATGGCCTGCAGCCGAATGGCACTGCTTGTGCCTTGTACCCTGCGCTGCAATTCCAGCACCATACGAGGATCCAACTCGACTGCTATTACCTTCTTGGCTACCTCTAGTAATTTCATTGTTAAGTTTCCTGTCATGAAAGCATTTCCAAGCTGGCACATTTTCCCCAAACTTTTCGTTAGCCATTAAAAACATAGACATAAGATGCTCAAAGGTTGTGTTGTCAGGGTCAAAATTATGCAACAGATAATTCTTCAGATATTGGCTGACTTCAAGGACCATCACCCTTTGCAAAAGAACAGATTTGCCACCTGTTACAAGAAGTTCAGTTCTATAAATCTCCTCCACAAGACTAGGATTAAAAGTATGCTTTGACACAACATCTAGAGAGATTATCCAGTTTGCATTTGCAGTTTTGGTAATCCGATCTCTTTGAATCTCGTCAAGAGCGATTGTATTTCCTGAAATAGACACCGTCTTCAAACTGTGTATCTTTATGTATGCAGCCATCGCTGGCATCCGAATGGAATTGATGTAGAAAACTGTAGCCAGATTAACTAAGGTTCCTGCCATGACAGCATCACCTATCGCCTTTTGAGCAGAAGCAACTCGTTTGAATGCTCGTTCTGACTCCAGTGTGCGAACCCGGAGCATTCAAATCTCCTTGTTCCCGGCGTTGGATAAACTCAGCAAGTTTTTCAACTTTGTCAGCCTGTCTAAAGAGATTAGAAAATACACGTGACTGCCGATCCCCTTAATGCATTCTGGCCCATCAAATTGTGTTCTACCCATTGCAGGAGTCACTGGATACCACACCAGATCAGATTTTTCGTATGGCTGAGTAACTGTTTCAAATGTAAGGCAAGAAAGGTCATTCAGCCAAGCATCAATTTCACCCTCCGTCCCCAATATAACAGGCATTCAATCATGAAGCCACGCTAATGCCTTAGAGGAACGTGTAGTCAAAATAGTAAACGTAAAGAGTACTCCTCCTTCAGAATCTTGCCATGTGTCATAAAGAGCTGCAAAGACAAGGGGCTTTTTATCTTGAAAATGTATATAGAATAGTTGCTTCTTCGCTTCATCCTTTTTTCACTCGTAAAAACCTTCAATTGACACAAGGCAACGACAACTTGGAATAAGTCGACGAACAGAAGCCTTCTCATAACCGATTCTGATCGAGCATTGATTTCAAAAAGGACCACGGTTTTGAGACTTGAGTATGAAACAGAGTTTTGATGGACCTTCGTTGGTGATCATGAGAACCTGCCACAACAGCTATGAGCGCAAAGCAAAATTACCACTGGAATGTTCCCCTTCAATGGAGTACAAGCCCACATATAACAGCTTGACAAACCTCGTTTCCTGCAGTGTTTCCATCAATTCACTTTAAATATCTGTCATTTCCCAGTTTCGCAGCGTAGCCAGTGCAAGGTCAGTGTTTTCGCTACGAAATCACTAAAACAGATGGCGCTGCGAAACTGCTAACGGATTTATGCGCTGCGAAAACACCCTGTCTTTAAGCTGGGCTAAAAAATTTTTTACAACAGACTTTTCAGTGATAACACACAACATCATAATCTGAAAGGCCACATTTCATCCAATTTTCATACTGGACCCATCAATATCATTGAAGCACATAATCAACCAACATCAATCTTTACATCACTCAAAACTGAATCACTGAAACCCCAATATATAGAATCAATCAAACACTTCTCAGAATGTTGTAACCAGAAAACAGTAACAGTAACCAGACACCAATTCTGAACCCAGAACACTGCAGAATAGACAAAAGCAGCTAAAACAAATTCCAAGAAAGGTCCGCAACTTCACCAATAGTAACCTGCGAACATCCGCACTCCCGCTGTCTGAAAACTGCGAATCTCCGCACCTGCGGCCATGGCTGACCTGCGGGTCTCTGCACCTGCGGCCGTGTCTGATCTGTGGTTCTCCGCACCTACGGCCATCTCTGAACTACGGTTCTCCGCACCTGCGGCCGTGTCTGGCCTGCGGGTCTCCGCACTTACCCCTTGTGTGCATTTGCGGTCCTGTGGGTATAGACAATTTTTCAGACTTCAAGCATACCCCAGACTATCAGATTTACATATATGATCATGTGCCAAGGAGATTTCGACCCATCATTAGATCCGCCTTATAATGCTTAGGTTTCTCCTTGATTCAGATCCAGCTATCACTCACCAACCGATCACCAGAATTTCAGATCTTGCTCTCCTTGAGATATTCAACCCATGAGTGCTCGGCCAAATGATCTCCTTTCCTTTTTATAGACAAGCCCTTACTCAAACCATGGACCAAAACCATAGAAACCCAATACAAGGGACCCAAAACTGGGGTTCAATACTTTAGAAACAAAAAAATGGACCAAAACCATAGGATCAAAAATGTCAGACTAAATACCATGGATCAATTATAAAATTTTCCCACGTGCGCGCGTTTCTCTGCATGAAAGTGTGTGAATTTGACATCCGCGCTTTTTGTTCAGAGAAGCTGCGAACATGTCCGCACTCTTTAAATAGTGCACCTGCAGAACCTATCGATGACCGCAGCTTTGTGAACAGGAGCCTGCGGATATCTCATTTTCTACCATTCTGAGTATTCTGATCATCAATTCTTTGCTACTAACCTGCTGCACTATGATCTATCATCTGTGTGAGTTGCCATCAAGGACAACACTTGTATCATAATGCCAAAAATCTCCCCCTTTGGACTTGATGGCAAAGCTAACTTGCCATACTGAGAACTTGTTATCTGATTCCTTTGATCTGTCCTGCATCCCATGTATTCTGTCACATCTGATATCTCTTTTGTAGATTCATCTAGTTATGTATAAGTGAGTTTTTCTTCTACGAGAGGGTTGCCATCAAGTACAACACATGCATCATAATGCCAACAATCTCCCCCTTTGGACTTGATGGCAACAACACCAAATCACTCTCCCCCTTTGACATCAAGGGCAAAGGGCAGAACAAGATATTCTCTTTCCTTGGTAAACATTCTGCTGACCATACTCCCCCTGAGTACCTGCTGAAACCTCTGAATGAGCTCCCCCTTTGTATATGCCAAGGTGTACCAATCTGTCCATGCTCCTTCTGAGTACATGCTGAAATCTCTTGTTCTGCTGAAGAGTGTTGTTCATGCTCCCCCTGACTGTAAGCAAAGTCTGCAAAAAGATGTTCTATAAGAAAGAACATGACTCCATACATCATAAGTGACCTCCCTATCACCAAAGACTCATACATACATCCATCTCCCAACCAAGTGGGGCACAATTTACATCATATGATCAAAAGAGTTTCATCAAAAGACTACAATAGATAGAGACAAACTATTACATCATGAGTCTTGATATGACCTTTACATTGAATGATATACATGATGTTTATAATAGAGACCAAACATCTAAACAAGAAAATGATACACAATGTATGATCTGCTCTATAAGCATCTATCAACATCATCTAGACAAGCAACCAGATCATATGTGAAAAGCACCATAGCCGTCTCATCAACATCAAGATCTGCATGATCCAAGTATCATCACTTCAAGAATATCTGCATCAATCAAGCATATGTAAGTATCAACCATGCAACTTTGAGTAATCATCCATGTATCCAACACTGAAGATAATTTGTCAAGACTTCTTGATATCATCAACAAAAACAATCTTCATCCATATGAGCACCAAGAACTATAGAAATCCTGCATCTTAACTATATTATATGATCTTTATGCATATGAAGACAACAGCATATGAGTGACTCATCATCAAGCAATGTGAATTATAGCTTTGTACTTCTCCTTATCCTTATGAAGATCACCATGTAAGCATAATATATGCATCATCAAAGAATCAACCACAAATTTGATCTGGACATCAACTATGTAACCCGAAGAATCATATGAGATTTAGGATACTGAAGTTTTACACTTTCAGCTCCCCCTGAGTTTGTTATGTCTGTATATGGTGTTGTGCCACATCTCTCTGACTGTACTTCCTTCTACTTCCATATCTTCAAGTGTGATGATGTTTTATCCTTTTGGTGTAGTGCATGTACCTTGTTCCTGCATTCCTTTGCTATATGTCCAAGCTTGTTACATGCATAACATCTCATATGTTTCATATTCCTCCTATAGCAATCAACAGCTTTGTGACCAAACATATTGCAAGAAAAAAAATATCCCTTAAAGTACCTGGAACGTGATGATCTTGAACCAATCTTCTTATGCATCTGACTGCAACATGTCCAAGATTATGACATACATAACATTCAACATTATTCATCGAAGGAGTAAAAGAATTTCTTTTCTTGGCTGTTGATGGGGTTGACCTTTCATCTCCTTATTGAGGATTTCAGATTTTGCATTAGAGTTCCTTGTCTTACATTGTGAACTACATTCACCATCAATAAAACCAAGACCAATTTTGATAGCAGGAGACCTTTGATTATTAAGAATATCATCCAAAATCTTAGTACTATCTTGAAATCATAAGAGCTTATCCTTTTCTTCTAATTTATCTTTTAGAATATTTACGTCAACCTGATGTTGCTCTTCTTTTTCAAGATATTGCTTCTTCATGATTCCTTCAGCTTTTCTTCCTTCTTCCAACTGATGTCTTAGTTAAAGAACTTCATTTTCTTGTTTTTAAAGAGCTTGGAGTAGATCTTTATCCTGCTTCTTTGATTCTTCAGGATCTTCCTTTAGTGAGAGGATCGTAGCTTCAAGCCTTTCATAGTAACTGGATCTTTCTCTGAGTTTCTTGATTGTTGTGCTCCTTTCATTGATTTCATTTCTTAGTGATGTCACCTCATCCTGCAACTTTTGACATTGATCTTCCTTGTCCTTGCATAACTTCCTTACCTTGTTTCCTTCCTCTAGTTGAGCCTTTAGTTTGGTAGATTCTTCTTTGAAGGCACATTCCCTTTTGTTCAATAGATCTTGTTGATCTCTAATTTTGTCTGTGAGCCTTTTAAATTCTGCTTCTATTTGATATCTTTCTTGCTGACCCATAAAGGCAACTTTAGTTGTTTCGTTACCACTTTCATCGCCTTCAAAAGGATAGATAACTGTATCACCAGAGGATAACAAATTCATACCTGATAGATCTTGTTCATCTTCATTCTGAAATGATTCTGAATTTGAAGTGCTTCTTCCACATATTCCCCAATCAATTATCCCACTGTCATAGTCTTTCTGAGATGTCTTCTTCTTGTTGAGCTTCTTCCCCATTGTTTTATGGATCTCCTTCAAGCGATCAAGCTTCAACCAAAGGACTTGCTCTGATACCAATTGTTGTAAATAATACTAAGAGGGGGGGGGTGAATCATTATTATCAAATCAATATAACTTTTTCATTTCCATATTCAGATTCATATACGCTACCTCCACAACAATGATTAATGCAACTAGTGTATATCCAGTATACTTATGATTCAGTTAGTTGATCCTTAATGAGTGCATTAGAACATTATTAACCATATGAATAGTAAACCGAAGCAGTAAAATAGAACAGATCATTACACACAAGAAGCACACATGAACACCATGATATAAGGTGGAAACCTAATGTGGGTGAAAACCACCTACTACGAGTCATCTCTATCTTCTTTTAATAAGAAACTTCCTTTTACAATATTTTGTACTGGTGCAGTCTTATACCAGTACATAGGTTTCTACCCACAGAAGGCTACAACCTTCTCTCTCTCTCCAGACTCTCCTGGAAGGGAGCTACAACCCCCTCAGCTCTTGTACTAGCCGATCCATTTACTAGTACGTAGGTGCAAGCCTACTAAAATACTCCAACCTTTACTTGTTTTCCAGTTGCTACTGGAAGGGAGATACCACCCCCTTAGCTCTTGTACTGGATGATATACTAGTATATAGGTGCTGACCTACAGAAGGCTATGACCTTCTCTTTCTTCCTCCAGGTACCACATTTCATACATTTTCAGACTGGATACTCATGGAACACAACATCATAATCTGAAAGGCCACGTTTCATCCAATTTTCATACTGGACCCATCAATATCATTGAAGCACATAATCAACCAACATCAATCTTTACATTACTCAAAACTGAATCAATGAAACCCCAATATATAGAATCAATAAAACACTTCTCAGAATGTTGTAACCAGAAAATAGTAACAGTAACCAGACACCAATTTTGAACCAAGAACACTACATAATAGACAAAAGTAGCTAAAACAAATTCCAAGAAAGGTCTGTAACTTCACCAATAGTAACCTATGAACATCTGCACTCCCACTGTCTGAAAACTGTGAATCTCCACACCTGTGACCGTGGCTGACATACGGGTTTCCGTACCTGCAGCTGTGTCTGATCTGCGGTTCTCTGCACTTGCATCCGTCTCTTAACTGCGGTTCTCCGCACCTGCAGCCGTGTCTGGCCTGCGGGTCTTCGCACCTGCAGCTGTGTCTAGCCTGCGGGTCTCTGCACCTACCCCTTGTTTGCACTTGCGGTCTTGCAGGTATAGACAATTTTTCAGACTTCAAGCATACCCCAGACTATCAGATTTACAGA
Source organism: Pinus tabuliformis (assembly GCA_031772625.1). Classification (NCBI taxonomy): domain Eukaryota; kingdom Viridiplantae; phylum Streptophyta; class Pinopsida; order Pinales; family Pinaceae; genus Pinus; species Pinus tabuliformis. The sequence continues at coordinate 540,930,908 of CM062810.1, read as the reverse complement.
TCTGATCTTTCACCAAGGATATCTCGACCCATCAATAGATCTGCCTTATAATGCTTAGGTTTCTCCTTGATTCAGATCCAGCTATCACTCACCAACCAATCACCAGAGTTTCAGAACTTGCTCTCCTTGAGATATTCAACCCATGAGTGCTCGGCCAAATGATCTCCTTTCCTTTTTATAGACAAGCCCTTACTCAAACCATGGAAAAAAACCATAGAAACCCAATACAAGGGACCCAAAACCAGGGTTCAATACTTTAGAAACAAAACCACGGACCAAAACCAGAGGATCAAAAATGTCAGACTAAATACCATGGATCAATCATAAAATTTTCCCACGTGCGCGCGTTTCTCTGCATGAAAGTGTGTGAATTTGATGTCCACACTTTTTGTTCGGAGAACCTACAAACATGTCCACACTCTTTAAATGGCGCACCTACGGAACCTGTCGATGACCACACCTTTGTGAACAGGAGCCTGCAGATATCTCATTTTCTACCATTCTGAGTATTCTGATCATCAATTCTTTGCTATTGACCTGCTGCACTATGATCTTTCATCTGTGTGAGTTTCCATCAAGGACAACACTTGTATCATAATGCCAACAAACTTTAAAAGATAACATCCAACCTGAGGTTTGCCTTTAGGAACCAAATTCATTAGAGAAGGCATTCAGGTTGGCAGGAAAAATGGAAATCAAAATTATGGCAACAAGGAAGCCTACCACTCACAATCATAAAGATGGAAGTGTTTCTGCCCCTATCCATCCACAACCTATAAGGTTGAAACCACAACAATTGGAAGAAAAAAGAGCAAAAGGGATTTGTTGCAGTTTTGATAGCAAATACATTACAGGTCATAAGTGTGCCGAGAAGAAATTATTTTACGTAGATTGTGAAGAGGAGGAAGAAAAGGAACAAGAAACATCAAAAGAAGAGGATATACACCAGGAAAAAACCCTAGAAAAATAAGAAATGAATCCGACCATATCTTATAATGCATTGGCTGGAATTACCACTCCTCAAACTATCAATATAGAAGGGCATATGAAGAAGAAAAAGGTAATAGTGTTGATTGATTCGGGAAGTACCCATAATTCTATTCATTATAAGATATCCAAGGAATTGAATTGCTTCCTATATCCAACACCAGAGTGTCCAGTGATGGTTGCAAGTGGAGGAACCATAAATTGCTCAAGAAAGTGCCATAATATCTAGCTATATATGGGAGAATATGTATTGAATAGCCTAATGCTTTCCATTCCAATGGGTGGTGTTGATGTTGTATTAGGATTCCAATGGCTACAATCCTTTGGTACAATAGGTTTTAATTTTTAAGATATTTCCATGAAATTATCTGCAAAAGGAAAGGAAGTTGAATTAAGGGGTATCGCAGGGAAATCAGGAAATATAACTAGCTCTAATAGAATGACAAAGCTTCTAAAGAAATAACAATGAGGCATAATTGCATAATTATGTTCACTAGAGGTTCCCACATCGAAATCATCGATTTCTTCAGATCTCCAAAAACTCTTGGACAATAATTCCAAGGTATTTGAGACTCCCAAAGGCCTCCCACCTATTTGTGATCATGATCATGCTATCAATTTGATTCCAGGAAGTGTTCCTCCAAACATCGGGCCTTACAAATATCCTTATGTCCAAAAGAGTAGAATTGAATGTATGGCTGCAGAAATGCTAGAGGCTGGTATAATTCAACCTAGTCAAAGTTCTTTCTTTGCTCCAGTAGTATTGTTTCACAAGAAGGATAGATCATGGCTTCTGTGTCCAGATTATAGGGAGCTCAACAAGCTCACTATTAAAGATAAATTTCCCATTCTTGTCATTAATGAATTATTGGATGAATTGCATGGATCAATTTATTTCACCAAGTTAGATCTTCATTCAGGATATCATCAAATCAGAATGAAGATTGAAGACATTCCAAAAACAACATTTACAACTAATGAGGGTCATTATGAATTTTTGGTCATGCCTTTTGGCCTTACTAATGCACCTTCTACATTTCAAGGTTTGATGAATTCCATTTTGAAACCCTTCCTTAGAAAATTTGTGTTAGTATTTTTTGATGATATACTAATCTACAGTAAGTCTTGGAAGGATCATGTCCAAAATGTTGACATGGAGCTCAAACTATTGGAGGAGAAACAATTATATGAAAAAATATCCAAATGTTTCTTTGGAGTACAAGAGGTGGAATATCTAGGTCATATTGGATCTCATGAAGGTGTTAAGGTAGACCCTAGAAAAATTAAAACCATTAAGGAATGGAAAATCCCCACATCCATAAAGCATCTACGAGGATTTCTCTGGTTGACAGGGTATTATCACAAGTTTGTTAAGAATTATGGGAGAATAGCAGCACCTATAACAACATTATTGAAGAAAGATGAATTCTCATGGACTCCAGAAGCAAAAAATGCCTTTGAACATCTTAAAGAGGCAATGTGCCAGGCACTAGTCTTAGCTACACCGGACTTCACAAAAACCTTTATTGTGGAATTTGATGCCTCAGGAAATGGAATTGGTGTTCTTTTAATGCAATAAGAAAGACCCATTACTTTTGAAATTCATCCAATCGAAGGAAATTATTTACACAAAGCTATTTATGAGAAGGAAATGTTGGCAATACTACATGCACTTAAGAAATGGTGACCCTACCTAATGGGAATACACTTCAAGGTAAAAATAGATCATGATAGTCCTAAATACTTTTTAGAACAAAAATTATCTCCAAAAGAGTAGTAAAAGTGGGTCACAAAGATGTTGGGATATGACTTTGAAATAATCTACAAAAACGGGAAGCAAAATGTTGTGGCAGATGCACACTCAAGAAAGGATGAGGATGTTGAAGCATTTCTTTGCGCCATTTCTATTATCCAACCAAATTGGATAAATAAAGCAAGGGATGAATGGAAGAGTGATGAGGAAGTGTGGGAACTCATTCAAAATATACAACAATATCCCAGTACATATGATACATTTAGCTGGAAAAATGATTCGTTATGGTACAAGGATCGGTTATACCTACGTGAGAATTCCCAACTCAAACAAAATATTCTTAGGGAATTGCACAACTGTCCCTTAGGAAGGCACTAAGGATTTCTAAGAACCTACCACAGGGTTAGGAAGGTTTTCTTTGGGATGGCCTTAAATCATATATTCAAAAGTTTGTGGTGGAATGTTTGGTTTTCCAACAAAATAAAGTTGAAACAATTAAGACCCTAGGACTATTACAACCTTTATCGATTCTAAGCCAACCTTGGGAGGAGGTTTCAATGGATTTTATCGCAGGTTTACCCAAGTCTAAAGGAAAGAGTGTTATCATGGCGGCAATTGATAGAATTACCAAGTATACACACTTTTGTGCATTATCTCATCCATTTAAAGCGAGTACAATTTCTACTGCATTTATGGAAACAATTCAAAAGCTGCATGGAAACCTAAAGATTATTGTAAGCGACAAAGATCCTATTTTCACTGGAAATTTTTGGACATAATTATTTTCTTGTCTTGGTACTCAGTTAGCTCATAGATCATCTTATCTTCCTGAATCTGATAGGAAAATTGAGATACTAAACAAATGTTTAGAAGGATATCTTCCTTTCTTTGTATTTGATAAACATACACAATGGGTCAAATGGTTGCCTCTGGCTGAATGATGGTATAACACTTCCTTCCATACTGCAACAAAAATGACCCCATTTATGACACTTTATGGATATCATCCACCATCCATCACATCATATTTAAGAGAAAATTTTAAGGTTCAAGTAATGGAAGATCACATCGAGCATCAACAACAAGTTATCCAACTCTTAAATGATAACCCCACCTTGGCACAAAATAGAATGAAACAACAGGAAGATGAACATCGCAGCAAAAGAAGTTTTGATGTAGGTGATTGGGTATTCCTATGACTACAAACATATAAACAAGTGTCCCTCAAGAGAGCTAAGAAGGATGATAAATTATCACTAAAGTATTATGGTCCGTACAAGGTGTTGCAAAATATAGGTACTATGGCATACAAATTGGAGCTTCCTGCATCTTCCTGAGTGCACCGATTTTTCCATGTTTCATGCTTAAATAAGGTTATAGGTGGCAAGATTCTAGTTCAAAGAATATTTCTAGAACTTGATGAGGAAGGAAAATCATATTGGAACCTAAAGCAGTCAAAGAACCAAGAACTAGGTAGCTATGAAATTGATCAATTTCAGAGTATCTCATAAAGTGCAGGAACTTATCCGTTGAGGATTCCACATGGGAGGACGAGAATTTTATACAAAATCATCCAAAACTACTCAAGCATTGAGGACAAAACTTTTTTGAAGGATAGAGGCATGTTAGGTCCCTATAATACTAGTGATTCCCCCATTACTATTGTCATTGTATCCCTTGTTGTTATTATTGTGCCCCCTAGAATCCCACTATTGTTATTTTTGTGCCTTTATATTATTATTGTTAGGTCGGCTTGGTTGTATTGTGACCACTTAGACTCCTATATATAGAAAGGAGGTTTTGTCATTTGTATCATCCAAGAATTGTTCATTTGCGTAATGTAAAGGAGGCTTCCCCCTCGAAGAGGTTGAATTCTATGTCGTTGATCTATATTTATATCTTTCTGTGAGCTGGTTTCATAACATTTTATGCTTAAAACATTCTCTTAGAATCTTTTAGACCCTAATTTTCCAAACTAGGTCTTGTTAGTAAAAATGGTCTTGTGAGCTGATTCCTCCATGTTTTCAACTCTAAGAGCATCAATATCGATGAAAAAATATGTAATGATCTAATTTATATCATACATCCCAATTTTTGGAGGATTTTGGTCTCCCATAGCTTCTACTATATGAGGTGAGGAAATGTTTCCTCCATCTTCTCTCAAGTGTACCATTCAACTTTGTCTAAAATTTTTCCTTTGAACCGAATTTACCAAAGGTCATACTACCCCTATATTGTAGCCCTAAACCACTTCTATGAAACTATATCTTTTTTAACTCTTCATAAGAATTTGTTTCCAAATTCTCAATACAATGTAGGACATGTTCCTATTCCTTATCTAGCATGAAAGGCTCATAGAGCTTCAAATTCTCTGCATTCATTACTGAGTAAATACAAATTTATGGTGGTAGATTAAGTCAATATGCATTATCTCAAAAAAATTCTAGTATCTTAAAGGTACCATATCACAAAGCCTTGAGTCTCTTATCAAGACCTTATAGCCTCTCCTTGTTTAGCTATAACCATACTCTATCGCCCACCTTGAACAACTTCTCTATTCTGTGTTAATCATGCCTAGGCTTGTTTTTTTCTTGTGACTTCTATAGTGTCTTGTATTATTGTATAAAATCTTCTTGCTCTTCTCATCAAATTTTTTATCCCTTAAGGTATCCCTTGTAAAATCCTTCCTCACTACTTCTTCCTGCCCATATGCAATATCGAAAGGTGAAGGAAAATTATATCTAAAACAATTTTCAAATGAGGACATACAAGTAGAACAGTGGACTACTATGTTATTATAGTTTTTTATATATACAATATTGTCATCCCATGTCTTGGGATGCTTTTGACTGTAATCCCTCAAAGGCCACACCAAATTCGTATTCAATACTTTTACTTTCCTATTTGTCTTAGGATGAAATGTTGTAGACCTCTTCAAATTCATTTCCATCTTATCCTTCAATGTTGTCCAAAATGAATTAATAAATATCATGTGCCTATTTGAAATGATGAAACTTGTTATCCCAAAGTCCACCCATAGTTATCCAAAGAACCATTTTTCTACTTCTCACAAATTTATTGACTTCCTATACGGCATCAAAACACACATTTTATGAAACCTATCAACTACCATGAATAGGTAGTCATGTCCCTTCTAGGTTGTTGGTAAACCTCCCACATTGTCCATGGAAACTCATTCCTAGGGATGAGTGGCTATTTTAAAGGGATGATATAGAAACTCTTTCATGTTACTAGGCTTGATTGTACAATAAAGCATGCATCTTCTTATGAGCTACATGTTCTTGCATTTTGGTGTTGTGGGGAAAAGTATCCGATGCGGATGACACTAACCCTTCTAAAGGTGACAGTCTTTAGCAACAACTGAATGATAAAGTTTTCATATTCCACTTTATGAAAGTACAGAGAGAATAGTAAGAAGGTCAACCAACCTGGTGTCTTGCGCTTAGTCGATCCTTGTCCTTCTCTCTTTGTATCCTGCTCCCAGCTCTTTGCTCTCCTAGCCGATCCAGCTACATACAGATCCTGCACAAAACAAGCGAGCAAACTACAAGATACATGTACTCATAACTGAAGCATGGATTAGGGTGCATCAAATATACATGTAAACACAAAGCATCTATGTAAAACAAGTATATAGGAGAACATGCAAACTTTATTGATAGAAAGTAATAGGGTTCCAGAGGAAGTTACAACCAATGATGTTGGATCCAATCCAGCAGCACTTCCTCGGCAGCAAGAACTCTCCTCTTCACCTCTAGTAAAACAATCACCTAATAATCCTGGCGGTATACCAACAGCACCTCCTTGCTTATACTAAATTCCAGCCTCCCTAGACCTCATAGAAGAGCTCTATATATAGGAGGGAAGAGGAAAGGATGAGTCAGCTGGAGGCTGGCATATAGCTGACTAGTGTCCTGTCCATCTTCAGTTAATCTTCAGTTCGTGTGTCCACTTGGAGATCCTTGCTTACACATGGTGATCAAGTACCTCTTACTCATCACAGGGCGAATCTCATGAACCAAGTGTCATTTTGGAAGCTTCCTGGGCAATTGACACCTTGCAGGATGACTGTGCCACTTGGCCAATCTCGCCTAGCGCAGGTAGCCTTCATTGTTTTTGACTTCCAGCGCAGGTACAGAGTGGGACAGTTGCAATACAGCGCAGATGCTCAGTTAAGCAGCTGACATGATCCAAAATAAGCCTGTTTTGAAGTGTTTTCAGGTGGAGAACTGATTGGAAGTGCTGTTGTTTGATGACCTTGTTCTTTTAGGGGTAAGAACAACATATTTAGGGACTGAGGATCCCTGTAATTATTGACATTCCATGCTCCTTGACGCGAGGCACAAAAATGTCTATAACAGTTGCCCCCTAAAGTATGAGGCCGTTTATCGGGTGAAATGCTTTAGCTAGAGGATCCGAAGTTCGTTCCAGTGCTGAGGAGAGTGCCCTGTAATACAATACAATACAATACATTATTTTTCATTCATCATTATTCTCATGATCTAGCTGAGGCGGGCATTCCCATGCTCAGCCTTCTATAAATACATTTTGGTACATATGACAGACGATCGTCTGAAGATAGACTGATAATTTTCTGCTGAAACTATCATCCTTTGAATAGGATGATCATCTGCTGCAATGATGTACATGGCAAATGTTTTTATATTTCCTGAATATATATCGCAGCCCGGATGGATGAAACTAGATCCGGGGTCTTCAAACTCATTCGATCTTCACTCTAAGTACAAGTCGATCCATGTGAGAATTGCGCTGAAGTCGAACATGGAAAGACATCGCTTGATTACCGGTCAATAATGAAAACCGTTAACAAGCGCGAGAGGGATCACCAATAATGACGATGACCCTCAAGGTACTGCAGTACAATTCACATGGCGTGAAAAAAGGACTTGGCGTCGAACGCCACGCAAAATCTTCTGGTCGAAGGTCATTGATGTATACCTGTCGCCAGAAGTGAGAAACTTGCCATTGAGGCATGCAAGCTTCAAAGTACTGATGGGGGTGTTCCTAGATCAACTTCTTGGATAATGAGCTGAAGTCGACAAGAAGCGATCCGTCAAAGGAGGGCCTTAATGAATCCCACATCAATGACACGGAACGGAGCTAATGACTTTAGTGGAGGTGAAAACAAACTGTGAAATATGATTCAGGGTGGCGATCATGAATGGATGAAGGATAATGTATGGTAGTGGATGGGACACGGTTGACACTTCCAGAATGACCCCTCTTGAACATATAACGACACTGATGCGATGGATCGGTAGCATTACCCCAAATGTGGATGGTGTGGCGAGGACCATGGTGATGAGACCGGTGAATGAAACAACCCAACCTGATATGGTACGGAGGAAAAGTGTCATGTCCAAGAGTGACTTGCTACCTTTAAACTTTGATGTTCTCCTAATTTTTTCCCCAGTCATTTCTGACCAGTACCTCTTTATTTTTGTCAAGCTTGAGGAGGATAACATATGCTTGTTCTATAACCTGCCCTTCGGGCAAGCCCATCGCTATGATTTAACAAGCCTAGCGATAGGGAAACTCGTTCTCGTCTAAAGACAAGTTTGTCGCTATTTAATCATTTTAACGAGTCTAACGACAAAGAAAACTCGGTCCTTTTCATTTTTAGAGAGTCTAAAAAGGTACATAAAGTTAACTCCGTAATGCCTTTTTTCGTCAGCAAATCCCTTAAGTCCGAAAAAGTATAAAACAATACAGAAGGGATGGCTGTTCGGTACTTTTAACGAGCCGAACAAGACAAGCGCTCGATCCTTTTGTGCAATAATCCCTCAGGTCCAAAAAGATTAAAATTTAGAGGAGGGATAGCGTTCCGGTCCTTTAACGAGCTGGAAGGCCAAAACTCGGCAAACTTTTCATATTTTATGAGTCAGTGAAAAGAGCTGAAAGAAGACTCGTCTTTTGAGGAACGAGTGATAAACATGGATAACTATGGATTCCAGGTACAGGTTGGAATTTTCCAATCACGGCAGTGTCGTAAGGATGGCTAGGTGAAATCACTCTTCGCAGCTGTTTCTCAAAAGAGGTAAACACACAAATGGAAGTGAATGATCGGCCAAATGAACAGTGGAGGTGATGGATGAAAACACGATCAAGGTTCTTATGGCTGATGAATTTACGATCTCAAAAGGTTATTTACCGGTTCATTTTTTCATGAGCTTGAACTCTGGGGGAAACTTTTGCTCACACTTTTCTATTTTTTAACGAGCTTAAATTCAGGCCTAAAACTGCTCGGATTTGCGTTTATTTTTTTAACGAGCATGAACTATATGCTAAAACTGCTCGATATACCAGTCATATGAAGAACGCCTCTCGTAAGGACCAATTTTTATAGAGCTTATGCCTTACCACAGCTGTGCTCACTTTTGGCAAATTTTACTTCTGCCCCACAGGCTTTCTTTCATGCAAGTTCGGAAACGGCTAATCTTAAAACCAGATAAATAACCGCCCCTAGCTTGCATTCCAGAAAGTTTGCATGCCCCCAGGTATAGGATAGAATTTCGAGGCTGCCCCTCCTCTCCCCTACTTCTGTTTTTCTTTGGGTGTTCTTACTTATTTGTCATCTTGCTAATCTAATGTTAACGATACTTGTCTTCTCGTTATTTTAAGGGGTCTTACGCAGTACTCAGACTTCCTGTCGGCCCACTTTGAACAAACAGCTATTTATGACAATAGGAGAACACTACTCAAAGCTAAAACATTGGTATTATTGAGGGAGGCTTGCCTCTTTCTTATTATTCCAAAGACGGTTCGATTTGCTGCCGCAGATCAATCTCTTTCTTCGGCGGTGCCTATCATTGGGTTGTCCAAAGATGGTTACACTCTGTTATAACAATACGGTCTCCTTCTTAGTTGACTGCCCCTGCTTATCCTTCAAAACATATGTTTCGATGGGCGAGGCTTGAATTTAAAGATGGTGACTACTTGTTACAATAAGGGAATTCCTACTTGGGCATTGCCCACTTTTTTAGACAAAGGTGAATGATTCCCAAACACATAACTTTAACAAAAGATCATTATTCCAGAACAACCCCACTTCCTTCAGACGGGGTACGGACTAGTCATGTTCTTCTGCGGAAATTCTTCCTTATACCCGGAGTTTCTTCTGCCCGAAGCAGACCAGGGTGCATGCCCCCTGGGTCCTAGTCTTTCTTTCCGAATTACTCGCGCTCATCGGGAAGGAGGACTGGGGGTGGAGGCGAATCTTGAGTGAACAGACCATTTAGGATTGGTATTTGACTATTTGTGATGCGAGATCCCGGAAGTGAAAGTTGGTCTACGAGCTTGACCACCCTTCCTTCATGCGGAAAACACATTACTCTAAAGAGTGAGGAGACTATCGCTCCCATGCAATAAATATAGTCGCGTCCGAGGAGTAGGTTATAATCCAAGGGTCCTTGAACTACCAACACGTTCATCCTGACGGTCTTCCCTTTCAATGTAACTGGTACATCGGGGAGGATCCCTAATGGTCGATTGGTTCCTTTATCAAAACCTGAGAGATTTCTCAACTCAGGTAAAAGCGCTGGGGAACCCAGTGCTTTCCAAGAAACAGAGGAAAGGATACTCACAGACGCTCCTTCATCAATGATAGTACCAGCCATAATCATTCTATAGATCTGGACAATGATTCTGAATGGAACACTGGCTGGTAACCGGGGTCTGCCTAGTTGATTCCAGTCAAAGGATACAACCAGGTTGCTTGGTGGTGGGACCGAATATACGGCCAGATACGACTCTGATGATGTTCCTTCCTGCGATAAAGGAATGGGCGCATTGCCCTGATGCTCATCTGAGTCGGTGCTGATGAAAAGAACCTGGATGGTGTCATCCTTGTTCTCATCAGTGAGGGTGTCGCATGAAGATGACTCTTCGGCGACGGTGTCATTTGAAGACGGGTCTTCAATGACGGGGTCATTGGACGATAGAACCTCTGAAGGAAGAACCGGGCCGACTGCCGTATCGACCTTTAGACTTTCGTCTGGTCTAGATTCGGTAGGTTCATTCTCAATGACCGACACTTCAGCTGACCACCTGAGTGGTTCAACTGGATTTTCAACTATCGAGGGATTAGGCGCGAGTTTTCGGTATCCAGGAGGAAGTTGCACCGGTGGCACCGGGCGATCTTCCAAAACTCTCTTGGCCTCATCTAAGAATGGACATTTGTGGATGGCATGATGACCTTCACACAATAGACAGGGTGATCTTGGTCCCCTTCTTCGTCCTTCACTCTCGCTAGTTGACGGAATGCAATCAACTTGACAACCAGAGGTTGATGCTACCGGATTGTACAACCTTGGGGACCAGTCCCTTAGTATCCGGGGAATACAAGGACAATCACGATGGAAGTGGATCCCTTTGCAAATGACACATGGCGTTTTAGGCCCGGTCGGTGCAGTGTGTGGGTTTTTGTCAGCTTTCTTCTGCTTGCCCCCAGTCGCCTTCGCCAGAGGCTCCTTCTGCTTCTTTTCTCTCTTCTTCTTTTCCTTCTTCTCCTTGGGAGGCTGACTTTTGCCAGCTCTACCTTGCGAAGATGAAGGATCAGCGGAAGTATCACAAGAAGTGGAAGGCTGGTGGGTAGTTCTAGATTGTTCTGACTGTTGATTCGAATGCTCAGGATTAGTGGCGATCTGGACTACATTAGTTGAAAAGAGCCATACAGGGAGGCCGATTGTCAATCCTGGAAGCGACAATGTAGCCATATGAGGCGCACCAACATCTCCCCAAGAGGAGAAGGGATTTGGATTTCCGCCAAGGTCACTTCCTTGGTTGGTAGGCTCCATACTTTTCAACTGAAAGATCAACGTGGGAATAACAGGTGATTATGTTCCGCTTTAAAATAAATTTTATTTACGACGCTTTTAGACACAAACTTGCTTTTTCATGTTTTAAGAGTCGAGAAAAAGCTAAAGATGACTCTAGTCGCCTTCGATGTATTAACGAGCCCGAAGTGACAAATGCTCGGTTGGACCTTTTCAGTTATAGAGTTTGAAAAGGGCCAAAAGAAACTGCTCTGGAGATCTAGGCAGAGGGTGTGCCAAACCTTTTGCGAAACCACAGAATACGTTTTACGGTACGGGTGGTCGATCTTCGTGAATGCTGTGTTCACTGCATCGCGATCAGTAGGGCGGCCGACACGGTTTCCTAAGGATAAAGGATAAAAGCCTATAGGGGTCTCCCAATATACGCGACGGTACGCGGGAGCTCAAGTCCGTGTTAGTGCCACCGACTCTCAGGAGGAATCACCCACCTTCGTAGAGATCGACAGTCACTATGTTTAACGACGCCGGAACACGTCTCTACCTAGACCTCTAGATGTTTGCGTTAAATTCCAAAGCGTTGTTATGTAAATTGAGTTTATTTTAATGTTGATCTTTCTTAACAGTTTGCCTTTCAGGTTCGCCACGAGATGTATATATACAACTTCCTATATGCAATCTAAGAATGAGAAGCAAATCTTTTCAATCTTTCAACTTTTGAAAACCTTAATCTACTTGAGGGAAAAGAAAGACACAACTTTTTCCACAGATCAAAGAACACACACTAAAATGCACATTTTCCTAAATCGTCAAGCACACAGTCAAATGCAAAATGCACAATGCATGCACAAAAGGAAACTGTTGTATGATTTTTGAATCAACTTTCAAGTAGAAATAAACAAGTTTGTGCACAATCAAAAAGACACCTTATGATAGACTTGTTTAAACACAGGAAAAGTATAGATTCAAACCATAAAAGTGAAAAGCAAACAAACTCAAACAGCCATGAACAGTAATAAAACTAGCTCATAAGATCACAAAGACACTTTTACAGTTCAGGATCTAAGAGGTCACAGCTATACTGGTTCGCTTTTCACAATGGGAAACTGTAACTGAAGTAAGAAATACTGAAAGAACATTCACAGCTTCATCACACAACTGAGGCGGAATAAAGTCAAGGAGAAGTGGTCTACAGCAAATACAATGACCAGCAAGCAATCAGCCAAAAACAAGTGCAAACAGGGCCAAGACACAAAAGGAAGACTGAGCAAGACAAGGGCTAATTGGACTAGCGCAGGTTCTAGTCTGCCAATCTCACTCTCAGCGCAGTTCCCGAAGGGAGCACCTGCGCTGTAATGCAGACTGCCTGTGGACAGCCTGCACTGACTTACGAGAGTTACGTCTGCTAAGAATTCTGGGTCATAAAAAGCTCAAAAATGCACTGTATTTGCTGAAATAAAAAGCTATAGGTCAAGTACAGGCTAAGGGATGATCAAGAGGATAAAGATCTATCACAAAGAGTAAAGATTCATCTGTAGATTAGCTCTTTAAATCTTGAATTTGCTCAGCAAAGGAGCAAGAGTAGCAGTCCCTCTACTTCGCTTTTGATATAGTCAAAAGCTTTTCGATTTGGTACTCTTTTCTTCAAGAAATGAATAGCAAAATACTACAAACAACAACAAGATACTAGGCTCCCCAGCGGAGTCGCCAGTTTGTTGTGGGGAAAAGTATCCGATGCGGATGACACTAACCCTTCTAAAGGTGACAGTCTTTAGCAACAACTGAATGATAAAGTTTTCATATTCCACTTTATGAAAGTACAGAGAGAATAGTAAGAAGGTCAACCAACCTGGTGTCTTGCGCTTAGTCGATCCTTGTCCTTCTCTCTTTGTATCCTGCTCCCAGCTCTTTGCTCTCCTAGCCGATCCAGCTACATACAGATCCTGCACAAAACAAGAGAGCAAACTACAAGATACATGTACTCATAACTGAAGCATGGATTAGGGTGCATCAAATATACATGTAAACACAAAGCATCTATGTAAAACAAGTATATAGGAGAACATGCAAACTTTATTGATAGAAAGTAACAGGGTTCCAGAGGAAGTTACAACCAATGATGTTGGATCCAATCCAGCAGCACTTCCTCGGCAGCAAGAACTCTCCTCTTCACCTCTAGTAAAACAATCACCTAATAATCCTGGCGGTATACCAACAGCACCTCCTTGCTTATACTAAATTCCAGCCTCCCTAGACCTCATAGAAGAGCTCTATATATAGGAGGGAAGAGGAAAGGATGAGTCAGCTGGAGGCTGGCATATAGCTGACTAGTGTCCTGTCCATCTTCAGTTAATCTTCAGTTCGTGTGTCCACTTGGAGATCCTTGCTTACACATGGTGATCAAGTACCTCTTACTCATCACAGGGCGAATCTCATGAACCAAGTGTCATTTTGGAAGCTTCCTGGGCAATTGACACCTTGCAGGATGACTGTGCCACTTGGCCAATCTCGCCCAGCGCAGGTAGCCTTCATTGTTTTTGACTTCCAGCGCAGGTACAGAGTGGGACAGTTGCAATACAGCGCAGATGCTCAGTTAAGCAGCTGACATGATCCAAAATAAGCCTGTTTTGAAGTGTTTTCAGGTGGAGAACTGATTGGAAGTGCTGTTGTTTGATGACCTTGTTCTTTTAGGGGTAAGAACAACATATTTAGGGACTGAGGATCCCTGTAATTATTGACATTCCATGCTCCTTGACGCGAGGCACAAAAATGTCTATAACATTTGGGCCAATAGAAATACCTATAAAAGTTTGTGGTTTTCATCTTAACACAAAATTTCCCTACAACCTTGGAGACATGAGGTTGTCTAATCAGTTGCAAAGGCTCACATTTAGGAAAAAATAACTTATCCATTATATAGAGTAACCCATCTTTGATATGGCAGTGAAAATTTTTGTTACCAGCATGCACATGACTCTGGTTCTACAACTACTAAAACGCCTCTTTGAATTCTTCATCCTCCAAATATGCCTCTTTATATGCATCATAGGTGAATGGCTTGATGTGCATCAAAGTTTATAAAGCTATGATATTTGATGTTGGTGGCCTTGAAATAATGTTAGCCAACTATTTTGTGTTGGTATTCATGTGCTTGAAAACTAAATGAATCTTTTGTAGAAAGCCCATCCACTTGTAATGCCTAGTTTTTTGTATCTTACTTTGGGTCTACAGGTACTGTATTAGTTGTTGATAAGTGTGGATTGCCGTCTCTTTTTCCAATATATAGTTCTTCCACTTCTTCATATCTTGCACTAGGGCATAGAGACCCTTGTCATAGGTTGGTTGGTTAAGAGATTCCCTATGAAATTCTTTAGACTGGTAGCATACAAGACATCCTCCTTGCATTTAGACCACTCCTATAACATACTCATTCACAGTTGTCTCTCCTTAGAATGGTTTCTACAAGTTTTGTAATTCCATAATTGGTGCTTAAATTATCTTATTTTTTTCTCCTCAAAGGCCCTCTACTAGCCATTTCCCCATTGGAAACACTTTCCACTTGTTATTATGGCATGGAGTGGCACTGCTATGTCTAAAAATGAGGCTATGAATTTCTTCAGGTATTGTGCTAGCCCAACGAAACTCCTTACCTCATAAATATTCGTAGGCACCATTCATTTCATGATGGCCTCCATCTTGGCAGTATCTATCTTAAACTCTCCTCCTATCACATATGCCATATACACCAAATATTGTCATGCAAAATCACACTTCTTAAGATTTGCTAGTAGCTAGAATTTCTTTAATGTCTCTAACACCTACATTAAATGTGGGATTTTCTCCTCTTAGGTATCAATGGATACTATGATGTTGTCCAAATAGAAAATAAAAAAGGAATTGATAAAATGGCAAAGTATATAATTCATTAATCTCATAAATGTACCAATGCATTTTATAAGCCAAATGAATTTATTAACCACTCATACAAACCTTGCCTAGTTTTCAAGGTAGTTGTCTAGGTGTCTTCTTCTTTGACTCAAACATGGTGATATTCATACTTTAATTCTAAGTTGGTGAAGTATTTCTCTTGTTGCAACTGATGTAGCAGATTATCTATCCTGGCTAAGGGATATTTATTCTTGAGTCCAATTTTGTGCAATTCCCAGTAATCAATACACATATGTCAAGTCCCATCCTTGTTTTACAGAATGATGATGAGTTACCCATATGGTGATGTACTCGATTGAATGATATAATGTCCACGTAGTTGCTCCAAATATTTATTTCCCTTTCTTATATAACTTCTACCTGTACAACCTAATTTTAGGCAATGGGGAGTCCTGCAATAGCTCGATCTCACGCACCACTTCCATTACAGGAAATTTTACCCTCAAAATGGCCTTCTAAGGAAAAATAATAAAATAATAGTTAAGATAATAAAATAAGAAATGAATTTTGGAGGGAAAATAAGAAAACTATTTCTTTTAATCATATTTTTCGGTTTATCTCCTTATAGGTTTATTTAAATTTCAAGGGTATGCACTCGTTGGATGCGAAATTAAATTCCACATCCAAAGAGTACCCATTATGCATACCTTTGAGAAGACCCACATTGATAAAAGTTGAATATACATTAAAAATATATGTTAAACACATTTTTCTAATATATATTCATTTTTTATCAATGTGGGTTTTCTCAAAAGTATGCATAACTAGTAATCGTTGGATGTGGAATTTAATTCGAGGTCTAATGAGTGTCTACACTTGAAATTTGAGTAAACCTATAAAGAGATAAGTCAAAAATACAATTAAAAAAATTTGTTTATCTTCTTTTCCCTCCAAAATATTTACACGTACCTTTTTTTAAATTTAAATTATTTTGATTGGTTTACATTTTATGACATGGAAATTACATCAAAATTTCATGGGCATTTTTAGGCTGAAATTTCCTCTAATAAATTTTTCGTGTTAACCCTCTAGACTCCTGGAACACATCTCTATATTCCTGTAGAAACTCTTCCATTTGTCATTTCTATCTCTTAGTACACCACTCTAAGGATGCATTTCCCCTTACAAACTCTTCTATAGAAAGATTTTCTCTTAAAAATAGTAAAACATAATTCCTTCTATAACTGATTAATTTCTTGTCTGGTTGGCCCTTACTAGAAAAAAATTTTACTTGCCTTTGTATGCATTGATGGTAAATGATTTTCCATCTTTGATGAGCTGATACTAGTTGGATATTTTCATGAATATATCATTTCTAATATAAATGTAGGGACTTCAAAATATGTTTCCATACACATCAAAGGGAATTACATTTATTTATACTTCATCATTAAAATCAACAATGATGGAAAAACTAATTTTTCACTGTGTTGCTACCTTCTACTCTGCATCTTTATTTACACATCCCAAAGGATATGGGCTAACATGATCACATATATTTAATCCAAATTTGTTTACAATATATGTTGTAATGATACTTTCCCATTATTTTTAGTCAAACAAAGCATCAATATTTGTCTTCTAGACATGTATATTTATGTGGAAGTGTGTGACCATTTATTTCTCTTCCTACTGCTGAAGGCTACTCAAATTCGTATCCTTTTACATTGATGTACATATCATCTACTAATCCACATCCAAACAAATTTTAATTTTGTTGTTGGAATTGGTGGCCATGAGATTCTTAATATTATTTTCTTTATTTTTGTTATTTGGTTTAAGATCTAGATGCAACTTCCAACACTTATCCTCTATATGGCCATCAATGTTGTAGTGGTTGTTGGAATTATATTCTTTGGTGTGTTTTTACTGCCATATTTTTATCCTTTTCCCCTTTCCACTTATTCTTCCCCTCCTCAAAAGCATCTTGTTGCTCCTTCTACTTTAATCCACATGATCAGCCTTTCTTTAGTCCTATATTCTTCAAGTACCATTCTTCTACAAAAACTTCATCCATTGGTCTAGGCTTAAATAGCATCAATTGGTTCCATAGATGGTTATGTATACCAAAAATATAATTTAGGAGTGCATCTAGGTTTTTTGAGATGCCCAACATTATGGAAATATTTTTAATCTTTGTGTTGTACTCTTGTATGATTTTCCACTACTTTATGAGGGTTTTGAAGTCCTCCCACTTATTCATTAGAGGAACTCCCTCTAAAATCAAGGTATCTGTGTGGATTTCCCACCAAGTTAGGGCATGACCGTCCAATTTTAGGCACACAAATGAAATCTTTTGTTCTTCCTCAATATGATAGACACTAAAGTATAGATCTAATTGTTACAACTAATGATTTAGATTCAGATTGTCGATCTCACATTTTACGAATTAATATCTAACTTTGCTTCCATTTTGAGTAGGAACTTTGAATGATTCATGACACTTGTACTAGGTAGATATTTTTTAGGTCATTCCTTCTGTGACTTCTCTATTTCTTCCCAATATCCTTATCTCCCCACTAATATATCCTCTACATTAGAACCCATGTATTCTTCAAATAGTCCAATATTATTTATTAAGGCTAACATCAGGAAATTTACATTATCATTTCATATCAAACTTGTTATTTCAGCCATGGAAACCTCTCATTTGCTAGGTCAAGAGGGATATTCATAGATTCATCATCGATGACTAGGGTTTTACGACTTTTCTCTTAACCGATTTAGGTACATGACAAATATCCAAATATACCCAAACAATCCCACTAAAATACTAATATGATCCATAAATTTTCATGGATATTCCACTAAATATTTCAACCCAATAGATCTAGAAAAAAACTATATTTAAAAAATGAAATCTACACTATTAGGGTTTGCTTTTTATTTTTATTTATACATTTTTAGATTACTCTTAATTGAATATGCATGCAAATTAAGATTATATGAAAAATAGAGAAAAATTAAATAAAATCTCAGAAACCATGATTTGACACAAGATATAGCCCAGGAAGCCTTTTCAAGAGAACGCACCGCTGGATGGTGAGGTTTCCCTACTCTCTTTCCCTAAATAGAATATCTCTATGAGCACACAGAAATATGGCTTGTGGCATGTGGGATACTATAGTGCACAAATACTCTCTATTTGCTCTATCTCCTATCTGTTAGCCTCCTGTTGCAACAGGTGTTCATCTTTCATGATCAACATTTTTACATGCCAAATATCTCATACTTTGCATGCTGCAATGTTCCATATTTGCTACAGAGGCCAATGAAGTGTCCATGAGAGTGCACTAGTCTAAGTGCCACTGTTGTATTCCAATTTTGATGAGCTAATCCTTTTTTTATGAGTTTTACAGTTAAGAGAAGTCCAAACAGCTTAATCTTGGCTTCCCTAGCTTTAAATTGCTGTTGTAGAATAGAGAAAGAGTATCTGTCCAAACAGTTTAAACTTGGCAGATCAGTAGCTAGGTAGAGAAAATAAGGTGCCCAACTGTCTAATCTGGGCCCCTAGAAGCAATAAGGGTAGTTTTAGATAGGAGGACAGTTAATAAGAAAAAAGCAATCAGGGTCTGCAAGTCTAAGTGCACCCTTCCTGAAGTAACAAAAAATGCTAGGTGTATTAAGCTGGGTAGGTAGCCTGGGGTTGCAGAAGCAAGATCATCTTCAGTTTTTGACCTTAACAAAGAGAGCTCATCCCATCAGTGGCAGAGGTACCAAAGCAATGGTTTGATGGCAAGTGTTGGTAGCATGTCTAACTTCCCTTCACTCCCCCTAAAAAGTCTCTTACTAATATCCCCCTAAAGGACCTTGGGATCTGCCCAACAAGTCCTAGTTTTACTTCATTTTTTGTGAAACATCAAGTTAAATGTTGGCTTTCCTCAAAGAAAAGAAGCCACATTTCTTGTGTAAAATCAGTCCCCCACTCTCATTCACCCCTATGTCTAAGTTTTACTTTTGAAACTTAGCCTTCTGCCCTACACTTCACCCCACAAATTCATATTAACTCCTAATTTCTATTATATAACTCCCTGCATCATCTTCCCTATCCCTATTATACTAAAACTATATAAAATCCCGAAAATAATAATATCCCCACCCCTTGGCATTATAGCCATATATCCTAAAAATCTGGGGAAATATTAAGTCCATCTGGGACTTATATTTAACCCTTCCGCGTTCATATTTTGTGATAAAGTTGGTTCAAATCACACCCATGCCGCATTAACCCATAAAAACCCACATTATTAAAGTCCCCCCCCCTCCCCCCGCCATATAAAAACACACAATAAAATGCACGCGGGCCCCGTCCCTAACCATCCGCCGCCTTATTCCTCCCGTCGGCCGTCAGATCTGGCGCACCCAAGATCTATGGTGGGCGGGGCTTTTCGTGCCCTGACATGCCGAGGGTTAGCGTCCTCCCGTCGTACTCCAGCCATGCGTCGCCCTACCGGCTGTGGCGGAGCCCCTTCCTTCGAAACCGCCTGTGCACAAAAGCGGTGTGCCTGAAACCAGTTACCACCTCCCCTATGTTACATCATCTCTACGCCTCCGCTGCTATGCCATGGTTGCCGCCACCTCATCCCTTTCGTGCCCGCACCCTGCCACCGTGTCATTGCCACGTCACTGCCCCGTCAGCTGCCACGTCACCCATCCGTACCTGGGACCCGCCAATGATGTCACGCTGAAGTCATCCCAAAAAAGCGCCAAAAGCGCCAAAATGTCATTTTTTGCATAAAAAGCGCGCAAATGACAGTTGTATTTCACTTCTATTGGTTCTTTTGCAAAGCTCTGGTTCGCTGTTTGTTATAGACATTTTTGTGCCTTACAGCATTGAGCATGAAATGTCCATAATCTAAGGGATCCAAAGTCCCTAAACATGTTGTTCCTACCCCTAGAGGAACAAGGCTAACAAACCACAGCAATTCACAGAAGTTCTCCACCAGAAACTGCTCAAAAACAAGTCAATTCAGGATCAATTCAGTGGCTCCACTAGCTGTCTGTGCTGAATGTCAAAGCCAACACTGGCTACCTACGGTGAATGTCAAAGGCAACACTGGCTACCTGCGCTGAGCGAGATTGGACATGTGGCAAGTTCATTTCTCAAGGTGTCAGAACCCAGGAAGCTTCCAAAATGACACTTGCCTCAGGGAATTCGACTGGTGATGAGTAAGAGGTTCCAAATCTCCAAGTGGAAGCAAGAACCTCCAAGTGGAATCAAGAACTGACAGAGGGAGAGGACACTAGTCAGATCTCAGGCTAACTCATCCTCTCTCCAAACATCTATATATGGATCTCTCCCCCATGAGAGCTGGAGGCTGGAATTTTGTTATTGCAAAGAATTGCTGTTGGTTTGAGATTAGAACTATTGGGTGATTTGATTTGAAGGAGGTGAAGAAGGGATTCCTTTTGCTGGGAAGGTGATGCTGGATTGGGCCTCACTTGGTTGTATCTCTTCCTGAACTTTATTTCTTCATCAATAAAGCCATTTGAGTTTCTCCTATATGCATGTATATCAATGATGTTTTGTTGTATTTGCATATTTAGTTTATTCTAATCCTAAACTAGTTATGAATGTAAATCTATGCTTTTGTAGTTTCCTTCTCTTGTGATCTTGCAGGAACTTGGTGTAGCTAGGCCAGTGAAGGAGCAAGCAGCGGGAAGCAAACAGAAGAGAGTGAGATCGGATCAACAAACTAGCGAAAGACATCGGTTAGTTACATCCTTCTCTTCTATTTACATTTCGTAAAGAAGAATACTCAGATAGTTTTGTCTTGTTTGTTGCTAAGGCACTATCACTCCTTAGAGTGGGATAGGGGAATTCCGTATTGGATACTTTTCCCAACAACAAATTGGCGACTCCACTGGGGATCGTATCTTGTTGGTTTATTTGTGTTTTTTGCTATTCATTTCATAAACTCAAAGAGTGCCGGATCGAACTGCATTTGGATTTTTCAAATGCAAAGTAGAGAGCAGCTACTCTAGTCCAATCACTGGGCCTGTTTATGATCTGAAAATCTGATCCACAAGTGCTCTAACAGCTCTTAGTGATAGATCTTCATCCTCCTTTGAATCATCCCTTAGATTGTACCTGGTTGATAGCTTTTATTTGGCCAAAAACTGTGAATTTGACTGCAAACCGTAACCCAGAACCCAGAAACAACTCTTGTTTCTGCTTCAGCGCAGAACCTATGAAGAGGTTCTGCATTTCAACGCAGGTCCCGTGAAGGCTACCTGCGCTGAATGTCAAAACCTCTGTGTTAGACCTGCGCTGAACAGTCCTTGCCTTGTGCAGCTGTGGTTCCCTGTGTCCTTTTGCTTAGTTTTTATCCCTGTTTTTGCAGCCTGTTATCAGTCAGTGTTCCTATCTGAAACCACCTTTCTTTGCCTCAATTATGCCTCAGTTGTATAAAGAAACTATATTTGTTCTTTGTGTATTTCTTACATCATTTGCAGTTTCCCATTACGAAAGTAAACTAGTCTTACTGTGGCCCTTAGATCTAGACCTGTCATAAGTGTCGTTTTGATCTTAGGAGTGATTTTGTTTGCTGTTCATAGTTGATTTAGCTTTTACTTTCGTCGTTTGGTTTGAATTTATGCATTTCTAGTGTCGAAACAAGTAAATCATAAGGTGTCTTTTGATTTTGAAAAAGGAACTTGTTTATGTTTTCACTTGAAATCGAATTCAAAGTTATACAACATCTTTCTTTATATAAACATCAATATTAAGAAAGAGAAAAGAAATACATGCATTTGTGCATTTGCATTTTGACAGCTTGCATGTTGATTTAGGAAAAAGTGCATTACTGTGTGCTCTATGCTCTGTGAGAAAAGATGATGTCTTTCTTTTCCCCTTGTAGCTAGGATTTTCATCTGTTGAAAAGATATAAAAAGCTTGCTTATCATCTTTAGACTGCATTTAGGAGTTGTATCATACATCTCGTGGTGATCCAAAAAAGCAAACTTCTAAAAAAGATCAACCTAAAATAAATTGAATGAACTTAACAACGCTTTGTAACATAACGCACAACATAGAGGTCTAGGCTAGAGACCTATTCCGGCGTTGTAAAGCCTGATATCTTACCGTCGAGTGGTTGGGTGATTCCTCCACGGTGAAGCGATAAGTATCAGTACGGATTGTGCTCCCACGTACCGTCATGTATATATTGGGAGACCCCTATAGGAATAAAGCCTTTATCCATAGGAAGCCGTGTCGGCCGCCCTACTGATCGCAATGCACTGAACACAGCATTCAGGAAGATAGACCGCCCGTACCTTAAAAAGTATTCTGCAGTTTTGCGAAAAGTTTGGCACACCCTCTACCTAGAACTCCAGAGCAGTTCCTTTTGGCCTTTTTCAGACTCTATAACAGAAAAAGTCCATCCGAGCATTTGTCACTTCGGGCTCGTTAAAACATCGAAGGAGACTAGAGTCATCTTTAGCTTTTTCTCGACTTTTTAAAATTGAAAAAGCAAGTTGTGTCTAAAGCATCGTTAAAATTTATTTTAAATGGAACAAAATCACCCTCTACTCCTGCGTTGATCTTTAGGTTGAGAAAATGGAACACGCCAACCAAGGAATTCCCCTTGATGGAAATCCTAGTCCTTTCTCCTCTTGGGGAGATGTTGGTGCGCCCCATATGGCCACATTGTCGCTTCCAGGACTGACAATTGGCTTGCCAGTCCAGCTCTTCTCAACCAATGTAGTTCAGAACACCACTATTCCTGAACAATCGAGTCAATAGTTAGATCAGTCTAGAGCTACCCACCAGCCTTCTACTTCCTATAACTCTTCCTCTCCTCCTTCCTCCTCGCAAGGTAGAGCCGGCAAAAGCCAAGCTCCCAAAGAGAAGAAGGAGAAGAAGAAGAGAGAGAAGAAGAAGAAGGAGCCAAAAGCGACTGGGGGCAAGCAAAAGGCATCTAACGAAAATCCACACACAGCACTGACCGGGCCTAAATCGCCATGTGTCATATGTAGAGGAGACCACTTCCATAGAGATTGTCCCTGTATTCCCCAGATACTGAAGGACTGGTCTCCTCATTTGCACAATCCAGTGGCATCAACCTCTGATAGCCATGTTGAATGCATACCGTCAACTAGCGAAAGTGAAGGTCCAAGACAAAGAGGGAGAGCTAGATCTCCCTCCAGACTGTGTGAAGGCGATCACGCCATCCACCGTTGTCCCTTCTTAGACGAGGTGAAAAGAGTTTTGGAAGATCATCCGGTTTCACCGTCACGACTTCCTCCTGGATATAAAAAACTCGTGCCAAGTCCTTCGTTAGTTGAGAATCCAGCTGGCCCACTCAAGTGGTCGGCTGAAGCGTCAGTCATTGAAAATGAACCTACTGAATCCAGACCTGACGAAAGTCAAAAAGTCGAGGCGGCAGTTGACCCAGTCTTGCTTTCAGAGGATTCATCTTCGAATGATACCGTCACTGAAAAGGACAAGGATGACACCATCCAGATTCTTTTCATCAACACAGACTCCGACGAGCATGGGGGCAATGTGCCCATTCCTTTATCGCAGGAAGGAACTTCGTCAGGGTCATACCCGGCCGTGTATTCGGTCCCACCACCAAGCAACCTGGTTGTGTCCTTCGACTAGAACCAACTAGGCAGACCCCGCTTGCCAGCCAGTATACCATTTCAAATTATCATCCAAATATACAGAATGGTAATGGCCGGCACAATCATTAATGAGGGGGCATCTGTGAGTATCCTTTCCTCTATTGCTTGGAAAGTGCTTGGTTCGCCAGCGCTTTTGCCTGAAATGAGAAATCTATCAGGCTTCGATAAAGGAACCAATCGACCTTTAGGGATCCTCCCCAATGTGCCCATAACATTGAAAGGGAAGACCGTTCAAATGAACGTGATGGTCGTTCAAGGACCCTTGGATTATAACCTACTCCTTGGACGAGACTATATATATTGCATGGGAGCCATCGTCTCCTCACTCTTTAGAGTAATGTGTTGTCCACGCGAAGGAAGAATGGTCAAGCTCGTAGACCAACTTTCATTTCCAGGATCACGCATCGCAAATAGTCATATACCAACCCTAAATGGTCTGTTCACGCAAGAAATGTCTCCACCCCCAGTCCTTCTTCCCGATGAGCGCGAGTGATTCGGAAAGATGTGACTGGAACCCAGGGGGCATGCATCCTGGTCTGCTTCGGGCAGAGAAAACTTTGGGTATAGGGTAGGTTTCCGCGGGAGAATATGACTAGTCCGTACCCCGTCCGTCTAGGAAGAGGGTTGTTCTAGAATAAGATTCTTTTGTCAAAGTTATGTGTTTGACGGAACAGGGTCACTCACCTTTGTTTATCTCGGTAGACATCGCCGAAGAAGTGTTTTATTTGCTCCGTGAATAAGACAATCTTTGGGTAACCTGAAAGAGGTAAGCCTCTCTCGTTAAAACAAATGTTTTGACGGAAATGAAGTAGAGGTAACCTTGAAATCGTACTTTATACCTGGGGGCATGCAAACCTTTTGGAGTGCAAGCAAAGAGCGGTTATTTATCCATTTTTGGGATTAGTCATTTCCTAAATTGCATAAAGAAAGGATATGGAGCAAAGCTTTAAAGATGAAGCTCCAGTAAAAAAAAGAATCTTGAGGAGACATTCTTATCTCATGACTGGTATAATCGAGCAGTTTTAGCACACAGTTCATGCTCGTTAAAAAATAAACGCAAGATCCGAGCAGTTTTAGCGCATAGTTCATGCTCGTTAAAAAATAAACATAAGATCGAGCAAGTGTTTCAATCCGTGTTTAAGCTCATTAAAAAATGAACTATCCAGTAAATAACCACTGCGATCGTAAATTTATCAGCCATAAAAGCCTTGGTCGTGTTTGCACCGCCACCTCCACTTTTCATTTGGCCGATCATTCACCTCCATTTGATTGTTTACCCATTTTGAGGAACAGCTGCGAAGAGTGATTTCACCTAGCCATCCTTGTGACACTGCCGTGATTGGAAAGTTCCAACCTGTACCTGGAATCAGCTGCTACCCTGTTTATCACTCGTTCCTCAAAAGATGAGTCTTCTTTGAGCTCTTTTCAACTGACTCGTAAAATATGAAAAGATTGCCGAGTTTTGGCCTTCCAGCTCGTTAAAGCGACTGGAAGAGCTATCCCTCCTCTAGATTTTAATCTTTTTGGACCTGAGGGATTATTGCACAAGAAGATCGAGTGCTTGTTTAGTTCGGCTCGTTAAAACTATCGAAAACTCATCCCTTCTGTATTGTTTTATACTTTTTCGGACTTAAGGGATTAGATGACGAAAAAAGAACTTTGGAGTTAACTTTACGTACCTTTTCAGACTCTCTAAAAATGAAAAGGACTGAGTTGTCTTTGTCGCTAGACTCGTTAAATGCATTAAATAGCGACAAACTTGTCTTTAAACGAGAACGAGTTTCACTATCACTAGGCTCGTTAAAACATAGCGATGGGCTTGCCTGAAGGGCAGGTTATAGAACAAGCATATGTTATCCTCCTCAAGCTTGACAAAAATAAAGAGATATTGGTCAGCAATGACTGGGGAAAAATTGGGAGAAACTCAAAGAAACTTTGATGGTAGCAAGTCACTCTTGAACATGACACTTTTCCTCCATACCACAATCGGGTTGGGTTGTTTCATTCGCCGGTCACATCACCATGGTCTCGCCATACCATCCATATTTGGGGTAATGCTACCGATCCATCGCATCAGTGTCGCCATATGTTCAAGAGAAGTCGTTCAGAAAGAGTCAACCGTGTCCCATCCACTGCCATACATTATCCTTCATCCTTTGATGACCGCCACCCTGAATCATATGTCACAGATCGTTTTCACCTCTATCAAAATCATTAGCTCCGTTCCGTGTCACTGATGTGGGATTCATTAAGGCCCTCCTTTGACGGATCGCTTCTTGTCGACATCAGCTCATTATCCAAGAAGTTGATCTAGGAACACCCCCTCCAGTACTTTGAAGCTTGCATGCCTCAATGGCAAGTTTCTCACTTCCGGCGACAGGTATACATCAATGACCTTCGACCGAAAGATTTTGCGTGGTGTTCGACGCCAAGTCCTTTATTCACACCACGTGAATTGTACTGCAGTACCTTGAGGGTCATTATCATTATCAGTGATTCCTCTCGCGCTTGTTAACAGTTTACATCATTGACTGGTAATCAAGCGATGTCTTTCCATGTTCGACTTCAGAGAAATTCTCACATGGATCGACTTGTACTTAGAGTGAAGATCGGACGAGATTGAAGACCCCGGATCTAGTTTCATCCATTTGGGCTGCGATATATATTCAGGAAAGGTAAAGACATTGACATGTACATCATTGCAGCAGATAATCATCCTATCCAAAGGATGATAATTTCATCAAAAATTATCAGTCTACCATCAGACGATTGTCTGTTCTATGTACAGAAAAATGAATTTATAAAGCTGAGCATGGGAATGCCCACCTCAGCTAGATCATGAAAGCAGTATGAAAAATAATGTATTGTATTGTATCTTATTACAGGTCTCCTCCCAGCATTGGATGAACTTCGGATCCTCCTGATAAAGCATTTCACCCGATAAACGGCCTCATACTTTAGGGGGCAACTGTTATAGACATTTTTGTGCCTTACAGCATTGAGCATGAAATGTCCATAATCTAAGGGATCCAAAGTCCCTAAACATGTTGTTCCTACCCCTAGAGGAACAAGGCTAACAAACCACAGCAATTCACAGAAGTTCTCCACCAAAAACTGCTCAAAAACAAGTCAATTCAGGATCAATTCAGTTTCTCCACTAGCTGTCTGCGCTGAATGTCAAAGCCAACACTGGCTACCTGCGCTGAATGTCAAAGGCAACACTGGCTACCTGCGCTGAGCGAGATTGGACATGTGGCAAGTTCATTTCTCAAGGTGTCAGAACCCAGGAAGCTTCCAAAATGACACTTGCCTCAGGGAATTCGACTGGTGATGAGTAAGAGGTTCCAAATCTCCAAGTGGAAGCAAGAACCTCCAAGTGGAATCAAGAACTAACAGAGGGAGAGGACACTAGTCAGATCTCAGGCTAACTCATCCTCTCTCCAAACATCTATATATGGATCTCTCCCCCATGAGATCTGGAGGCTAGAATTTTGTTATTGCAAAGAATTGTTGTTGGTTTGAGATTAGAACTATTGGGTGATTTTCTTTGAAGGAGGTGAAGAAGGGATTCCTTTTTCTGGGAAGCTGATGCTGGATTGGGCCTCACTTGGTTGTATCTCTTCCTGAACTTTATTTCTTCATCAATAAAGCCATTTGAGTTTCTCCTATATGCATGTATATCAATGATGTTTTGTTGTATTTGCATATTTAGTTTATTCTAATCCTAAACTAGTTATGAATGTAAATCTATGCTTTTGTAGTTTCCTTCTCTTGTGATCTTGTAGGAACTCGGTGTAGCTGGGCCAGTGAAGGAGCAAGCAGCGGGAAGCAAACAGAAGAGAGTGAGATCGGATCAACAAACTAGCGAAAGACATCGGTAGTTACATCCTTCTCTTCTATTTACATTTCGTAAAGAAGAATACTCAGATAGTTTTGTCTTGTTTGTTGCTAAGGCACTATCACTCCTTAGAGTGGGATAGGGGCATTCCGTATTGGATACTTTTCCCAACAACACTGTTTTTACCATTTTCTCATTCCCAAAGCTTGAAATCGACTAACCAAGCTGCTGCGGCCTGCAATTCGACTCCATAGCTTGCCATTGCACCAGCTCGTCCACCCTCGGCGCTGTTTTAACCAGGTATTTGCCAATTTCTCCCCTTTTTGCTCCTGTTCTTCCATGTTTCTCCGTTGTACATGCTGCAAACCTGTAAAATTCCTCAATTGGCAACTCTGCTATGCCTAAGACTTCACTAAAACCCACTGGTAAGTCCTTATTCAAAAAACAACCTTGTAAACCCGTGCCCATTTACAATTTCACCATCAAAAAACTTCATTTAAAGCTTGGCCCCAGACAAAACCTTGTAAGAGCTCAGCATTGTCCAATTTCACCTCATTCCACTATATAAATCAGTCCATTGAAGTTATAGGAACTCCTTCCCCTTCTACATTTCTCCTCGCAGTCTTTAACTCCAGAGAGTTCACTAAGAGAAGGGAAGATGGCCCATAAAATTTGCAAAGTTGGTCTCTCTCATAGCATAATTGCCAAGCAGTCAAGCTATTGTTACATTTGAGTTTAGTCCCAGGTTCCTCTGCTAGTCCGCACAAACAAGTCTGTTAGCCAGCTATTGCATTGACCTTCCTTCCAAGCTCAAACAGTGAAAAGTTCCATAATGGCCACTCCATCAGATCTGAGCATCACTCCCATGGATCCACCTAGCGAAGAGCTTGAGTCAATGGCCTTGGCTGACATAGATTATCTTATTCAAGACCTAATTGGGAACAGGAATCATTTGCATACCTACTGCCAGCTAAGAAACAACTTTATAAACAGCTGTGATATGTATGGCATATGGGAGTCCAATTTGCCACATTATTTCCTCCCCTTTGTCAATATTTTTGCTGAGATTATTCACCTATGTGCTGCAAACTATGAGGCAAGTCAGAGGGCTATTAAGTCTCCATCTGGGAGCATACTTTTTTACATCACTATTGACTCCATCAACCAGATGTTAAATTTCAAACAGACTGAGCTGCTATTGCCCTTCTCCATGAAGCACTTGTTGGATGAGGCCTCCTGGCTCCCTGGCCCCAAGATTGAAAGAATTGCTAAGACATTTATGAGAGCAGATTTCCAAGCTGAGGGACCACCTCCATTCCTTTATGACCATTTCAATGAGGTGGGCAAGCTACTTGTAGACATGATATCCTATGTGTTAGGCTTCAAAACAAGTGAACATGTGGATGAGACAGTGCTGGTTCTGTTGTCTTCATTCAGCCAAGGACAGCCTCCTGATATCAAGTATAATTATGCCAAGTTCATAGCAAACAAAATTCATGACCAGCTCATAAAGCTAAATAGGCAGGGAGTTTTTAAATATTCCTCATACATCTATCATTTGTTCATGTATTACCAGTCTGAATGCTTCCAATGCCCCATCAAGAAATTGGATTCAAAGGGAGAAAGAAGATCTGTTGTCTTCTGGTCATCAGTATTCCATCAAGTCCAGCATTCTCCTTACTCTTACTGTGAGTTCATTGACCAGTTTGTTTATCCAGTCTCCTGCCTCTTAATGAAGGCTCCTCCTCCCAGAATAACTTATGAGATGCAAAAGATACTGTAGCTATCTAAGAGCTAAAAAGTAGGTGATTGGTACCTATACGAGGATCACACTGTCATCAGAATCTATGGCTGTGAGCTTTGTCCTTACAGGCTCCCAAGATATGTACCAATGAGGTTTTTTGCCTTGGAATACTACAGGCAGCTTATCAATTCAGATCTAACTCATTTTCACAACACAAAGAAGAAGGCTCGACTAAAATTTAAAGATCACCTAGGCCCCTTTATCATGAGCAAGAAGGAAGGTTGGCAAGATGCTAACCTGATACTCAAGGATCAACTTAAGTTGAAAAGAAGTTTCTGGTGGGTCCCTTATGACCCACTTGGATTTATTAGTGCCAGAAGAGTCAAATATAGATTGACACCCTATGATCACTGCAAAACCCCACACATTGAAAAATATGCTAATCAAGATGCATGGGCACAAGGCACTTTAGTTGAAGAATTCACTCAGGAGGAAATTTTGGAGCAAACTGCTAAAGATCTTGAAAAAACTCTTGACTTGGATTCTGTTGACCAGGTAACTTTCAAGCTGCCTGTTGGAGAGGTAAATCCCCTCTACGGATAGAGGCGATCCCTACTAGCCCAGCAAGGGTCTAGAAACAATCAGTCAATGCTACTATGCATGTTCCTAACTACAATTAAACAAGAGGTAAAGAGCACATACTTGGATTCCAGCGCTGTTGTTTGACGAAGAGATGCCACCTTCGCTCCTTTGCTTTGGCTGGTCACGATCCTTCGCGATCTCCGCGAATAGACACCTGCACACACGAAGAGGAAACAAACACAAGCGTGAAATCTAATAAAAGCAACCATACATCGGTCAGAAAAGATGTAATTCACATTTAACCATTGCATAGACAAATGAGAATGGAACAATAATAGCAGTCATCTATTATTAATCAAACAGAGAAGAGTACAAACAAATGTTCTGACATCGGTAACCTTCTCACGAGGAGCCGATCAGCAAGTGTCTCAAGCATTCACCTTTGGAAATGATTCTCCCAAAACAAGCAACTCTCTCTCTCTCACACAAGCAACACAAAACAACCTTCCCTAAGCAATCAATCACTTCCACACCTAGCACACCAAATACCTATAGTAGCAGCAATCTGACCACTATAAGCTCTATACAATCCAAGCTATTCCAAAACTAGCTGCTCATGGTAATGGTGGAAGTTTATATAGGAGAAGGAGCCTCCTAAAAGGGTGGAAGGATGAGCTTATCTTCAAGGGAAGTGGTTGCAAAGGGTCGAACAGACATGCCATAGAAGGGAGTCGATACTCACAAAGCCAACAACCAAGCCTGGAGTTATCTGGAAGGCTGGCCGTTGGAACAAATTTGCCCAAACAGGATCAGCGCGGATTATAAGGTAACTGACGCGCTGACGCCGTGCCTCAATAACTAGGAAAGTCATGTGAGCGCGACCTAATACAAAGGAGAGGTGCGCTGGCTCATGAAATGCGACCAGCACGGAAAAGTGAGGTGCTTCCGCGCTGGCAGCGCACTGAATACACTACGAGCCACCAGTCATCGCGGATATTTAAGAAACAGACGCGCTGATGAGGAAAACTTTGGAAAAATGGGTTTTTGGCCAGTTCAGAAGGCATGAAATTGCTTATTGTGAATTCTTGACACAGTAGGGTGACTGACAGGGAGACAGTGACAAATTACTGTGTAACACTGCCATACCAAGTTGAAGAGGGCACATCTACAGCTACAGCTTCACAAGCTGCCCAAGGAGCATCTACATCAGCAACAGGTACGGCTAAAGGAAAAGAGCCAATGGAGACAGAACAAGGAATGGTCGCAGACCAGTCTGCCACTTCATTGGAACACTCCCAACAACAGGCTCCTCCATAGCAAACAGAGGCACCCCAAATGCTAGTTTTACAAACTTCTGCCCACGAGGAAAGAGGCAGAAAACGAGACCGGGAAGACTCCACACCTACTAGTGGGTCTACACAGCAGCCCGAAGCCAAGAGGAAAAATTTTAACTCTCCAATTGAGGAGGAATTCAGTGAGGAAATGCTTGGAAGTCCAAGAAGAGATAGAGAAGGGAGCCAACAAATAGCTACAAGATCTTTCCAACAAGAGCAAGATAGATAGCATGGCATAGAGGTGTCTTCCTCTACACAGCAAAGTAAGAAGCCAACTAGCATCAAAGCCACCTTTAAGGAAATTAAGGCTTAAAATGAGCTATTAAGAGTACAATTGTATGACCAATTTCTTAAGGCAACACCTGCCAAACAGGAAAGATTGATGGCAACATATGACATTAAAGAAGAAAGGATGATTCTCGCCCACTTCAAGCCCAAGGTTCAGCAACCACAATCAGTTGTAGACTATGTCAGGACAAGACTAGAGGTCCTAGCGAAGGACATTCACCCCATGGATCAAATAGAGTTACATAAGCAAACAGGGGAGATGGTTTATGCCACCATGGTAGAGAAGGCCACGCTGGCTCATGAATTGAAAGAATCTTTAAAGAATACAAATACTCAGCTTGATTTGGAAAGAATGTCCTCCACAGCCAAAGACAACAGAATTAAAACATTAGAGGATTTTATTGTGGACTTAGGACATGACCCTAAGGATCCTAAAGGTGTGAGGTTACTTATGAAAAAGAAGGATGATGATATTGCTGCATTAAAAAAGCGATTGAGGTTGCTTCCTATTGAGCACCCTCAAACAGGAGAACTGGTGAAAGAGAAAGAAGCTGAGGATACATTAGACCTGCTAATGCAAATGAACCAGAGAGTAATTGAGATGGAAGGAGAGTTGGAGAAAGCACTACAAGGCAAGCAGGGAGAGTCGATTTCCCAGCCACCTCAAACAGTTCCAACTGTTGTTATTGTTCCTCCTATGCAAGCAGCAGTGACCCCTCCAATTATTCCGGCAACTACAACAGTTACAGATGCTACAGCAGAAACAACAACAGCTCCTGAGTCTAGCATGAGCATGGATGAATTGACAAAAGTTGTCAAGGAGCTGGAGCTTCAAGCAACAGAGATAAAAGAGGCCAAAGAAAAGTTGGCCAATCTAGAAGGAAAATATGATAAGTCCAAAATGACAGTGGCTGAGAAAACAAGGGAAATTAAGGCCCTGAAGGACAAAATAAAGGCCTTGGAGAAAGAGCTGTCTTTGGACAAAACCCTGGCTGAAATAAAGAAGATTCTGTGGGCCAAGATTAATCAGTCAATCACAAGCCAATGGAGGTCAATTCAGGCCATGTATGAACAGGTAGAATTAATTCGCCTAGCTCAGTTTGAAACTTAGAGAGCCGAAGCAGCATTGGGAAACATGCCTGAGCAGGCCAACAAAATTATCAATTTTTTAAATCATCAGACTAAGGAAGAGCTGGCAGCACTGCACATCATGAACAGAACAGAGGCCATATTGACAACAAAAAAGGTGCTCACATTGAGAAGCTTTGTGCAAACTCTAGAAGCAATATGTCAGGAAATACAAAGGGATGTAGACAATTTTGAAATAAAGCTTGCAACACTACAGACTAGAGGATTACCCAGCCTACTAAACAGCGCTGGAAGGTTATTAACACGTGACCAATATGCAACCAGGCTCAATAATTATGTCAGAAATCAGCTCACTGCTTCATCAGGTTCTCTAGCACAAGCAGGACCTCCTTTAGGACAAACTCTCTATGACAAGCTGGAACACTTATTTTACATGGAACATGAAGTTAACCATCTGTTTGAGATGCCACCCAATGATTACAAGTGGCTGATGAGACACTCGTCAAGATACAACATCATCAGTTACCTCCCGAGGATTGGTGGCAGGCAATGCTGGCCATTTTGCCCAGGTAATTTCAGGCTTTGCCCCTTTTTGTTTATTTCAAATCTCGGTCAGTTATGAGTCAGCGAAAGGAGGCATGAAAGCACCGGGCAGAGCGGTTAAGGAACATGCAGGGCAGGTTGGAGCAGTGACAAAGCAAAGAGCTGGGACGGCAAACCTAAAAGCATGGATTTTTGAAAGCGCAGCCCAGCCGACTTAATTGGACTC
Source organism: Pinus tabuliformis (assembly GCA_031772625.1). Lineage (NCBI taxonomy): Eukaryota > Viridiplantae > Streptophyta > Pinopsida > Pinales > Pinaceae > Pinus > Pinus tabuliformis. The sequence goes on along the minus strand of CM062810.1, from coordinate 540,897,135 downwards.
AAAAGTCAATTTTCTCTGACAGAATGAACAACTATTACATTCATATTTACTGCGGTATTTACTCTTTTAGCTACTACTCCTTAAGAGTTGGTGAAGAAGTTATGAGCTATTAATTCATCATCTAGATATTTTTGTATCTTGTTTTTTGTATATATACCAGCCTCTGCATTGTTAAAGGGTTGGTTGGTTGATAATCCTCATTAGAGACTCGCACTGTATACCTGATATTTTCTATAATCAAAGACTGCTTACAAGCCTGGAGAATGGATTGTTTGATCGGTTGTTAATGGTTCCGAAGAGTGAATGATGGAATTCTTGTGCTGCAACATGACTCAATAAGTTTTCTTACCCCTGTTTTCCATTGATATACCATCTAAAATAGCAGGAAAAATGAATAGTTTAGACTTGGTTTAATTGCCCTCTATGCTCAATTTATGTTGTTTTCTTTATGTTTTCATCTGGATTAGTAATGAATATGAATTCCCTGTGGCTCATATTTCCCCTAATTCACTCATGTTTGACAGTTATCTAGGAATTCTTTACTGCTCCTAGGTAGAGCTCATTCACCTTCCCTCTGTTAAGCCGAACGAGAGATTCTTAACTGCCTCTCATTCCTTAGCCTTCATTCCATCCTTTTAGCTTGAATCGTTGTTTCATGTGCAGCTAGCTTGCTCCATCTTTCTCCCTTGTGACCAAGAAAACGCACCAGCTGTCCTGCTCCTTGACTCAATGCCCAATGGTTTGAAAATCTCATACTATACCTCCTTCTTTACTTGAAAACATCAATCATCCCACCAAAATCAAAACAAAACCCCTTGAACTCAATAACTAGCCTAAAATCATCTTCAACAAAGCTAAATCTTAAAGAGAGAGCCCTCTCTAATTGCTAGTAGGCTAGGACCTGCAGTCCAAAGATTTGTTTGTGGTTACCTCGGCCGTATCCCTTTTAGGAGCTTTAGGGACAACCTAAGTGATAACACTATCCATGTTGATCATTTTTTCTCATCTATGGAACAAATGAAATGGAAAAGAAGGAAACCCCTTTTCCTCCTAGTGGTCTGGTTATAAGATTGCTCGATAGCGTACTAGTGATTATGTTTGACTACCTCAAATTTTAGCTAGAGTTAGAATATGAAATATTCTAGAGTATTATTCATCATAATCATATAGATAACCCATTTTCTATGATTAAAGGGGGCTAACATGGAATTATGTTGAATTATGGTGATGAATACAAGATGGTTAACTTCTAAGTGGCATTACTTTTGCATACATACTCTGAATGAGGTGATTATTGAACTATTTGAAAGGTATATGTGTGTTTAATCTGAGGAAAAGGTGAAATGCTAAATTAGAAAATGTTTAACCTAAAAAATATAATTTGATGTGTCAAAATGATTTGGGAAGGTTTCAGACCCGAATTTTCGAAACTAGGTCCCATCTATAAAAATTGGTCTTGTGAGTTGGTTCCTCAACTTTTTGAACTTTGAAAGCATGAAGATGGATGGAAAGCAATATAATTATGCAATATGCATCATTGAAAAACCACATAGGACTCTAGTGGGTTGAGAAACTACTAATTAGGTTCAAACACTCAGGTACTAGTTGGAACAACTAAACGATGAAGTATATCCTTGGTGGTGATAGCACTGGTGCTTGGTCCTTGATGATAAAATAAAAAGATGAGTGGACTCTTAGTCCTGCAATAGCTAATATAAATGTTAAATATTCCTGATTAATTCTCATAAGACCATTCTCCTACAACAAAACTAAAACTCTCTATGTCTTGGAAGAACCTTTATGGTTGTTGTTATACGAATTTGAGAGTCATTATGATGTTGTAGCTAGGGGATGTTGTGGAGCCACCTAAGAAATGGACTCTACTTCTTACTTTTTGTTCACTGGTTATTTGTGAGAGAAATCCTAATTTATACCTCCTTAGACTATGAATCTGACTCAAGGGTGGATGATTGCAAGAAAAAATAATAATGCAATGAACCTATGGTTGGGTGGAGACATGGATTCCCTCCCTTAGTTGTCAGTCATATAACTTAAATATAAATTTCTTAACTATACCATTTTACCTGTTAATGCAATTTAAATGTTAATAGTTGTTGTTATATGCCATGAATTGTTATTGAGGAACATGCGCATTCATGTGTATTGGTAATGAGCTATTTATATGTTTATTCTTTTGATGAGAGGAATTTGGAAATCCTGGTACAATTAGTATATTTGTGGGAACTGCATGCCCACAATGATTGTTCCATGGTATGATCTGAACTTAACAAGGAATGCTACAACTTATAGATATAATAATAAACACAAAGATGTAGTAGAAAAACATTTCATTTCATTAATAGGAAAATATTGAACTATGCTAACATTTCATTTCATTAATAGGAAAATATTGAACTATGCTTACAAACAAAATGGAAATAAGATAGCTCAGGTAATGGTATATTATCTCTAAGAAGAGATGTAGCAGATACATGCCTCTAAACTGAGTTAAAATGAGGCTCAAGGTCCTTTTTATTATTGAACAATATGAGAAAATCCTAAAAAATAAAAACCCTAACTCGAGGAGATGTAACACCAAGAGTTTATGGGCCTTGTAGCGGTTAGTTGGGTAGCCAAATTCTCGAGGCTGTAACTTGGTCATATTATCTCTGTTTGATGTGTATGATACCTCGTTGGAAATATATATCTGAGGACTACAACTTCCAATAGGATTTTTTTCAAAAAAACGTTGTTTAGGGCCTCAAAATGACTCTGGAAGTTCAGGACCTAAAAAAATGCCAAAAATAGTAAACTATGCTAAAGTTGAGGAAACTAAAAAACTAAAAGAGACAATGGTGAGGGTCCAAGTGGAATAGGCATATGGCCACCAGTATCCACCTAGATGATTCCTGCCCCCTTAGGAAGAAATGGTTCCCATTGCGTTGAGCTCCTCCGTGATATGAGGAAACTTTTGCTGAACTTGGTCCCTAGTGAGCCATTTGGCTTAGTGAAGGAGTTGGCCTACTTTGAAAACTTGATATAGTTATATCCTCTGTTTCCAAGTGTTCTTGATTTGAGCATCCATGATCTGATCTGTTGTGGCCTGTTCCATGCAGTCCAGGTCGAGCTCTATTGGTGTGAGTTGTTCTACAATGTGATACATGTCCAACAATGCTGGAAAGTATGGCCTAAGGTGATCTATGTTGAACACCGGGTGCAGACGAAGGAATGATGGGATCTTGAGCTCGAAGGCACTATGCTATATGGCCCATATCGAAGTGGGCAAAGATTGGGGTGGGATCCAACAAGGTGCTCTTTCTGCAAATGTAGCCAAACTTTGTCGCCCAACTGGAAATTGTGTAGCACTCGATGTTGATCATGGTTTTGCTTGTACTTAGCATTAGCTCTGTCCAATATATCATGCACCTATTAGCAAATTTGTTGAATGTTCTCAGTGAAGTTGTTAGCCCTTTTAGCTTCAGACTACACGTGAGTTGAATCTACCTGAGTGGCTGCAAAGGCTATGGCCACATCAATGAGGCATAATGGCTGAAATCCCAGCCCTACCTGAAAGGGGTTGTGGTCTGTTAAGTTTTGTAGAGATTTTTTGTAGCTATGTTGGACATAGGGGAGACTTTCATCCCATGTACGTGGATATGTTGAGTTGTACACACGCAGAATGTGTACAATCATCCTGTTGACAACCTCTGTTTGGCCATCAGTTTGGGAATGGAATGTCATGGACTTAGTAAGTTTTGTATCCAGCATCAACCGAAGACTTAACCAAAATGCAATTAGGAATATTCTATCTTAATCTTAGATAATGGACTGTGGAATCCCAAAGTGTACCCAAACTCACTCAAAGAAGAGCTTAGCAATGGCCTCTACTATGATACTCTTCTTATAGGCTGCCATGATGGACATCCTAGAGAATCTATCGATGACCATGAAAATGCCATTGTTGTTGTGCTTAGTAGAAGGAATGCCCGACATATAATCCATGGAGACAGATTCCTAAAGCCAACTAGGAGTAGGTAGAGGAGTATATAGACCTTGCTTCTTGATGGTTGGTTTGGCAATGGCACAGGTGGTGTAGGATCTAATGTAGTTCCCAACATTATGACTAAGTTTTTTCCGATAAAAATACTTATGTAATACTGCCACTATTTTCTCTACTTCGTAATGTCTGGTGACATGACTATAGTGCGCCTCCCAAATCATATTGGCATGCTCACTTGAAGGAACACAAATGTCTCCCAAGTGGCATAGTAGTGCATCCCGAAGGTAAAAATTTGGAACTTGCTTCCCCTCCAGGAGTGTCTCATATATGCTGCCATCCTGATGTCTTGTGTCCACAGGAGTCGAGCACAATGATTAGCGCCATGATCGGTGGTCGGCTAAGGAAATCAATGACATTATTGGTATTTCCCTTCTTATACTTAATTTTCAAATGGAACTGCTACAGATAGGTGGACCATTTATGATGGCAATCATTCTGCAACTTTTCTTGTGTCTGTATGAACTATAGAGGTCGATGGTCAATGTGGATGACTGTTTCCTTCCCCATAATGTAATGCTTCCATTTACGACATGTATGCATAATGGAATACATTTCTTTGTCATAAGTCAGGTACTTTTATACTGTGTCTGAAAGTATCTCACTATGGTAAGCCATTGGATGCCCATGATGAGTAAGAACTGCACCAATATCATAGTCGGAGGCATTTGTCTCAATCTCAAATGGTTGTTAGAGGTCTAGTAATGTGAGCACTAGTGTAGAACAAAGATAATTATTCAACTCGAAGAATGCTCACTACTGTGTTTCCAACCAAAAGAACATTTATTTTGCTTTGCCCTTCGTTACTTGACTTAATGGCCAAGTGATATGAGAGAACCCCAACACGAACCTATGGTAGACATTGTTAAGACCCAAAAAGTTGCAGAGCTCTGTTAGAGTGGTTGGGGCTAGCCATTCTTGAATGATATGTATCTTGGATGGGTCCACATGTACACCCTATTCATCAATGATGTACCCCAGTTATTGAACCTGGTTTAGGCCAAAGGTTCATTTCTACAAGTTAGTACACAACTGGTGTTGTCGAAGGTTTTGAAGGACCTATCGAATATGGTGGAGGTTCTCTTCCTAAATCTCACTGAAGATCAAAATATCATATAAATACACAACCATGAATGCATTAGTGAAGGGTTGCATGATGTCATCCATCAATCTCATGAAGGTTGCAGGGGTGTTTGTCAATCTGAACAACATGATCAACCATTATAAAAGGCCCTCCTTGGATTTGAAGTTAGTCTTCCACACATTGGAGGGCTTGATAGGTACATGGTGATAACTTGACTTTAAGTCAATCTTGTTGAAATATTTCCCCCTCTTGAGCTGGTCTAGAAGGTTGTCAATTCGTGAGATTGGGTACTTATTTCAAACAGTGATCTTATTATATGCTTGATAGTCAATACAAAGCCTCCAGGTCCCATGCTTCTTCTGTACCAATACAATCAGGCTGCCACAAGGTGATGAGCTTGGCTGGATGTGCCCTTTCTATAGTAGTTTATGAATATTCCTCTTGATCTCATCGTTCTCCGAAATAGAGCATCGATAGATTTGTCCCTTGGGTAGCAGCGCGCCCAGGGTTAGATTGAAGGAGTGCTTGACCTGGCAGTGCAGCACTACCCCTACGGGTGAGGCAAAAATATCTATGTACTCCTCCATGACCTTTTCCATCTGCTCGTACTATGAAAAGGAGCCCTGCCTAGAAGCCATGGCCACAAACTTCTTCTTGCCTTCTGGTCAAATCACAAGAAAAACAAACTTCTTAGTCTCGGAAATTATCTTACTGCATTGTTTTTCACTGATCAAAGAGATGGCAGTAGACGGGGCTACCTCTGGTATCATGTACAACTTATTAGCCAAAGTAATAATCATAGAATGAAGTCTAGACTCATATACATCATGTCGCTTCCACAAGTATGGTTGTCTTAACAATAAATCAGAAAATTCAAGAGGAACAATGTCACACAATACCTCATTCATGAAGGGCTTGATGCTATAGGTAAGGTGGAACTGTTGGATAATGCAAAGATCTCGTCCTTGGTGAAACCACCTGATGGTGTACATTTTTGGATGTGTTGTAGTCTTCAGGATGAGATGGTAAAAGAACTCTTATGAAATGACGTTCTTTTGGCTCCCGTTGTCAACAATGAACTACAGTGTAGAACCATTCATCCACATTTGTTAGTGGAAGAGGCATTCCCCCTCCTTGGATCTTAAGGCTCAATTTTCTAGATCTTTCTAGTGGCCAAGGTGGCACTAGGCCCCACATCAATGATCTAGTTCCCTTTGTTAGTTCCCTTATCAAGTTTTGATTCAGAGTCAGAACTTGTGTCTGATTCGAAAGCCTTTAGCTCAACAACCAGTGACTTCTTGGCTCGACACTCACTTCTATTGTGAGTGGAGCTCTTATGGAACTCACACCATTTTTGTGTGTCCTTCTTAATCTTCGTGGTTTTTTTCTTTTCTTTTAGCTTTGGCAGGTTGTCCTGGGTAGCCCCACCTTCACTTGGTCCTTTGTTTTGTGGTTTGGGGGCACCTTTTCCTTGCTTTGGATTCATAGATAAAAAATCCCACTTCTATTTAAACGTCTGCTTAATCTTTACTGCATAACGATACACTGTGTAGAGCGAGGAGATTTCCAATAACTCCATCTCATCCTAGATATACTTGTGTAGACAACCACGGTACTTGAGCACCAAATACCACTCAGTATCTTTGATACCCAACTTCGTACGAAGGGTATGGAAACTATTTGTGAACTTTGGCACATCTTGATCCCTTCCTTGCAGTAGCGTGGTCCACTTTATGTATTTATCTTCATAGCTCCCGACAAGGTAATACGTTTCCTTGATGGTAGCGCTGAAAGAATTGAAAGTGGCTGTGTCTAAAAAAAATGAGGGTTCACTCTCATGCTTTTGTTCACAGTAGGTTTCCCACTAGTCCTTGATGTGTGGGGCAGCTTTGAGAAGTGAAAAAGTATTCATTTCTTGATTGGAAACGCCATGAACTGAAAAATATCCTTCCAATAGAATTAACCATTTATCTACGGTGTCTTCATCTATCAAGCCTTCAAATATGAGAATATCAAATTCAACTTCTACCTTAAAAGGAGTAGTGCCTCTAGAGTGGCTGATGGATGAAGATGCATCGCCTGTGGGTAGCCATCGAAGGATCTCGGCAAATTGATCCATCATCGCATCCCTCTGTCACTCAAGGTATTCCTTGAGAAACATTTTGAAAGGAGCTCCTACTCCCTCATATTTCTTTTCTTCTGCAATGGGAGATTGTTGGGTTTTGCGAGGCTAATCCTACAATGGTTCAATGAAATTGATCCCTAACTCCTATACCCTAACCTCTTTGGGGACATGTAAAGAAAAATAGAGAAAGAGTAGACCGCTCCAGTAACACTGATCTAAACTTAAACAAGAACCCTACAACTTATAGATATAATCATAAACATATAGCTGCAGTAGAAAAACACTTCATTTCACTAATAGAAAAATA